>CM056053.1:10673830-11386330 GCA_029574335.1 Rana kukunoris
TAGGCACCGGGAGTGGAGATCACTGTAGTAGAAGTAGACACTGGGAACGGAGATAGCTGTAGTAGCACTAGCACTGAGAGTAGAGATTACTGTAGTAGCAGTAGGCATGGGAAGTGGGGATCACTGTAGTACAGGAGTCTAGTACTACTGTGATGTTCAAGTTCCAGAGGAATCCCATGGTCTAACCATGAAGAATGTAACTATATAGGAATATCTATAGCTGGAATTCTTCTTTTTTAAAGGTGACAGCGGGGACACAGACAGCTATAAAATTGCTTCCTTACCCTCTCCAAAACGAAATAAAAAAAATGGCTTGGGTTACATTTTAAAAGCTAAATTAGTAGAATTCACCAGCAGAGTTTTTGATCCAGGGAATTAATCTGCCTGCAAATGTTGGGGCCAAAAAGGGCTTATTTCTCCCTCTCGTTTTCCGATTGTTTGGCAGCGGCTGGTTTTCCTGATCACTGGTTTTACGGCGGTATTAATACAGGTTCACTACAGTCTTTTTCCACCCTTCTATGCTATGGATAGAAAACTATGCAGCACCCCAGGTAGAGAAGCACCTTTAACAAGCGGGTGACAATGTTGCTCTCAGTCATCAATCAGATTCCATCAATCATTTTGCGATCTGCATAGTATCTCCCGCGTTCGCACAGCTGCACAGAACAGGATATATGAAAAAAGTACCAATACCAAGCCAAACTGCATCATTGCCCATAAAATGTTCACTTTTCATCGCGTTGCAGCAGCCAAACAGAAAATGATTGAACAAATGGAAACACACTCCCCTCTGAATGCCGGGATTTGCTCTATAAACCAAGCAAAATAAATAAATTCATAAAAAATGGCATGGCCAACAGCTGCTTCCAATTTACTGGTTGGAAATGATTAAAAACAGGATTAGCTCTGATAAGATATATAAGTTGGGCAGACGAGAACGATACCAAACCTTATACATATATGGAAGTTAGAAAAAAAAACAATAATAGAACAAGTTTAAGCATTCGATGACCACTATCCTTCAGACTGGTCTTTTATGGATTGAATTCTGATTGGACGACCTCCACCTCTTGTTTAACCACTTAAGGACCGTCTCCTGCACATATACGTCGGCAGAATGGCACGTCTGGGCACAATCTTGTATGGGTACGTCCTCCGTGACCCAGTCCGAAGCTCCATGAGCACGGCCGCGGGACCCGATCACCGCCGGTGTCCCGCGATCGGTCCCTGGAGCTGAAGACCGGGGAGAGGTGAGTGTAAACACACCTTCCCCGTTCTTCACTGTGGCGCTGAAATTGATCGTCTGTTCCCTGATATGGGGAAAGACGATCAATGATGTCACACGTCTAGCCCTGCCCCCCTACAGTTAGAAAAACATATGAGGTCACACTTAACCCCTACAGTGCCCCCTAGTGGTTAACTCCCAAACTGCAATTGTCATTTTCACAGTAATCAATGCATTTTTATAGCACGTTCTGCTGTGAAAATGACAATGGTCCCAAAAATTTGTCAAAAGTGTCCGCCGATGTGTCCGCCATAATGTTGCAGTCATGAAAAAAATCGCTGATCGCCGCCATTACTAGTATAAAAAAAAAATATTAATAAAAATGTCATAACTATCCCCTATTTTGTAAACGCTATAACTTTTGCGCAAACAAATCAATAAACGCCTATTGCGATTTTTTTTTACCAAAAATAAGTAGAAGAATACATATGGGCCTAAACTGAGGAAAACATTTTTTTATATATATTTTTGGGGGATATTTATTATAGCAAAAAGTAAAAAATATTGCATTTTTTTAAAAATTGTCGCTCTATTTTTGTTTATAGCGCAAAAAATAAAAACCACAGAAGTGATCAAATACCACCAAAAGAAAGCTCTATTTCTGGGGAAAAGGACGGCAATTTTGTTTTGTAGCCACGTCGCACGACTGTCAGTTAAAGCGACGCAGTGCTGAATCGCAAAAACTGGGCAGGTCCTTTACCTGCATAATGGTCTAGGGCTTAAGTGGTTTATTGTCTTAAAGTTTTGGATAGGGTGGAAAAGGGTTAGGGCGTCTATCAGGTT
Source organism: Rana kukunoris (assembly GCA_029574335.1). Taxonomy (NCBI): domain Eukaryota; kingdom Metazoa; phylum Chordata; class Amphibia; order Anura; family Ranidae; genus Rana; species Rana kukunoris. The sequence continues at coordinate 10,675,899 of CM056053.1, forward strand.
TTATTACTGTCAGAAGTTCCCTTTTCTTGTCTGACTATACAGAAAGCATTGCTCCCAACTTTTCTTCATTTAGAGGGACTTTCCATCATTTGAAACCAGGTATAGATGTATAGATCTCTAATGTCACGTACACATGATCGGAAATTCCGACAAGAAAAGTTTGACGTGAGCTTTTGGTGCGGAAATTCCAACCGTGTCGGCTCCATCTGACTTTTTCTGTCGGAATTCCCGACAACAAAAATTTGATAGCTGGTTCTCAATTTTTCGACAAGAAAAGTTCTGCTTGGAAATTAGGATCGTCTGTACGCAATTGCGACGCACAAAAAAACACCCATTCTTTGAATCAATTTGACGCATGCTTGGAATCATTCAACTTAATTTGTCTCGGGTTGTAGTGTTCGTCACCGTGTTCTTGACGATCGGAATTTTGTGTGACCGTGTTTATGCAACACAAGTTTGAGACAACAAAAACCACGTTTTTCTTGTCGGAATTTCCGATCGTGTGTAAGCGGCAAAGTGTACTTTTTTAATATTAAAAGTGTTTTTACTTCATAAACATTTTATCTATTCTTTAAAACGTTCCATTCATGTGTGTTTTTTTGGGGGGGGTAATCAAATCCGCGTTACTTTATGGTCTGCGTGCCCTTTGCCTATGTACTTTGTGCTATAATAATTAAATAGCTGTAGTGTTCCCGCTGCGTATAGACACTCCCCCTTGCTCGGGATTGGATGGGTAATCATGATCTGTCCAATCCAGAGCAAGGGGGAGTGTCTATACGCACAACAGCTATTCAAATGAATGCTGTGATGTTCTTCGTGCGGCGGCGGCGGCTTTCGGAGGCTAGGTATGGGGGGACATGGCTGGAGGGACATGGCTGGAGGGACATGGCTGGAGGGACATGGCTGGAGGGACATGGCTGCATATGTGGGGGACATGGCTGGGGGGAAATGGCTGCATATGTGGGGGACATGGCTGGAGGGACATGGCTGCATATGTGGGGGACATGGCTGGAGGGACATGGCTGCATATGTGGGGGACATGGCTGCATATGTGGGGGACATGGCTGCATATGTGGGGGACATGGCTGCATATGTGGGGGACATGGCTGGAGGGACATGGCTGCATATGTGGGGGACATGGCTGCATATGTGGGGGACATGGCTGCATATGTGGGGGACATGAATAACAAACAAAAAACTGCGCTAATTAAGGAAATAGTACATATATACAAACATTAGTGTTTTAAGGCCGCAGCTGTCGTGTGATAACACCAAAACATAGATTCAAATAAAGCAAAGCCGCGCCACTAAAAGGTATGTAGAAAACACAGTATAAAATTATAAGCAAAAAAACCTGACACATGCAATAAATTGATATATAACAGGTTTGGATTATACCAACAGTCTATGCTGCAAGTCAATTGTTGTGTACAATGACACAAAAAATGTCCATCAGACAGCACCGCAGTGAGTTGTGAACCTAGGGGTGATCCCTTCATATGTTGACACATACACAATCATCCATCAATAACACCACAGTAAAATTGTGAGCCTGGAAGTGATCCCTTCACCAGATATGCAATGGCTGCTTACCAGAGGCAAGCTCAAATAGAGCAGATGGCTTTAGCCCAGCCACGGCCTTGGCGTCCGGAGGGTCCAGTGAATTCCCACAGATCAGTCTAGCGGCAGATTAATGAGCGCAACTCATAGTTCGACCGTGGGAATAATAGAAGAATATACCATAGTGTAATTCCGTATAGAAAATGTATTCATAAAACAAGTAGTGTACTCACATGTAGAAAGATAAAAACTGCATGTATAAAGCCGGCCGGCAAAACGTTGGAGCGATACCTTCCCCCTACGTAGTGACGTCACTGCGCGTCCCCCAGACGCGTTTCGTCATCAACAGACGTTCTCAATGGGATCCCATTGAGTGACGTCACTACGTAGGGGAAAGGTATCGCTCCAACGTTTTGCCGGCCGGCTTTTTACATGCAGTTTTTATCTTTCTACATGTGAGTACACTACTTGTTTTATGAATACATTTTCTATACGGAATTACACTATGGTATATTCTTCTATTATTCCCACGGTCGAACTATGAGTTGCGCTCATTAATCTGCCGCTAGACTGATCTGTGGGAATTCACTGGACCCTCCGGACGCCAAGGCCGTGGCTGGGCTATAGCCATCTGCTCTATTTGAGCTTGCCTCTGGTAAGCAGCCATTGCATATCTGGTGAAGGGATCACTTCCAGGCTTACAATTTTACTGTGGTGTTATTGATGGATGATTGTGTATGTGTCAACATATGAAGGGATCACCCCTAGGTTCACAACTCACTGCGGTGCTGTCTGATGGACATTTTTTGTGTCATTGTACACAACAATTGACTTGCAGCATAGACTGTTGATATAATCCAAACCTGTTATATATCAATTTATTGCATGTGTCAGTTTTTCTTCCCTTTTAATTTTATACAGTGTTTGCTACATACCTTTTAGTGGCGCGGCTTTGGTTTATTTGAATATATGTGGGGGACATGGCTGCATATGTGGGGGACATGGCTGCATTTGGGGACACATTTAAAAAAAGTATCGGTATTCGGTATCGGCGACTACTTGAAAAAAAGTATCGGTACTTGTACTCAGTCCTAAAAAAGTGGTATCGGGACAACCCTACTTGCTATGCAGAATTGCACCAAATTGTGTACTCTCCAGGTTCAGTAAATCCCCCTTGTAGGCAGGTGTCGTTTGGCCTCCCTGCATCGGTGGTAGTAGAGGGAAAGGGGTATCCATGTTTCACCAAGGCTTCCGTAGGTGTTAACATCCACCAGCTCTGTGATGTCATCATGGAGGAGGGGAAGAGGACTCCAGTGGCAACCTGTGAAGCTCTGGTGAACTCCATACCCAAGAGGGTTAAGGCAGTGCTGGAAAATAATGGTGGCCACACAAGATATTGACACTTTGGGCCCAATTTGGACATTTTCACTTAGGGGTGTACTCACTTTTGAGTCCCTGCCGAAACTTCCAGTTCCCAAAGTGCCTCTGCAATTTCCCCAGACTCCTGGAGAGAACCCTAGCCCCTACAGAAACGCCATCCCTCTACAGTTTTCTTGAGCCCCCTCCAGAAACCTCTCTTTCTGGGAAGATTCTTGAGAAGGTATCGGGAATAGAGAGGAATCTAAATTTGGATACCTCACTATTATCTTTGATGCCAGAATCAATTAAGAAAGATATTTTTCACCATATGACATCTGCAGCTAGAACAATGATAGCATGTAAATGGAGAGAAAATAGGAGCCCAAGCGTCGACGACTGGATATGTGAAATGAACAAAATACAATATATGGAAAAACAGATAAGAGAAGAAGGATATATTAACAGTCAAATGCCAGTAATATGGCAAAAATGGGATGAATTTAGGCTCTCAAAAGGAATCGATAATACTTTTATTCGCTTGATTTTTATTGGTTGTTTTTTTGGATTTTCACTAGTTTACATATGCTCTTGAGCCATTTTGAGCATTTTTTTTAATGATTGACATACTGTGTGATTTTTATTTTACAATTTGTATGGCATTTAATTCTCATTAAATCTTGCCACATTTTATAAATACTACACCATGTGGAGCCTCTTTTTCTCTTTTTTGGCCCCCTTGTAAGCACCATCCACGGTCAGTGGACCCTTATTTGGAATCACAGTCGCAATATCTAGAAGTTGGTGGATTTCTGTGTGGAAGATTTCTGGTTCCTGTGTATACAACCCATCGATGCCATTGGTGTGATTTAGCCCTATAGATCCACCACCGTATAGTGACCTGGATCCACATGACACGGTAAGAGTGTTCAATCTTTCCCCATCCACTGGTGAAGGCACTCCCGGGGGACATAACAATATCACACCAAATCAAGATATCATATAACTCACATCGTTATTGTGGATTGAATATCTGCATCTATTTGGATTACACACCAGCTTCCAATTTTGGATTCTATCCTCACATGGACTTCTAACTAATTGGACATTCACATCCAATTATACCTTCACTTACTACACATGATACACTGAGTGAGACTTATATATATATATTTTTCACATAGGGGTTTGCTTCTCCTGTTATTTGTTCTAGCATTATCGATCACTATTTGATTACCATATATAAAACATGACAGTGTGTGGCAAACTATATAACTCTATGGTATTAGGGTAAATGTTATAATATTTACTCTAGTGAACTGAATGGGTGGCTGAGAACAGGGTGAGAGGGAGGCCACAGGCTCCAGGGACAGCACTGCTGGGCAGCAGCAAAAAGGCTGGGAGAGCAGTGCGAGCTTCAGGAACAGCCCTGGATTAAGTGACCCCTGGCAAATCGTCATTCGACCCCCAGGTTGAGAACCACTGTCCTAGCTGATGACACATGAGAGGACACCCTACACCATCCCTCCTCCATCTGAACCTCTTTCTGGACTAGACACACTGGGCCAGATTCACAGAGCCATTACGCCTGTCTAACTGGTGTTAGACTGGAGTAATTTCAAATTACGCACGTTTTCTAGCTAGTCGGAAACCTGAAACCATGAATAGACGGCTGCGGGCTTCAATTTGACTGGATTACGTGTTCGTACGCCTTCGGATCTACGCTGCAATAAAATTGCGGCCACTGGGTGGACTTCCCGTCGTTTTCCGCGTCAGGGTATGCTAATGAGCTTTTGCCGGCGATCCCAGAAATTACGATCTTCATTCGCAATCTCTTACGGCACCTTTAGTCATCTTTTTTTTACGTAACACTATACCAGCTTTTTGCTGCTCTAATATTAGACAGCCCATGTTAAGTATGGCCGTCGTTCCCGCGTCGAATTTCTACGTTTTCCGACGTCTTTTATTATTTTTATCGTAAGTCGTCCGGGAATAGGAATGTTCGTAAACGACGCTACTCAAACAACGAATGACGTAACGACGTGATTTTCGCGCAATGCACGGCGGGAAATTTCTGAAAGGAGCATGCGCAGTTCGATCGCCGCGGGGACGCACTTAATTTAAATGCTTCACGCCCCCCAATCGCGTATTTCGATTACGCGGCGAGAAATAGACTACGCCGACGTAGCGTACGGGCAAAAATCTACCAGGATTCGGTGTAGAGCCTGGTAAAATACGGCAGCGTAGAGTATTTCCATTACGCAGCGCAATATTAAGTGTATCTGAATCTGGCCTACTGTCCCTAGCCACCAGGTTACTGTCCCTGACCTAACCACTTCACAAATACAACTGAAGGGAGATGGAGCTACTTATTAGCACTGCGCACCCTTTAAATGGCTGCAGAGGTCAACCAATGCGGCAGCATAGTTAACAGACTTGTGAAATTACTGTATATGGTCAAAAGTTTGTTGTCACCTAACCATCAAATCCATGTCTATGGCCACTCCCCTCCAAATTACTGAATTCAGGTGTTTCCCATGAAGGGTACAGTTATTCCGACAATATAGAAAGACATTTTAGACAATTGGGTGTTTCCAAGCTTCCGATTGTAATAGTTTGGAGAAGGTCCTTTTCTCGCCAGCATGGCTGTGCCCCTGTGTGCAATGCCAGCCCCATATGGACATGGTTTGACCACTTTGATATGGAGGAAATCCAATGGCCTTCACAGATCCCCCTACCTCAACCTTGCTGAACAACTTTGGGATGTATTGTAAAGCATACTGTGAGCTAGGTCTTCTCAACCAACATTAATACCTGATTTTACAAATTTTCTTCTGGTCAAACCATCCATCCCTGTTTCTTTCTCTCTCCTCCTCCTCTTATCTAGCAGCTACTGTGCCCATCAATTGCCGCCATTGTGCCATTAAACGCAGCAACTGTGACAATCAAACTTAGCAGCTATGCCCATCAAATGCAGCCACTGTGCCCATCAAACACAGCCACTGTACCCATAAATTGCCGCCACTGTACCCATAAATTGCCGCCACTGTGCCATCAATTGCTGCCAGTGTGCCCATCAATTGCTTCTACTGTGCGCATCAACTGCTGCCATTGTGCCCATCAACTGCCAATACTGTGCCCATCGATTGCTGCTATTGTGCCCATCGATTGCTGCTATTGTGCCCATCAATTGCCGCTACTGTGCCCATCAAATGCTGCCACTGTGCATTCCGCCCGGCACTTACCTTGTCTCGGTGGGGCAGCAGGTCACAGGGATGGTCTCCACTCTCCTCAATGTCTTCTCCCGACCTCTCTTTCCATCCTCTGCTATGATTGGATGCCTGATAGGCGGCGTCCAATCACAGCTCCTGTGGTTTCAGGTAACAGAACCGAGAATATGATTGGCTAAAAGGCGGTTCAGTGTTGGGAAAGCGAACATTGCTTTCCTAACACAACGCTGAGTGAACAGCAAGCGCCCAGCATGGAGCCGGCTGTTTACCTTTTTGGGACGGCCTACGGCTCTAATCACATACTATCAAAAAATACCCTGCCACTGTAATACAAGCGCCCGGCGCCCCCAAAAAGGGGTCAGCCACATGAATAGGGGGCGGCCGCGGCGACCATAGATAGATTCATGCAGTGCATGAATCTATCTATGGTGAGTAGTGTTGAGCAGAATATGCCATATTCGATTTTGCGATATATCTCGAATATATACTCTAATATTCGAGATATATTCGCTAAATACGAATATTCGTGATATTTTTTGGAAATGAAATTATTGCGAATTTTCGCTATTGCGAATGTGAAATTTCGAGAAATGCGGAATGGAGCACTCTGATTGGCTCAGAATATTCGTGATATATTACAATATAAAATAATTGCGAATATTCGAGAAATGCGGAAGGAGCACTCTGATTGGCTCAGAATATTCGTGATATATTACAATACAAAATAATTGCGAATATTCGAGAAATGCGGAAGGAGCACTCTGATTGGCTCAGAATATTCGTGATATATTACAATATAAAATAATTGCGAATATTCGAGAAATGCGGAATGGAGCACTCTGATTGGCTCAGAATATTCGTGATATATTACAATATAAAATAATTGCGAATATTCGAGAAATGCGGAATGGAGCACTCTGATTGGCTCAGAATATTCGTGATATATTACAATATAAAATAATCGCGCGCTATATCGCTATTGCCGAATAATCGCATTGCGATTTTTCGGCAATATAAAATGAGCGCTGCAGCTACTCGGCCCAAGGTCTCTAATCATACCAGCAATGCTTTTAGACGTCGATGGGGATCTCTAGGATGTAATCTGTTCTAAAAAAAAAATTGAAAAAATTTGAATATTCGAAATAGCGAATATTCGCCGCGATATTCGTGTTATTCGCGAATACTCGAATATGCAATATTCGTAGCGAATATTCGCAATGCGAATATTCGTGAGCAACACTAATGGTGAGAGAGAGGAGGCAGGAGAGGAGGGGCGGCACCCGTGCGCCCTTTATGGACGCGCCGCCACTGAGTCTTCTATCTGTCTCTCTGTCCGTCTTTCAGCTTCCACTTGAGGTTCACAGATGATACGCATAGTTTTTTTGGCATTTTTGTATGTACTATGTAACATATCTCCTATATTCAGCTTTAAGACAGATTAGTGATTATGGGAAGGGTGGCAACATAGTGTAAATATATTTAGCGTTCTTATCTCTAGCGTCTGTCAGCGTGAGGCAGGAGTAAAAGAGTCAGTGCCGGAGGCCTACACTAAATTATGCCAGATCTCAATAACAATGTCCAATAAAATCATCCAACATCAACAAACAGTGCATAGAGCAAAAATGCCAAGGAATATACACAGCGGAGACTGGATATCCTCTCCCCCAAAAATAACTGTTGCATTCATTGTCTGGGTAAGAACAAATAAAAGGCAGTTTTTGGGGGGGGGGGGGGTGTCTTAAGTAAATATTGCGGAAATATTTAATTTTACCAATTTGTTTTTACATTTTGAAATCCGTGATAGTGACAATATTTTTAAAGTGACCCTGTCAGATTATTAAAAAAATCAAGATGAAAGGTCCTTGTAAAAGAAGAGTTGTTATGCTCACCTCTCCAGTGGGAATTGGTATGAGCAGCCTATTGCATTAGCAGTGCAATAGCAAAGCAGAGGACGTGTCGGTTAGAGCAGAAATTGGCGTCAGTGGATGGCGTCAGCAGTTTTTTATTTTTATCATTTAATTTTTAATGTTTTTTTATATATATTTTTAATTATTTTTGAAAATGTTTTCATTTTAAATATTTTTTTTTAATAATTTTTTTTTACAATTATTTTTTTGTATTTTTCTACAGTTTTTTAGGAGCCCCGTTGGGAGGGCTTTGGTGAAAGATCAAGGGTCTAAACAGACCCATGATGTCTCACTAAGATTCCCCAGTCCCTATCTCTGGATAGTGAACGAATGGGAAGTTCTCTGTGCTGAGAGGCTTCCTGTTCATTCATAAACTGAAGCATAGTAAATGTAGTTTACTATGCTTCCGTTAAGAATGAACACAGGAGCGATCAGTAGAGATTACGCACTGTGGGCCAGATTCAGGTACACGTAAATTTGCGCAGCGTATTCGAAATACTCTACGTTGCCGTATTTTACCAGGCCCTAAATGGAATTCTGGTAGATTTTTGCCCGTACGATACGGCGGCGTAGTCTATTTCACGCCCCCTAATCGAAATATGCGATTAGGGGGCGTGAAGTATTTAAATTAGGCACGTCCCCGCGGTGATCGAACTGCGCATGCTCCGTTCAGAAATTTCCCGCCGTGCATTGCGCGAAATCACGTCGTTACGTCATTTTTTTTTTTGAGTAGCGTCGTTTACGAACATTCCTATTCCCGGACAACTTACGTAAAAAAAAAAAAAAAAACGGCGGAAAACGTTGATATTCGACGCAGGAACGACGGCCATACTTAACATGGGCTGTCTAATATTAGACCAGCAAAAAGCTGGTATAGTGTTACGCAAAAAAAAGATGACTAAAGATGCCGTAAGAGATTGCGATTGAAGATCGTAATTTCGGGGATAGTCGGCAAAAGCTCATTAGCATACCCCGACGCGGAAAACGACGGTAAGTCCACCCAGTGGCCGCAATTTTATTGCAGTGTAGATCCGAACGCGTACGAACACGTAATCCAGTCTAACACCAGTTAGACAGGAGTTACGGGTCTCTGAATCTGGCTCTGTGTTCTTTCAGAAAAGGAAGGAAAGGTAAATGTAATATTTACCGGCCCCTTCCCCCCTGCTCTCCATCTTAAAACATCCCCCACAGAAGCTGGCAGGAGAGGAGAGGGGGTGAGCTGGCATTATTGCAGGGGGTGCCAGAAAGCAGACCCAAGCACCTGATTGGCTGAGAGGCGGATCAGTGCTAGGAAAGCAAACATCGCTTTCCTAACACAAGGCTGATGAACAGTGTAGCGCACTGGGTGAGTAGGTTGTGTCCAGGCACACTCGGCACACCCTGTCCGTACACCTTTACCAGGGGTCCTCGTCTCCTTTCCAGGAATGTTGGGAGGCTGTGTATCCTGCCACGTACCATGGCTCAATCCTCTGACCCCCTATGTCACCACAGGTCACATTAAGGATAGGAAATGTCAAATGCCGAAAAGTTAATCTGATCCTTTAATGAAAAAGTACAGATTTTGCTATTGGATCTTGTCATTTTTATGCATTATGCAAGTACAGTAGGTGAAATTTGTTTGGGATAAAAGATCAACTATTTTTTTTTTTTTACTCATTTTTATTTATTTTTATTTGAGGGGTGTATTTCGGTATTTTAGCTTATTTAATTTTTGGTTCTCTGTACTTGTGTTTTATTTTTATTTATGCAGTCCTGATCAAAAGTTTAAGACCACTTGAAAAATGGCAAAAAATCATCATTTACATTGTTGGATCTTAACAAGGTTCCAAGTAGAGCTTCAACATGCAACAAGAAGAAATGAGAGTGAGACAAAACATTTTTTGAGCATTCAATTCATTGAAAATAATGATTAAACTGATCAGTTGATCAAAAGTTTAGGACCACATGCCTTTAACCACTTTAGCCCCGGACCATATTGCTGTCCAAAGACCAGAGCACTTTTTGTGATTCGGCACTGCGTCGCTTTAACTGACAATTGCGCGGTCATGCAACGTGGTTCCCAAACAAAATTGGCGTCCTTTTTTTCCCACAAATAGAGCTTTCTTTTGGTGGTATTTGATCATCTCTGCGGTTTTTATTTTTTGCGCTATAAACAAAAATAGAGCGACTATTTTGAAAAAAATGCAATATTTTTTACATTTTGCTATAATAAATATCCCCAAAAAAGAAATAAAAAAACATTTTTTTTTCCTCAGTTTAGGCCGATACGTATTCTTCTACATCGCAATTAGCATTTATTGATTGGTTAGCGCAAAATTTATAGCGTTTACAAAAAAGGGGGTCGTTTTATGGCATTTTTATTAATATATTTTTTTACTAGTAATGGCGGCGATCAGCGTTTTTTTTCGGTACTGCGACATTATGGCGGACACATCGGACAATTTTGACACATTTTTGGGACCATTGGCATTTTTATAGCGATCAATGCTATAAAAATGATTATTATTATTATTATTATACAGGATTTATATAGCGCCAACAGTTTACGCAGCGCTTTACATTAGGGAAGACAGTACATTCACAATACAAATCAATACAGGAGGGATCAGAGGGCCCTGCTCGCAAGAGCTTACAATCTAGAAGGGAGGGTCAAGTGGAACAAGGGGTAGTTAGCTGTGGGGGATGGTCAGATGGACTCAGATGAAAAGTGCAGTTGCTAGGTTTGGGAAAGGTAGGCTTTCCCACACCCATTGGATTACTATAAAAATGCCATTGGCAGTGAAGGGGTTAACACTATGGGGCAGGGAAGGGGTTAAGTGTGTTCCTGGTGTGTTCTAACTGTATGGGGGGGGGGGGTTGACTCACTAGGGGGAATCGCTGATCATACGATGTATGAACGGCAGATCAGCGTTTCCCCCGCTGACAGGAACGAGCGGAATGTGTTTACACACATACCTCCCGTTCCCCGCTCTGTAACGAACGCGCGCGCGTGCCCGGCGGCGATCGCGCCCGCCGGGCACGCGTGCGGGACTCGGGGGCGTGCGGGGGTGCGCACGCGGGCCGCCGGCGGCGCGCGCGCGCCCCCTAGTGGCCGAAAAAGATAGGACGTAGAGCTACGTGCTCTCGCCCAGCAGTGCCACCGTCCCGCAGTAATATGACGGCAGGCGGTCGGCAACCAGTTAAAAGGCTAAATCTGTGCAAAGATGTGGATTCATTGTCATTCTCTGTCAGGTAGTCACAAGTTGTGATGGCAAAGGCAAAACAACTCTCCCTTTTTTAACGTGGTCGGGTTGCTGAACTGCATAAGCAGGGTCTCTCATCAAGACACTGGACGATCCTGGACCCAAATTAAGGCCCTTACTGGTGCTGACTGCAGCCCCATAACCATCAGACGGCATCTGAGACTGAAGGGCTTCAAAAACAAAAAACGTCTTCAAAAACCTTGTCTCCTTGAACGCCACAGAACTGCTCGTTTGGACTTTGCAAGAGAGCACCAAACATGGGACATTCAAAGGTGGAAGAAAGTTTTATTCTCTGATGAGAAAAAATGTAACCTTGATGGTCCTGATGGTTTCCAACGTTACTGGCATGACAAGCAGATCCCACCTGAGATGTTTTCTACGCGCCACAGTGGAGGGGGCGCCATAATGGTCTGGGGTGCTTTTTCCTTCAGTGGAACAATGGAGCTTAAGGAAGTGCAGGGATGTCAAACGGCCGCTGGCTATGTCCAGATGTTGCAGAGAGCATTCCTCATGACTGAGGGCCCTCGTCTGTGTGGTAACGGCTGGGTTTTTCAACAGGACAACGCTACAGTACACAATGCCCGCAGGACAAGAGACTTCCAGGAGAATAACATCACTCTTTTAGCCCAGCCTGTGTGTTCCCCTGATCTAAATCCAATTGAGAACCTTTAGGGATGGATGGCAAGAGAAGTTTACAAAAATGGACAACAGTTCCAGACAGTAGATGGCCTTCGTGCGGATGTCTTCACCACTTGGAGAAATGTTCCCACTCACCTCACGGAAACGATTGCATCAAGCATGCCAAAACAAATTTTTGAAGTGATCAACAATAACGGCGGAGCTACTCATTACTGAGTTCATGTTTGGAAGTTGGATTTCTGTTTGGGGGGGGGGGGGGGTTAGTTTTTTTTTTTTGGAGGTGTGGTCCTAAACTTTTGAACAGCTCAGTTTATTCGTTGTTTTAATTAAATTGAATGCTCAAAAAATGTGTTGTTCCACCTAACATTTCTTCTTGTTGCATGTTGAAGCTCTACTTGGAACCTTGTTAAGATCCAAAAATGTAAAATATGATTTTTTGCCTTTTTTCAAGTGGTCTTAAACTTTTGATCAGGACTATATTTTGTTGTTGTTTGTGTCGCTATTTGTGACTTTTTGCTATTTTACTTCGTTTTTGGCTGCCATTTAAACACTTTTGCGCCCTTAAAAGCCACCAACAGCCACCTAAAGGATAAGTTCACCTTTTACAGAAAAAAATGTGCATTTATAAGTTTTCCCTGCAGGAGCCTGGAGAGCATTGCAGCCGTGATTGATTGATTGATTTTTGAATTTATTTACAGCGTCACATGCACCCAGGAGGGTGCGCCTAAGCGCTGGAAGCGGATCCGCTGATCTATTCAGAACCAAAAACAATCTAGAAAAAGAAAAGGCTACATAGACTAACCAATGGCTCGTGTTGGTAGAGGAAGGAAAACATACAAACAGTACGAGACCAGGCAGGAACAAAAGGAGGGTGACAGGAGCTTAGGGATGGGGAGAACAAAAAATAAATAAAAAATCAACTCGCTTCAAAAGAGGAAAGTTTTAAGTGCCTTTCTGAAAGTGATAAGGGCGGCATTCTGTCTCAGAGGCAACGGAAGAGAGTTCCAAAGTGTGGCGGCTCTAGCTCTAAAAGAGCGGCCACCAGTTGAAGTCAGCCTTACTGAAGGGATGGCAACAAGGTCCAAGTCGGCCGATCTCAAGGCCCTGGAGGGGTGGTAATGTACAGCCATGTTATTGATGACAAGTGGGCCTTGTTGTTTGTAGGCCCTGAACATAATACACAAAGCCTTAAATTCGATCCTCTTTGCACACGGGAGCCAGTGGAGTTGTCTAAGAATGGGTGATATATGGTCCCGTCTGAGAGTCCCCGTAATAAACCTAGCTGCCTGGTTCTGCACCAGCTGCAGCGTGGAGATCCATTTGATAGGTAGTCCAAGGTATACCACATTGCAAAAGTCAAGGCGTGAGATGACTAAGGCCTGTACTAGTGTATTTCTGTGTGTTTGGGAGAACAGATGTTTTACCCGTCGCAGCATCCGAAGGTAATAAAGGGCATTCTTGGTACAATTCCTCACCTGTTGGATCCATGAAAGTTTATTATCAAATATAACACCCAGATTTCTTACTTGGCTAGACGGAGCGGGACACGGGCCCATTGATAAGGGCCACTCTGCAAGCAAGTTTACGCTTTTCGGTGGACCTGTGAGAAGAATCTCAGTTTTAGATGCGTTTAGAGCCAGGTAGTTGTCCTTCATCCAAGTCTGGATAGATGAGAGGCAGCAGGAAAGATGATGGGCTGCCTTGGGGTTGAGAACGTCGCTGGCCACAATTTGTATATCATCAGCATATACCTGAGTGGCCAGCCCCCATGAGGAGACGATGTCTGCCACGGGCCTCACATAGCAGTTAAACAGCCACGGGGAGATTGCCGAGCCCTGGGGGACCCCACAGAGGAGTGGTGCCCTCACTGATCTAAATGAACCCAACTTTACTTGGAATGTTCTGCCTGTCAGAAAGTTGCGTATCCAGGTGAGGGTCATGCCTGTAATATGGAACTCGTCCTGTAGCCGAGCCAGAAGGATCTTGTGGCTGACAGTATCGAAAGCCGCAGAGAGGTCTAGCAGAACCAATGCTGCCGACCCCCCCCCGCGTCTCTCGACTCCAGCAGCCTTTCCCTGGTGGCCATAATGGATAACTCGATCCCTCTTTTGGGTCTAAACCCAGATTGGGCATCGTGGAACAGATTTTGTGATTCACAATGCACTTGGAGTTGCATAAGAGCCTCATGTTCCACCAATTTAGCCAGAAAGCATAATCCTGAGATGGGGCGGTAGTTGGACATAACTTTAGCATCCAGCGTGCTTTTTTTTTTAAATTTGTGTAACCAGGGCATGTTTCCATTTGTCTGGGAACTCTCCAGTTGTCAAAGAGAGGTTAACCAGGATCAAAATCTCATTGATTACTGTGTTGGTATTGCCCTTAAGCAGCCAGGCAGGGCAGGAATCGTCGGCATAGTAGAAAGGTTTTAGCTGTTTGATGGAACTAAGGAGCTGAGTTTTTGTTACTGGTTGAAAGGAGCAAAGGGAAGTGATGTGATTAGGCCAGTTGGTCTCAGTTGTATGGTTGGCTGGAGGGAAAGGGTCTGAGGAAGCAAGGCCAACTTGGATGTCACAAACTTTGTTGGTAAAGGCCTCAAGCAGACCGTCGCATAAGGCTTGAGATTGGGCAATTTGTTGGGAGGCCGAAGATGGATTAAATAACTCCTTACCAATTTTAAACAGTTCCGCTTGACTGTTGGCCGCTAGTTCGATACGAGATGCTAGGGCTGTTCTCTTGTGCTTCCTTACTAACTTGGAATAGGCACGGGTCTGTATTCTATAAAGGATTTTGTTAGCCTGGGTTTTATTCTTTTGCCATCTCCTTTCTAGTTTCCGACAGTTGTTTTTGAAGGTGGCTAATTTGGGGGTGTACCATGGGTTGGATTTGTGAATTCTTGGCCTGAAGTTAGATTGGGAGAGGGGTGCCACTATGTCCAGCGTGGCCTTAAGTTTGGCATCAAAAGTATTGAGTTTCTTATCTAACTGCTCGATACTATCCTTGACATCTTCAAATAAAACTTCATAACTGTCTATCTCAGGAGGACTTATGAAGAATTCGAGGTTCGAGTAGGTGTTGTGGAATAGTTCAGTGGTGATTTTCTTCACATTTCTGTAGGGAAGGGAGGGTTGCATAGGTGCTCCTTTGGGTTTATCCAAAATGTTTAAAGAATTTGAAATAGCACTAGGTAGTGATCAGACCAAATCACTTGCTTGATTGTGGGGACGGTGGATTCTCCCGCTACCGAGAATACTACATCAAGCAGATGCCCCTTTTCATGTGTACTGTCCCTTACTGTCTGTTGGAGGCCTAGGCTATCCATATCTGCTAAGATCTCTTGAGCAGATAGATCAAGAGGGTCCTCAAACAAAAGGTTGAGGTCGCCCATGACAATTAATGAAGGATATTTAATAGCCCAGTCGGTGGTAAAGGTCATGAACTCGCTAATAAAGCGGGAGTCGTAACCTGGTGGGCGGTATGTAATAATTACCAAAGTGGAATTTGTAGCATTTGATCGTTAGATGTTCAAAGGACAGTGTACTGTATGAGGGGACCTCAGTACAGACAAGCTGCTCTCGATGAATCAATGCCACCCCCCCGCCTTTCTTGCTTGGTCTGCTTTTCGATTTAATATTGAATCCGTTTGGAAGGAGCTCATCAATTATATCAAGACAGCCTGGTATGAACCAGGTTTCCGTGATGGCTAGGAGGTCTAGCCCTGTTTCCAAGATGACATTGTTACTTTCTGTGGCATGTTTGTTGGCGGACCTGGCATTGATCAGACCAGTGCAAAGACCCTGCTTCAGTCCAGTAGGCCTACCGAGAGACGTCCTAGATTTTTTTGCAATGTGTAGTACCTGACATACATCGATGATGGCGGGGTGTAGGGTAGATATCAAATTATTAAAATCCAGTAAGCAATCTTTGGTGTAACATAAACGTTGGGGCTTAATGGCCCCCCTACCTGCATTCGAGATCTGTGTGGTTTCCATGATTGGCGAGCCTAGGCTGGTGCATGGCCTGGACAGGGATGTTGTGGTAAGTAGCAGCCCTTCTGGCCCTAGTCCTTTCCGTCCGGGCCCGGACGGGCACAGACGGGCTTGCCTCGTGTGCGCCTCCGGCGCGCCCGCGGCGCGCCCGCGGGGCGGCCATGTCTGAAAATCAATCGTGGGATGGGTGGGGCTTAGCCAGCCGGCCAATCAGCACACTAGAGGAGGGGTTGCCAGGTGTTACCGTGGGAACCAAGAAGCTTCCAAGCAGGATGGCTGGGGTGAGTGGGCCGGCAGCGCCGTGCGGGAGTCGCAGAGAGTCACAAAGTTCAGAGTCGCAGAGAGTCACAAAGTTCATGCATTCAGAGCGCAGCTGTGCAGAGCAAGTCAGCAGGCTATCAGAAACAACAGATTAGCAGCACAGATCCTTCACTTCCTGGGTTAACATGTGCGGGGCGGCCATGTCTGAAAACCAATCGTGGGGTGGGTGGGGCTTAGCCAGCCGGCCAATCAGCACACTAGAGGAGGGGTTGCCAGGTGTTACCGTGGGAACCAAGAAGCTTCCAAGCAGGATGGCTGGGGTGAGTGGGCCGGCAGCGCCGTGCGGGAGTCGCAGAGAGTCACAAAGTTCAGAGTCGCAGAGAGTCACAAAGTTCATGCATTCAGAGCGCAGCTGTGCAGAGCAAGTCAGCAGGCTATCAGAAACAACAGATTAGCAGCACAGATCCTTCACTTCCTGGGTTAACATGTGCGGGGCGGCCATGTCTGAAAACCAATCGTGGGGTGGGTGGGGCTTAGCCAGCCGGCCAATCAGCACACTAGAGGAGGGGTTGCCAGGTGTTACCGTGGGAACTAAGAAGCTTCCAAGCAGGATGGCTGGGGTGAGTGGGCCGGCAGCGCCGTGCGGGAGTCGCAGAGAGTCACAAAGTTCAGAGTCGCAGAGAGTCACAAAGTTCATGCATTCAGAGCGCAGCTGTGCAGAGCAAGTCAGCAGGCTATCAGAAACAACAGATTAGCAGCACAGATCCTTCACTTCCTGGATCGGCTGATCACGGGTGCAATGTGGGCTCCTGCAGACATGTCCTCTGGCTTTCAGCCCATAACTATGTACAGGCTTTCTGTTTGAAAGCTGGAGAACATGTCAGTGGACTACAAGAGCACTCATCAGTGCCCTCAGGGCCCATTAACAACTACAAGACAATCTGCTGTGAATGCTGTGCAAGTTTAGTTTATTTATTCACAGGGATCTGTGAATGAATGACACGTCTATGTGGGTGGAGCTCCACACAGCCACGCTGTGTTTAAAAAGTGACAGGAGGTGCGGGGAGAAGAACCCCCCACTTGCTGTCATGAGGGGAGAGGGATCAGAGGGAGAGAAGGCAGAAGCTGGAACATGCTATATGTTCCACCCTAAATACGGGTGGACCATGTAACATGTTCAAAAGGTGAACTTATCCTTGTATTTTGACTTCCCTATTGACTCCAAAGCATTTCACCAAATTGGCAGAAATTAACTTTAACAGAAATTTCAGAGGAAAAATCAATATATATTTATACAAGATGATCATATACACTATATTGCCAAAAGTATTGGGACGCCTGCCTTTACACGCACATGAACTTTCATGGCATCCCAGTCTTAGTCCGTAGGGTTCAATATTGAGTTGGCCCCGCCCTTTGCAGCTATAACAGCTTCAACTCTTCTGGGAAGGGCATCCACAAGGTTTAGGAGTGTGTCTATGGGAGCGTTTGACCATTCTTCCAGAAGTGCATTTATAAGGTCAGGCACTGATGTGGACGAGAAGGCCTGGCTCGCAGTCTCTACTCATTCATCCTAAGGCAGTTCTATTGGGTTGAGGTCAGGCCAGTCCACCCCAAACGCACTTATGCACACCATATTGCCAAAGATATTGGGCCACCCCTCCAAATCATTTGCTGAAGGGGGGATTATGATGTTGGATCGTCTTTCAGGGGGGTTGGGCTTGGCCCCTTAGTTCCAGTGAAGGGAACTCTTAGGCCATCAGAATACCAAGACATTGTGAGAACAGTTTTTGTTCTAACATGTCTGCGCGCCAGTGCACAAAGCAAGGTCCATAAAGACATGGATGAGCGAGTTTGGGGTGGAGGAACTTGACTGGTCCTGACCTTAACCCGACAGAACACCTTTGGGATAATTTGGAGCAGAGACTGAAAGCCAGGTCTTCTCATCCAACATCAGTGCCTGACCTCACAAATGCGCTTCTAGAAGAATGGTCAAACATTCCCATAGACACACTCCTAAACCTTGTGGACGGCCTTCATAGAAGAGTTGAAGCTGCAAAGGGTGGGCCAACTCAATATTGACCTCTTTTGGCAATATAGTGTACCTCTTTGTTAAGGGAGAATACATCCATTTTAGTTAATCCTTTCCTATAGCTGAATAGCCAAGATCCTCCATGTCCCTGAATAATTGAGTTACCCTTTCCTGCACTCTCTCCAGTTCTGCAACATCCTATCTTCCATGGTCCTGCATTGTCCTCCTGTTATATTCTCCCCTGGTGGACATGCAGCCATGCGAACACACATTGCAAAGGCATGATCCACTGTAGTCACTACCAGGAAGCTGGTTAAACAAACAATAGTGTACATTTGACTGTGGATCGAGTGCATGTAGGAAGTGGTTAAAAGAGGCTTCAGGAAAACAGCAGCATTGGAAGAAAAAAAAGCTAAATAACTGCTCTTACAAAAAATAAAGGCTATATTTTCTTGTGAATGACCCCTGGTGAGTGCACCGACGTGATAAATTGTTCAGTAATATAATTCTGAGTCCTTTTGATTTCCACCATCTCAAATATTGCAATTTAATATGTTTTTTCCTACTTATAAAAAAAAGCGCAGTCCCCGGGTATGCAGGGATGTTTAAATCATGCATTTTCCTGTTGTAAATAATTTCCCCCAGGTACTAGGCATTCATAGACAGTACACACGATGCGGGCTTGGTGATTTACATCAGGCACTTATAGATGTGGCAGAAAATCCGTGATAGGAAACGAGTGAAGAAAAAGATGTTATATTATACCGGAGGCAGAGCGGCGGCTGCGGCGGAGCTAGATGCTGCCGCTGTCATGCTGACCAGTTCCTCCAATGTGTTTACAGGAAATAAAAAATATAACTAATTTCATTTAGTTACGAACAAACACAATACAGCACTACGCAGCAATCAGGCAACAAGTAAACTAAATCAATGACCGCTATTTGAGAAACATTACTACAGATCTGAAATCAGTAAGTCCTAGTGGTGGTGCATCCATAAGGGATGCATGGGCGCCGCCCCCTCCCTCCTGGCACTGCTCTATCACCAAAAGATAGATTCATGCATTGCATTTATCTATCTATAGTCGCCGCTGCCATCCCCTATTCAGGTGTCCGGCCCCTTGTCGGGCGTGGGGAACCTGAATTACAGTGGCAGGGAATTTTTTGGAAGCGCCTGATTAGAGCCATAGGCTCTAATAGGCGTCCAAAACAGTGAACAGCGGACGCTATGCTGTGCGTTTGCTATTCACTTAGCGTTGTGTTAGGAAAGCGAATGAATCACTTTCCTAACACTGAACCACCTCTCAGCCAATCAGGTGCTCGGGTCAGTTACCTGTCACCTGATTGGCTGAAACGACAGGTGCTGTGATTGGACGCTGCCGATTAGGCGTCCAATCATAGCAGAGGACCGGAAGAGAGGGCGTACGAGAGAATTCCAGGAGCATGGTGGACATCGCCACCGTGACCCGCTGCCCCACCGAGACAAGGTAACTTCCGGGCGAGGGGATGATTAATGCTGGCAGTATTTGATGGGCACAGTAGCGGCAATAGATGGACATACTGACAGCAGTTGATGGGCACAGTAAGCGGCAGTTGATGGGCACACTGTCAGCAGTTGATGGGCACAGTAGTGGCAGTAGATGGGCACACTGGCAGTAGTTGATGGGCACAGTAGCAGCAATTGATGGGCACAGTGTCAGCAATTGATAGGTATAGTAGATGCGTTTGATGGCACAGTGGCTGCGTTTGATGGGCACAGTGGCTGTGATTTTTTTTTACAGAACAGACATTACATGGTGCACCTGTATATTTCAGATTAGAATGCAAAATTGTTTCCCTGAATTCAGAACTCCAGGGCTATCCGAATTTGTTTTCCAATCACAAATCCCCAGGGCTTTAGAAATCGTTTCCCCCGAATGCAGAATTCTGAATATCCAAAATAGGTTCCCTCAACACAGTAATCCAGGACTATCTGTAATTGTTTCCCCAAACATAGTTCTCTAGATCTATTCAGAATTATTTCCCTGAAATCAGAACTTCAGGGTTATATGAAATTGTTTCATCTGAAATCAGAAATCCAGGGATGTCTGAAATCATTTCTTCTGAACTCAGAACTCCAGGGCTATCCAAAACTGTTTCCCAAAACTCAGAACTGCAAGGCTATCCAAGTCATTACCCTGAATTTAGAACTCTAGCACTATTTAAAATTGTTTTCCTAAACTCAGAACTCCAAGGCTATCAAAATCATTTCCCGAAACTCAGAACTCCAAGGCTATCAAAATCATTTCCCGAAACTCAGAACTCCAAGGCTATCAAAATCATTTCCCCAAACTCAGAACTCCAGGGTTACCTGAAATCATTTTCCCAAACTCTGAACTACAGGGCTATCCAAAATCATTTCCCCGAACACATAATCACAGGACTATATGAAACTGTTTTCATAAACTAAGAACTCCAAAATAGTTTCCCCAAATACAGAATGCCAGAACCATTCAAAATTTGTTTCCCAAACTCAGAACTCCAGCGCTATCTGAAATCATTTTCCCTGAACCCAGAACTTCTAGGGCTATCCAAAACAGTTTTCCCCAAAATTAATACTCCAGGGCTATACAAAATTATTTCCTTCAGCTCAGGGAGCTCAGGGACTATTTAAAATTGTTTCCTTAAACAACTCCAGGGTTATCTAAAATCATTTGCTTTAACACAGAACACCAGGGCTATCCAAAATCTATTCCCCAAACACAGAACTCCAGATATGTCTGAAATAGTTTTTTTCGAACTCAGATCTCCAGGGCTATCTGAAATAATTTTCCTAAACTCGGGAGTCAAGGGATATCAAAATTGTTTCCCTGAACTCGGCACTCCAGGGCTATTCTAAATCATGTCCCCAACACAGAACTCCTAAAACTGTTTGTCCAAACTCAGAACTCCACAGTTATCTTAAATTGTTTCCTTAAACTCAGAACTTCAAGGCTATCAACAACTGTTTCCCTGAATTCAGAACTCCAGAGCTATCAAAATGAACTCAGGACTCTTACTTCTGTTTCCTGGGGGATGCTCAATCCCCAGGACCAATCAGTGGCCTCCTGACCAGTGGAGCTGGAGCTCTCCATGTCCCACACCATGCATTAAATGTTCCACATACTTCTCAATGTAGGGCACTAAAATAGCATGGGGCATGATGAGCCTTCAGCCTGACAAAGTCAGACTAGTCTACGCCACCGCCAACAGTCCACTCTATAACTAACAACCCCACCCTCCACCTTTTTGCAGGTTCTTGCATAGGGAACATGTTCTCAGAAACCGGAATGTCCAGACGAAATAACAGTGAACATTGTGCTTTTACATAGATTTTGGTACGAATCCAACAAAGTGGTTTGTTTCTTTAGAAAAAATGAACAGTGTTACAGGATATCCTTTTTTCACACTGTAAACAACAAAGAATTCTTCGTGGTGCAAGTTACTAGGAGGAGATCCCACATTCGGCATCCAACAACAAGTCCAGTATACTGGCAAACAATATATACAGCCCCTTTATCGCATTCTCAAAGGCAGAAGTCCCTTGCTTTCCCTTAAAGGAAAAAGGGTTTACCAACTCGTAGATAACACGGTGGTGCAGAGGATCTTTACTCTATGAGAAGAGCTGGACCTTCTTTACACAAGGCCCACTCCCCAACTCCACAAAACGCCTTCCCCTAGGTTGAAGTGCTTTTCTTTTCCCTCAAAGGGTAAGTGTTCACCAACTATTTTTTTGTGGTTGAACTAGATGGACTTGTGTCTTTTTTCAACCTGACTAACTATGTAAATATGTAACTACTAAACATGAGACTAGGAGCCTCTCTTCTCATATTTCATGTATCTACTGGAAAAAGTGATATTTTTATTTGTTTTTAAGGAGTATTCTTACCACTATCTGTGTATGTAAGGAGGAATAAACGGACACCCGATGTAGGAAGCCACTTCTTCACAAACTACCCATGTAAGGGAACACTTCTCCCATTTACTACCAATGTAAAGAAGTCCTCCTCCAAATCAAAGGGGGCCAAAGAGTGGTACTGATTGTCGCTCGGTGTCCAATATGCTAAGTATACCACATTATTCGTTATTTATAAATATTCATATCTACAAATTACTGATTATACTAATGTACCTTAAAGATGCACTGATTACTGTAAAATTGGCACTGGCAGTGAAGGGTTAACCAGTAGGGGGCGCTGAAGGGGTTAAGTGTGTCTTAGGGAGTGCTTCTATCTGTAGGGGGGATGGGCTATGTGTGACATGAAACTGATCACCGCTCCTTATTACAGGGAGCGGTGATCAGTGTCCTGTCACTAGGAAGAATCTGGAAATGCATCTCCCAGTTCTTCCTCTCCGTGAGACCATCGCGTCCGCAGGACCTACAGTCTGACTCACGAAGCCCGAGGCGGCAGCACGAGCGCCCACAATGCTGTATCTTAAAGGGGACGTACAGGTCCATCCATCTGTCCACAGGAGCCATTGTGTCAACGTATGTAGTCGTGCAATGGTCCTTAAAGCCTTGTTTCCACTGAGCGGATCGGTTCGGTACGGTACACTATTTTGGGTGTTTCCATTATGAAAGTGTGCTATAAAACCGAACCGTACCGGACCATTCTGGGTCCTGCTTCAGATGTGGGGCCATAGAAAATGGAACAGTCCGGTTAGGGCGGAGCTACAATACATTCCACTGATTGGTGGACACGCTAGGCATTTTTTCTAAACCCTGTATGGCCCCTGCAGTGGAAACGCTCACCTGAATAGACCGGATCATTCTAATTGTTCCAAACTGTACCGAACCGAACTGTTCCGCTCAGTGGAAACAAGGCATACGTGGTTAAGCTGTAGTTATAATTATTTTTGTAGGGGTCCCTCGAGACCTGAAAATTATTTTTAAGGGTTCCTCTATGGTAAAAAGGTTGAAAAAGCAAACCGAGCTTCTTGCTTAACAGTGTAGCAGTAGTTATTATTCTTCTGTGCAAGTCTATCCATTTTTTGCATTGCGCTGAACTGAATTTGTGAAATACCATCACAATAGCTTGTAATATCAAGCAAATAAAAATGTGAAAAATCTGTAAAGGGTAAATATTGCATTAATAATTCAAAACACAAACCCACAGGAAGTAGGCTATAGTTTCCCTTTAATTCAGTCCATCAAGCGTTCACCACCCACAATTCCCCACTTGCCTATTTCAGGGATTTCTGGGAAACAATCAGGCTTCTGGAAGGTGTTGGAATGTCTTTAACAAGTCTGATGCCATTTTGGTGAATTGTTCTTTGACATAAAAAAAAAAGGATGTCGTTTTCGGGATGAATTCACGTTTCATTTTGTTTCAGGGAAAGCTTGAGAAAGTCCCAAAGAAACCTTTGTAGGAAATATCGTCTGGTCCTTGGCAGCGTTGAGACATGGACGGAGAAACCTATCCTTCGACCACAAATAGGCCCATTCTTCTTTCCACACTAAGGAAGATCCAAATATCGGACTTCTGCCCAAATCCATTCACAGTTTTTAAAAGGATTTTATTACAAGAGTAGGAAATGACTTTTTTGTATTTCACTGGAACAGTGGAAGCACAGTAGGAACATAGGTAGCTGTAAAGTGACCGGCTCGGTGAGGATTTATGGCATGTGTTGCAGTGAGTAAAGGAACATTTCCTGACTGTCTTTCCTTTCAGCATGTTCTGTACCAAGAGGGAAAGTGAACAAGACACAAAGTATCCTGCCTACGATCACAATGTCATTTTTCATTACTGTCTAAGAATGGAAATGCATTGAATGCAAAAATCAAAATTACCGTAAAAAAAATTCCATTGACTATTGGTGTGATCAAGAAACATTGAGCACAATAAAATAAACACTCCCCAGTAAGTAAAACAAATTAAAGACTGTATTTAACCCCTTCAGAGCCGGAACATAGTAAAAAGACAGCCTCAAGGTGGCTCTAAATTGCAGGGAGGCTGTTTTTTACGGCCACGGGTCCTCCGGCCACTGGGGGGGGGTGTGCGCGTGTCACTGAGATGCCGATGCGTGTGCCTGGCGGCCGCGATGTCTGCCAGGTACCCGCGATCGACAGTGACAGAGCAGGGAAGTGGATCTCTGGGTGTAAACCCAGAGATCCACGTCCTGTCAGGGAGAGGAGACTGATGCTGTGTCCCTTGTACATAGGGACACAGCATTGATCACCTCCCCAAGTCAGTCCCCTCCCCCCACAGTAAGAATCACTCACAGGGTACACATTTAACCTAGGGTTGTCCCGATACCACTTTTTTAGGACCGAGTACAAGTACCGATACTTTTTTTCAAGTAGTCGCCGATAACGAATACCGATACTTTTTTTAAATGTGTCCCTCCAGCCATGTCCCCCACATATGCAGCCATGTCCCCCACATATGCAGCCATGTCCCTCCAGCCATGTCCCCCACATATGCAGCCATGTCCCTCCAGCCATGTCCCCCACATATGCAGCAATGTCCCCCACATATGCAGCCATGTCCCTCCAGCCATGTCCCCCACATATGCAGCAATGTCCCCCACATATGCAGCCATGTCCCTCACATATGCAGCCTTGTCCCTCCAGCCATGTCCCCCACATATGCAGCCATTTCCCCCCAGCCATGTCCCCCACATATGCAGCCATGTCCCTCCAGCCACGTCCCTCCAGCCATGTCCCCCCATACCTAGCCGCCGAAAGCCGCCGCCGCCGCCGCACGGAGAACATCACAGCATTAATTTGAATAGCTGTTTTGCCCGCGCGTATAGACACTCCCCCTTGCTCTAGATTGGACAGATCACGATCACCCATCCAATCCCGAGCAAGGGGGAGTGTCTATACGCAGCCAGAACACTACAGCTATTCAAATGAAAGCTGTGATGTTCCCGCACGCCGTTTAACCCATGCGGTGGCTTTCGAACAGTGGCGCGATGCGGCGGCTTTCGATGCGGCGGCGGCTGCGGTAGCGGCGGGGGGGGGGGAAGTATTCTATTTAGGTATCGGGGGTATTTGCGGGAGTACAAGTACTTCCGCAAATACTCGGTATCGGTCCCGATACCGATACTGGTATCGGTACAACCCTAATTTAACCCCTTCCTCCTAGTGGAAGGGCCCTTCCAGTCACATTTATACAGTAATCAGTGCAGTTTTATAGCACTGTTCGCTGTATAAATGTGAATGGTTCCAAAAAGTGTCCGATGTGTCCGCCGTAATGTCGCAGACCCAATAAAAATTGCAGATAACCATCATTACTAGTAAAAAAATAAATATAAAAACAGTGTCAGAATTCTATCCCCTATTTTGTAGGCGCTATAACTTTTGCGCAAAGCAATCACTATACGCTTATTTTTCCACATATGTAGAAGAATACATATCGGCCTAAACTGAGATTTTTTTTTTTTTTTTTATTGGGATATTTATTATAGCAGAAAGTAAAAATATTGTTTTTTTTTTTAAATTGTCGCTCTATTTTTGTTTATAGAGCAAAAAATAAAAACCGCAGAGGTGATCAAATACCACCAAAAGAAAGCTCTATTTGTGGGGAAAAAATGACGGCAATTTTTTTTGGGAGGCACGTCGCACGACCGCGCAATTTTCATTTAAAGCGACGCAGTACCGAAAGCTGAAATTTCACCTGGGCAGGAAGGGGGTATATGTGCCCAGTAAGCAAGTGGTTAATACTTGGCTACCACACGGTACAATGAGCACAGACGTAATGGGGTTGATGGTTTTTTTCAGACATAGGTTTTCCCGGCGGTAAAAAGTCAGCCAGGAAAACCGAGGAGAAAGCCGAGAACCTGCTATGGGAGCTTTGGCCGGGAAACCCGGCCTTGTGTATGCTCCACCCCAGTGTTTCCCATAGGAAAACTTCCGCTCATTATGAGGGGTTCCCAGCATCCCTGTGATGAGTTCCCAGGTCTGTACACCCATTGTGCCCATTATGAGGGATTCCCACCATCCCTGTGCTGAGGTTCCCATGTCCGTACACCTGCTGTGCCCATAATGAGGAGTTCCCACATATCGCCGGCCTAGAGCACACATCAGTCAGGGGCGACATACTGATGCCCCCCACCACCTCCAGGCTCAGTGACTGCCCCCCCCCCCCAAGAAAAATGGTAGCAATCTAAAAAAGGTGGGGTATTCATGTGTCCCTCGCTCCAGCCTTCCTCTGGTCCTCCTCCAGTCCCTTACTTTCTGCTTTTAAGCAATGCATCCCTCTTCTTCCCAGCAGCAGCATACGTTAAGTAGGGTGTACTGTGATGTAAGGGAGAGTGGGGGACTCAACTTCTGATTATGGGGTGGTTCTTGACATCTAATGTAAGGGGGAGGGGGGATGCGCTGGACATCTAATCTTACAGATACAACCGGCCCTTTGGAGGGCAATCATAATGCTGATGTGGCCCACAGTGAAATGGAGTTTGACACCCCTGGCCTAGGGTGTCAAAAATCCTTGCGCCAGCCCTGAAGGGATATGAATACTTTTTTCAAGGCACTTTAAGGGAAATTTAATTATGAAACAACAATCCCCGTCCCCTGGAGGTCAGTCTTTCATAAAACCTGCAATCCCAGAGAGGAAATAAAATACTTCCTTAAAGAGACAGCAATGGCAGAAAGGTTACACAGTTTACATAAAGCCTTCCATTCTTGTAGAAGATTTTTCCTAGTTTATGATCATCTTCATCCAGACATCTGCAACCTGTTCATTAAAGCCTTATTTAGCCGTGAGAGTTTTTTTTTTTTTTTTTTTCTTAATTCTCGTGTCGTAATGAAAACAGGACATGAGAAACCGATGTGTTATTATTAAATCATGAAAAAATGTTCTAATCTTAAACTTGCCGCAATTATAGTTATTGCTATAATTGACAAAAAAAATAAAAATTCTGGGGAGCAAATGACTTAAAGATGGTATGCCAGGAGTGAAGTGAGCATTAAGGTAATGGTGCGGGGACACGCGTGTTCCACACAACCGGCCCTTGTAAACTGCTTTAAACAACTTTGATGAAAGTGTTGGTGATGACGGCTTCACAGCTGCCCAGCCATTTCAGCCTGCTGTTTTAAACTGTTGTAAAATAAAGTCATGATTTAATCTTTTGAAACCTCGGGTGCAGTGTTTGGGCTTTTCATTGCCGACTTCAAAGCCCAGGCTGAGCTGGAAAAAAATGCCCTTAAGGGCCGCTTTTAAGGAGCAATTATTTAATATGAAGGCATAATCATTATTGTTTATAGCGCACTGGCCTAGCTGTCTTCATTGTATTGCCCTCTACCTTAAAGTGCACCTGTTGCTGTCTAGGTGCCACAGGGAGGGGGTCAAGCTGTTAAATAAAGGACAGCTCAAAGCACAACATAAAAATGCAGTTAAAATATTTTTTTTTTAAATACCCATTTATTTTCATATACAGTTGCACCTCCAACAATTTGAGTATCATCAAAAAGCGAATTAATTTCAGTAATTCAATTAAAAAAAAGAGTGATATATTTCAAGCATGTCTTTCTTTAACCACTTCCCGCCCGGTCACAGTCTCCCCTGTGCATTTGTAATATATATATCAATAGATAATTTAATAATATGTAAAAAAAAAAAAGTAAAAAATAATAATAAAAAACTTATGTACTAGATAAAAACATAAATAAAATGTATATACTATTATCTGATTCAGGCAATTTAATACATTTTGGATTGATATATATCCATCTTGATTTGATATACCGTATTTGCCGACGTATAAGATGACCCCCTAATTTTCCAGCTAAAATGTTGGTTTTGGGATATACTCGCCGTACTAGGTTGTCTAGGGGTAGCCGGAACAACCACTGACAGGAAAAAACGCTGACAGAAACAAGCTTTATTCAGCTTTTTCAAATCTCACTGTGCCCATTACATGCCTCACTGTGCCATTACATGCCTCACTGTGCCCATTACATGCCTCACTGTGCCCATTATATGCCTCACTGTGCCCATTATATGCCCTAATGTGCCCATTACATGCCTCACTGTGCCATCCCATGCCTTACTGTGCCCATTACATGCCTCACTGTGCCTATTACATGCCTCACTGTGCCCATTACATGCCTCACTGTGCCATTGCATGCCTCACTGTGCCATTACATGCCTCACTGTGCCATCAGCATGCCTCACTGTGCCATCTACATACCTCACTGTGCCATCTACATACCTCACTGTGCCATCAACCTGCCTCACTGTGCCAGCAACATGCCTTACTGTGCCATCAACATGCCTCACTGTGCCATCAACATGTCTCACTGTGCCATCAACATGCCTCA
The DNA here is from genome assembly GCA_029574335.1 of Rana kukunoris. NCBI lineage: Eukaryota > Metazoa > Chordata > Amphibia > Anura > Ranidae > Rana > Rana kukunoris. Next base: position 10,704,399 of record CM056053.1, read on the forward strand.
CTGTGCCACCCCATGCCTCACTGTGCCATACCTTAGTCTTGTACTGCAGGTGTCCATTATTCAAAAGCCGCACCTCCTCCTCATGCTGTTCTGTAATAGGCGCCTGTGTTCCGCCTTTCACGGAGGTCCTCTCATCCGAAGCCGAGGATGAGAAGAAATCCATGATAGGTGGAACACCGAACAGAGGCTCTGCTGGGAAACCAAGTGTTCCACCTATCACGGAACAGCACAAGGAGGAGGCGCGGCTTTTTAACCACTTGTCATCTGCCCACCGTCAAATGACGGCGGGAAGACGACTCTATTATCCTGACATCACGTCATATGACGTGATGTCCCTTTAAAGCCGCGGGCGGGCGCGCATCGCCGGCGGCGCGCACGCGCACCCGCCGCTCTGCGGGGATCCCGTGCGAGTGCCCGGCGGCAACGATCGCCGCCGGGCACACGCGATTGCTCAGTAACTGAGCGGGGACGTGCAGCTCTGTATGTAAACACAGAGCTGCACGTCCTGTCAGGGAGAGAGGAGATCGATTGTGTCCCTTGTACATAGGGACACAATCAGTCACCTCCCCCAGTCACCCCCCCTCCCCCCACAGTTAGAACACTCATAGGACACACATTTAACCCCTTCCCCGCCCCCTAGTGGTTAACCCCTTCACTGCCAGTCACATTTATACAGTAATCAATGCATATTTATAGCATTGTTCACTGTATAAATGTAAATGGTCCCAAAAATGTCAGAAAAGTGTCCGAAATGTCCGCCATAACGTCGCAGTCCCAATAAAAAAATCGCAGATCGCCGCCATTAATAGTAAAAAAAAAAATGCCATAAACTATCCCCTATTTTGTAAACGCTATAAATTTTGCGCAAACCAATCGATAAACGCTTATTGCATTTTTTTTTTACCAAAAATATGTAGAAGAATACGTATCGGCCTAAACTGAGGAAAAAAATATTTTTTTTTATATATTTTTGGGGTTATTTATTATAGCAAAAAGGAAACAATACTGCATTTTTTTTTAAATTGACGCTCCTATTTTTGTTTATAGCGCAAAAAATAAAAACCGCAGAGGTGATCAAATACCACCAAAAGAAAGCTCTATTTGTGGGGAAAAAAGGACGCCAATTTTGTTTGGGAGCCACGTCGCACGACCGCGCAATTGTCAGTTAAAGCGACGCAGTGCCGAAAGCTTATATTTTGTCTGGGCAGGAAGGGGGTGTAGGTGCACAGTAGTTAAGTGGTTAATAATGGACAGGTACCCGGCGTATATGATGACCCCCGGGTTTTGAGGCAAGTTTTTAAGTCCAAAAGGTCTTCTTATACGCTGGAAAATACGGTATTTGATATATACTTTGTTCTTTAATTTAATTTACCTCACATAAAATTATGGTTCTGGTTTAATAATTAATTAAAAATAACTTAAAAAAAATTAAAAAAATACATTTTAAAAAAATTAAAAAAATTAAGAATCCTCAAAAAAATTGATTAAACCAGTATCGTTATATATTTTTTCTAGCAGTGGTGGATACGTGGCTCCACAGCAGGCAACTTCTCTATCACTTTATGTGAGATTACACAGCACTTGGAGGTACCTACCTTGTCTAACATATGAAATATTGCCAATTAAAAAACATATATACAAAACTTTATTTATGTACTATATTACATAATAGGCATATCTTCTCCAAATAAACTACATAATCATGGTTCTTTTACTCCCTGATATTTACAGGGTTACTCACCTATCTTGGCCCCAGTGGGTCCCTTGGCTTGACCCTCCCGGGATTTTGTGCTGTGTGTGGGAATACTGTCAGCTTCTGGGCTTCCAGGCCCAGTACCAACGCCCTCCTGGGGGCATACCATTTCTATCTGGACTTATGGCAAAAAATTTAGAGGATACTCTGCCATATATCTGTATATCTATTTACTCTTTCTAATATTCTATTTTAGAATACAAAATATTCTTGCTTTAATATACCCCTGAAGAAGGAGACACATATGTACTGTGAAACGCATCGGGTGCAAGAATTATGTAATGATGTTGACAACATTGTAAACATGTTCAAGCGTGCTATGTATTTTTATGTATGTTTGTTTTATCTCTTTTATACAAACATTTAATGAATGAATGAATGAATGAATGAATGAAAAACTTATATAGCGCGGCACATGCGAACTGAATCGCCTCTGGGCGCTTGTTGTTTCTGTCTCTCTGGTCATCAAAAGAGCAGAGTTTTTATCTGTCTTCTGAAGGTCAGGTGGTTTTCCTCCAACCAAATGCTGGTTGGTAAAGCGTTCCATAGTCTGGGACCTTGGAAAGCAAACCTTTTTTCCCCTTTGGACTTGTATCTGGCTTTGGGTATCTTGACCAGATTTTGGTCGGTGGATCGCAGAATGTGATTGGGGTTGTGGACTTCTATCTTTTCGCATAAATATTGCGGAGCCTTCCCATGGATGCACTTATGTGTCAGACAGAGTGCTTTGAGCTCGAACCATTAAAATGTAATTAAATTAACTAATACACTGCCGAACAATCATTCTATTGGCTGTGTGTGGTGAAGAGTCTAAGGATGAGCTCAGGCGTGTTATTTGGATATACCGTATATATATTGATGTATAACACGCACATACGTATAACACGTACCTTTACTTTCAGAGGGAAGTTTCAGGAAAAATTTACATTTAAATCGAGAACTGTGAAGAAAAATAAGTCAGACCAGTGCCCATAAATACATCCTAAAGCAGGGATCCTCAAACTACGGCCCTCCAGCTGTTGCAGAACTACACATCCCATGAGGCATTGTGAAACTCTGACATTCACAGACATGACTAGGCATGATGGGAGTTGTAGTTCTTGAACAGCTGGAGGGCCATAATTTGAAGACCCCTGGCCTAAAGAGTACCCATCTGTGACCTTGCCATTGCCATGAATGCAGACTCACTATTGACATGAATGCATCCTCACCATTGACATGAATGCTGCCTCTGAATGCAGCCTTACAAGTGCGATGAATGCAGCCTCACTATTGTCATGAATGTAGCCCCACAAGTACCATGAATGCAGCCTCACCATTGGCATGAATGCAGCCTCACCATTGACATGAATGCAGCCTCTGGGATTTGTTGGGGTCTACAAAAGAGATATATGTTCAAATTACCAGTGGGGCTGCATTAAGCCGCAATTGGCCCCCAGGCCGGACTTTGGACAGTCCTGCTTTAAACGTCTTTTTTTTTTTTTTTTTTTTGTTAGCATTTCTGTTTCTTCATACTTCATAATTAAAACAAAGACACCATTTCTATTTCCGAACCTCAAAAAAGAAGAGAATAACATTTTCAGACCAAGACACGTGCGTCACAGCTGAATCATTTAGCGCCGATCATATTTCATTAATAACGGAACTCTCTGAGTAATGCTAACTATATTGTACAATTATTCATTTTTTTGCTATTTATTGGCTTTTGTCTCAACTGCCCACATTTATTCCAAATGAAGGCTCTATTTCAGCCATTTGGTATTGGATTTCTTTTAATTTGTAATAAAATAATTCTTTGAAGTATGGCAAAAAAAAAAAAATGGTACTCTTCTCCGTCTGCAACAGGCAGCCTTGTGCTTTTATCAATGAACGAGTTGCCGGGGACACTAATAAAACACTTGTGTTGCTGGTTACCGTGATGAAAGTGTTGGAATCGGGCCTCGCACAGATGCCACAACAGACCAGAGAGTCACCCGAGCAAATCCCAGCCTTCACCTGGAGTGTAAGATCTGCCAGAGTCTGGCTGGATAATGGCCCAGCTGTGGGTCGGGCGGTGCGTTTGCAGCTGTGCTCCTTTGAGCTCTGTCTGAAAACGAGCCTGCGCCCCCCCCCCCCCCCCCAAAAGCCCTCCTGTCCTTCCAACGCTAAGAACTGTAATCCCGTTAGAAAGGAAAAGGGCCAGATTTTTACTGCCAAGTATCACACACGGAATCTAAAACTTTATTCCTAAGAAAAGATTATTGTTGACCACGCACATGTAAAGCTAGTTACCAACATCAAAATGTGAAGTTTAAAGTGCGTTTGTTGCCAGTGGATTAGGTCATGATGACCCAAATGTTTCTACTGTATCAGCTACATGGTGCAAGAAGTCTGGGTAAAGTGCCCCCCCCCCCCCCAACCACTTTTGACTCACCTCTCCAGTGCTCTACCACTGCTCCTTCCACTGTCACATAGGGTTGCTACCTGTTCGGCATTCACCCGGAAAGTTCGGGTCTTGAATCATGTGTCCGGGTTTCAGGCGGACTGAAACCCGGACACATTATTTAGACCAAACTGCAGCTCCCCACGTAACCAAGATAGTCACTTTTTAGGAGCACTTAGTGCTCCTGCTACTCATTTCAGCATCTGGGTTTTGGCTATTGCATGCTGATTGGAGGTATCCATGAAACGCTTTGAGCTATATCGATGCCTTTATGACCATTAAATCAAGAATGTTATCAACTTATTCTTACAATATGCTGTACTGGCCTAGACCAGGGATGGACTGGCCATTGGGACTACAGGGAGTTTGCCGGTGGGCCAATGGCTCAGTGGGCCGGCTTCAGTGACAGCGGACCGCCGCCTCCTTCCGCCCCTCTGTCTCTCCCTTCCTGCAGCGCTCACCTCCTCTCCCTCACCGCAGCGCTCACCTGGGGGGAGCAAAGAAGCAGGGGGTGGACCAGAGGAGCAGGGGGGACGACAGAGGAGCATGGGGGAGGGGACAGACAGCTCACTCAACAGCTATGGCCTGGGAGTTTCTGACTTCTGCCTAATCTTGTCCCATAAGGGGGGGCACCAAACTGATTCCTACTGGTACTGCCTATAAGAGTACCAGTACCAGCCGTTCTACTCTAATAAAGTAGAACAGCTAGTGGCTAGTGAAGGAAGAGAGGGGGCTTGGGTGGCCGAGGGAGGTGCGGCAGTTGTCCAGCCGCCATGGGAAAGATCTGTCAAAGTGGGCCAGTCTGGATGAAGTCCAGGGCCAAATTTTTGTCCCAGTCCAGCCCTGGCCTAGACCAACATGCCCATGTGAAGCAAGGCTTTAAAATAGATTCTGCAGATCTGTCTGGGAATTTATGTACAACACAGAAGAAGTGGTTGGGGGGGGGAACCAAGATGTGAGTATAAAGTGGTCAGGAGTTGGTTTTACATAGACACTGTCACTATGCCCCGATAGGTCATGCAGGGAAAAGCAACAGGTCCTCTTAACCACTTCAGCCCCGGAGGATTTGGCTGCTGAATGACCAGAGCACTTTTTGCGATTCGGCACTGCGTCACTTTAACTGACAATTGCGCGGCCGTGCGACGTGGCTCCAAAACAAATTATAGCGTCCTTTTTTCCCCACAAATAGAGCTTTATTTTGGTGGTATTTGATCACCTCTGCGGGGTTTTTTTTGCGCTATAAATAAAAATATAGCGGCAATTTTGGAAAAAATTCAATATTTTTTACTTTTTGCTATATTAACTATCCCCCAAAAATATATAAAAAAAAAATTTTTTTCCTCAGTTTAGGCCAATATGTATTCTGTATATGTATTAGGTTTGCACAAAAGTTATAGAGCCTACTTAATAGTGGATAGTTTTATGGCATTTTTATTAAAAAAAAATGTTTTACTAGTAATAACGGCGATTAGCGACTTTTATCGCGACATTATGGCAGACACATCGGACACTTTTGACGCTATTTTGGGACCATTGTCAATTATACAGCGAACAGTGCTATAAAAATGCACTGATTACTGTGTAAATGACACTGGCAGGGAAGGAGGTAACCACTAGGCGGCGAGGAAGGGGTTAAGTGTGTCCTAGGGAGTGATTCTAACTGTGTGGGGAGGGAGCAGAAGATCAGTGTCCTGTCAGAAGGCAGAACAGGCATTCCCCTGTTCTGCAGCTCCGTGACACGATCGCGGGACACCGGTGGGCACGGTCATGAAGCCTTGTCATGACTTGGATGAGGATTCTTGCCACATTCTCTGACAGTGATGAGTTCCTACACAGCAAATCACTAAGAACCAGTAATGTCTTGTCCTGCCAGCACTTGGAACCTTTGGGGAAAGTAAGAAAGAGTAGATTAGTGCTGCCTGCTGCTGAGGAAATTCTTGAGTATCTCAAAGAGCACTTTCAAGTACATAGGTTCACTTTAATCAGTGGCGGTACGTCCATAAAGGGCACAGGAGCACCGCCCCTCTCTCCTATCACCCCTCTATCATCATAGATAGATTCATGCATTTCATGAATCTATCTATGGTTGCTGCTGCCGCCCCCCTGTTCAGGTGTCTAGCCCCTTGTTGGGCGCCGGGCATCTGAATTACAGTTGCGTGTTTTTTTAGGTAAACAGCGGGCGCCGTGCTGTGCATTCGCTGTTTACTCAGTGTTGTGTTAGGGAAGCAAATAAACCGCTTTCCCAACACTGACTCGCCTCTCAGCCAATCAGGTGTTTGGGTCTCGTTGCTTGTCACCTGATTAGCTGAAAAGACAGGCACTGTGATTGGACGCCTATCAGGCGTCCATTCATAGCAGAGGGTGGGAAGAGGACGGGAGAAGAAATCAAGGACTCGGAGCGTGGAGGACAGGTAAGTGTCCGGCAGGGGATGCACACTGGCAGCATTTGATGGGGCACAGTAGCGGCAATTGATGGGGCACAGTAGCGGCAATTGATGGGGCACACTGGCAGCAATTGATGGGGCACACTGGCAGCAATTGATGGGGCACACTGGTAGCAATTGATGGGGACAGTAGCGGCAATTGATGGGCACATTGCCAGAAATTGATAGGTACAGTGGCTGGGTTAGATGGCACAGTGATTGACTGAAGCGTCATCGAGGGCAGGAGAAGACATCGAGGGACGGTAGAAGCAGGGTGGCTGACCCCAGAAAGGTAAGTGCCAGGCGGGGGGGGCATTTTACAGGGCACAGTGGCAGCATTTTACAGGGAACAGTGGCAAAAATGTATGGGCACAGTGGCTGCCTTTGATGGGCACAGTAGCTGCAATTGATGGGCACAGTGGCTGCGTTTGATGGGCACAGTGAGGCTGCAATTGTTTTTGTTTTTTTCCTTTGTTTGCGCCCCCCCAAAAATTTTGAGCACCAGCCGCCACTGTTATAAACCCTCCACTTATCATACCCCTATTTACCATTAGTAACCTACCAATCGTTGGGAACCCATCCTGCACAAGGCCTTGCATCTTCCTGCACAAGGCCTGTGGTTACAGGATAGGGGTCACTCACCCGAGGCCCATTAAACACAAGGGCCCAGGACACTACAGGGAGGGGGTGTGCTCCTCACTAAGACAGTGGGCCAGATTCTCAGCGGCGTTACGACGGAGTATATCAGATACCCCGTCGTATCGCCGTTTTTTTTGCCTCGTATCTATGCGCGTGATGCTTAGCATCACTTTTGCATAGATACGCTTCTACATCCGACAAGTGTAAAACCATTACACTTGCTGATCGTAGTTGTAATGACAACTCCGGCCACTAGGTGGCCTTTACGTTGTTTTCTCATTTGCATATGCAAATGAGGCTAGTACGCCGATTCCCGATCGCTTTTACGCCGCCCCGTCGTCGCGTACGCCGTTTTCGTCCGCGTAAGGTTACCCCAGCTTCTATGTGGAGTAACCTTACGAAGTACCGTCGGATGCCGTCGGATGCCATGTTAACCACTTAAGGACCGCCGCATGTACATTTACGTCGGCAGAATGGCACCGACAGGCACATCAACGTATATATACGTTGGTGCCTGGGGGGGATCGGGGGTCCGATCGGACCCCCCCCCCCCGTACATGCGGCGGTCCGCGCGGCTGCAGGAGCGATCCGACAAGTGGGGGCGGCTATCCGTTTTCATCCGCCCCCTCCGGATCGCTCCCAGCCAATGCGCGCGCCCGCCTGACCTGTCACTTCCTCCTCCTGTGTAAACACAGGAAGGAGAAAGCGACGTGATCTCTCCCTCGGCGTTTGTTTCAAGCGCCGCTGAGGAGAGATCACAACACAACAAGTAAGTCCTGCACCAACACTACACTACACACACACAAAATCACATTTAACCCCCGCGATCGCCCCCCCCCCCCCCTCCCCCTGTCACAGTGTCACTGAATGCAGTAATCATACATGTATGATTACTGTATTTAGTGTCAGTGTGACAGACAGTGTGACAGTCAGTCAGTGTTAGTGTCAGGGTAGCCCCCCCACCCCCCCCCCAATAAAGTTTTAACCCCTTGATCACTGCCCTAGTTAACCCTTTCACTCCCTATTGCCAGCATCACTAAGCGATCATTTTTCTGATCGCTGTATTAGTGTCGCTGTTCCCGCTAGGTAGCTAATTTTTTTTTAATGCGATTTTTTTTTTACTAAAGACATGCGGCTAAATAAATTTTGGCCTAAATGTTTGACTAAAATTTAGTTTATTGGTTTTTTATTATAACAAAAAGTAAAAAATATTGATTTTTTTCCAAAAATGTCGCTCTATTTTTGTATATAGCGCAAAAAATAAAAATCGCAGAGGCGATCAAATACCACCAAAAGAAAGATCTATTTGTGGGAAAAAAAGGACGCGAATTTTGTTTGGGAGCCACGTCGCACGACCGCGCAATTGTCTGTTAAAGCGACGCAGTGCCGAATCGCAAAAACCCCTTGGGTCATTTGCCAGCGTATTGGTCCGGGTCTTAAGTGGTTAAGTATGGCGTCGGGTCAGCGTCGGCTTTTTCTGTCGCTTACGCCGTTTTACTAACTCGTTCGCGAATATGGAGTTGCGTAAATGACGCTCACGTCGTTTTGACGTCGGTTTCAACTACGCTTTCCAACGTGAGCTGGAGCATGCGCACAGGGCTTTTTCCCCCGGCCGGCGCATGCGCAGTTCGTTCGACGCAGGGGCGCGCTTAATTTAAATACAAGCCGCCCCATTTGAATTGCGCGGGTTTACGCTGGGCGATTTACGCGACGCAGGCGAAAACTACGGAGCAAGTGCTTTGAGATTAAAGCACTTGCTCTAGTACGATGCGGCAGCGTAGTGTAACTGGCTTACGCTACGCCGCCGGAATTCTATGAGAATCTGGCTCAGTGACTTCAGCCCCTTTGCCATCACCAGTCTCAACCTGACCAGGTTTGCATTACTTAGGGTCTCCTCTGGATCCTGTGTCTCACCCTGCATGTCTTACATGAGATGCACCTGTCCATACTTCAGCCAGGGGCACAGTCCAACTACAGTCCAGCTCTTTCTAAAAAAGTTTGAGGCATTGTTACATCTTCTTAAATCGATAAATAATCCATAATAAATTATCTCCATTACATTAGCAAAGTCCTTTTTTTAAATCAGTAGTTTACATTTGCCATAACCCATAATCATGGGTAATGCGGTTAGAAGAATTTTCCTTGGCCTCATACCACAAATACTTAGTCCAGGCAGCTCCACTCCCATCTACCAACTTGTAGGCAAGTTGTCTACTGTATGTGTAGTTAGCATCCGGCTGCCCATCGGTTAACGTTTCCCCTGGTAGATTCATGGGGTTCAGTCTCCTTCCTGTGTTTTTTTAAAGGGAAGAGGTTCAGATTCTAAGGGGGCTCCAGGGAACACCTGGGAAAATGCATGGGTAACACACATTAAAGACTTGCTGGAAACTATGGGCCGTTCTGGAACACTGATTCACTGGGAAAAACCCTGGAACATAGATTTCTCATTTAGAGCACCACCAAGTTTGGACTTACCTCTAAGATATTTCACCTATGCAGGTAACCTGGGGAAGATAGGAATGGAATGTTATAACATGTTAGACATGTTGCCAGGTTTACAGTAAATGTTGACTCAACTGCTCAGAGCCTGGGCCGAAGTTTTTTTCAAAGGGGTGCATGTGAGATCCCAGCATACTATTAAAGAACTTGGGTCTGCAACCACAATAAGAGGTATGTGTAACATTGCTACAGAAAAGGTTTATGAGTAACTACAAGGAGAAACAGCAACCTGCGTGGTACCTGATAGGTGACAGGTTCTCCAGTGGCGAGGGGGTCGGTGCTTGGACTTCCCCACTAGCGGTCCGTCTCCTTCAGTCACTGGGCATAGATTAGCGTTACGGAGATCTAGACCTGGTCACTTCGTACTGAAAGATAAGACTTAAGTAAGATCACGTATAAGGTCTGCACTATGTGCTCAGCGGGACCCCATTCTGTCGCTGGGAGTAAGGTACCAAAGGTACACTGACTGGTGGAGTGGGCAGTAGCTTAACCTGTCCTTCCAAATGCAACATACAGTAGACCTCAGAGCAAGTGTGTAGGACATGAGGCAAATAAGTTAACCCGGACCATTATGCAGGTAAAGGACCTGGCCAGTTTTTGCGATTCGGCACTGCGTCGCTTTAACTGACAATTGCGCGGTCGTGCAATGTGGCTCCAAAACAAAATTGGCATCCTTTTTTTCCCAAAAATAGAGCTTTCTTTTGGTGGTATTTGATCACTTCTGCGGTTTTTATTTTTTGCGCTATAAACATAAATAAAGCACCAATTTTGGAAAAAAATAAATATTTTTTACTCTTTTCTATAATAAATATCCCCAAAAATATCCCCAAAAAAGATATAAAAAAACATTATTTTTCCTCAGATTAGGCCGATACCTATTCTTCTCAATTTTTTTTTGTTAAAAAAAAACGCAATAAGCGTTTATCGATTGGTTTGCGCAAAATTAATAGCGTTCACAAAATAGGGGATAGTTTTATAGCATTTTTATTAATATTTTTTTTTTACTACTAATGGCAGCGATCAGCGATTTTTTTTCATGACTGCGACATTATCAGACACATCGGACAATTGTGACCTCATATGTGTTTCTAAAACTGTAGGGGGCGGGGCTGGACGTGTGATGTCAGTGATCGTCGTTCTCTATATTAGGGAACAAACGATCACTGACGTTGCCACAGTGAAGAATGGGGAAGGTGTGTTTACACACACCTCTTCCCGTTCTTCAGCTCCTGTGCCCAATCGAGGGACACCAGCGGTGATTGGGTCCACGGGTCCCGCGGGCGCAGTCACGGAGCTTCGGACCGGGTCGCGTGTGCGTGTGCGACCGACGGCTGTGCTCTTAAAGGCGACGTACCTGTGCCCAGCCGTGCCATTCTGCTGACGTATATCGGCGTTAGGCGGTCCTTAAGTGGTTAAGGAAGAATCTTGAGTACTGCACACATGTGGCTCACCATGGAGTTAAGAGACTACCCTAATCAGGGCTTAAGTCCTGCGGGAACGTGTGGGAAAGGAGTTCCTGCACTTTTTTCACAGCAGGAACTCAGTTCCCTTTGCAGGACTAGAGCAGCCGAGAGCAGCCAAGTCAATCCTTCACTAAGCGGCGATGCCCAGCTCGAGTTACTGTCAGGGGCAGGCGAACCTTAGTAATCTTTTATGTTACTGGCTGCTTCCTGTATACGGATTCATCGGGTAGTGTGCCGGTATTCCGTCACTTTCTTCGATTCCACAGTGTCTCCTGGGAGCTTTTGTCATTGTTCCTAGGAGACATTGCGGAGGTCTGCCTCGAGTAATCGCGGGATTTAGAAAGAACTTGCTTCTTTCTAAATCCCATGATAACTTGCGGCAGACCTCCGCAATGTCTCCTGGGAACAATGACAAAATCTCCCAGGAGACACTGCCGCATCGAGGACATGACGGAATACCCGCACACTATATACAGGAAGTGGCCAGTAACATAAAGGATTACTACGGTACAGTGGATCGAAAAAAAAAACATGCAGTTTAGTAATTATGCATATGAGCGTATCATTTTTTATTTTTTTTGGTGGGGGAGTGGATCTTGGGTGGGAGTTCCCACACTTTTTTACCCAGGACTTGACCCCTGACCCTAATGTTTAACTTTTCACATGACCACGGTTCCTGCCTGGTCCCCAGGCTTTGGTGAGCATGCTGTAGGGTGAAGTATTACCTTGTGCATAGGTTAGTGACACTGTTCAATGTCTTTTGTAGTCCAAAGAACCCACCTCAAGGGAGAACTTCTCATGTGACCCTGCTTGGCGCCCAATGAGAGAGGGAAACATGGAGGATGTGATGGAACACCAGACCATACCCCTTACAAACTCCCTATGCTAAGCTCCACCCAAACATTTTATAGTGTCCTACCAGAAGGAAATTAACTCATCTCACTTTCTGGAAGGGCTCTACTCTAATGGGGCAGTAAATTAACTACAGAACTACCGTATTTGCCGGCATATAAGACAACCCACTATTTTTCAAGTGAAAACATAGCTTTTGGGCTATACTCACAGTATAAGACTACCCCCTTCCAAGACAACACCATTTAAAAAAACATGGATTCCACCACATATTCACCCCCGACCTAAGACACATGGGCATACTTTACATCCACCACAATAATTGCTATTCTAACAGGTGTTAAAGTCACCTGTGCCACCATTGCAGCCTCAGCTCAGCTGTGCCACCATTGCAGCCTTAGTTCACCACAAGAGGTGTGCACACATAAGTCTGCCTGCTTTCACACCGTACCACTTTTTGGGCTTTGGAGTCTCCATTTTTGTATGGACTTTTTCACGTGTTTATATATGCTATACACCTAGCCCTGTGCTGTCACGCACAGCTATTTTCATTTGTGTTTTTCATTTTTTGGTTAATATTTTGTATATTGCATTTTATTTATTTCATTGTGTGTTTGGTACATTTCACATGTTTATTTATTTGTTGCTTATCCACCTCTCTGTTCACCATACAGTCACTTAGCATATCTCCCTTGGTATTTACCCCTCAATTTTATACCCTTATTAGGATTCACAGCTCTCCACCATCACCTACCTATATCTTAGTTGACCTGTGCCACCATTGCAGCCTCAGCTCACCTGTGCCACCATTGCAGCCTCAGCTCACCTGTGCCACCATTGCAGCCTCAGCTCACCTGTGCAGAGGATCATCAAGAGGAAGAGAAAAGCTGTGGGATTACAGAGCGGATAGTCGCCTGTTACAGCAGAGTATATTCCTGACATGCAGACTGCGGGCGTCCATTGCTCAAAAGCCGCGCCTCCTCCTCGTCCTGTTCCGTGATAGGTGGAACACTCAGTTTCCCAGCAGAACCTGTGTTCAGTGTTCCGCCTATCATGGACATCCTCTCGTCCTTGGCCTACATGTTGCTGGTCTAGCCCACAAGGAATTTCTATATTTGATGGGCTTGTATATTCTGTAAAAGGCAGTGCATAAATGCTGGGATAGTGTTTTAATCACACCTCATGCCGAGGTTATCAAAAAGTTGTATGCTTATTTAATAAAAAAAAACTACAGTGGTGGGCAAAATCTATGCAGAGTTGTTGAAGGCATTAAACAACGTTGGGAACAGTGGCCGCTGGTGCTCAAATTTGTTGGGGGGCGCAAACGAAAAAAACAAACAATTGCAGCCTCACTGTGCCCATCAAATGCAGCCACTGTGCCATGCCATCAAACGCAGCCACTGTGCCATTAATTGTCACCACTGTGCCATGCCATCAAACGCAGCCACTGTGCCATGCCATCAAATGCAGCCACTGTGCCATCAATTGTCACCACTGTGCCATGCCATCAAACACAGTCACTTGGCCATGCCATCAAAACGCAACCACTGTGCCATGCCATCAAATGCAGTCACTATGCCATGCCATCAAACACAGCCACTGTGCCATGCCATCAAAACGCAACCACTGTGCCGTGCCATCAAATGCAGTCACTATGCCATGTCATCAAACACAGTCACTGTGCCATGCCATCAAAACGCAGCCACTGTGCCATGCCATCAAAACGCAACCACTGTGCCATGCCATCAAAACGCAACCACTGTGCCATGCCATCAAAACGCAACCACTGTGCCATGCCATCAAAACGCAACCACTGTGCCATGCCATCAAAACGCAACCACTGTGCCATGCCATCAAAACGCAACCACTGTGCCATGCCATCAAATGCAGTCACTATGCCATGCCATAAAACACAGTCACTGTGCCATGCCATCAAACACAGCCACTGTGCCATCAATTGTCACCACTTTGCCATCAATTGTCACCATTATGCCATGCCATCAATTGTCACCACTTTGCCATCAATTGTCACCACTGTGCCATCGATTGTCACCATTGTGGCCCGCAATTGTAGTCACTGACTGTGTCCCGCAATTGTAGTCACTTGAAGCAATTGTGCCCACAGTAAAATGCCCCCTTCCCCCCTGGCACTTACCTTTCTGGCTTTTACCATCCCTCGATGTCCCTCGTCCCGCCCTCCATGACGCTCAGCCAATCAGGTTACTGATTACCAGAATCAGATTACCTGATTGGCTGAGGCGCCTGTCAGTCTAATCCAAGGAACGCACCGCCGATACGTCCCGAGGATAAGCTTAAGGAAGCCGACTACAGCCTCAGGGCACTTCCACACAGCCAGCCAGCTGCTGTTATCCAGCTGATCGGCGCTCAATGTCCAGCCAGCTGAATAGTGGGCGGCAGCGTCGAAAATATACAGATTCATACGCTGCATGAATCTGTATATTTTAGTGGCTGTGAGAGAGCCAGAGGGGGCAGCGCTCCGGTGTCCCTATGGACGCACCGCTCCTGGTTAGGGATGTTAATTATACCCTTCTTTATCACATGCTGTACATAGACATGTGTTCAATCGGATCAGACTATGTCAGATCTCTGGGAACCATGTCCAATTCACTTGTGAGACTTTTTCCATAAACATTTCTTGGCAAAAAAAAATTACAAGGTAGCTTGGCAGGTCTTTCCTTAAAGGGGTTGTAAAGGTACAATTTTTTTTTCCTAAACAGCTTCCTTTACCTTAGTGTAGTCCTCCTTCACTTACCTCATCCTTCCATTTTGCTTTTAAATGTCCTTATTACTTCTGAGAAATCCTCACTTCCTGTTCTTCTGTCTGTAACTCCACACAGTAATACAAGGCTTCCTCCCTGGTGTGGAGTGTCATGCTCGCCCCCTCGCTTGGACTACAGGAGAGTCAAGACGCTCTCTACATTGCAGATAGAGAAATGAGCTGTGTGTTAGTGGGTGTCCTGACTCTCCTGTAGTCCAAGAGAGGGGGCGAGCACGACACTCCACACCAGGGAGAAAGCCTTGCATTACTGTGTGGAGTTACAGACAGAAGAACAGGAAGTGAGGATTTATCAGAAGAAATAAGGACATTTAAAAGCAAAATGGAAGGATGAGGTAAATGAAGGAGGACTGCACTAAGGGAAAGGAAGCCATTTAGGGGGAAAAATTGTACCTTTACAACCCCTTTAACCCCCAAATTGTTCAAACTGGAGTGCAGAATGAGATAGGGATGGACTGGCCATAGGGACTACAGGGAGTTTCCCTGGGGGCCGATGTATATATATTTTTTTAAACTGAGACTCTCTCAGACCCCCCCTCTGTCTCTCAGTCCCCCCCTCTGTCTCTCAGCCCCCCCCCCTCTGTCTCTCAGTCCCCGTGTCCCTCAGCCCCCCCCTCTTTCAGCCTCCTCCTCTGTCTCTCAGCCCCTCTATTTCTCAGACCCCTCCCCCTTTGTCTCTCAGCTCCCTCTGTTTCTCAGCCCCCCCCCTCTGTCTCTCAGCTCCCCCCTCTGTCTCTCAGCTCCCCCCTCTGTCTCATTCACTCCCTGACTCTTAGGCTGCTTTCACACTGGGGTGAGCATTGACGGTAAAACACAGCTATTCAGGGTCTAGCAGGCGCTTTTAACCCCTGCTAGCAGCCGAATTCAAGGTTAAATGCGCCCGTGTAGCGCTGCTGGCAAAGTGCTTTGCAAGCGCTTCAGCAGCGGTGGCCATTAATTTCAATGGGCAGGAGCAGTTTGTACACCGCTTCTCCACCGCCCCAAAGATGCTGCTTGGAGGACTTTTTTTTAACGCCCTGGCAGCGCCCCAGTGTGAAAGTACACTGGCTTTCACACTGGGACTGCAGTGGAGGCATTTTGCAGGCGCTTTTCAGGCGTTTTTTTTTAGCCCAAAGGGGGTCCTACACTCACCCCTCTCTTTTTCTTACACTCACCCCCCTCTCTCACCCACCCCCATTCCCTCAACCCTCTCTCTCATTCCCCTCTCCCTCACCCGCTCATGATATACAATAATGGATGTAGCGGCCTTTTGGTGGGCGTGATTTTTCGGGTGGTGGGGGGCAGCCTTTTTTTTTTATTAAAGTGGGCCAGTCTGGATGAAGTCCAGGGCCAAATGTATGTCCCAGTCCAGCCCTGGAATGAGATAGCATATACGCCAAGGCAAAATTACCTACCAGCATGTCTTTGGAGTATGAGAGTAGGCCCAAAACATGGAAAAACGTGCACATCTCATGCAGGTAGCATTTTGGTCAAGATTTGAACCAAGTATTCCATTGCTTCAAGGCATAAATGCTAAGGCACATTGCATGCTAAGCAGATACAATACAGAAAAAGCAGATAAAGGTATTGTTAGAAGGGGGTACTGTGATTTCTGTGAGGCCGCGTACACACGATCAAACATATCCGCTTAAATTGGTCCGCAGACCGGTTTCATCGGACATATCCGATCGTGTGTACGGGCTAGCAGACAGGTTTCCAGCAGACAAAAGTTTTAAAGCATGCTTTAAAACCTGTCTGCTGGAAAGCTGTCTGTCCAATATGTCCGCTGGTTAGTACGCCCAACCAGCGGACCGAAATCTCCCGCATGCATCGAATGGATTTGACGCATGCGTGGAAGTATTTTACTTCCTGGTTTGGTGACGTGGCAGCGTCAACGTCACCGCCACGTCACCGCGATGTCTGTCCGCGGGGATTTTGGTTTGATCGTGTGTACACACATCAAACCAAAACATCCCAGGAGACATGTCCGATGAAAACGGTCTGTCGGACTGTTTTCATCGGATATGTCTCCTCGTGTGTATGCGGCCTGAGAGGTAACAAATATAAAATAAATACCTGAAAATCTTATACTGGCACATTACTGAACATGCTAGGTCTCCCTAACTTTAAAAATTTAAATTAGCTATATTATTTAACGGCTAGATCCCCTAAAAGTAGGCCAACACAACTTTATATTTTTATTGTCCGTCAGTGTTCTGCAAAAAAAACTTGAGGCTTAATTTATTCCTTTCCATATACTTTAGCGGAAACTGGAGAATTAACAGAAAGGGTTTTTTGCTCTACTAAAAAAAAGAAAAAAATATGATCTTTTTTTCTCTAAAAGCTATGCAAGTATCTTTGTATTTTTTTTAACTTTCAATTCCCTTTAAATCCTTCAAAACTTTAATAAATCTAAAATGCTTTAAATGACATAACTAGGTACAGCAAAAAAAAAGAGGAACATTACGCAATCCAAAAAAAGCCATAATTGGGGTAGTTTGGGGACATCTAAGAAATCATGTATAAATTAAACATTCTCCAGTGTGATATTTAAACCGCCGTAACCTACACAACGTTTACCAAGACAACCCCATATAATGTTTAATAATGTTTCACAACATTCATATTAAATTTATTAAAAAAATACGATTCAACTGCTATCTTGTTTACCTAATACCAAACAGTATATTTTGGAAGCTGGAATGTTACCAAACAACAGTAATTTTTTTTTTTTTCCGCTCACATTTACGGATATAAAAATAAAAATAAAAAAAAACAGCAAAAACCAATAAAGCTACCAAACCATAACAGGAAAGCCATTAAAAAATATCAGATCGCTGAACACTTTGTAGTTTCTGTGCAAAGATTGAGAACTATACCAAAATATTTTCCCTTATGGGAAATAATGTTTTAAAATAATTCCAGATGTATTAATTTAGACAAGCTTTTTTTTTTTTTTCTCTTTTTTTTCTTTTTAGGTAGAGCATGGAAGAAAAAAAAAAGTCAAGTTGTATCAAAACGCCTCCAAAAAAAACCTTTTTTTTGTTCAGATGTATGGTGCAGCTTTGTTTCTCATATGCGTGGAATGCTGAGCTTGGTATGGAAGGATTATATAAGTTCAGAGAAGGCGGTGGTAAAGTCCTGTGCTAAAATAAAAATCGTTCTTTCAACCAGAAAAGAGCGCAAAAAACAGCCCTGGAAGGACAAAAAAGAAAACTCGGCTCGCTGTTCTATTCTCGTAGAATTCTTTAAACTGTTATGAGTGTTGTACTTCCATCAGTTACAAATGTTTAAGAGGACAGAAAACAGAGCAACCCAGATATTGGGAACAAAGACATTTATTTTCTATACAACATGTGAGTAGCACATTACCCAGAAGCCGCAGAGTAGCATGGCCGCCCATACCATATATCTTCCAATAAATGTTTTAGTTTGATCTAACCAAAAAATAAATAATTAAAATACGGCCTCATAGAACACAATATAAATGACAACATAATAAATATTTTTTTTATGGGAACCAAATTTTTACTGTAACCTTGTAAAGTGGGGGTATGACATATGTTGTGTCACCCAATAAAAATTCTATTCTATGAATTTTAAAAAAGAAAAAAAAAAAAGAAAAAGAAGATTGTTTGTTTCGTGGTATTAAAGTATATCCAAAGCCAAAAAGTTTTTGAAATTTATGTTTGTGCCCACAATAAATCAGTTTGTGAATGTCTCATCATTGGCACAAATGTAACAAATACCCGAAACTGTGTAAGGTTAGATTCTATTTGCTGCCTTTCGCTGGGAAAATGTAACATTCAATCCTGAGAGAAAAATAACCATGAAAATATTCGACTGTGATGCCGCATACACACGACCATTTTACAGGTTCTAAAAAATCGTGTGTGGACCTCTGACCATTTTTCAGGTTCTAAAAAATTGCCAATTTTTTTTTGCGAACATGCTCTATTTTTTCACAACGTTTTTAACCACTTCAGCCCCGGACCATATTGCTGGTCAAAGACCAGGCCACTTTTTGCTGTTCGCCACTGCGTCGCTTTAACTGACAATTCCTCGGTCGTGCGACGTGGCTCCGAAAACAAAATTGGCGTCCTTTTTTCCCACAAATAGAGCTTTCTTTTGGTGGTATTTGATCACCTCTGCGGTTTTTATTTTTTTGCGCTACAAACAAAAATAAAGCGTCAATCTTAAAAAGCAATATTTTTTACTTTTTGCTATAATAAGGGTTAACCACTAGGGGGCGAGGAAGGGGTTAAGTGTGTCCTAGGGAGTGATTCTAACTGTGCGTGGGGGGGGGGGCTACTTACTTGTGAAATGACAGTGATCACTGCTCCCAAAGACATGGACATGGAGTGTCAATTTTGAAAAAAAAAAAATATTTTTTACTTTTTGCTATAATAAATATCCCCCAAAAAAATCTAAAAAAAAACATTTTTTTTCTCAGTTTAGGCTGATACGTATTCTTTTACATATTTTTTTGTAAAAAAAAATCTCAATGAGCGTTATTGATTGGTTTGCGCAAAAGTTATAGCGTTTACAAAATAGGGGATAGTTTTATGGCATTTTTATTAAAAAAAATGTTTTACTAGTAATTGGCGGCGATCAGCGATTTTTATCGGTACTGCGACATTATGGCGGACACTTCGGACACTTTTGACACATTTTTGTGACCATTGGCATTTTTAGAGCGATCAGTGCTATAAAAATGCACTGATTACTATAAAAATGGCACTTGTACTCCCGCAAATGCCCCCGATGCCTCAATAGAATACTTGCCTCCCCCTTGCTCGGGATTGGATGGGTGACCGTGATCTGTCCAATCCCGAGCAAGAGGGAAGTGTCTATGTGCGTCGGGTTAAACAGCTATTCAAATGAAAGCTGTGATGTTCCCCACACGCTGTTTAACCATGCGGCGGCGACGGCTTTCGTTGCGGCGGTGGATAGGTATGGGGGAAATGGCTGCATATGTGGGGGACATGGCTGGAGGGACATGGCTGCATATGTTGGGGACATGGCTGCATATGTGGGGGACATGGCTGGAGGGACATGGCTGCATATGTGGGGGACATGGCTGGAGGGAAATGGCTGGAGTGACATGGCTGCATA
Source organism: Rana kukunoris (assembly GCA_029574335.1). NCBI lineage: Eukaryota > Metazoa > Chordata > Amphibia > Anura > Ranidae > Rana > Rana kukunoris. The sequence continues at coordinate 10,724,341 of CM056053.1, forward strand.
TGTGGGGGACATGGCTGGGGAGACATGGCTGCATATGTGGGGGACATGGCTGCATATGTGGGGGACATGGCTGCATATGTGGGGGACATGGCTGGGGGGACATGGCTGCATATGTGGGGGACATGGCTGCATATGTGGGGGACATGGCTGCATATGTGGGGGACATGGCTGCATATGTGGGGGACATGGCTGGGGGGACATGGCTGCATATGTGGGGGACTTGGCTGCATATGTGGGGGACATGGCTGCATATGTGGAGGACATGGCTGCATATGTGGGGGACATGGCTGGGGGGGCATGGCTGCATATGTGGGGAACATAGCTGGGGGGACATGGCTGCATATGTGGGGGACATGGCTGCATATGTGGGGGACATGGCTGCATTTGGGGACACATTTAAAAAAAAGTATCGGTATTCGGTATCGGCGAGTACTTGAAAAAAAGTATCGGTACTTGTACTCGGTCCTAAAAAAGTGGTATCGGGACAACCCTAGTTTCAGCCAAACACTAATGATGAGTGAAAGAAATGTTTTCTTTCTCGTATACACGCTCGGTATACACACGCATCGTTTACTCGGCAAGAAAGCTCTGCCAGCAGTTTTCTTGCTGGTTATTGCCGAGTAAACCAAGCGTGTGTACGAGGCTTAATAGGAAGGCCTTTTGTGGTTTCTTCATGATTCGGGCATTCTCCAGGCGAAGTTTGTTTCACATAGCAGACTCCTCCTAGCAAACCCGGTGCAGGTGAAGACTAGAGGATAGATCAAACTTCTCATAGGTATCAGGTGGTCAAGATTAACCATGGCACCAGGGCTGGACTGGGACAAAAATTTGGCCCTGGATTTCATCCAGACTGGCCCACTTTGACAGGTCTCTCCCATGGCGGCCGGACAACTCCCACACCCCCCTGGCCACCCAAGCCCCCTCTCCCCCTTCACTAGCCATTAGCTGTTCTACTTTATTAGAGCAGAATGGCTGGTACTGGTACTCTTATAGGCAGTACCAGTGGGGAAGCTAGACATTATTTCACCGGGGGAAAATAATCAGTTTGGTGCTCCCCCTTATAGGGCAAGATTAGGCAGAAGTGAGAAACTCCCAGGCCATAGCTGTTGAGTCAGCTGTCTGTCCCCTCCCCCATGCTCCTCTGTCATCTCCCCTGCTCCTCTGGTCCCCCCCTGCTTCCCCCCAGGTGAGCGCTGTGGGGAGGGAGAGTAGGTGAGCGCTGCGGGAAGGGAGAGACAGAGGAGCGGAGGGGAGCAGCAGTCCCCTGTCACTGAAGCCAGCCCACTGAGCCATCGGCCCACCGGGAAACTCCCTGTAGTCCCAATGGCCAGTCCATCCCTGCATGGCACCATGAACAACTTGCCTTTTCTCCAGTATCAAAGTGTGTTTACAGCAATATATAGGCACCTCTCCTAGCAAAAGACACTTCAGGACTCAGGAGGAGCCTGTTTGCACCATGTTGGTGTCAAAATCCACCAGAAGTTCTGCGCAGATAACTATGATTGCTAAGATAACAGCATCTAAGGACAATTCACCCCACTGTTCTTGCGTGCTGAATAATGAGAAAGAAAAGAGAAAGCTAAAAAAAAGTTGAACTTTGGCTTGAACTAAAGCCAGTTCCCTTGTGCAACTATCCAGTTATCCATTTTGCCATAAGAGAGCTGGTGAAAAAGTGAGAGTTTAAGATGCACTGATAAAAGAGGCGTGACCTTTGTAACACATGTGGTCTTATGAACAGATGCCACCACAAGCTGGAACCCAAAGAACAACACATGCAATACGTTTTGTAGCTTATGTCTATCTTCCATAGAGAAATGAGGGCTCGGATTTGAGGGGAGACAGTGGAAGATGCTTTTCTCAGAGAGCAGAAAAATTAAAGGAGGGACGAGTAAGGTGTAGTCCTACCACAATACAGAAGCTACAGAAAGGCCATGTCCCCGTGTTCTTGCTTTTGACATACTTTTGTCCGCCGCAGGGGGGTAATTTTACCTGGGCGGCCTGACGCCGCACATGACCACCTTACTATTGGGTAAGCTATTTTCTTTTTTTATTATCCTTTTTATGTTGTACTATAGCTACTGTTTAACCACTAAGTTTGTTTAATATTAATTGTACTGTTTGCTTTACAGATTGGTCCTCTTGAGGAAACTAGTCGAGGCATAGACCAGTCTATACGTTTGTAATAACAGATATTGCTCGGGGATACCACGAGTTTCTGTTTTTTCAACTTTAATCATGTATTTTATGTTTAATTATTCTTATGTAATAAAAATCAATTTTTTACAATAACATGTATGTTGCTCCTTACCAAGTACCGAGATAGTCCACCAATCCTAGGGGGAGGGAATGCTATAGGGTCAGCCACTGTCCCTTGTCCCTTTGCCCCCATCCTTCTTGTCTACTTTTGACATTGAAGGAACCAAACAAAATAATACCATTGTGTCACGTACCTTACCAGAGGCCGAAGTGCTGAAAGGGCTTCCCTTTGCGACTCGAGTGCAGAACGCCCCCTGGAGGTGAGACAGGGGACGCTATGCCCAGGGGTGCAGGAGTTGCCGGCTGAGACTTGCTGGAGCGATGCCAGGGAACAGATGTGCACCAGGATATGTAGTCCGGCAGAAGTACCACGGAAGTACCAGTAGATTGGCAGGGAACCCAGGGGCGGAGTCAGGAGCCGAGCCGAGGTCATACACAGGAAGCAAGACGTAACTGGAACAGGTCAGGAGGCAAGCCGAGGTCATACACAGGAAGCAGGAAGTAACTGGAACAGGTCAGGAGGCAAGCCGAGGTCATACACAGGAAGCAGGAAGTAACTGGAACAGGTCAGGAGGCAAGCCGAGGTCATACACAGGAAGCAGGAACAAGGAATCAGCATCAGGTCAAGGACTGAAGATCATGCAGCAGTTTGGTGACTGCTGCAACAAGGTTTAAATAGGCACTGACGCCTGGAGTCCCGTCCGTATTGCGTGCGTAATGGTGCGCGCGCGTGCACGGTAAAGAACAACGTATTCATTGTGTTGTTGCCCGTATGCACGCGCATGCGCCTTGTGCTCGTACTCGCGGGCATTGTGCTCGTATGTGCGCGCATGCGCCTTGTGCTCGTATTCGCGGGCATTGTGCTTGTATGTGCGCGCATGCGCACTGTGCTCGTAGGTCCGTGCATGACAGGTCTGCCAGTTCTTTCACGGTCAATTCTCTGACACATTGCCACTGCCAGGACTCTTGGCACCAAAGCCTCAAGTTGTTCTGCAACAGTGGTCATTCCCTCCAGGGTTCCCACAGTGCAATAAAGAGCCACAGCGGTCCGTAATCATGCATTCAGCTGCATTCCCAATGTAAAAAAAGAGAGAAAGTACCATAGCTCAGAGTTGGAGAAAAAGATGAGGATATCAGGAAACATGAACCTTGGTTTGTGTATCTCTCTGGGCATCTCTGGAGCTTTAAATTAACCCTGTGCTGCCTCTGGTGCTGGGGTGCAATTAGCCAGGTAAGGTATGACTCAACACTTTTTTTTTTCTCTGACGGCCAAGACTATGGTGGAGTGTGGTGGTGTGGAATGGGAAGACCTTAGAGCAACTCAGTTACAACAATAGGGGCATAAAAGATTTGTTAGGTACCTGACCGACTCTTCTTTCTGATACCATCAATACACATTCACACACAGTAAATATCTGAGCGCAGTTTGGTGCGGACCCTTGATATCATCACTATTGGTAGGAGTGGGGTCCTCACAGGCAATGAAATTTAGGAGTACACTGTCAAGAGCCTCCACAAGGCAAACCAAAATCTTCAGCTATCCACAGAGGCTGTGAACAGGAAGAGATCATGGCAGGTGGTGTTTAGACAGGGTTGTAGCACAGGCAAAAGATTGAGACAGGCATCGTTCAGGTCAAGACATAAGACATTAGTGAAAGCAGACAGTAGACACACAATAGACTGACAAAAAACAATAACCAATAAAAAGGTTGCATTTATGACTAGAACAACACAGAATATTTGCAGAAAAAGATACTGAAGTGTCTCGGAAAATGTTCTGAGCAGTTGCTAAACGTACTCATTGATGGTACTACAAGCCAGAGATGACATAGGCTCAAGGGAGAAGAAAGAGGTGATCCCTCTCGCCGTACATCCATGTAGTCCTACGATGGGGATGAGATTGACAACCTCAGTCTGGACTCCAACCAAGCCATGCCCTGGTTGGAGTCCAGGCTGGAGTTGTGGCCTGGTTGGAGTCCAGGCTGTGGTTACCACTCTCATCACTATCGTAGGACTACATGAATGTGCGGCATTAGGGATTAGCCGAACACCCCCGCGTTCGGTTCGCACCAGAACATTCGAACAGACCGCCCGTTCGCGCCAACATTTAGAACCCCATTGAAGTCTATGGGTCTCGAACGTTCGAATTCAAAAGTGCTCATTTTAAAGCCTAATATTCAAGTTATTGTTGGAAAATGTCTTTGAGAACCCGGGTCTAGCCCCAGGGAACATGCATCAATGGAGCAGGACTCCTGAAAAATTAACAGTTTTTAAAACTTTTTTCCCTTGATACATGTTCCCTCGGGCAAGACCCGGGTTCTCAAAGACGTTTTCACAGGCAAACTATAGACACCCAGCAGGTACAATATTTAAAGGAATTTTTAATTTTTAATTTTTTTTATTTAAACATTATTAAAATCACTGCTCCAGGAGCAGTGATTTTAATGATGCTTAAATAAAAATAAAAATACCTTTAAATATTATACCTGCTGGGTGTCTATACCTGTGATAACGTCTTTAACCACTTCCCGCCCGGCCAATAGCAGATTTACGGCCAGGAAGTGGTTATGAAATCGTGACTAGCCGTTCTCAAACGTCTAGCACGATTTCAATGCCGCGCGCGCCCGTGGGGGCGCGCAGCGCGGCGATCGGTGATGCGGGGTGTCAGTCTGACACCCTGCACCTCCGATCTCGGTAACGAGTCTCCGGCGGAGCCTCGTTACCACGTGATCAGCCGTGTCCAATCACGGCTGATCACGATGTAAACAGGAAGAGCCGCCGACGGCTCTTCCTCACTCGCGTCTGACAGACGCGAGTACAGGAGAGCCGATCAGCGGCTCTCCTGACAGGGGGGTTCGCGCTGATTGTTTATCAGCGCAGCCCCCCCTCGGATCGCCACACGGACCACCAGGGAGTGCCCACACTCGACCACCAGGGTACTTAAAAAAAAAAGGACAAAAAAAAAAAAGGGGCAGTAAAAAAAAAATGATGCCAATCAGTGCCCACACATGGCAACATTGATCCATCAGTGCCACCCCTCAGTGATCATCAGTGCCACCCCAGTGTCTGTCAGTGCCAATCCATGCCCAGTGCCCACCTATCAGCGCCCACCTGTGCCACCTATCAGTGCCCACCTGTGCCACCTATCAGTGCCCACCTGTGCCGCCTATGAGTGCCCATCTGTGCCGCCTATGAGTGCCCATCTGTGCCGCCTATGAGTGCCCAGTGCTGCCTATGAGTGCCCATCAGTGCCGCCCATGAGTGCCCATCAGTGCCGCCCATGAGTGCCCATCAGTGCCCCATACCAGCGCCGCCTATCAGTGCCCATCAGTGCTACCTAATCGGTGCCCATCAGAACTACCTCATCGGTGCCCATCAGTGCCACCTCATCGGTGCCCATCAGTGCCACCATATCAGTGCCCGTAATTGAAAGGGAAAACATACTCATTTACAAAAAAAATAACAGAAAAAAATAAAAACTTTATTTTTTTTCAAAATCTTCGCTCTATTTTTAGTTGTTGCGCAAAAAAAAAATCGCAGAGGTGATCAAATACCACCAAAAGAAAGCTCTATTTGTGGGGAAAAAAGTACGCCAATTTTGTTTGGGTGCAGTGTAGCATGACCACGCAATTGTCATTCAAATTGCGACAGTGCTAAAAGCTGAAAATTGGCTTGGGCGGGAAGGTGCGTAAGTGCCTGGTATGGAAGTGGTTAAATAGCACAATCACCTGCCTACCAGTAAATTAGGAAGAACTGATCTAGCTAAGCTATACAGTGTATAAATATATGTACAACACCTGGGATGTACATATATCCTCTACACCAGGGGTGCCCAACCTTTTGAAGAGCGAGGGCCACTTAAGCAACTTGGTAACCTGTCGAGGGCCACAAAGAGCGGAGCGGGCAGGTGACAGGTCATGGCTACTCTATAGGCCCTCTGATCCGCCCAGGTGGAAGGGGGACGAACTCCTTTCTGTTTTTTGGTTAGGAGGTAGGCAGGCCTAAACAGACATCTGTCGCTCTATAGAGGTGAATTGAGGGTCCCATTTGGTTGGGTTGATCATGTGAAAAGGGCCTAAGATTGCTTTCACACTGATGTGCTGTGGTTTACCCACAATGCGAGTGCAGCGTAGTGCACCTGTGTCTATCCTGTGGATTAGCTGAACTTTGCCATAGACTCCACCTGTAGCAAAAGCCGGCGCTGTAGAGGAAGCATCAGCTTATGGGGTGCTACTCCACAGTCGCTTTCTTCTTCTACCACCAGCTTCATTCACAGCACTGATGCTGTGATATGGCGGGTTGGAAACCTGCAATCTGGGCTTGCCAACCCACCATTCCAAAGCAGGAGGTCAAGGGCCACATCAGAGGGCTCCACGGGCCACATGTGGCCCCCGGGCCACTGGTTGGCCACCCCTGCTCTACACGCTGTAACATTAAGCTAAACTGACTAGCCTGCCTGCCTGCCTGCTCTAACTAGCTATATAAAAAGACAATCTCTCTGTCTCTCTGACTGATTTCAGTTCAGCGCTGGAACACACTACACGAGGCTGCCCAGCAGGCGGCCTTATATAGTGTGGGGCGTGTGCTAAAGCCCTGAGCCATAATTGGCCAATTATGGCTCTCTGTTTTTTGCGCGCTGTGATTGGCCAAGCATGCAGGGTCATAGTGCATGTTTGGCCAATCATCAGCGCGCAATGCCCCAGTGAATTATGGGCCGTTGCGCGTCACTCGAATTTGGCGCGAACGACCCGTTTTATTCGAATTTCGTCAAACGTACGAACAGACAATGTTCGAGTCGAACATACGTTCGAATCGAACGCGGAGCTCATCCCTATTAGGGGTCAACTCTTTCTTTTGCCTTGAGCTATAGCTAAGAGCCATTGAGGAATTCCTGTGAGACGTTTTGCACACAGACTTTGCCATAGAGCGGCACACAGGAACGCGCATGTGCGCCTGAGCCAGCAATCGCGGGTGCGCACGAGCCTAATTCTCCTTGGTGCCAGACAGCCTATTTAAAGGGAGTCTGGGCTATTGTGCTTTGCTGACTGATCTTCAGCTGTTTTCCTGAATCCTGCTCTGATCCTGTGGGTCCTCCCAGTATTTAGACCCGGCTTGCTCTTGATCTTGGCTCTGTGTTCTGTTACTGTACTGTTGCCCATCTCTGACCCAGGTCCATTGCCGACTCTGGCTCTGTCTATGATTTGGTACCTCACTGCCCGCCTGCTGACGAACCTGGCTTTCCCTGAGACCTTGCTCTTGTCTATATTCCTGGTTGCTGTTAACTCTCGGTTACCTGCCTGGCTGTTTCCTGCTCCTGCTCAGCTCATCACAGTCTACTCCAGGCCACTGAACCCTGCCAAGCTGTTTGTAACAGAATGGCCCGTGACACCCAGAGACGTTGGAAGGATGAGAGATACTCTTGTGCCAGCAGCAACAATAACTCTTGGGTCGAAATCCACCCTGTGCCCTTTTGGGTGTAGGGTGGCTAATAGTGAATCATAATTCATATATTACATGAGATGGGACATTAATAATACTTCATATTTCAGGACTGAGATATCACAAGGAGTTCATGATGACATGACCAGGTCAGCCAGTTAGTGAGTCATACCTTTTGTATAATAGGCTATTGAAATCTGAAGGTGTGGATTGCACCCACTCTCACTGCCATTGTGTGATAAAGCTGTATAGATAACTTATTCAACTAGATGTCTGTGTTATTATTCAAGGTTAATTGAACCCTATTGAAGATACGGTGCTGACCGGTCTACATGGTTAGCTTACCTAAATGCCTTTTAGAGTGTGATTGAAGCCCCCCATGGTGTGAAGGGGGGTGGAGATTACATTGTCCTGTGATGAACTGTATTATGCTGTACTGGATATAAGAAGCTGAGAAAATACTAATAAATTGTCATATCTTTGGAAGCAAGAATGGAGCTCTGTCTCGTCTTATTCTGGGAAAGGATATGGATCGTGTATGCAATATTGTCGGAGTGTGTCAGATAAGCTTGTCGTGGGTGGATGGAAAGTCGTAAGCGGTGGTGACCGTTACATTGGTGGCAGCAGTGGGATGATTCCATCATCAGAAGGACAGCTACAAGGACACATGACAATGGAGACGGTGTATGAACGGATGAAGCTCTCTTCCCTCATGGACTTACTGGAGAGCCGGGGCAGACCGGCCAGCAACCGTAAGAAAAGGGACATTATCGCAGAACTGGTCGAAATGGATAGAGCTAAAAGGCCCGCCGTAACAGACAGGACACCTGAGGAAGAATTTTTTGATCGGGCTGTTAAACATAGACTGGCACATTATGGTCCTAAGCCTCCACCGGAGATCATAGACCGGGTTATAGCAGCTGTGGATGCACATTTGCTACAGCAAAGAGGTTCTGCAGCAGCAGAAGTCACAGCAGCACCAACTGAAAGGAGACAAATACATTTTGCTGCTTTTAAGATTGCCTTCCCTAAAGCCAAAGCGGATGGTGTGGAGTTCCAGAGAGCCGGGGTGGTTGGCCCCTCTCTCCAACAACAAGCTGAGGTGGTAAAGCTTTTACCCCCAGCTGAATCACTGGCAACAGAACAGAGGGTCACGGACCTCTGCTCTCCACTAACGGAAGAGGGGGACCCTGTGGTGGTGGATGGGACTGTGGTCTCCACTCACAGCAACCCAGCAGAAGAGCTGGCAACAGAGCAGAGTGTCATAGGCCTCTGCTCCTCACTATCAGAAGAGGGGGTTCCTGGGGTAGTGGATGGGACTTCAGTCTCCACTGGCACAACCCCAGAAAATGGTACAGGACTGGGACAGGAGGATGTCGGCTTTGCTTTGCAAGCACCGGGGGGTTTTCACCAAGCACCAGTGGATGGGACTTCAGTCTCCACTGGTACACCCCAGGAAGGGGGGGGCAGTTGGCCCAGACCCCCAACAGCATGATGGACTGAGCCCAGCTACCCTGCCTTCTCCCCAGCGGCAGGCGCGTTCTCTGAGAGAGGCAGAGGTTGGCAGGGTGAGTAATGCTCAGTTTGGAGCCATTTATTTGGGGTACAGTATGGATACCAGCATTGGAGGACTGGAACTACTGACGGACTTCGGAGTCAACCCGTTCGGGGTTCCCTCCTGTGTCCGTCTCCCACCGAAAGGGGAGAGATGTAACAGAATGGCCCGTGACACCCAGAGACGTTGGAAGGATGAGAGATACTCTTGTGCCAGCAGCAACAATAACTCTTGGGTCGAAATCCACCCTGTGCCCTTTTGGGTGTAGGGTGGCTAATAGTGAATCATAATTCATATATTACATGTGATGGGACATTAATAATACTTCATATTTCAGGACTGAGATATCACAAGGAGTTCATGATGACATGACCAGGTCAGCCAGTCAGAGAGTCATACCTTTTGTATAATAGGCTATTGAAATCTGAAGGTGTGGATTGCACCCACTCTCACTGCCATTGTGTGATAAAGCTGTATAGATAACTTATTCAACTAGATGTCTGTGTTATTATTCAAGGTTAATTGAACCCTATTGAAGATGCGGTGCCGACCGGTCTACATGGTTAGCTTACCTGAATGCCTTTTAGAGTGTGATTGAAGCCCCCCATGGTGTGAAGGGGGGTGGAGATTGCATTGTCCTGTGATTAACTGTATTATGCTGTACTGGATATAAGAAGCTGAGAAAATACTAATAAATTGTCATATCTTTGAAGCAAGTGCAGAGCTTGAGTCTCGTCTTGTTTATGGGAATGGATATGGATCGTGTATGCAATATTGTCGGAGTGTGTCAGATAAGCTTGTCGTGGTTGGATGGAAAGTCGTAAGCGGTGGTGACCGTTACACTGTTCTCTCGGGACCTCCTGCTCCAGGCACTTGTGTCCCTCTTGTCCTTCGGCTTCCTATGTCTCACCTTCAGCGGAGCCAGGACAGGAGATATAAGAGAAGCCGACCTCATCAAATCAGTCTCCCATCCGATTCCTGACAATTCCTTGCCAGCATTCCTGCAGCGGAGGCAGAGGAGTCCACATACATTCGGCGAGCCTAAGCGGCACACAAAGCAACGCAACACAATGATATAGGTTCACATTGTCACATACCTTGTAGAGGTCAAGTTGTAGAGAGGGCTTCCCTACTGCCCAATACCAGCTGGAACTGGAGACCAGGGAGTAGAAGGATGAGAAGTGGCATGGTGCCTGCAGTGGGTCCAGTTACAAATGCTCAGGGGAGTTCCGCACAGGAAACTGATGCATAAGTTGGAAAAAAAAAACTTTCAGGTGAAAGGAGGAAAAAAGTCCAGGCCAAGGTCAGTAATAGATGGCATCAGTGGTACCAAGACAACAGGCAGAAGGAGTGGTCAGGATACAAACCAAGGTCAACAGCATGGGATCTGGATACAGCATAACGAGGAGACAAGCTGGGTCAAACTTAGGATAGTAAATCGTAGGCTAGGTCATGGGTCACCAGAGCTAACAACCACTCAACAATTCTCCTCACTTCTGCTGAGCTTTAAATAGATACTCCAAGGGTGACCACACTGACTAACTGCTTTTCTAAGCTATTTCATCATATGTATTTACAACCTAGATTATGATTGGTAATCCAGGTACCCTTGGCCTATCTTTATCTTAACAGCTTCTGATATACTGGCTTGGGCAATTTGGGTATTGGCTGGCGTGTATAGGTGTGTTACCCAGTGACGAGCATCCTATTTGGCACCTAACCGCAGATGGAGATACTCTTCCATGTGGTGCTACATCCTTGTGTTTTCTGTCTTTTTCTAAGAAAGTATCCCCTGAGGAAGCCCCGGGCGGCGAAACATGTCGGGATAGTCATTCCACTACCATTCTAAATTACTGCTTTTTCAGTTATACTTGAAGACAAGATGATTTGTTGCACCTGTATATCATAAGCATAATTCATTTGTAATTATGTACTGTGTGTACTAATAAAATGTCTGTTGTACTTTTATAAAACAGCATTTTCAAAAATCCCTCTTAAAAAACGCCCTTTGTCTCTTTAACCACTTAAGGACCCCTTCATGCCGATATACATTGGCAGAATGGCACGGCTGGGCACAATCACGTACCTGTATGTGTCTCTTAAAGCCCAGCCGTGGGGGCACTCATGACCTGGTCCGAAGCTCCGCGCCCGTGGGACACGATCTCTGCCGGTGTCCCGCGATCAGTCACCGAAGCTGAAGAACGGGGAGAGGCGAGTGTAAACACACCTTCCCCGTTCTTCATTGTGGCAGTTTCAGTGATGGTCTGTTATAGGGAAAGACGATCACTGATGTCACACGTCCCGCCTCGCCCCCCCTACAGTTAGAAACACATATGAGGTAACACGTAACCCCTAGTGGTTAACTCCTAAACTGCAATTGTCATTTTCACAGTAAACAATGCATTTTTATAGCACTTTTTGCTGTGAAAATTACAATGGTCCCAAAAATGTATCAAAATTGTATGATGTGTCCGCCATAATGTCGCAGTCACGAAAAAAATCGCCGCCATAAAAAATTATTAATAAAAATGCAATAAAACTACCCCCTATTTTGTAAACGCTATACATTTTGCGTAAACCAATCGATACACGCTTATTGTGTTTTTTTTTTTACCAAAAATAGGTAGAAGAATACGTATAGGCCTAAGCTGAGTAAAACAATTTTTTTTATATATATTTTTGGGGATATTTATTACAGCAAAAAGTAAAAATGATTCATTTTTTTTAAAATTGTTGTTCTATTTTTGTTTATAGCGCAAAAATAAAAACTGCAGAGGTGATCAAATACCACCAAAAGAAAGCTCTATTTGTGGGGGGAAAAAGGACGTCAATTTGTTTGGGAGCCACGTCGCACGACCGCGCAATTGTCAGTTAAAGCGACACAGTGGCGAATCGCAAAAAGGGGCAAGGTCCTTAACCTGCATAATGGTCCCGGTCTTAAGTGGTTAACCACTTCATTACTGGGCACATAAACCCCCTTCGTTCCCAGGCGAAATTTCAGCTTCCGGCACTGCGTCGCTTTAACTGACATTTGCGCGGTCGTGCGACGTGGCTCCCAAACAAAATTGGCCTCCTTTTTTCCCCACAAATAGAGCTTTATTTTGGTGGTATTTGATCACCTCTGCGGTTTTTATTTTTTGCGCTATAAACAAAAAAAGAGCGACAATTTAAAAAATATATATATATTTTTTACTTGTTGCTATAATAAATATCCCATTTTTTTTTAAAAAAAACTTTTTTTTTTTTCACAGTTAAGGCTGATACGTATTTTTCGACGTATTTTTGAAAAAAAAATTTAAAATCGCAATAAGCGACTGGTTTGCGCAAAAGTTTTAGCGCCTACAAAATGGGGAACAGAATAATGATTTTTTTTTATTATTATTTTTTTTACTAGTAATGGCGGCGATCTGCGATTTTTATTGCGACTGCGATATTGCGGCGGACATATCGGACACTTTTGACACAAATTTGGGACCATTCACATTTATACAGCGATCAGTGATATAAACATGCATTAATTACTGTATAAATGTGACTGGCAGGGAAGGGGTTAACACTAAGGGGTGAGGAAGGGGTTAAATGTATTGCCTGGGTGTGTTCTAACTGTGTGGGGGGAGGGGGGTGACTAGGGGAGGTGACCGATGCTGTGTCCCTATGTAAAGAGACACAGATCGTTCTCCTCTCCGCTGACAGCACGTGGAGCTCTGTGTTTACACACAGAGCTCCACGTCCTTGCTGTCATCTGTTCGGTTTCCCGCCGATCGCATGTACCCGACGGACATCGCGGCCGCCAGGTACATGCATCGGATCCCCAGCGATGCGGCGGGACAGTGTTTACCCGCCGCGCGCCACCCAGTGGCGCGCGGCGGGTAATGCACACAAATCACGTCCAAAGACGTCAAGTTGGCGCCTCAAATCCGCGCTGTTGACGTATTATGTCAATAGCGCGGGTCTGAAGTGGTTAAATAGAGCTTTTGGTGGACTCTCATTCACGTTTCACACTCATGCATTACAATGCACCTCAAAAACCTTATGCAGTGGACCGTGAGCCGCGTCATGCATATGTGCAAAGTCTCCAGGAAATACTGTGCACTCAACCTTCCTGATACACACCCTGGAACAGTGCAATTGGCCCCATGAGGAAAAAAAACAATACCAGGCCAGGTACCAAGGAAAGAAAATAAGCTACTTGCCAAGGGACACGTCAAATCTTTACAGTGTACTATTCTATCTAATTATGTTCACTTTTTTACATTTGTGAAATAGCATAATATATTACATTATGCCAGAGTTACATAATTGGTCTTGAGGAGTGCAAATCACTGCGTATTTACTAGTAAAAAAGAAAAAAAAAATCTGAAGCATAAATTAACCACAGAAAAAAAAGAAAACATATTATGGATAATTTACCAGTTACTGCATAACCACTGAAATAAAAAATTCACAGGATCCTCTTAAAATATGTCACACTCTGTTAATCGTGATGACATCATAACATATTCAGAGATTTCATTTAGATCGCAACTTCATAAAACGACCAAGGCTCATAAATGCACAAAGCACCAATGTGACCGACTTTGAGCCCATGCACAGAGAATTTTAAAATGTTCTCTGTAAAATTAACACATAATAAAGTACAGTGTAGAGTCGCTTATCATTTCTGAAAATGTTAATTATTCATAGGATACAAGTGTGATGTTGGAATTAATGAGTATAGAGTAAAACTGTAAAGACTTAAATCAGTTAGGCAGCGTACACACGAGCAGACAGATTTGTTCAAATCGGTCGGGCCAACCGATTTGAACAAATCTGTCTGCTGGGGACATATTGCCGCCAGACGGCGCGGTGACGTGGCGGTGACGTTGACGCCGCCACGTCACCGCACCAGGAAGTAAAACACTTCCGCGCATGCGTCGAAACCATTCGGCGCGTGTGCGAGAAGACATGTCTGCTGGTTAGCGTACTAACCAGCAGACATGTCGGGCGGACGGGTTCCCAGTCGACAGATTTCAAAGCATGCTTTGAAATCTGTCGGGTAGCCAAATCCGTCGGCTCGCCCGTACACGCGGTCGAATCTGTCTGCTGGGACGGTCGGGCCGACCGTTTCCAGCAGATAGATTTGATCGTGTGTACGCGGCCTTAAGGTTTTCTTTAATCTTTTTGATTAATTAACAAAGTAGATTTTTTTTATAATCTGTTTGACTTTTTTTTCCCCCATTTTGCACTATTATTTTATTATTATTTATATATAGATATCTACAGATATAATATTATTATTATTATGATTGTTATTCATTCTATTTTATTTTTTGTGCTAATTTTTTTTTATTTACAGGATCTCAGAAGTAGATTTTTTTAATTAATTTGTTGACTTTTTTTTCCATTTTGCATTATTCATTATTTACAATTAGATCTCTCTCTCTCTCTCTCTCTCTCTCTCTCTCTCTCTCTCTCTCTCTCTCTCTCTCTTTCTCTCTCTATATATATATATATATATATATATATACTGTATATATAGATATACTATATGGGCTAGATTCAGCAAGGAGTTACAACGGCGTATCTCCAGATACGCCGTCATAACTCTGAGTGAGTGGGCCGTATCTATGCGCCTGATTCTTATGCCGCGTACACACAATCATTTTTTGTGATGAAAAAAAACGACGTTTTCTGTGAAGTAAAAAACGACGTTTTTGAAACGTCACTTTTCAAAGACGATGTTGCATACACACCATCGTTTTTTTCACAAAAAGCGAGGTTACGTTCACCACTCTTTTCCATTGAAGCTCGCTTCATAACTAGCTTCTGGGAATGCACGGGTTGAAAAACGTCGTTTTAAACGACGTTTTTGCTACACACGGTGACTTTATGTGAAACAAAAAACGACGTTTAGAAAAACGACACAAAAAATTCAAGCATGTTGGAATTTTTTTGGGTCGTTTTTTTAAGACAAAAAACGACGTTTTGCCCACACACGATCAATTTAAATGACGTTTTAAAAAACTACGTTTTTTTTCATCGCAAAAAACGACCGTGTGTACGCGGCATCAGAATCAGTTACGCATTGATTTGTGTTAGATCCGATCAGCGTAAGTCACTTACGCCATCGTATCTAAGTTGCATATTTACGCTGGCCGCTAGGTGGCGTTTCCGTCGATTTATGCGTCGAATATGCAAATGTTCATGAATGTAGTTGCGGCCAGCGTATCTATTTGCGTTGTTTATATTAGAGTTACGCCCGGCATAAAGTTACCCCTGCTATAGTGAAGCGCAGCTAATGTTAAGTATGGACGTCGGGAAAGCGTCGTATTGTACGTCATTTACGCAAGTCGATTCAGAATGGGGCTGGGCGTCAGTTACGTTCACATAGTTTATATTGACTATTTGCGATGTGATTTGGAGCATGCACACGGCCGGCGCATGCGCAGTTCGTTCAGCGCGTCGTTTACGTCGGGTCACGATTAGTTTACATACAACACACCTCCTACCTGCCCCTACCTGCCCTATTTGAATTACGCGAGGATACGCCGGTCCATTTATGCTACGCCGCCGCAACCTACGGAGCAAGTGCTTTGTGAATACAGCACTTGCCTGTAAAAGTTGCGGAGGCGTAGCGTAAATCGGATACGCTACGCCTGCACAAAGATACGCTCTCCATCCTGAATCTAGCCCTATATATCTATATATATATATATATAGATATATAGATACACAGTAAAACCTTGGTTTGCGAGCATAATTCGTTCCAGAAACATGCTTGTATTCCAAAGCACTTGTATATCAAAGTATTTTTTTTACAGGATATATAAGAGAAGAGAGGCGCCTCTTAAGTGTAGCAATAAGTTGCTAAATGTTGTACCTCATGGGCCAGATTCTCATATATTTTCGGCGGCGTAGCGTAAGCCATTTACACTACGCCGCCGCTGCGTACTAGAGCAAGTGCTTTATTCTCAAAGCACTTGCTCCGTAGTTTTCGCCGGCGTCTCGTAAATCGCCAAGCGTAAACCCGCGCAATTCAAATGGGGCGGCTTGTATTTAAATTAAGCACGCCCCCGCGTCGAACGAACTGCGCATGCGCCGGCCGGGGAAAAAGCCCAGTGCGCATGCTCCAAAGGACATCACATTTTCTCAATGTAAACGACGTAATCGCAGCCCCATTGAGAATCGACGTACGCAAACGACGTAAACGACGCACAACACGACGCGGTCCAGAGGCCATACTTAACATGGCATCCGACGGCACCCGACGGCATCCGACGGTACTTCGTAAGGTTACTCCACATCGAAGCTGGGGTAACCTTACGCGGACGAAAACGACGTACGCGACGACGGGGCGGCGTAAAAGCGTTCGGGAATCGCCGTACTAGCCTTGTTTGCATATGCAAATGAAAAAACAATGTGAAGGCCACCTAGTGGCCGGAGTTGTCATTACACCTACGATCCGAAAGTGTAATGCTTTTACACATGTCGGATGTAGAAGCGTATCTATGCCAAAAGTGATGCTAAGCATCACTCGCATAGATACGAGGACAAAAAAAAGGCGATACGACGGGGTATCTGAGATACTCCGTTGTAACGCCTCTGAGAATCTGGCCCTAAATGTTGTACATTAAATGTAACCATATTGCTACACTTAGGCCGCGTACACACGATCGAATTTATCTCCTGAAACTGGTCCGACGGACCGTTTCAGCAGACATCTCCGATCGTGTGTAGGGGCTAGCGGACAGGTTTTCCCAGCGGACAAATTTCAAAGCATGCTTTGAAATTTGTCCGCCGGAGACATGTCCGTCGGATATGTCCACTGGTTAGTACACTAACCAGCGAACAGAAATCTCTGCGCATGTGTCGAATGGATTCAACGCATGCGTGGAAGTAATTTACTTCCTGGAGTGGTAACGTGGAGGCATTAACGTCACCGCCACGTCACCGCGTCCTAAGCCCGAGCGGATTTTCGTCCGATGGTGTGTACACGCCATCGGACCAAAATCCGATGAGACATGTCCGCTGGAAACGGTCCATTGGACATGTTTGAGTGGACATGTCTCATTGTGTGTACGCGGCCTTAGAGGCTACTCTCTTCTTTTTTATACTCCGTTGTGACATGATGCTACTCTTATATCAAGACATCGCTTGTATATCAAGTCAAAATGTATTAAAACATTTTGCTTGTCTTGCAAAACGCTCTCAAACCAAGGTTTTACTGTATATATAGATATAGATATCTACAGATATAATATTATTATTATTATTATTATGAGATAGAAAAAAATGACACTTTGCTACAATGTTGTGTAGTGAGTGTACAGCTTGTATAACAGTGTACATTTGTTTTCCCCTCAAAATAACGCAACACGCAGCCATTAATGTCTAAACCGCTGGCAACAAAAGTGAGTACACCCCTAAGTAAAAAAAAAATGTCCAAATTAGGCCCAATAGCCATTTTCCCTCCCTGATGTCACGTGACTCGTTAGTGTTACAAGGTCTCAGGTGTGAATGGGGAGCAGGTGTGTTAAATTTGGTTTTATCGCTCTCACTCTTTCATACTGGTCACTGGAAGTTCAACATGGCACCTCATGGCAAAGAACTGTATGAGGATCTGAAAAAAAGAATTGTTGCTCTACATAAAGATGGCCTAGGCTATAAGAAGATTGCAGACACCCTGAAACTGAGCTGCAGCACGATGGCCAAGACCATACAGCGGTATAACAGGACAGGTTTCCCTCAGAACAGACCTCGCCATGGTCCACCAAAGGAGTTGAGGTCACGTGCTCAGCGTCATATCCAGAGGTTGTCTTTGGGAAATAGATGTATGTGTGCTGCCTGCAATTCTGCAGAGGTTGAATGGGGTGGGGGGTGAGCCTGTCAGTGCTCAGACCATACGCCGCACACTGCATCAAATTGGTCTGCATGGCTGTCGTCTCAGAAGGAAGCCTCTTCTAAAGATGATGCACAAGAAAGCCAGAAAACAGTTTGCTAAAGACAATCAGGCTAAGGACATTGATTACTGGAACCATGTCATGTGGTCTGATGAGACCAAGACAAAAGTATTTGGTGTCAGATGGTGTCAGGCGTGTGTGGCGGCAACCAGGTGAGGAGGACAAAGACAAGTGTGTCTTGTCTACAGTCAAGTATGGTGGTGGGAGTGTCATGTCTGGGGTTGCATGAGTGCTTCCGGCACTGGGAAGCGACAGATCATTGAGGGAACCATGAATGCCAACATGTACTGTGACATACTGAAGCAGAGCATGATCCCCTCCCTTCAGAGACTGGGCGGCAGGGCAGTATTCCAACATGATAACGACCCCAAACACACCTCCAAGATGACCACTGCCTTGCTAAAGAAGCTGAGGGTAAAGGTGATGGACTGGCCAAGCATGTCTCCAAACCTAAACCCTATTGATCATCTGTGGGGTGTCCTCAAATGGAGGGTGGAAGAGCGCAAGGTCTCTAATATCCTCCAGCTCTGTGATGTCATTATGGGGGAGGGGAAGAGGACTCCAGTGGTGACCTGTGAAGCTCTGGTGACCTCCATGCTCAAGAGGGTTAAGGCAGTGACCTTAAAGTGTATTTCCACTTTTGCGGCCAATTTATACACCTACTTTATTCTTGTTATATGTCTCCATTCACACAGCACAATGTGCTGCGTGCCCCCATGCCATCGGGGCCCGGAGAAAGGATCGCTCTGCGCCGGAGAGGAAGCACAGAGATGACTGGTGACCATATGGTCACCAGTCATCTCTATGACCGTCGGAGGCCCAGGTGCAATGTGATGACATCACGCCCGGGTACCCGGAAGTGAACAAAGCTGTAATTGCGGCTAGTAAGCATTAGATCTGTCAATTTTTTTTCACAATCTCATGCTTTCCAGCCTGGAGGAGAGATGTGAGGACTTATTGACCCCGCATCTTTCCATAAAGAGGACCTGTCACACACTATTCCCATTACAAGGGATGTTTACATTCCTTGTAATAGGAATAAAAGTGATCAAAAAAAAGAAGTGTAAAATATAAATAAATAAAGTAAAAAAAAAAAAAAACGCCCCTGTCCCTGGTAGCTCGCGATCAGAAGCGAACGCACAGGTAAGTCCCGCCCACGTATGTAAACGACTTTTAAACCACACATGTGAGGTATCATCGCACTAGACCTCTGTAACTCTAAACTGGTAACCTGTAAAAAAAAATAAAGTGTCGCCTATGGAGATTTTTAAGTAACGAAGTTTGGCGCCATTTCACGCGTGTGTGCAATTTATGTTAGGTATCTATTTACTCGGCGTAACATCATCTTTCATATTTTACAAAAAAATTGGGCTAACTTTACTATTTTGTTATTTTTTAATTGATTAAACCAGGGTGTCTGCTAAAAAAAAATCTAGAAAAATAATGATCATTTGTACATGTAGGAGAGAAGTGCCAGCATAGGCCCAGTATGGAGGTGGGCATAAACACATAAACATATAGTGAGGCTTTCTCAAGTTTAATGGCAAAAATGGAAATATGCTTTAAAAACCTTACATTTTTTTTAACCAAACATTTTATACTTGCCTGCTCAGTGCAATGGTTTTGCAAGGAGCAGCCCCGATCCTCCTCTTCTCCCCCTGACTTCCAAGTATGCCCCTGGCAAGCTACATGCTGGGGGGGGGGGGGGGCTACTGGTGTGGGCTCACTCCTGAGCCTCTTGACCTGCATCCATAAACACAGACAGCAGGGCTTTGCCCCGCCCCCAATCCCTCATCATAGGATTGGGCTGACAGCAGCAGCAGCCAATGGTTCCCTCTAATATGAATCTGCTCAGTGAGAAGGGAGAGAGTAGAGAGAGCTACTACACAGCGCTAGATCAAGATCAGGTTCAGGTACATATGGAAGGGTTGGGGGGCAGGATCCCAGACACAAACTTTTTTTACCTTAATGCAGAAAATGCAGTAAGGTAAAAAAAAAAAAAAACTTTAAGGCTTTAGAACGACTTTAACCACTTGCCAACCAGCCGCCACAATTACACTGCGACAGGATGGCTCTATTCTGCGAATCGCCATACTGGTACAGTGTTTTGTGTAATAGATACAGTGGGTACGTGCACGGCACCAGAGGAGTGCATGCTCGTCCGCGGCACGAGGCCAGAGCCGATCGGTCCGCTACAATGTCGCAGTCCTGCTTAAAATCGTTGATCACCGCCATTACTAGTAAAAAATAATAATAATAAAAATGCCATAAATATATCCACTATTTTGCAGACAATATAACAAACCAATCAATATACGCTTATTGCGTTTTTTTTTACTAAAATATGTAGAAGAATATATATTGGCCTAAACTGATGAAGACATTGGCCCAGATTCAGAGAGAATTGGATTCTCGTAGCGTATCAGAAATACTCTACGCCGCCGTTTTTTACCTGGCTCTACGTGGAATCCAGGTAGATTTTGTCCAGTAAACTACGGCGGCGTAGTGTATTTCTCCCGTCGCAATCCATCTAGACGAGTAGGGGGCGTGAAGGATTTAAAATAGGCGCGTTCCCGCGGCGAGCGAACTGCGCATGCTCCGTTCGCAAATTTCCCGCCGTGCATTGCGCGAAATCACGTCGTTACGTCATTCGTTGTTTGAGTAGCGTCGTTTACGGACATTTCTATTCCCGAACGAGTTACGCAAAAAAAAAAAAAAAAATTTAATTCGACGCGGGAACGACGGCCATACTTAACATGGGCTACGCACCGTTAGACCAGCAAAAAGCTGGTCTAATAGTATGTAAAAAAAAACAGACGTAAGCGATTGCGAAGACCGCTCGTATCTTCGTGGATCGCCGTAAAAACACATTTGCATATCCCGACGCATGAAAACAACGCAAACTTCTCCCAGCGGCCGCAAAAATATCGCAGCGTAGATCCGAAGGTTTACGAAGACGTAAGCCTCTCGGATCGAAGCCCGAAGCCGCCGTATCATGGTTTGAGGATTCAAACTAGTGATACGGCGCGCAAAATTTGAAATTACTCCTGTCTAACACCAGTTAGACAGGCGTAATGGCTCTCTGAATCTGGGCCATTGATTTTTTTTTTTAGTTTTTTTTTGGATCTTTATTATCGCAAAAAGTAAAAAATATATATATATTTTTTAAATTGTCGCTCTATTTTTGTTTATAACACAAAAAATAAAAACCGCAGAGGTGATCAAATACCACCAAAAGAAAGCTCTATTTGTGGGAAAAAAAGGATACAGTGTAATTGTCAGTAAAAACGATGCAGTGCCGTATCACAAAAAATGGCCTGGTCATTAAGCGGGTAAAACCTTCTGGGGCTGAAGTGGTTAAATTACAACGTATATTTTTATAAGACTTTTTTTTATTGTTTTAGACTTAAAAAATAACTTAATAATAAATAACTTAAAGAAGATTAATACATTTTCTTTCCTTTTTTATATTTAACTATTCGTTTCTGTTTTTAATTTAGGCTCCTTTGCAACTTTGCAATTTTGGACATCGCATGGCAAGTCGTTCCCTATGTTTTCCAGGTCGTATCCAAGTTGCATCCATCCAAAGTTGCATTCCAAAGTCGGCGCAACAAGTGTAAATGGAGCCTAAGGTAAGGTGATTTTTAAAATGAAATTCAGGGACATTTATTTTTACTAGTAATGGCGGCAATCAGCGTCCCTCTGCCCATCCCTGCCGTCGCCGCCCGCCTCACAGCCTGTCAAGTATCACTCTCCTGGACCCCGGATACTACTGGGTGGGGAGCGGAGGAAGATCACTCCACCAGGGAAGGCAAGGAGATAAGCAGGCGGCTGGCCGGGACTTGAGCCAAGGCAGAAGAACATGTGAGTGGAGCGGAATGGGCATGCACCTGAAACTGAAGAAATATTCCCTCCACTCCGACAAGCGCATGATCATCAGAAAGGGGCACAGGTAATGGGGAAAACATTACACCCCCCTAAGCTAGTAGGAGTGGAGGCAGGGGCGTATCTAGGGTATGGCAGCCATGGAAAGTGCCATGGGCGCCATATGAAGGGGGCGCTGGTGAGTGGCTGGGCAGCAATGCACTTACCAGGGTCTGATGGTCTCTTCTTCCCTCCAGGCTCCCGATCATAGGCTGGATCTCCTTTTCAGCACCTTTGCTAATGGACAATGGCAGCGCTGCAAGTGGGACTATTTCTAATTTCTTACTCCTGTGAGTGCAGTCACTGGTCGCGGAGTAAGCAGGCAGCTGCATTTCCAGATGCTACCTCTATAGTTCCGGCTACAGCAGCCCTGGCAGCTGAATATCACTCTTCCACCTGCTGTCAGGAATGCTATAGCCAGGACTATAGTGGTGGCATAGGGCCGGTGTATTTCTGGACAGGACACCTGGACTGTGGACTCAGTCAGGAGATATCTCCTCACAGGCCTTCTGATTTGGGGTCCTATCAGTGCAAAAGCAGAGCCCAGCCACCTGCCCAGCAGGAGGGACGGCCGTACTGCCAGTGCCTTATGCTGAGACTTATCCTCTTGATGCAGGCAAAATGTTCATGCTTTCCCCTCTCCCTGCAGGTCATAGCTCCTTTTGTAGTCTTAGGCTGGGTTCACACCTATGCGAATTGAGCGCGGCTTAAACCGCATTTAATACGCAGAACATTTCTAAATACATTGTTTTCAATGAGGCTGGTTCACATTATTATGTGCGATGCATTCGCACTGCGCATTGCAGAAAAAACGTGTGCGGATTTTATGCCTTGCGGTGCGGCTCAGGTGCAAATTCAGTCCCATTATCTTCTATGGGTATGCAGCTGATTCACAGATGTGTTTATTTCTCTTCAGGAATTTCTCTCATTCAGCTCAATACATTTCTCCCCCACTCTCCTCTCACTCGGAACTTCTCCCAGGTCTCCAAATTTGCAGCAAAAACGGAGCTAATCTGCTGAACACTTCCCTTATCTATCTGCAGAGATAAAAGAGCTGAAATACGCACTGCACAAGTGTGAACCCAGCCTAAATCATATTTTTTGGGCCCCATGAGATCAAACACAGTGGCCCAGGAGACTGTAAAATGGATGGATTAGTTTTTCTAATTCAGCTTGCTGGAATATCAACTCCTCCCTGCTTGTATGTAGTTAAATGCAATAAAAGCTCTCCCATTCCATCTGATCGGATTGGCAGCGCACAAAGGAGGAGCATCAGTTTCTCCCTCTCCTCTGTGACAACTGACGCCATAAGTTATAAAGATTTCCTCACTTCCAGTATCGGTTCTGCATTTACCTGGCTGGTACCAGCTAAGAAAGCAGCCAATAAGCCTTGGATGGCAGATGAGGGATCAATGGGTCTAATAAACCCCAGATTTCTCCATAAAGAGGATTATGTCACTACCTAAAGTATCACAAGGGATGATAGATATCAATTGAAGATAGCTGAATTCTTTTTTTGAGGTTAGGGCAGGGCCAGGGATGGGCCTAGGGGTGGGGTCATGGGCTCCATCAGGTAGGCTATAGGGGGCCCCATGATATCTAACAGTGGCCCTGGTCTCTGGTAAGGGGGTAGTGGGGGCGTAGACTCTGGCAGTGGCTGAGTTTGTGCAGCATTGCAGCAGGCAGGGAGAGAGGGTGTCCTCTTGCATATTAGTGCAGTCATAATTCTCAGTCACACTGTGTGTGTGTGGGGGGGGGGGGGGGGACTGGGGAGAAGCAGAGAAATACGAGCACAGCCAGTATTACTATGCTGGAATTTGTAGTCCCATGGAGGTGGGGAAATGCTCACACATACTGGAGGGAGGGCTGGTCATATAAAGTAAAAACCCCTGTCTAGAAATACTTATTGTCTGGCACACTGCTTTAACCACTTGCATACTGGGCACTTACACCCCCCTCCTGCCCAGGTAAAATTTCAGCTTCCGGCACTGTGTCACTTTAACTGACAATTGCGCGGTCGTGCGACGTGGCTCCCAAACAAAATTTACGTCCTTTTTTCCCCACAAGTAGAGCTTTCTTTTGGTGGTATTTGATCGCCTGTGCGATTATTATTTTTTGCGCTATAAACAAAAAAGAGCGACAATTTTGAAGAAAAATACAATATTTTTTTACTTGCTGCTATAATAAATATCCCAATTAAAAATAAAAACAAATTTTTTTTCTCAGTTTAGGGCGATACGTATTCTTCTACATATTTTTGTTAAAAAAAATAAAAAAAAATTCGCAATAAGCGACTGGTTTGCGCAAAAGTTATAGCGCTTACAAAATAGGGGAGAGAATTATTATTTTGCAATTTTTATTGGTACTGCCACGTTATGGCAGACACATCGGACACTTTTGACACATTTTTGGCGCCATTCACATTTATACTGCGATCAGTGCTATAAATATGCACTAATTACAGTATAAATGTGACTGGCATTGAAGGGGTTAACACTAGGGGGTGAGGAAGGGGTTAAATGTGTATGCTAGGTGTGTTCTAACTGTGGGGGGAGGGGGGGTGACCGATCTGTGTCCCTATGTAAGAAGGAACACAGATCGGGCTCCTCCCCTCCAGAGACAGGACATTGTCTCTGTGTGAGCCGGCAATGAGAGATGATCTATGAGAGATCATCTCTCATTGGCCCACAGATCGCATCGCAAACGGCCGCTCTGATTGGCCGTTTGCCGCGATCTGTGATTGGCCGTGTCCAAGGGACACGGACAACACAGGGCTTCCCCGCAGCGCGCACTACAGCGCGCGCTGGGAACACCAGAAAGACATGCCGTCAAATGACGGCATGTTAGCTATTCAGGCCCGCGCTGTTGCCGTCATCCGACGGTAGCGCGGGCCTCAAGTGGTTAAAGCGGAGGTTCACCCAAATAACATTTATATCATACCAACTTCTTTATCCTTCTAACATGTACAGTCCACATTTTTTTTAGGCTGTACATACCTTCTAATCTATATTTGGAATCCGGCTTCTGGGACTTCTCCCCGCGGGAGTAGGCGTTACTATGCTGAGGCATGTCATCTGGGAGCTCGCCCAGATGATTGAAGTTCTTTCAGAAAAAAAGTTTCCCCCGGCGGATAAGGCCCCGCCCCCCGTATTGCGCATGCGCATCACGAGTCACGGCGTTTCCGAAAGAAGCCGAACATGCAGAGCTGCTAGGCGACCTCCCAGATGACATGCCTTCTCAGCATAGAAACGCCTACTCCCGCGGGGAGAAGTCCCAGGAACTGGATTGCAAATATAGATAAGAAGGTATGTACAGCCTAAAAAAAATAAAAAAAATTGCGGACTGTACATGTTAGAAGGATAAAGAAGTTGGTATGATATAAATGTTGTTTGGGTGAACCTCCGCTTTAAGAGGGAATTCTGCAGAATCTGGGGTAAAGGGGAACGCTGATGTAAGTGGGATCTCTGGACTCTGTGATAACCAGATCCCCCCCTCACATCAGAGGCCCTACATCCCAGTCCGCAGAGATCCCCTTTGAGTCCTTACAGTGTATATAAAGATGACGCCAGAGTCCAGAGCATTCTTTAGATCAGATTTCCCAGTGTGAAGGGGAACTCTGGATTCCGATGTAAGGAGGGCTCTCTGAGAACTCTGATATAAGATGTAACGCTATTGACTCTGGTGTGGGGGGTAATTAAAGCCCTTGACTTGTATTTTTGTTATCTGTTTTTTTGTTAAGGTTATCTGAAAGATGGGTTTCAAATGTTTTGACAGGGGTGCAGTTTCAGTGCTTGCCATAGGCACCCTTTTCATTAGATACGCCTCTGAGTGGAGGAGCAAGGGTATGGAATTCCGTTTTTTTTTTTCATTCTGGACCGACCGTCTTTGAAATTGCCCCAGCCCCGTTCAAATCCAATCCGTGGACAAAACCGGTAACAGACTTTGTCCAGGGACAGTGTCCTCATTCCGGGGACTGTCCCCTGAAACCGGGGATGTCTGGTCACCCAAGCCTAAGGCCCCTTTAACACGGGCGGACCATTCGGGTCTGCCTGTCAGCTTTTTAGGTGGACCTGAATGGGCCCACCATGCATCTATATGGAGCCACGGATGTCAGCGGTGACATGTCTTCTGACATCCGACCCGCTCCGATCCACCAAAGTGTGAAGTCTGGCAGATCGGATCAGATGACAACGAACTCTACGGTCCGTCGTCATCCGATTCCCCATAGGGGAGAGCGGAGATCTGATAGGTTGGTCCCTGTCATGTGCCTGCTCAGCGGGAAACTCATCGTTCCGCCCGACGAGGTTCCCGATGAGCGGTCGAAAAAGCTTGTCGAGCCAAAGTCCTCATTGAACAATGAGGAAAAAGAGAGCGTGCTCTCTTTTTTGGCTCGACGAGCTTCCCGACGGGACGCTCGTCGAAAGTGTACACACGACCGAGAACCTCGGCAGAATATGTCTCCCAGCGAGCTTCTCGCTGGATTCTGCCGAGAAGCTCGGTCGTGTGTACGGGGCCTCAAGTGGACCTTCAGTAATTTTTTCAACTTTCCATCTATTAAATCTTCTGCCCTTCTTGTTGTTTTAACTTTGGATAGTAAAAAATGTTTTTTTCTGCCAGTAAATCCCTTATACAGCCCACTTCCTGTTTCTTGTCTGGTCACTAGCCTAGGCTTATGGCCTCATGCACAGCTCTCACTCTTAGGCCGCGATGATCTGAAGGACCGTTTTCATCGGTTAACCGATGAAGCTGACTGATGGTCTAACGTGCCTACACACCATCGGTTAAAAAAACGATCGTACTAGAACGCGGTGACGTTTACGTGTTTTAACACAACGACGCGCTGAAAAAAATTAAGTTCAATGCTTCCAAGCATGCGTCGACTTGATTCTGAACATGCGCGGCCTTTTAACCGATGCTTTTGCATACTAACCATCGGTTTTGACCCATCGTTCAGGCGTCCATCGGTCAAATTTTAAAGCAAGTTCTCTTTTTTTTGACCAAAGGATAACTGACCTTCAGTCCGTTTTCATCGGTTTTGACCGATCGTGTGTATGCGGCCTTACAATTTGACAGGAAGGCAAGGGGGATGAGTCATAAGGGGGCCAAAGAGAGCTGCAGAGCTGGAGGTGCGTCTGTGTAAATCCAGGAAGTGAAAAGACAGCAGCTTCAGCTGCCCACAGTTAAAATGGCTGCAGCCAGAATCAGTGGAGGGAGATTTCTGCAGCCTATTTGGCACGTACAGAGTCACAGTATATATTAAAATAATGTGCTAAGTGGTTGGAGTGAAGCTTCAGAGTGGCAAAGCTGTTTTTTTATTACAAATTATGTGAGCGGACTGCAGCTCCTCTTTAAATTATTTAATTTTAAAATCCATTTATTTAGGTTTCATTTTAAAATCCTAAATCCCAGGTAGAAGAGAGATGAAATTCAGGAGGATGTTATTTATGTCAATGTAATTTATGTGTATTTTAAATGTGATTCTTTTTGTAAGCTATAATTGGGTATGAAAAACAAAACAAATTCAAACTAAAAATCCATCTATTTTTATTTTTTTATTGTATTGCTGTGATTTTTTTATTTTTATTATTTACCGTATTTATCGGGGTATACCGCGCCCCGGCGTATAACGCGCACCCCAAGCTTAGCAAGGTGAAAAAGGAAAAAAAAGAAAACATTCATTTTTGCCCTGCGTCCATCGGCGACCTTGGCCTTGTGGGTGTCCGCCTGCGGCTTTCTTGCGCGGTGTCCGTCTGCGGCCTCCATCCAGGTGTCCATCTCCGTCCAGCGTGTCCGATTGCGGCCTCCATCCATGTGAGCGTATCCGGCGTTCGTTTTTGGATTTTGGAGCGAGCCGAGAGGAGCCGGATTTCCTGTGTGTTTGGCTCCTCTCAGCTTGTCTTGGCTCCTCTCGCATTGGCTGCGGGCCGAGCTGAGCGTGGTTGAGCCTAGCCGTGTGCGCAGTACACTCGGCTCGGCTCTCGGAAAGACAGCGGGGATCGGCGTGTATATCGCGCACCCACGATTTTCAGGGGAAAAAAGTGCGCGGTATACGCCGATTAAATACGGTACATCCTTTGCAGTATAATATATTAAATGTATTATTATTATAATTTTCTTGTTTCTTGAATTTATGGCTTTTTTTTTACTTTACTTTTTTACTTTAAGACATTAATATGATATTTTTTATTTAATTTATTTTTATGGTTGACTTGTGTCTTTTTTTTTTTTCAACCTAACTATGTAAGGTTGTCTTTACATTATAAAATAAACTTTCCCCAGAAAACTTCCATTTCTGTTTTAACGACCGTTGTGCTGCAATTTAACAAATCGTCTTGAATGCAAAAGCCACAAAATACGCAAAAAAAATAAAAAAAAATAATATAAAAAAATCTGAATTAAAAAAGCCAGCCCACCCTGAAAGCAGATTATTTAACCGCTGGGTTTTGAGAGGCAGGCTTGGTCGGGATTGACCGCACCGTCGGCTGCTTAGAGGGAAGTGGTCAATTAAGAGACCCTCTCTGCCTATCCTTCTGACTCGGCTCGCACAAACACCTCACAAGTGGAACTGTAGCTGCTCGGTCTGGGAAAATATGGGATAGATTAATGCGGCATGTAAAACAAATGAGTCGGAGGCTCAGCTGAGAGAGCGGGTATTAAAAGCACGCCAGTCAAAGGGGGCTTTAGTGAAAGGGATTTTGTGCCATGCACTCAACACGTGTGAGCCCCGGTAAGGCGGCGGGGTGTTTGGAAATGCTAATGGGCCATGGGTGTAAATTCTTTCAAGACCTTTTTTTAAAGGCGCAGATGTTTCTGGAGAACTTACTTTAAACGAGGATCTGACATGGATTAAAGTCATGCGTGACTCTAAAATTGATCGGTCCTTTGGCGTGTGTTTTAATGATGGTCATGTGACGGAGGGGTGAGGGGGGGGGGGGGGAAGGTTTTCCTGCGAGTGCCGGACCTCTGTCCATATGAAAGGGAAGCCGTGTATTTTGTGGGCTCTCATTTCCAGCTGGGATTCTACACGCTGCCTGAAAGTTATTTTCATGTGATTTTCACACCTGTGTTTGCCAAGGCAAGATTGCATATAAAAATGTGTTACCTTACCTGTTCACCAGAACCTGGGGTCATCGCCCTTAAAGGGTAACTCCACTTTCATGGCCAAAAATTATAAAATAAAATAAAGCATAATATAGTAGCAACAATATAATAACAAATAATAATAAAACATATACTAATAATAATTACACATTATTATTATTATTATATAGTATAATAATGTAACAAAAATATAATAACAAATAAATAAAAATAAATAATAATAATAATTATATAAGTAGTAGTAGTTGTAATATAGTATAATAATGTAGCAAGAATACAATAACAAATAATAATAATAAAACATGTACTACTAATAATAATTACTTATTATTATTATTATATAGCATAATAATGTAGCAAAAATATAATAACAAATGAATACAAATAAATAATAATAGTAGTAGTACAGTAGTTATATAGTATAATATTGTAGCAAAAATATAATAGAAAATACTAATAAAACATATACTAATAATTATAATAATTATTATTGTATAGCAAAAATATAATAACAAATAAATAATAATAATAGTAGTAGTAATAATATAGTATAATAATGTAGCAAAAATACAATAACAAATACTATTAAAACATATACCAATAATAATAATTACACAATATTATTATATAGCATAATAATGTAGCAAAAATATAATAACAAATTAATAAAAATAAATAATAATAGTAGTAGTGCAGTAGTTATATAGTATAATATTGTAGCAAAAATATAATAACAAATAATAATAAAACATATACTAATAATTATAATAATTATTATTATTATATAGCAAAAATATAATAACAAATAAATAATAATAATAATTATAATAGTAGTAGTTATATAGTATTATAATGTAGCAAAAATACAATAGCAAATAATAAAACATATAATTATTATTATTATTATTATTATATAGCAAAAATATAATAACAAATAAATAATAATAATAATTGTAATGATAGTAGTTGTTATATAGTATAGTAATGTAGCAAAAATACAATAGCAAATAATAATAAAACATATACTAATAATTATTATTATATAGCAAAAATATAATAACAAATAAAAATAAGTAGCTGTTGTTGTATAGTATAATAATGTATCAAAAATATAATAAAAAAAACATACCAATAATAATAATTACTTATTATTATTATTATTATTATTAATAATAATAATAATAATAATATATAGCATAATAATGTAGCCTAAATATAATAACAAAGGAATAAAAATAAATAATATGATAGTAGTAGTAGTGGTAGTTATATAGTATAATAATGAAGCAAAAATACAATAGGAAATAATAATAAAACATATACGAATAATTATAATTATTATTATTATATAGCAAAAATATAATATCAAATAAAAATAAGTAGTTGTATAGTATATAAAATATATAATAATAAAACATATACCAATAATAATAATTGCACATTATTATTATTATTACATAGCATAATAATGTAGCAAAAATATAATAACAAATAAATGCAGTAATGTTTTTTAGACATGGGTGTCGGGTTTAACCGCTTGCCAAACAGCTTGCGAACATTTATGTCGGCAGAATGGCATGGCTGCGCAAAGCAATGCATATATTCGTCCCTCTGAATTTCACGCCAATGTCCGCCGGTGTCCCACGATCGTGTCATGGAGCTGCAGAACGGGGAGATGTAAACAAGGCATTTTCCTGTTCTGCCTTGTGACAGGACACTGATCTACTGTTCCATGTCTTCGGGAGCAGTAATCAGTGTCGTGTCACATGTAGAATTACATGTTAGCACAGTTAGAATGACTCCCTAGGACACACTTAACTCCCTTCCTTGCCCCCTACTGGTTAACCCCCTTCCCTGCCAGTGTCATTTACACAGTAATCAGTGCATTTATATAGCACTGATCGCTGTATAAATGACAATGGTCTCAAAATAGTCGCAAAGTGTCCGCCATAATGTCGCAGTCACTGATCGCCACCATTAGTAGTAAAAAATAAATAAAAAATACAGTGCCTTACAAAATTATTCGGCCCCCTTGAACTTTGCGACCTTTTGCCACATTTCAGGCTTCAAACATAAAGATACAAAACTGTCATTTTTTGTGAAGAATCAACAACAAGTGGGACACAATCATGAAGTGGAACAAAATTTATTGGATATTTCAAACTTTTTCAACAAATAAAAAACTGAAAAATTGGGCGTGCAAAATTATTCAGCCCCCTTAAGTTAATACTTTGTAGTGCCACCTTTTGCTGCGATTACAGCTGTAAGTCGCTTGGGGAGTCTCTATCAGTTTTGCACATCGAGAGACTGAAATTTTTGCCCATTCCTCCTTGCAAAACAGCTGGAGCTCAGTGAGGTTGGATGGAGAGCGTTTGTGAACAGCAGTTTTCAGTTCTTTCAACAGATTCTCGATTGGATTCAGGTCTGGACTTTGACTTGGCCGTTCTAACACCCGGATATGTTTATTTGTGAACCATTCCATTGTAGATTTTGCTTTATGTTTTGGATCATTGTCTTGTTGGAAGACAAATCTCCGTCCCAGTCTCAGGTCTTTTGCAGACTCCATCAGGTTTTCTTCCAGAATGGTCCTGTATTTGGCTCCATCCATCTTCCCATCAATTTTAACCATCTTCCCTGTCCCTGCTGAAGAAAAGCAGGCCCAAACCATGATGCTGCCACCACCATGTTTCACAGTGGGGATGGTGTGTTCAATGTGATGAGCTGTGTTGCTTTTACGCCAAACATAAAGTTTTGCATTGTTGCCAAAAATTTGATTTTGGTTTCATCTGAGCAGAGCACCTTCTTCCACATGTTTGGTGTCTCCCAGGTGGCTTATGGCAAACGTTAAACGACACTTTTTATGGATATCTTTAAGAAATGTCTTTCTTCTTGTCACTCTTCCATAAAGGCCAGATTTGTGCAGTACAGGCATACCCCACTTTTAAGTACACAATGGGACCAGAGCATGTATGTAAAACGAAAATGTACTTAAAGTGAAACAATACATTTTTTCACTTCTAGGGTGTAGTGGGGGTCAGGGGCTGTAGTGAGGGTGTCAAAAGCTGTAGTTGAGGTCCCAGGGGCTGTAGAGGTGGCTGCAAATGTCTGTACAGTACTTGTAAGTCACTTTACATACACTCACGGGTATGTCCTTACTCGCGAGTGTATGTAAAGTGAGTGTACTTAAAGCGGGGTATGCCTGTATACGACTGATTGTTGTCCTATGGACAGAGTCTCCCACCTCAGCTGTAGATCTCTGCAGTTCATCCACAGTGATCATGGGCCTCTTGGCTGCATCTCTGATCAGTCTTCTCCTTGTATGAGCTGAAAGTTTAGAGGGACGGCCAGCTCTTCGTAGATTTGCAGTGGTCTGATACTCCTTCCGTTTCAATATTATTCCTTGCACAGTGCTCCTTGGGAGGTTTAACCACTTCCCTACGGCCGTACAACTATATACGGCCGCAGGGTGGTTCTAATTTTCTGGGGCGCCGTGTTTTCACGGCAGCCCCTTTCTTCGTTCCCAGCGCGCCCTCCAGAGCGCGCAGCGGGGAACTTTTGTACTGGCCGTGTCCCTTGGACACAGCCAATCACAGATCGCCGCGAACGGCCAATCAGAGTGGCCGTTTGCGATGCGATCTGTGCAGCGAATGAGAGATGATCTCATATGTAAACATATGAGATCATTTCTCATTGCCGGCTCTCACAATGACAGCGTCCTGTCATAGAGAGAGGAGACTGATCTGTGTCTCTTGTACATAGGGACACAGATCGGTCACCCCCCCAGTCACCCCCCCTCCCCACCACAGTTAGAACACTATGCAGGATACACACTTAACCCCTTCCTCACCCCCTAGTGTTAACCCCTTCCCTGCCAGTCACATTTATACAGTAATTAGTGCATATTTATAGCACTGATCGCAGTATAAATGTGAATGGCGCCAAAAATGTGTCAAAAGTGTCCGATGAGTCCGCCATGATGTCGCAGTCGCAATAAAAATCGCAGATCGCCGCCATTACTAGTAAAAAAAAATAATAAAAAAAAATAATTCTGTCCCTTATTTTGTAGGCGCTATAACTTTTGCGCAAACCAGTCGCTTATTGCGATTTTTTTTTTTTTTTTTACCAAAAATATGTAGAAGAATACGTAGCGGCCTAAACTGATTTTTTTTTTTTAAATTGGACTATTTTTTACAGCAACAAGTAAAAAATATTGTATTTTTTTTCAAAATTGTCGTTCTTTTTTGTTTATAGCGCAAAAAATAAAAACCGCAGAGGTGACCAAATACCACCAAAAGAAAGCTCTATTTGTGGGGAAAAAAAGGACGCCAATTTTGTCTGGGAGCCACGTCGCACGACCGCACAATTGTCAGTTAAAGCAACGCAGTGCCGCAAGCTGAAATTTCACGTGGTCAAGGAAGGGGGTATACATGCCCAGTAAGGAAGTGGTTAAAGCTTGGGAAATCTTTTTGTATCCAAATCCGGCTTTAAAATTCTCCACAACAGTATCTCGGACCTGCCTGGTGTGTTCCTTGTTCTTCATGATGCTCTCTGCGCTTTAAACGGACCTCTGAGACTATCACAGTGCAGGTGCATGTATACGGAGACTTGATTACACACAGGTGGATTCTATTTATCATCATTAGTCATTTAGGTCAACATTGGATCATTCAGAGATCCTCACTGAACTTCTGGAGAGAGTTTGCTGCACTGAAAGTAAAGGGGCTGAATCATTTTGCACGCCCAATTTTTCAGTTTTTTATTTGTTAAAAAAGTTTGAAATATCCAATAAATTTCGTTCCACTTCATGATTGTGTCCCACTTGTTGATTCTTCACAAAAAATTACAGTTTTATATCTTTATGTTTGAAGCCTGAAATGTGGCAAAAGGTCGCAAAGTTCAAGGGGGCCGAATACTTTCGCAAGGCACTGTGTATATAATAAAAATGCCATAAAACTATCCTCTATTTTGTAGACTCTATGGGCCAGATTCAGTTAGCGTAGCGCATCGTTAGGCGGACGTAGCGTATCGAACTGGACATGCGCGCGCCTGCTCAGAATCACGTCGAAAAAACTCCCTAAGTGATGTTGGCGCGCAATGCCTGCGACGTGTGAACGTAACCTACGCCCAGCCCTATTCACGTATTGTGTAAATGGCGTAAACAAAGTAAAATTCAACAGCGTCGTTCCCTGGCCCATACCTTTGCATTAGCTGTGCCTCATATAGCAGGGGTAACTTTACGCCGGACGTAAGCCTTACGCAAATCGCGTATATTAATGCACCAGGCGCATCTACGTTCCTAAATCGGCGTATCTTACTCATTTGCATATTTTTATTGGGAACGTCAAATGTGTCCAGCCTAACTATGCGCCCACGATATAAACCGGCGTAGGCAAGTTACGTCGGGAGACTGAAGCCATGTTTTTCGGCGTATCTTGCTTTGTGAATCGGCGTAAAGATGCGACGGCGCACATTTGTACTTACGACGGCGTATCCTTTGATACGCCGGCGTAAAGTCTTTCTGAATCCCGCCCTATAACTTTTGTGCAAAATAATCGATAAACGCTTATTGCAAATTAATTTACCAAAAATATGTAGAAGAATACGTATCGGCCTAAACTGAGGAAAAATAAATTGTCGCTGTAGTTTTTTTTTATTGCGCAAAATATAAAAACCGCAGAGGTGACCAACTAATTGGCAGCCTTTCAGTAACAGAATCTTAAAAATCCAAACTTGTTACTGGAAGTTATTTCACTACCGCTATCCATATCTGTCTGTCTGTCATTCTTTCTCATATGTATATACAGTAGCTCACAAAAGTAAGTACACCCCTCACATTTTTGTAAATATTTTCTTTTCATGTGACAACACTGAAGAAATGACACTACAATGTTGTGTAGTGAGTGTACAGCTTGTATGACAGTGTAAATTTGCTGTCCCCTCAAAATAACTCAACACACAGCCATTAATGTCTAAACTGCCGGCAATAAAAGTGAGTACCCCCCTAAGTGAAAATATCCAAATTGGGCCCAAAGTGTCAATATTTTCTGTGGCCACCATTATTTCCCAGCACTGCCTTAACCCTCTTGGGCATGGAGGTCACCAGAGCTTCACAGGTTGCCACTGGAGTCCTCTTCCCCTCCTCCATGACGACATCACAGAGCTGGTGGATGTTAGAGATCTTGCGCTCCTCCACCTTCAGTTTGAAGATGTCCCACAGATGCTCAATAGGGTTTAGGTCTGGAGACATGCTTGGCCAGTCCATCACCTTTACCCTCAGCTTCTTTAGCAAGGCAGTGGTCATCTTGGAAGTGTGTTTGGGGGCGATTATCATCTTGGAATACTGCCCTGCGGCCCAGTCTCTGAAGGGAGGGGATCATGCTCTGCTTCAGTATGTCACAGTACATGTTGGCATTCATGGTTCCCTCAATGATCTGTAGTTCCCCTGTGCCGGCAGCACTCATGCAGCCCCAGACCATGACACTCCCACCACCATGCCTGACTGTAGGCAACACACACTTGTCTTTGTCCTCCTCATCTGGTTGCCGCCACACACGCCTGACACCATCTGACACCAAATAAGTTCATCTTGGTCTCATCAGACTACAGGACATGGTTTAAGTAATCCATGACCTTAGTCTGCTTGTCTTCAGCCAACTGTTTGTGGTCTTTTTTGTTATGTTTAGAAGAGGCTTCCTTATGGAACAACAGCCATGCAGACCAATTTGATGCAGTGTGCGGCGTATGGTCTGAGCACTGATAGGCTGACCCCCCCCCCACCCCCCCCCCACCCCTTCAACCTCTGGCAGCACTCATACGTCCATTTCCCAAAGACAACCTCTGGATATGACGCTGAGCACGGCACTCAACTTCTTTGGTGGCAATGGCAAAGCCTGTTCTGAGTGGAATCCGTCCGGTTATACCGCTGTATGGACTCAGTTTCAGGGTCTTGGCAATCTTCTTATAGCCTAGGCCATGTTTATGTAGAGCAACAATTATTTTTTTCAGATCCTCAGAGTTCTTTGCCATGAGGTGCCATGTTAAACTTCCAGTGACCAGTATGAGAGAGTGAGAGCGATAACCACAAATTTAACACACCTGCTCCCCATTAATACCTGAGACCTTATAACACTAATGAGTCACATGACACCGGGGAGGGAAAATGTCTAATTGGGCCCAATTTGGACATTTTCACTTATGGGGTGTACGCACTTTTGTTGCCAGAGGTTTAGACATTAAAGGGGTTGTAAAGGTACAATTTGTTTTCCTAAATATCTTCCTTTACCTTAGTGCAGTCCTCCTTCACTTACCTCATCCTTCCATTTTGCTTTTAAATGTCCTTATTTCTTCTGAGAAATCCTCACTTCCTGTTCTTCTGTCTGTAACTCCACACAGTAATGCAAGGCTTTCTCCCTAATGTGGAGTGTTGTGCTCGCCCCCTCCCTAGGGTTGCCACCTGTCCGGTTTTGACCCGGACAGTCCGGGTTTGGACACATGTGCCCGGTTTTGAAGCCTCCTGAAACCCGGGCACATTTAAAAAAAAAAAAAAAAAAATTTTTTTTTTTTTTTTTTTTTTTTAGCTGTCCATCCTGGCCCGGCCGCAACAGAGCTGCACATCCCCGGCTCCACCAGCTTGCCTGAGTGTTAGTAGAAGGTGTGCCGCCCGCAGCAGTGCTCTCTGTTAGCCCCCCGACCGGGCTGTAAACATGTGTGCAACTTCTCACTGTGCTAGCCCCTCCCCCTCCCTCCCTCCGGCGCGCCTCCGTCTGCATTGTGTGCTGCAGAGTGGAAGAGGACACATGGGACACAGAGTGCTCAGCTCTTCTCTGACTGGCTACAGAATACACATGGAGGTGGGTGGATGGGCGGACCATACACTACCCCCACCATACACTAAACATACAGTTCTGCCCCCCCCTGCATATACCATTACCA
Organism: Rana kukunoris; assembly: GCA_029574335.1. NCBI lineage: Eukaryota > Metazoa > Chordata > Amphibia > Anura > Ranidae > Rana > Rana kukunoris. The sequence continues at coordinate 10,761,487 of CM056053.1, forward strand.
TCCACAGCCGTATATACAGTTCTGCCCCCCCTCCATACCATCCACAGCCGTATATACAGTTCTGCCCCCCCTCCATACCATCCACAGCCATACATACAGTCCTGCCCCCCCTCCATACAGGGCCGGATTAACAGAGGGGCTGATGGAGCGGGGGTTGTAGCTCGATGACCAGAGGTCACAGAAACCCCACATTTGGGGGGTAGTCAGTTGAAGACCTACCCCACAACCGGTCAAAATATGGGATGGCTATCATTTATGGTTCTGGAGATACGGGCCTGCATGCACAGCCTGTCAGAAGCTACATACAGAGCGGCCATTATAAATACAAGCTGACACACTGCAGCAGACTGAGAAAAAAAATCATCATTAATTTTTTGCTAGAAAATTACTCTATGGTGGTCTTTGCAACTTTTTATGTTGCGCGGCATAGAGCTGCACGATTCTGGCTAAAACGACAACTGCAATTTTTTTGCTTAGAAGATAGATGACGATTCTCTCACGATTCGTGCGGCATAACATCATCTTTCACATTAAAATGACAAAAAAAAAAAAATGGACTAACTTTACTGTTTTGTTTTTATGGTTTTTATTATTCAATGAAGTGGGCAAATGCAGCGTGACATAAAATATTGCAGCAATTCCCATTTTTGTCTCTGCTAATATATATATATATATATATAATGTTTGGTGGTTCCAAGTAATTTTCTAGCAAAAAATATTGCTTTTTAACAAGTGTTGGACTTTAAGTGGTTACATTTCTTGCATTTACACACAGAAGTTTGATCTAAGAAGGAAGTTGGTTACAATGTTTCATGTTGTTTACAAACTTGGCAGACAGTCGGATATTTTCTTTACACACAGAAGTTTATCCCTTTGATATAAGAAGGAAGCGTTAGTTACAATGTTTCCTGATAAGAACTTGGCAGACTGTCCAGATATTTTCTTTTGACAGCTGAAAGTCTCTCCACTTGTTATATGAAAGAATCAGCAAACTCTGCATTGGAGATGGGGGGGGGTTGAATCGACATCACAATTTTTTAACGATTAATTGTGCAGCTCTAGCACGGTACTGTATTTGCGCAGCAATTTTTCAAACGTGTTTTTTTTTTTTTGGAAATAAACTGTAGTGTTGTTGTGTTCTGCCAGTGAGTACAATGATCAGTGTTGTTATCTATAGCTGGCAGCACTGATTGTTTTTGGAAAAACAGGCTGGTTGTACTCAAGTCAATTAATAGATTGACTCGTGTAAAACCAGCTAGCCCATACATAGATCGACTATGGCTGGTCTCTGCATAATTGGTGTAATTTCAATTCATGTATGACCCGCTTAACCACTATGCAGTCCCTAAACATCCTTCCACTCCTATACATAGTGCCCACTGTCATACCCTCCACACTCCTCTCCTGTTCATACTGCCCCCATCATACCCTCCACACTCCTCTCCTGTACATACTGCCCACTGTCATACCCTCCACACTCCTCTCCTGTACATACTGCCCACTGTCATACCCTCCACACTCCTCTCCTGTACATAGTGCCCACTATCATACCCTCCACACTCCTCTCCTGTACATACTGCCCACTATCATACCCTCCACACTCCTCTCCTGTACATAGTGCCCACTATCATACCCTCCACACTCCTCTCCTGTACATACTGCCCACTATCATACCCTCCACACTCCTCTCCTGTACATAGTGCCCACTATCATACCCTCCACACTCCTCTCCTGTACATAGTGCCCACTATCATACCCTCCACACTCCTCTCCTGTACATAGTGCCCACTATCATACCCTCCACACTCCTCTCCTGTACATCGTGCCCACTATCATACCCTCCACACTCCTCTCCTGTACATAGTGCCCACTATCATACCCTCCACACTCCTCTCCTGTACATAGTGCCCACTGTCATACCCTCCACACTCCTCTCCTGTTCATACTGCCCCCATCATACCCTCCACACTCCTCTCCTGTACATACTGCCCACTGTCATACCCTCCACACTCCTCTCCTGTACATACTGCCCACTGTCATACCCTCCACACTCCTCTCCTGTTCATACTGCCCCCATCATACCCTCGCACTCCTCTCCTGTACATAGTGCTCCCATCATACCCTCCACACTCCTCTACTGCATATACTGGTCACTGTTACACCCTCTTCAGTCCTTTCCTGCAAGTAATACCTACCCTCTGCACTCATTTCCTGTACATAATGTCTTACACTTTGCACTCCTTTCCTACACATACCAACATACGCGCCACACTCTTGTATATACTGTTGTAAATTCTGCACTCCCTCCCTGCACATACTGTAATACCCTCTGTACTTAATGAAAATTAAAAGGTGAACTAATGCCCCTGATCTCCACTGCACTTACCTCTGTAGTAATGGAAGAGTTTTATTTTTTTTAAATGATTGTGCTGAGGTTTATTCATGTCAGTGAGACTCTTACTTGTGGCACAGCAAAGTAAGCATATTTTATAGGTAAAATAATTATTTTGTTTAATTTAATCATGCCTCGTGAGGCCCCTCCCTCAATATGGCCACACCCACCATATGTAGTGGCGTGTTCAGGTTTGGCTTGAGGAAAAGGTGGCAACCCTACCCCTCCCTCTCTCCACTACAGGAGAGTCAGGACGCCCACTACGTTGTAGATAGAGAAAGGAGCTGTGTGTTAGTGGGCGTTCTGACTCTCTAGTAGTCCAAGGGAGGGGGCGAGCAAGACACTCCACACCAGGGAGAAAGCCTTGCATTACTGTGTGGAGTTACAGACGGAAGAACAGGAAGTGAGGATTTCTCAGAAGAAGTAAGGACATTTTAAAGCAAAATGGAAGGATGAGGTAAGTGAAGGAGGACTGCACTAAAGTAAAGGAAGCTATTTAGGGAAACATTTTTTTACCTTTACAACCCCTTTAGTGTGTTGAGTTATTTTGAGGGGACAGCAAATTTACAAGAGGGTTAAGGCAGTGCTGGAAAATGGTGGTCACACAAAATTTTGACACTTTGGGCCCAATTCGGACATCTTTTCACTTAGGGGTGTACTCACTTTTGTTGCCAGCGGTTTAGACATTACTGGCTGTGTGTTGAGCTATTTTGAGGGGACAGCAAATGTACACTGTTATACAAGCTGTACACTCACTACACAACATTGTAGCAAAGTGTAATTTCTTCAGTGCTGTCACATGAAAAGATAGAATAAAACATTTACAGAAATATGAGGGGTGTACTTACTTTTGTGAGATACTGAATGTACCAATCCATTTAGAACTCTGAGCCTATTACAGCTCCCAGCAGACCTCTGCTCCCCCCCTCAGACGTTCAGTTCCGGCACAGCTGGGGTGTTGCAGGTTCGGCGTGTTGGGAATATGAAAGAATTGAAATGCATTTTAGTGGGAAATATGGAATTTCAGGAAAATGACACAAATGACTGATTTGGCTTTTTAGCCGCAGGGAAGGCCGTGAATCAAGCCAGGCGTTGTTGCGTTCCCGGGGACCTGCGAAGTGTCCAGTACACCTGCTTAATGCCTTTTCCACAGTCACAAATGTCACAGGGATCAGCGGTGCGTCAGGGCCTGAGCGGCGGGCGCAGACAAAGCCGCTGCGTGTGTTTCTCACTTCCAAATTGGAGCATAAATGATGGGGAGAGGTCAGGGAGGAAGTCGGGGCGGGGGGGGGGGGGGGAGGGGAGGCCCAAATCTGAAGGGGGAAACTGCTAATAGCCATAAACTGGGTGCAATCAAAGCTTCCACCTGTCATTCCAGCTCAACGGAGTCATGAATTACATCCCGTGCTGCCTTATGAAATAGCACCTCCTAACTCCTTTCATCTGGGCTACCAGGGCGAGGACTGTTCTGTGAGGGACCGGCCTCCACCCAGACAAGGCAGACACACTGTAACCTATTGTTAAATGGGATGCACAGATTTTTAATACAGTGCCTTGAAAAAGTATTCATACCCCTTGAAATTTTCCACATTTTTGTCATGTACAACCAAAAACGTAAACTTATTTTTGGGGATTTTATGTGATAAACCAACACAAAGTGGCACATCATTTTGGACAGAAAATGACAAATGGTTTTCAATTTTTTTTACAAATAAATCTGTGAAAAGTGTGGGGGGGGGGGGCATTTGTGTTCAGCCCCCCCTTAGTCAATACTTTGTAGAACCACCTGTCACGTGGGCCACGTACCTGAGGTGAGACCGAAGTAGTGGGGAGGCCTCCCTCGTACCTCGGATCCTTGAAGCCTCTGGAGATGGAGACAGAGACTTGGTGGACACCGAGTGGCACGGGTGCCAGGGGTGCGGAGCACAGTGCAAGCCTTAAAGGGGTTGTAAAGGTAAACGTTTTTTTACCTTAATGCATCCTATGCCATTGATGCATGTGTAGTAAGCCCTTGACTCTTAAGCCCCGTACACACGGTCGGACTTTTGCCCAACCAACATCAAAATCCGACACTTTTCTAATTTGTCCGACCGTGTGTACGTTCCATCGGACCAACTTTTTTGGCTTTCATCGGACAAAAAGTTGGGTCTGCGAACGGACCAACTTTCAGGCAACAAAAGTCCGATGGTGCAAAGTGCGATCGTGTGTACAGCAAACCATCGGACTTTTGGACAAATTACAAATGCGCATGCTCAGAACCAATGTTAAAATCAACCAACAATAGCAGAAGTTAACCAAAGGGTGGCAGTAAAGAGCAGAACAACCACGTGAAGATGGGAAAGTTTTAGAAAAGTTTGCAGAAAAGTCCGAGCGTGTGTATGCTATGGGTGTGATCGGACAAATCAATTAGGACAAAAATCCAAGGGAAATTTTGTTGGATGTCCTACCGTGTGTATGGGCCTTTACACTACCTTTCTCTGCAATTACAGCTGTAAGTCTTTTTGGGGATGTCTCTACCAGCTTTGCACATCTAGAGAGTGAAATTTCTGCCCATTCTTTGCAAAATATCTCAAGCTCTGTCAGATTGGATGGAGAGCGTCTGAACAGCAATTTTCAAGTCTTGCCACAGATTCTCAATAGGATTTAAGTCTGAACTTTTACTGGGCCATTCTAACACATGAATATGCTTTGATATAAACCATTTCACTGTTGCTCTGGATGTAAGTTTAGGCTTGTTGCTCTGCTGGAAGGTGAACCTCCCCCCCAGTCTTAAGTCTTTTGCAGACTCTTGCAGAAGGTTTTCTTCTAAGATTGTCCTGTATTTGGCTCCATCCATCTTATGTATTGGTTATGATATCTCATTATTCACCTTACCATTTGATGGCATGTGCTCTGTGGTTCCTCCTACTGCAAACACGCTCATACGTGTAAAAATGTTTACATCCGTTATATTTTTTTGTGTTTTATCACTATGTTTATTTTTCTACAGATCAATATTCCCTTTATTAAAACTCCTGAAGAAGCGGGCTTCGCACGAAACATGTGAAGTGAAAGACTGGATTATTACTAATGTCGATCTGCTATGGTTGGGAGGATATTATACTACAATAGCCAGTACTTGAAGGGTAATATATGTGTTTTAATTTTTCTTGCATTTTGTTGATTGTTGTTGACAAAAATATTTGTGAAATACATTTTTGATATCAATGTCGCAATTATAATTATGATTTTAATATCAATTTAGAGTTGTGAGTTCAGTTGTACCATTAAAATCCTGAGTGCCCCATTGTTTTTCCAAGTTTAGATTTTCCGTTTTATAGGACGCAGGTACGGTTATTAAATGAATCTCTAATTGTGTAGCACAAATCACTAACCTTTGCAGAAGTTATCCAGTCCTGTTGCGGAAAGGCAAATAAAATGTTATAGCCCCACTGCCCTCATAGCAAAGCGTTCACTGATCACCCCCTGGCACCACTCTGCCAGTATAGGAAACACTCATCAAGCACTCATCCCTGTCCCTGCTGAAGAAAAGCATTTCCACAACATGATCCTGCCACCACCATGTTTCACGGTGGGGATGGTGTGTGCAGTGTTAGTTTTCCGCCACACAATGTTCCGCCATAATTTAAGGCATTAAGGAGCATTAAGGAACAACATCATAAAAGTCAGGAAGATGCCGTTATAGAAGGTGTTTCCTGGTATAATCTTTATATGGAACATTTATTTTACATTGAGGAAGTTCGGCATGTGGGGAAAGTCCTTTATGCTTGATGAGTGTTTCCTATACTGGCAGAGTGGTGCCAGGGTGATCAGTGAACGCTTTGCTATGAGGGCAGTGGGGCTATAACATTGTATTTGCCTTTCCGCAACAGGACTGGATAACTTCTGCAAAGGTTAGTGATTTGTGCTACACAATTAGAGATTCATTTAATAACAGTAACTGCGTCCTATAAAACGGAAAATCTAAACTTGGAAAAACAATGGGGCACTCAGGATTTTAATGGTACAACTGAACTCACAACTCTAAATTGATATTAAAATCATAATTATAATTGCGACATTGATATCAAAAATGTATTTCACAAATATTTTTGTCAACAACAATCAACAAAATGCAAGAAAAATTAAAACACATATATTACCCTTCAAGTACGGGCTATTGTAGTATAATATCCTCCCAACCATAGCAGATCGACATTAGTAATAATCCAGTCTTTCACTTGACATGTTTCGTGCGAAGCCCGCTTCTTCAGGAGTTTTAATAAAGGGAATATTGATCTGTAGAAAAATAAACATAGTGATAAAACACAAAAAAATATAACGGATGTAAACATTTTTACACGTATGAGCATGTTTGCAGTAGGAGGAACCACAGAGCACATGCCATCAAATGGTAAGGTGAATAATGAGATATCATAACCAATACATAAGACACAACAAAGTACATGAAGCACAAAAATTGGACTATGCCATTCCCCAAATCGCACGGATCAGTCAAAAGCTGGTAAAAATAGGGCTGTACTCACCGTGCCGCTCACACCAGCCAAACACCAAAAAATACATAAAAAACAAAAGCCATAATTTTGGCGCAGGCGCCTCGCTGGTTGGCTAGTGTGAGGGGCACGTGAGTACAGCTCCATTTTTACCAGCCTTTGAATGATCCGTGCAATTTGGGAAAAGTCATAGTTCAATTCTTGTGTTTTATGTTTGTTGTCTTATGTCGTGGCTATGATATCTCATTATCCATCTTACCGTTTGACCATTTGATTCCGCGGTTCCTCTTACTGCAAACATGCATGCGCGCTCATACATGTAAATATTTTTACGTCCATTATATTTTTTTGTGTGTTATCACTATATTTATTTTTATACAGATCAATATTCCCTTTATTAATACTCCTGAATAAGCAGACTTCCCGTGAAACATGTTGAGTGAAATACTTGATTATTACTAGATCTCTTATGGTTGGGAGGATGTTGTACTACCATTTCCAGTACTTGAAGGGGATTTCATATGTTTTAATGTTCCTTGTGTTTTGCCGATTGTTGTTAAGTGAGTGAGTGAGAAACTTATATAGCGCAACACACGCCAACTGAATCGCCTCTGTCTTGTTGACAAAAATATATGGGAAATGAATTATTAATATAAATGGTGCAATACATATTATGAGTTGTTATATCAGTTGTGAGTTCAGTTGCGCCATGAAAATCCTGAGTGCCCCACTGTTTTTCCAAATTCTGATTTTCCTTTTTATAGGACGCAAGTACAGTTATTAAATTAATCTCTAATAGTGTAGCACATATCACTAACCTTTGCAGAAGTTATCCAGTCCTGTTGCGGAAAGGCAATTAAAATGTTATAGCCCCACCGCCATCATAGCAAAGCATTCACTGATCACCCTGGCACCACTCTGCCAGTATAGGAAATACTCATCAAGCATTAAGGACTTTCCCCACATGCCGAACTTCCTCAATGTAAATAAATGTTCCATATAAAGATTATACCAGGAAACATCTTCTATAACGGCATCTTCCTGACTTTTATGATGCTTCTCCTTAATGCCTTAACCAGTTAAGACCCGGACCAATATGCGGGTTAAGGACCTTGCCCCTTTTTGCAATTCAGCACTGCGTCGCTTTAACTGACAATTGCGTGGTCATGTGACGTGGCTCCCAAACAAAATTGGCGTCCTTTTTTTCCCACAAATAGAGCTTTCTTTTGGTGGTATTTGATCACCTCTGCGTTTTTTTTTTTTGCGCTATAAACAAAAATAGAGCGACAATTTTGAAAAAAAAATGAAATATTTTTAACTTTTTCTGATAATAAATATCCCCGAAAAATATATACATTTTTTTTTTCCTCAGTTTAGGCCGATACGTATTCTTCTACCTATTTTTGGTAAAAATCGCAATAAGCGTTTAACGATTGGTTTGCGCAAAATTTATAGCATTTACAAAATAGGGGATTTTTTTTGTAATTTTCACTGCAAAAAGTGCTATAAAAATGAATTGATTACTGTGAAAATGACAATTGCAGTTTGGGGGTTAACCACTAGGGGGCGATGTAGGGGTTAAGTGTGACCTCATATGTGTTTCTAACTGTAGGGGGTGGGGCTGGATGTACGAAGTCATTGATCGTCTTTCCCTATACCAGGGAACAGATGATTAATGACACTGCCACTGTAAAGGACGGGGAAGGTGTGTTTACACACACCTCTCCCCGTTCTTCAGCTTCTGTGACCAATCGCAGGACATCGGTGGCGATGGGGTCCCGCGGTCACGGAGTGTCGGACCGGTTCGCGTGCGTGCGATCCACGGCTGGGCTCTTAGGCCTCGTACACACGAGCAGACAGATTTGTTCAAATCTGTCCGTCCGACAGATTTGAACAAATCTGTCTGCTGGGATTTTGGTTTGCTCGTGTATACACACGAGCAAACCAAAATCCCCGCCAGCAGACAGCGCGCTGACGTGTCGGTGACGTGGCGGTGACGTTGACGCCGCCACGTCACCGCACCAGGAAGTAAAACACTTCCACGCATGCGCCGAATCCATTCGGCGGCGGTGCGGCGGCGGTGCGGGACGACATGTCTGCTGGTAAGTGTACTAACCAGCAGACATGTCGGGCGGACGGATTCCCACCCGATAGATTTCAAAGCATGCTTTGAAATCTGTCGGGTGGCCAAATCCGTCGGCTCGGCCGTACACACGATCGAATCTGTCTGCTGAAACGGTCCAGCGGACAGATTTGATCGTGTGTACGAGGCCTTAAAGGCAACGTACATGTACGTGCCTGTGCCCAGCCGTGCCATTCTGCTGATGTATATGTGCAGGAGGCGGTCGTTAACCACTTTAACCCCGGGACCAATATGCTGCTAAATGCCCAAAGACATTTTTACAATTCGGCACTTCGTCGCTTTAACAGACAATTGTGCGGTCGTGCGACGTGGCTCCCAAACAAAATTTGCATCCTTTTCTTCCGACAAGTAGAGCTTTCTTTTGATGGTATTTGATTGCCTCTGCGATTTTTATTTTTTGCGCTATAAACAAGAATAGAGCGACATTTTTGAAAAAAAACACAATATTTTTTTACTTTTTGTTATAAGAAAAATCGAATAAAACTAAATTTTAGTCAAACATTTAGGCCAAAATGTATTCAGCCACGTCTTTAGTAAAAAAAAAAAAATCGCAATAAAAAAATACTAGCTACCTAGCGGCAACAGTGACACTAATACAGCGATCAGAAAAATGATCGCTTAGTGACGCTGGCAATAGGGGGTGAAAGGGTTAACTAGGGCAGTGATCGGAAGGGGTAAGTGTGCCTATGTGTGTGGTGTCAGTGTAGTGTTGGTGCGACTTACTTGTGATGTCTTCTCTCCTCTCGCTGGATTGAAAATACCGCCGAGAGGAGAGGTGACATCAAGTCCTCTGCCAGTGTTTACATTATACAGGCAGAGGAAGTGCACTGCAGGGAGGACGCGGATTGGCTGGGAGCGATCCGGAGGGGGCGGACAAAGACGAACAGCCGCCCCCTCATCCCGGATTGCTCCTGCAGCCACGGGGACTGCCGCAAGTACTAGGCAGGGACGTACAGGTACGCCAATGTGCCTGTCCGTGCCATTCTGCTGACGTAAATGTACATGCGGCGGTCCTTAAGCAGTTAAGTGGTTAAATTATGGCGGAACATTATGGGGCTATTCATAAACAATAATAGATGATCTAAAGGCCATATGGAGTTAAAAACCTCAAACCCCAGACTTTCAAACTACTTCACCATATATGGACATTTAGAGATCAATACATAAGGACAAAAATTCATCATATAAGATTTCCAAACACTTCAATACCGGACACTTTTACCCCCTTCCTGCCCAGGCCAATTTTCAGCGCTGTCACACTTTGAATGACAATTTATTTCCTTTATTAAAACTCCTGAAGAAGCAGGCTTCCCACGAAACATGTCGAGTGAAAGACTGGATTATTACTAATGTAGATCTGCTATGGTTGGGAGGATATTATACTACAACATCCAGTACTTGAAGGAGAATACAAACAGTATGTTTTATTGTTCTTGCAGTTTTATTGATTATTGTTGACGAAAATATACATAACATATTTATTTTTTTGTATAAATGGTGCAATAAATATTATGATTTTAATATCAAGTTAGAGTTGTGAGTTCAACTGTACCATGCCTCGTTATTTTTCCAAATTTTTATTTTCTGTAAGGTTACATGGATATAAACTCTAATGGTTCCACTCCCAGAGAGTGTTGGGGAGGGTGGGGGAGGACTTTTTCCACACTTTATTGAGTTTCAATTTAAAGGACACTGTCACCTGTCCATTCAGGGTGGAGTGATGGTGCCGCCTGATAGCTCACACAACCCCCGTAAGGTGTACTCACACATCAACACTTCCTCTCTGCATTCCTGAGAATGCTCCAGTGTCTTATGTTCCTATGTGATGGTGTTCAGTCCTGGCTATTGGCCACTCATACCTACGCATTGCGCATCTGGGATGGCTGGATGCCTCCATGACTGTGGCTCACCCATAGGAATGAATTGGACTGCAGCAATTGTGCATCTATCTTTCCAAGGTCTGTGCGACATCTGGCATGGCAATACAGCAAAGATCCCCAAGGCTAGAACCATTTTTACCTCCCGACGCCCCCAAATTTCCTCCTCCCAACACAAATCCCCTCCCTCCAATCTCCTTGTAGTGCCCCCCCCCCCCCATCTCACATGACACCTAAGTGCCCAGGGCAGCTTCCTCCTCCTGCCCACCCCCTGTCCTGGCCCTATTAGCCCACAGCTTGCATCAGGACTGGGGACTATTTAGACGAGTACTGAGGAAGGGAAAGGTTATACTATCTGGGGGCTGGGAGTTTTGGCTGATCAAGTGACCATTGTCATTTACTTTCACAGTGGTCACATGATCTGGAGCTAGGGTGACCACGTGTCCTGGATTGCCTGGGACAGTCCCGCATTTTGCAGGTCTGTCCCGGGCACATTCATTCCAGGACAATACAGTGTCCCGGAATGAAACTGACACAGCCACCCTCCCCGGGCCAATCTGATGCCTCCAAAAAAGGCCGTCACATCACCGCTCTACTCACTGACAGTACTTGTCCTGGCCGGGAATGCCTGGAGGAGCACAATCCCGGCCCACTGCTTGTGATTGGAGAAATCATAAATCCCGCCTCTTGTGTCCAATCACTGTGCTGTGATTCGTTACACCACAAGCTGATTTTTGGGAAGGAAGGGTGTCCCTGAATGGTAGTTTGAAAATGTGGTCACCCTATCGTGAGCCAGTCCCACAATTTCCTGATCACTAATACGGACCAAGAGCTGATTGACAGTTTGGTCACCGTGCTGGAAGGCTCTGGCACCCATGGATGTATATGTGAAGCGATAAAAGGTATAATCAGCGCAAACAAATAATTCCTAAAAACAAATAGCAGCTGGACACTTAGAGCCTTTTCACAGCGGTAAAACGCTGCTATTTTTACCGCCGACGCTATGGGCGGATTTGCGGTGCATTTTGGCCACTAGCGGAGCACATTTAGCCCCCGCTAGCAGCCGAGAAAGGGTTAAAAGCAGCGCATTGCGGGCGGTGCAGCCGCGCTGTCCCATTTATTTCAATGGGTAGCAGTGGTGGAGGAGGAGCAGTAAACACCCCGCTCCTTCTCCGCTCCAAAGATGTGGCTAGTAGGACATTTTTTACCGGCCTGCTAAAGCACCGCTCCAGCGTGAAAGCCCCTCGGGCTTTCACACTGAAGTAAATGGGGACAGATTTTTAGGGGCGTATTGCAGGCGCTATTTTTAACGCTATAGCGCCTGCAATACGCTCCAGTGTGAAAGGGGTCTTAAGGTCAATATTACAACACCCCAACAATCAATATTATATACAATAGTGCAGCGCTGGAAAATAAGGTAAATGGAAAAAGTTCATAGAAAACAGTTCATCAACATAGGATACAAACTAGGCACCAAAAGGTGCAAAGATGTTCATCAGGATAGGCAAACAATCTGTGTGTAGCCTCCACCTCTGATACTATTAGCCGCTTACCTCAAATATAGGACCCCTGAGCTCAGCCATCCCCATCCATACTCAGCCATCCTTATTCATGCTCATCCATCTCTATCCACAGCTCATCCATCCCCATCCTTGGCTCATCCATCCCCATCCACGGCTCAGCCATCCATACTTAGCCATCCCCATCCATACTCAGCCATCCTTATTCATGCTCATCCATCTCTATCCACAGCTCATCCATCCCCATCCTTGGCTCATCCATCCCCATCCACGGCTCATCCATCCATACTCGGCCATCCCCATCCATACTCAGCCATCCTCATTCATGCTCACCCATCCCCATCAATGGCTCATTTATCCACATTCACAGCATTTTGCAAAGAATTGTGAAAAAAAATCACCATGCCACTTACTAAATACCTTGGATTGTCTACTTTCCAAAGAGGGGTCATTTGGAGGTATTTGTACTTTTCTGGTTAGTGTCTCAAGAAATGAGAAGAATCAGATGTGATCAATTTTCAGAGATTGGCACCATGGCTTGTAGACTCTATAACGCTCACAAAGACCAAAACATACGCACGTATTTGTGTTATTTTTACCAAGAATATGTAGCAGTAAACATTTTGGCCAAAATTCATGAAGACAAATTTGCTAAATTTTATAACGGAAACAAAGAAAAAAGCTTTTTTTTTTACAGAATTTTCGGTCTTTTTTTATTTATAGCACACACAAAAAAAAACAACGGTGACTAAATACCACCAAAAGAAGGCTCTATTTGTGTGAAAAAAGGGACGAAAATTTCATATGGGCACAGCGTCGCATGACTGAGTAATTGTCATTCAAAATGTAAGAGAAGCTGAAAATTGGTCTGGTTAGGAAGGGGTATAAGTGTCCAGTGGTGGGTAAGTGGTTAATATCCTCATATCTCAGTCATTGTACCATATGCTACTTACTGTAATGTCACACAATTCTCTGCAGCATATCCAGGCACAACGACACCAGTCTGTTGGGTCATTAGCTGGTTAATCAGCCGGTGAAGTGTACAGCCTGCGGCCGCCATCGATTTCTCCGCAGCTCACTCAATCTTTCATTAGGTACAACATTTAAAAATCAATATATTTACTTCTAAGAATAGCGCAAGTCACTACAACAATGAATGGTTTACCAAGGGGCCACAGAATCTAAATATCGCTCAGCGTTCCGGCTATCATAAGCATCATGCTTTGTGCACCATGCCTATAGCTAATATGTTACTTCTAAGTCCTTTAAAGCGGAGCTCCACCCAGGAAAACAACATTTTACAATGTTGTTTAAAAAAAAAAAAAAAACCTGAAAAAAAAAAAAAAAAAATACTCACCCGAAATACCTGTTGCTATGCGGAAGTCCGTAATCTGCCTCACCTGCACCGCGGTCCGATTTCTCCTTCTCCTTGTGAATGGGGCGCGCTGCTTTCTGGGAACTGTGTGTGTTCTCAGAGAGCAGAGCGCCCATTCACAAGCCAGCGTGAGACTCACGCAGGCGCAGTAGGAAATGGGCAGTGAAGCCGTACGGCTTCATTGCCTGTTTCCCATAGTGTGGATGGCGGCGCGGGACCCGGAGCGATCGTGGGACCGGCATCGGGGGGGCCATCAGCGTGGGCAAGTAGGACAAGGTAAGTGTCCTTATTTAAAGTCAGCAGCTACACTGTTAGTAGCTGCTGACTTTAAAAAAAAACTAATTCGCGGCTGGAGCTCCGCTTTAACCACGTAAGCCCCGGAACATTATGCAGGTTAAGGACCTTGCCCCTTTTTGTGATTCGGCACTGTGCCGCTTTAACTGACAATTGTGCAGTCGTGCGACATGACTCCCAAACAAAATTGATGTCCCTTTTTTCCTACAAATAGAGCTTTTTTTTTGGTGGTATTTGATCACCTCTGCGGTTTTTATTTTTTACGCTATTAAACAAAAAGAGCGACAATTTTGAAAAAAATATTGTAACTTTTTGCTTTAATAAATATCCCCCAAAAATATATATAAAAAAACGTTTTTTTCCCCCTCAGTTTAGGCCGATACGTATTACATATTTTTGGTATAAAAAAAAATCGCAATAAGCGTTTGATTGGTTTGCGCAAAAGTTATAGCGTTTACAAAATAGGAAGTATTTTTATGGCATTTTTAGAAAAAAATTTTTTTACTACTAATGGCGCGGTCAGCGATTTTTTATCTGTACTGCGACATTATGGCGGACACTTTTGACACATTTTTGGGATCATTGTCATTTTTACAGCGAAAAGTGCTACAAAAATGCACTCATTACTGTGAAAATGACAATGGCAGTGAATGGGTTAACCTCTAGGGGGCGCTGTAGGGGTTAAGTGTGCCCTAGTGTGTGATTCTTAGGCCCTGTACACATGATCAGACATGTCCGATGGACCGTTTTCATCGGACCAGGCTGAATTGTCTGTTGGTCTGATGTGCGTACACACCATTGGACCAAAATCACCTCGGACCAGAACGCGGTGACGTACAACACAACGACGTGATGAAAAAACTAAGTTCAATGCTTTCAAACATGCGTCGACTTGATTCTGCGCATGCGCATTTGGTCCGATGATTTTGTGTACTAACCATCGAACATGTCCGACGGACAGGTTTCCAGAGGACATGTTTTCAAGCATGTTTGGAAATTTTTGTCTGCTGGAAAACGGTCCGATAGGCCGTACACACGATTGAACACGTCCGCTGAAACTGGTCCGCGGACCAGTTTCAGCGGACATGTTCGATCGTGTGTACGCGGCCTTACTGTAGGGGGGCGTGGCTGGGCGTGTGACATAACTGATCGTCGTTTCTTATGACAGGGAACAGACAGATCACTGACAAGCCACAGAGAAGAACGGGGAAAGGTTTGTTTACACTCGCCTCTCCCCGCTCTTCAGCTCTGTGACCCGATCGGAGGACACCGGTGGCGATCGGGTCCACAGGTCCCGCGGGCGTGGTCCGGAGCTTCAGACCGGGTCGCGAGCGTACCGCCGGCGGCACGCTCGCGACCCACAGCTGGGTTCTTAAACGGGACGTACATGTACACCCTTGTCCCAGCCGTGCCATTCTGTCGAGAGATATCGTCATGCGGCGGTCCCCAAGTAGTTAAAGTGGTTGTAGACCTCAGACATTAAATATGAACAAAGCATATCCCTCTATAGTGTGTACTTGTACAGAGCGCTAAGTGTCATTTCTGTCTGCTGCCTACTTGAGTCACTTCTGACAAGTTATCCTGACACCAAGAGAAAATGGTGACTGGGGAGGGACCCACAGCAACAGCCTATTCCTGTGTGTGCTGTGCAGAGGGGGTGTGTCTCTTCCCTCCAATCAGTTCTCATTACTGAGCTCTCCTCACTCAGCTCTCCACCCACTTTTTTCTGGAGCGATCGCTGTGTTGTTAGTAGAAACAAACAATATGTTTCCGCTTCCCTAAGTAGAAAAAACGATATGTCTCCTCTCCTAGTCACTCTCATCCCCACTCAGAACACACTGAGGCCGCGTACACACGATCAAACATGTCCACTGAAACTGGTCCGCAGACCAGTTTCAGCGGACATGTTCAATCGTGTGTACGGCCTATCGGACCGTTTTCCAGCGGACAAAAGTTTTAAAACATGCTTTGAAACCTGTCCGTCGGACAGATTCGATGGTTAGTACACAAACCATCGGACCAAAATCCTGCGCATGCTCAGAATCAAGTCAACGCCTGCTTGGAAGCATTGAACTTCGTTTTTTCATCACGTCGTTGTGTTCTACATCACCGCGTTCTGGTCCGAGGGGATTTTGGTCCGATGGTGTGTACGCACATCAGACCAACAGACCACTTCAGCGTAGTCCGATGAAAACGGTCCGTCGGACATGTTTCATCGGACATGTCTGATCGTGTGTACGCAGCCTGAGGGAACACACAGTTAACCCCTTGATCGCTGTATAAATGTCAATGGTCCCAAAAATGGCTCAAAAGTGTCCCTCTGTCCGTCACAATGCCGTAGTACCGCTAAAAAGCGCAGATCACTGCTATTACTGGTAAAAAAAAAAAAATAATAGTAATACAAATGTCATAAAAATGCCATACATCTTTTCCATAGTTTGTAGATGCTATACATTTTTCCCAAACCAATCAATATACACGTATTTCGATTTTTGTTTACCAAAAATATGTAGAAGAATACAGTACATATCGGCCTAAACTGATGAAGAAATTTGTATTTTTAAATTGGGGGATATTTATTATAGCAAAAAGTAAAAAATATATATTTTTTTCAAAATTGTCGCTCTATTTTTATTTATAGCGCAAAAAGTAAAAACCGCAGAGGCGAGCAAATACCACCAAAAGAAAGCTCTATTTGTGGGGAAAAAAGGACGTCAATTTTGTTTGGGTACAGTGTCGCACGACCACGCAATTGTCAGTTAACCTCCCTGGCAGTATTCCCTAGTCAGGCTTGGAGTGAATTATTCATACCTAAAGCGGTAACCCCGAGCTCGACTCCGAATTGCATTGCAGGATACAGGGGAAGTTACTTACCCTGTCCCTGGATCCTGCGATGTCTCCCCGCTGTGTGTGTGAGCTGTCATCTCGCTCGATTCCCACTGGTAACCCGGCGAGTGCCGCCGAGCTCCTTTCCCTGCGAGCAGCGCGATGCACGGGGGCGGAGTTGAGGGAAAAATTAAAAAAAAGAAAAACGCAGTATACATACAGTACACTGTGTAAAACAATTACACACACCCCTTGTCCCTAGTGGTCTGTCCAGTGTCCTGCATGCACTTTTATATTATAAATATTGTTCTTTCTACCTGGAAACTGGAGATTGTCCATTGCAACCAAAAAGTGTCCGTTTACATCAGGGGTCCTCAAACTTTTTAAACAGGGGGCCAGTTCACGGTCCCTCAGACTGTTGGGGGGCCGGACTATAGTTTAAAAAAAATATGAACCTATGCACACATCTTATTTGAAGTACAAAAAAACAGGAAAAATACAATACAATATTTAAAATAAAGAACAATTTTATTCAATAAACTTATTAGTATTTCACAGACCCCCCTCATCACATAACCCCCCCCCCCATCACCGATTACTCTCCATTACAGATCCCCCCCATCAAAGATTCCCCCGTATTAGGTCCCCCATCACAAAGCCCCCCAACACAAACTTTTCTCCATTACAAAGCCCCCAGTAACAGACCCCCCATCACACAGACCCCCAACACAAAGGGAGGGGAGAGGATAGGACAGAGAAGGAGCAGTCTGGTGGAGGGGAGAACAGGGTGGGACCAGCCAGGTGGAGTGGAGGACAGAGTGGGAACAGCCAGGTGGAGTGGAGGACAGAGTGGGAACAGCCAGGTGGAGTGGAGGACAGGGTGGGAACAGCCAGGTGGAGTGGAGGACAGGGTGGGAACAGCCAGGTGGAGTGGAGGACAGGGTGGATGCAGCCAGGTGGAGTGGAGGACAGGGTGGGAACAGCCAGGTGGAGTGGAGGACAGGGTGGATGCAGCCAGGTGGAGTGGAGGACAGGGTGGATGCAGTCAGGTGGAGTGGAGGACAGGGTGGATGCAGTCTGGTGGAGGGGAGGACAGGGTGGGAACAGCCAGGTGGAGTGGAGGACAGGGTGGATGCAGTCAGGTGGAGTGGAGGACAGGGTGGGAACAGCCAGGTGGAGGGTAGAATAGCAGCCAGGTAGAACTGTGTGGGAGCAGCCAGCTAGATGGGAGGTAAGTTCGTACCTTGGAGGACAATACAAGAATCACTGGCTTCCTCCACTCCACAGCCTCATGACATTTCTTCTCCTCTCTTCCCCCTCACGCTCGGCATGTTGGGGCTGAACTTCTCTCAGGGAATCATCATGCGGCCTGCTGGTATCCAGGACTGCAATTCCCATAATGCTCCCGTTTCCCAGCTATTGGCTCTGAATGTAGCCAATAGGAGCAGGCATTGCAAGGAGAATTCTCTGCTCAAAGAGAGGGAGGGGTGGAATTCCCCCGCAGCTGCGGCTCTGCCTGTGTCCCTTCTCAGAGCCTGTCAGTTTCGTCGCCACTGCCCTGTCACTAGTTTCAGTCCACGGGCCGGGTAAATCACACTGGCGGGCCGGATACGGCCCGCGGGCCGTAGTTTGAGGACCCCTGGTTTACATCATTATCATTATAGACCAACTAGAAAACAGCGATAATAAATTAGAATCACTTGCAGAATTGACAATTCTGCAACTGAGCAAATTTCAGTGTTTTTGATTTGATTACATTATTGAATAATTTTTATTATAATTACTAGACATGTGCATTCCTTTTCGTTAGAATGCATTTTCGTACGAAGAAACGAAAACCGAAAAAGAGCCAACATCAAAAAATGCTTTATTTTCGTTGCGGTAAAAATTCGATATAGAGAGATTCGACATCATAGAGAAAAGATTCGACATCATAGAGAAAAGATTCAACACTATAGAAATAATAGATTCGACATTACAGAGAATAGATTTCGATTTATGAGAAAATAGATTCGACATTATAGAGAATAGATTCGGCATTATAGAGAATAGATTCGACATTATTACTAGTCATACAACATTAGAATTCTTGTAGGCGGAATATTCGAACGGAAACGTACGATTCGACAGAAACCAAGTATTATTGGATTTTCGGACAAAAGCTATTCTCCAACGAAAAACGAAATAAATCAAAACGATTTTTGGGAGTAACTAAATACATTTATTTTCCAGACGAAAACGAAACCAAATATTCCAGTCTGCACATTATTTGTTATAATTATTTATAGTTATTTATTATATTATAATTTATGATTTTGTGTTTTAAACGTTATCATACCCGGGATGTCTACTAGACTCTTGTTTGGACAGATTTAAGTGGGTTATTCCTAAGAATTGCAGGCCTACAGTATAAAATGCCAAATTTCCATGCAAAATAATTGTACCGCTTTCAGCACCTAAAATCTGAAAGAATCATACCGCCAGGGAGGTTAGTGTCACGCAGTGCCAAATTGTAAAAAATGCTCTGGTCAGTAAGGGGGTAAAATCTTCTGGGGCTGAAGTGGTTAAAGGGACAACTTTTTTTTCATTGAAATTTTTTTTTTGATAATTGCATTTTAAAGGAGTAGTTCCCCCAAAAACCTTTTTTTTAACATTGATTGAGGCTCGTTATGTCAAGGGGAATCGGGTGTTTTTTTTATAGAAATGAAGCCGTATTTACCGTTTTAGAGATGCATCGTCTCCGACGCTTCCGGGTATGGTCTCCGGGTCTGGGCGTTCCTATTTGATTGACAGGCTTCCGAGGTCGGATACATCGCGTCACGATTTTCCGAAAGTAGCCGAACGACGGTGCGCAGGCGCAGTATAGAGCCGCACCGTCGCTCGGCTTCTTTCGGCTACTCGTGACGCGATGTATGCGACCGTCGGAAGCCTGTCAATCAAATAGGCACGCCCAGACCAGACGATCATACCCGGAAGCGACGGAGACGATGCATCTGTAAAACGGTAAGTACTGCTTCGTTTCTAATAAAAAAACACCCGATTCCCCTTGACATAACGAGCCTCAATCAATGTTAAAAAAAGGTTTTTGGGGGAATTACCCCTTTAATGTAAATGTGAGATCAGATATTTTTGACCCCGGATCTCACATTAAAGAGATCCTGTTATGCTTTTTTTTAAATTAAAAGAGATGTTTAAATTCCCTTTAATAGGAATAAAAGTGATCCAATTTTTTTTTTTTTCAAGGGACAGTGTAAAAATAAAAAAATATAAAGCAATATAGGAAAAAAATAGCTCCACCCCCCGTGAAGAAGCAAACGCATATATAAACAGTGTTCACACCACACATGTGATAGGTATCACTGCGATCGCTAGAGTGAGAGCAATAATTCTAGCAAAAGAGCTCCTCTACAACTCTAAATGGGTGACCTGTAGAAAGTTTTTAAACATCTCACCTATGGAGATTTTTAAGCGTCAAAGTGTGTCGCAATTCCACGAGCGGGCGCAATTTTAAAGCGTGACATGTTGGGTATTAATTTACTCAGCGTAACATTATCTTTCACAATATAAAAGAAGTTGGGCTAACTTTACTGTTTTCTAATTTTTTTATTTAAAAAAGTGTATTTTTTCCAAAAAATTGCTTTTGTAGGACTGCTGCGCGAATACAGTATGACATAAAGTATTGCAACGGCCGCAATTTTATGCTTTATGTGGTTTGGAAAAAATTATATATAATGTTTGGGGATTCTAAGTAATTTTTTAGCAAAAAAAAAAACAAGATTTTAACTTATAAAAACCAAGGCCCGGATTCACGTAGCACTTACTCCGACGTATCTCAATATACGCCCCGTAAGTGTAAATATTCGCCGTCGTATCTGTGCGCCGTACCCATAGAACTAAGATACGCCAAAAAACTTGCCTACACCAGCGTATTGTGGGCGCATAGTTACGCTGGACGCATTTGGTACTCCCATTGATTTTTGATGCAAATGAGGGAGATACGCCGATTCACGAATGTACTTGCGTCCGGTGCATGTTTTAAGCAATTTGCGTAAGGGTTACGTCCGGCGTAAAGGTATTCCTCATATAGGAGGCGCAACTCATGCAAAGGTATGGACCAGGGAACAGCCGTCGTATTTTACGTAGTTTACGTAGTACTACGTGAATAGAGCTGGACGTAGGTTACGTTCACGTAGTAGGCAGTGATTCGACGTATCTTAGGCAGTTATTTTGACGTGGTTGTACGCATGCGCACGGGGATACGTCCAAGTTACGACGCATGCGCCGTTCGTTTCAAGTACTTGGGTGACGCTCAGCCCATCATTTGCATGGGGTCACGCTTCATTACCATGCATCACGCCCACTTCCAGCCCACTTCCATTTACTTTGACTTACGCCGATGAATATACGCTACGCTGGCGCAACGTTGGGCGCATTTTCTTTGTGAATTTCATACTTGCCTCTCAACCTTGCGCCGGCGTAGCGTAAAGAAGATACACTACGGCGGCATAAAGATGCGCCGATGGCTGTGAATCCGGGCCCAAGTGTAAAAAATAGGCCTGGTCTTTAAGTGGTTAAATATGAATCACTCCACAGTAGTTGAAGCTATAGAGGTTATTGAGGGCTGATTTACTACTGTATCGCATAAGGTGTAAAAAATAAAAAGCCTATAAAGTAAAAAGTTGGTGATAAACTTACATTTTCCCCACATGGGGTGGCAGTATTTTTCTACAGGTAAGATCCCAAAGAATATGCTTCTTCCGAGAAGACACTGCAGCTCAGAGCTGGGTCATCTGTGTTTTTATAAGATTTTGGTTACTCAACAATCGTGCAGGAGGAAGGGGGAGGGGGGGGGGGGTGGGGTGAAGGAGAATATATTTCCTAACCTTTTATTTTTTCCATTTTATGTGACTCTTCAGCAAGGAAGAGGGGATGCCCACTAGAAAAGTGGGTTTTGGTAGCTTAGGTGCATGGTTCGCTTTAACCGCTTCAGGCCCGGAAGATTTTACCCCCCTTCCTGACCAGAGCACTTTTTACAATTCGGCACCGCGTCGCTGTAACTGACAATTGTGTGGCCGTTCGTCGATGTACCCAAATTAAATGTGCATCCTTTTTTCCCCACAAATTCTTTTGGTGGTATTTGATCATCTCTGTGGTTTTTATTTTTTTGCGCTATAAACAAAAAAAAAAAAAGAGTGACATGTTTGAAAACAACACAATATTTTTAACTTTTTGCTATAATACATATCCCCCAAATAAAGAAATGTGTTTATTTTTATTTATTTTTTAATCAGTTTAGGCCGATACGTATTCTTCTACATATTTTTGGTAAAAAATAAATAAATAATTGCAATAAGTGTATATTGATTGGTTTGCGCAAAACGTATAACGTCTGCAAACTATGGGAAAGATTTATGCCATTCTCATGGCATTTTTTATTTTTTACTAGTAATGGCGGTGATCTGAAATTTTTAGCGGTACTACGACATTGCAGCAGACAGATTGGAAACTTTTGACACTTTTCCAGGACCATTGGCATTTATACAGCGATCAGTGCTATAAAAGTGCACTGATTACTGTGTAAATGACACTGGCAGGAAAGGGGTTTAACACTAGGGGCCGATCAAGGGGTTAATTGTGTTCCCTAAGTAACTTGGAGAGAAGACATATCGCTTTTCCTACATACAAACGATATGGCTCCTCTCCTCTGACAGCACAGGGATTTGTGTGTTTACACACACAAATCCCCGTGCTGGCACTTGTTCATGCCTTTGCACGTGGCCGGCGGCAATCGTGCCCACCGGCCACAAGCTTTGGGTCCCCCAACGTGAAGCATGCTTGTGCGCCCTCTGGTGGCCGAAAAAGGATAGGACGTACCTGTACGGGATTTCGCCCAGTAGAGCCATTGTGCCGCAGTATATCTGTGTGACATAGTCGGGAACCGGTTAAGAACATGAAAAAAACATAAATGTTTCATAGTCTGGGCACAGGTGCTCTTTAAAATAAGCCTTTATGTGTGATTTATACTTAGCCAACGATATATAATCAAGATACATAGCTCAGATGCCTTGCACAGGAAGTTGCACTTTATAATTTATTCATTTATTTGTCATATGACCTTCACACATACAGCAGACGCTACTGAGGGATAATACAAAAAAATAAAAATCCAATTATTGTTCTTTCACATGGACAAGATACGGTATAATTTAGAAATCAGATTGTAAAAGGAAATAAAGAGGGTGCTTTTGCCTTGTGTTGGTTCTGGAGGATTTTTACACAGAGAAAATGCCTTTATAATGGAGCTTTATGAACTTTCCCACACTTGCTGGCTAATTAATCACAGCACAATGGTGTGTGCGATAAAAACGCTCTCATAGCACGCAGCGCCCTCAATCACACGCTCCTGTGCGGTGTGAAATTCACAATAGGCAGTTAACCTAAGAGCGGTCATTGTAAGGAGGGGAGAGAGAGAAGGGATTGTTGTATTCTGCCATCTAGTGGGCAAATGTAGTGGTGCGATACACTACAACCTCTTCATTAAAGTAGATGCTAAAATCGCAATCGCTAAGGCTACTTTCGAACTGCGGCCCTTGTTTTAGGGGCGAGTTACCGTCCTTGTATCGTCACTTTTTGGGCGCTAGCAGGGCGATTTTAACCCCCCGATAGTGGCTGAAAGAGGTTAAAAGCACCCGTGTTGCTGCGCTTCCGAAGTGCTGCCTATTTATTTCAATGGGCAGGGGCGGTTTAGTAGATGCTGCTTGCAGGACTTTTTATCTGTCCTGCAATCGCACCGCTCCAGTGTGAAGGCACTCGGGCTTTCACATTTGGGCGGCACGGGAGGCAGTTTTCAGGCGCTTTACAAGCGGTATTTTTAGCGCTAAAATGCCTGAAAACCGCCTTCAGTGTGAAAGTAACCTAAAATCTCACATACAGTTGTGCTCATAAGTTTACATACCCTGGTAGAATTTATGATTTCTTGCCCATTTTTCAGAGAATATGAATGATAACACAAAAACTTTTCTGTCACTCATGGTTAGTGTTTGGCTGAAGCCATTTATTATCAATCAACTGTGTTTACTCTTTTTCTTGTGAAAAAAAAAAACTGTGTTTACTCTTTTTATATCATAATCACAACAGAAACTTCCCAAATGACCCTGATCAAAAGTTTACATACCCTGGTGATTTTGGCCTGATAACATGCACACAAGTTGACACAAAAATATTTGAATGGATATTAAAGGCCACCATCCTCACCTGTGATCTGTTTGCTTGAAATTAGTGTGTGTATATAAAAGGTCAATGAGTTTCTGGACTCCTGACAGACCCTTGCATCTTTCATGCAGCGCTGCACTGACGTTTATGGATTCTGAGTCATGGGGAAAGCAAAAGAATTGTCTAAGGATCTGCAGGAAAAGGTAGTTGAACTGTATAAAACAGGAAATAGATATAAAAAGATATTCAAGGAATTGAGAATGCCAATCAGCAGTGTTCAAACTCTAAGCAAGAAGTGGAAAATGAGGGGTTCTGTTGAAACCAAACCACGGTCAGGTAGACCAACTAAAATTTCAGCCACAACTGCCAGGAAAATAGTTTGGGATGCAAAGAAAACCCACAAATAACTTCAGGTGAAATACAGGACTCCCTGAAAATAGGTGGTGTGGCTGTACAAGATGCACAATAAGGAGGCACTTGAAGAAAGATGGGCTGCATGGTCCAGTCTCCAGAAGAAAGTCATTACTACGCAAATGCCACAAAGTATCCCACTTACAATACGCCAAACAGCACAAAGACAAGACTCAAACCTTCTGCCACAAAGTCATTTGGAGTGATGAGACCAACATTAAGCTTTTTGGCCACAACCATAAACACTACATTTGGAGAGGAGCCAACAAGACCTATGATGAAAGGTCCACCATCCCTACTGTGAAACACGGCGGTGGATCGCTGATGTTTTGGGGATGTGTGAGCTACAAAGACACAGGAAATTTGGTCAAAATTGATAACAAGATGAATGCAGAATGTTATCAAAAAATACTGGAGGAACGTTTCATTCATCAGCCAGGAAGCTGGGAGGTATTTGGACATTCCAACATGACAATGATCCAAAACACAAGGCCAAGTCCACCTGTCATTGACTACAGCAAAATAAAGTGAAGGTTCTGGAGTGGCCATCTCAGTCTCCTGACCTCAATATCATTGATCCCCTGTGGGGAGATCTCAAACATGCCGTTCATGCGAGACAGCCCAAAAATTTACAGGAACTGGAGGCTTTTTTCAAGAGGAATGGGGAGCTTTACCATCTGAGAAGATAAAGAGCCTCACCCACAAATACCACACAAGACTTCAAGCCATCATTAATGTTAAAGGGGGCAATACACAGTATTAAAGGGGTTGTAAAGGAAAACCATTTCCCCCCTAAATAGCTTCCTTTACCTTAGTGCAGTCCTCCTTCACTTACCTCATCCTTCCATTTTGCTTTTAAATGTCCTCATTTCTTCTGAGAAATCCTCACTTCCTGTTCTTCTGTCTGTAACTCCACACAGTAATGCGAGGCTTTCCCCCTGGTGCGGAGAAAGCCTCTTGAGGGGGGAGGTAGCGTGCAGGCAAGCTGGGACACTCTCTACTTTGCAGATAGAGAAAGGAGCTGTGTGTTAGTGGGCGTCCTGACACTCCTGCTGGCCCCCTCCCCCTCAAGAGGCTTTCTCCACACCAGGAAGAAAGCCTTGCATTACGGTGTGGAGTTACAGACAGAAGAACAGGAAGTGAGGATTCCTCAGAAGAAATAAGGACATTTAAAAGCAAAATGGGAGGATGAGGTAAGTGAAGGAGGACTGCACTGAGGTAAAGTAAGCTATTTAGGGAAAAGAAAAATCCTTTACAACCCCTTTAAGAACTGGGGTATGTACACTTTTGATCAGGGGCATTTGGGTAGTCTCTGTTGTCATTATGATTTATAAAAAGAAAACACAGTTGATTGATAATAAATGGCTTCAGCCAAACACTAACCATGAGTGAAAGAAAGTTTTTGTCTTATCATTCATAGTCTCTGAAAAATGGCCAAGAAATCATAAATTCTGCCAGGGTATGTAAACTTATGAGCACAACTGTATATAACATAATATGCAAAGTGGTTGGAGGGAAGCTTCAGAATGGCAAAGATGCTTTTATTACAAATTATGTGCGCAGACATGAAAATCCATAGAGTGCCTTGAGTGGGAACTGGACCCAGGTGATGTAAGGCAACAGTAGTAACCACCAAGCCACTCCGACTCTGACGTCATTCGGAGGACTCACTCCCCAGATCCACCGCACACATCTCCAACCTATACAAGTATAAATATAAAATAATAATAACAGAGAGAATAATTCTATGTATGTTGTAGCACATAACCCCGATCTATATTCTCCTACAAAGTCACGCTCTACTTCCCCCGTGTGCATTGTCTGTACAAGGGAAGACGTTATTCCCATTTGCACGCCGTGAAATAATAAGATGTCAGCTCAGGTCACTGAGGTCTTCCGAGGTCCAATTATGAGCCCCAAGAAAAAGGAAAAACAAGGGTGACATCACTGGATGTAAACTATTAATAATCCGCAGAAGCCGATTTTCCTTCTCGCTTCCGAAATAATATTGTCTTTGGCCTTTGTTCGTTGATACTTGCTATTTGTTTGCGGTAACCAGGAAGATCCCGCCAGCCTTTTCAAATAGGTTTCCCAAAGTTTGGCAGCGAAGGATGACTTCATCCCGACCTTCCAATGGACGACCAGAGAACCTTCAAGAATAGCGCGTTACAATTAGAACTCCTAGGTGAAATACCTAAAGCTGAACTCCACAATAATTGTCTAAGTTAATTTGCCATGTGTCTTCTTCTTCGATCTCGGTGCGCTTTGTGTATTTCTTCCAGATCTGTGCAGTGAGACTTTCCCTCTGTGCAGGAGATTCCTGTAATGAAGACCACTCACTGCTGCTCTCTCATCTTGTGCAGGGGGACTGGTCTCATCTCCGCCCCTGCTGTAGTTTTCTACAAGCAGCATGTAGTGGGTGGGGCCTACAGGGACCCTCCCACCGCTCACTGCTGCTCTCTCTTCCTTGTGCAGGGTGACTGGTCTTGTCTCCGCCCCCACCTGTAGTTTTCTGCAGACAGCCTGTAGTGGGTGGGGCCTGCAGGGTCTCTCCCACCGCTCACTGCTGCTCTCTCTCCTTGTGCAGGGTGACTGGTCTTTTCTTCACCCCCTCCTGTAGTTTTCTACAGGCAACCTGTAGTGGGTGGGGCCTGCTGCGTCCCTCCCACAGCTTACTGCTGCTCTCTCTCCTTGGGCAGGGGCACTGGTCTCGTCTCCGCCCCCACCTGTAGTTTTCTGCAGACAGCCTGTAGTGGGTGGGGCCTGCAGGGTCTCTCCCACCGCTCACTGCTGCTCTCTCTCCTTGTGAAGGGGGACTGGTCTTGTCTCCGCCCACTCCTGTAGTTTTCTACAGGCAACCTGTAGTAGGTGGGGCCAGAAGGGTTCCTCCCACCACTCACTGCTGCTCTCTCTCCTTGTGAAGGGGGACTGGTCTTGTCTCCGCCCACTCCTGTAGTTTTCTACAGGCAACCTGTAGTAGGTGGGGCCAGAAGGGTTCCTCCCACCACTCACTGCTGCTCTCTCTCCTTGTGAAGGGGGACTGGTCTTGTCTCCGCCCACTCCTGTAGTTTTCTACAGGCAACCTGCAGTAGGTGGGGCCAGAAGGGTTCCTCCCACCACTCACTGCTACTCTCTCTCCTTGTGCAGGGGCACTGGTCTTGTCTCTGCCCCCTCCTGTAGTTTTCAACACGTAACCTGTAGTGGGTGGGGCCTGCTGGGTCCCTCCCACCGGTCACTGCTGTGCTCTCTCCTTGTGCAGGGGCACTGGTCTTGTCTCCAGTCCTCCTGTAGTTTTCTGCAGGCAGCCTTCAGTGGGTGGGGCCTGCTTGGTCCCTCCCACCGGTCACTGCTGTGCTTTCTCCTTTTGCAGGGTGGCTGGTTTTGTCTCCGCTCCTCCTGTAGTTTTCTGCAGGCAGCCTGTAGTGGGTGGGGCATGCTGGGTCCCTCCCATCGCTCACTGCTGTGCTCTCTCCTTGTGCAGGGGGACTGGTCTTGTCTCTGCCCCTCCTGTAGTTTTCTGTACTGGGTGGTGAGAGGAGCCCAGAATGCATGGCCCAGTACAGAAAATGAGGAGGGGGCGGAGACAAGAACTGTCACCCTGCACAAGGAGAGAGATGCACCCTGCACTCTTGCACAGGCTTTGTACAGCTACATTTAGAAGGTAAGATCTTTCAGCGCTGTCGGCCATGCAACGCTGTACCCAAACAACATTTTTATCTTTTTTTTTTTTAGACAGAGAGATAGAGCTTTCTTTTGGTGGTATTTAGTCACCACTGCTAAAACAAACAAAAAAACAAGAACAAAGATTTTGAAAAAAAAAAAAAAAGTTTATTTTAGTTTGTTATAAAATTGTGTAAATAAGTAATTTTTCTCCTTCACTGATGTGCGCTGATGAGGCTGCACTGATGGGCACCGATAGGTGGTCAATGATAGGCGACACTGACTAGAACTGGCAGGCAGCACTGATGGGCACTGACTGGCAGCACTGTTAGGCAATGATTGGCAGCACTGATAGGCAATGATTGGCAGCACTGATAGGCAATGATTGGCAGCACTGATAGGCAATGATTGGCAGCACTGATGGGGAATGATTGGCAGCACTGATTGGCAGCACTGATTGGCAGCACTGATGGTGCACTGATCATCAGAACACTAATGATCAGTGCCCCAATTATCAGTGTAAATGTCCCCTGTGTGGATTTGCCAGTTATCGGCCCTCCTTTCCTCAGTGTGCTGTCAGTGTGAGGAGAGGAATGCCGATAACCGGCAAATCCTGTTTACACTGTGATTGGACACATGTTGTAAAGACCGGCTGTGATTGGCTCTTTACCACAATCTGTAATCAGGTGTGTCTCAAGTAGTTGGCACTGTGGTATCCTTCGAGGTGGGGAGGCTGCAAGGAGATTGGTGGGGGGGGGGGGGGATTTGTGCTTGGAAGGGGAATTAGGGGGGTGCCAGGGCATAAAAAATTCATAGGAGGGGAAATGTAGGAGGGGGTGCTAGGAGTGGTGATTTATGGGGGTTTTTTGTTGGGAGGGGGGATGCTGGAAGAGGATTTGTACTATGAGGGGAAATTTGGGAGGTTTGTGCTAGAAGAGATGATATGGTAGAGGGGGGGGGGAATCGAACTGGGAGGAAAAAATGTGGGGGAGGATTAGTGCTAATAGGGGAAAATTGAGGGGGGGGGATTTGTGCTAAAAGGGGAATTTTTTTGGGGGGTGGTTTGTGCTAGGAGAGGGAGAGGGGATTTGGAGTAGAGGGGAGGGATGCATACTCAGAGAAGAAATTTGAGTGGAGGATTTGTGTTGGGAGGGGTGATTTTTTTTGGGGGGGGGGGTTCCAGAAAGGGGTGGATTTGCACTGGGAGGAGGGGAAATTTATGCTTAAGGGGCAAGCATCTAGATTAGCCCAACTATTTTGGGCGTTGATTTTTGCTGACACATAATGCTCATACATCATGGGGGGTTGCAGTTTGGCAAGTTCGCCCTCTAGATGACTTTGTCCCAGCATCGGTCATATGCAATGCTCTTTGTAGACTACACCAGTGTTTTTCAACTCCAGTCCTCAAGGCACACCAACAGGTCAGGTTTTCAGGCTTTCCATTATTTTGCACAGGTGATTTGATCAGTTTCACTGCCTTAGTAATCACCACAGCCATTTCATCTGAGGGAAATCCTGAAAACTTGACCTGTTGGTGTGCCTTGAGGACTGGAGTTGAAAAACACTGGACTACACATCCCATAGTCTGTAGTCGTTCTCAGGAACGAGAAAGTGAAGGTGGCTACGCTCCTACATGCAGGGGGACCATGAAGAATGAATGTAGTCACCCTCTAACAGGAAGTCAGATCACAACAGCAAAAAAAATGAAGGAATTTGGAGATTTGGAGAAGGCTGAGAGCAATAGAAGGGAGTAAAGAGTGCATACACTATGCCACAAAATTCAGTACACCCCTCACATTTTTGTAAATATTTTATTCTATCTTTTCATGTGACAGCACTGAAGAAATGACACTTTGCTACAATGTTGTGTAGTGAGTGTACAGCTTGTATAACAGTGTACATTTGCAGTCCCCTCAAAATAACTCAACACGCAGCCATTAATGTCTAAAGTGAGTACACCCCCTAAGTGAAAATGTCCAAATTGGGCCCAATTAGGCATTTGCCCTCCCCGGGGTCATGTGACTCGTTAGTGTTACAAGGTCTCAGGGGTGAATGGGGAGAAGGTGTGTTAAATGTGGTGTTATCGCTCTCACTCTTTCATACTGGTCACTGGAAGTTCAACATGGCACCTCATGGCAAAGAACTGTATGAGGATCTGAAAAAAATTATTGTTGCTCTGCATAAAGATGGCCTAGGCTATAAGAAGATTGCCAAGACCCTGAAACTGAGCTGCAGCACGGTGGGCAAGACCATACAGCGGTATAACAGGACAGGTTCCCCTCAGAACAGACCTCGCCATGGTCTACCAAAGAAATTGAGTGCCGTGCTCAGCATCATATCCAGAGGTTGTCTTTGGGAAATAGACTTATGAGTGCTGCCAGCATTGCTGCAGATGTTGAAGGGGTGGGGGGGGGGGGGGGGTCAGCTTGTGAGTGCTCAGACCATACACCGCACACAGCATCAAATTAGTCTGCATGGTCATCACCCCGAAGGAAGCGTTGTCTAAAGATGATGTACAAGAAAGTCCGCAAACAGTTGGCTGAAGACAAGCAGACTAAGGACATGGATTACTTGAACCATGTCCTGTGGTGTGATGAGACCAAGATAAACTTATTTGGTGTCAGATGGTGTCAGGCGTGTGTGGCGGCAACCAGATGAGGAGGACAAAGACAAGTGTGTCTTCTCTACAGTCATGCATGGTGGTGGGAGTGTCATGTCTGGGGCTGCATGAGTGCTGCCCACACTGGGGAGCTACAGATCATTGAGGGAACCATGAGTGCCAACATGTACTGTGACATACTGAAGCAGAGCATGATCCCCTCCCTTCAGAGACTGGGCCGCAGGGCAGTATTCCAACATGATAACGACCCCAAACACACCTCCAAGATGACCACTGCCTTGCTAAAGAAGCTGAGGGTAAAGGTGATGGACTGGCCAAGGATGTCTTCCAGACCTTAACCCTATTGATCATCTGTGGGACATGCTCAAACAGAAGATGGAGGAGCGCAAGGTCTCCAACATCCACCAGCTCTGTGGTGTGGAGGGGAAGAGGACTCCAGTGACAACCTGCGACAACTTGTGAAGCTCTGGTGACCTCCATGCCCAAGAGGG
This sequence comes from Rana kukunoris, assembly GCA_029574335.1. Lineage (NCBI taxonomy): Eukaryota > Metazoa > Chordata > Amphibia > Anura > Ranidae > Rana > Rana kukunoris. Next base: position 10,792,801 of record CM056053.1, read on the forward strand.
TTAAGGCAGTGCTGGAAAAATAATGGTGGTCACACAAAATATTGACACTTTGGGCCCAATTTGGACATTTTCACTTAGGGGTGTACTCACTTTTGTTGCCAGCGGTTTAGACATTAATGGCTGTGTGTTGAGTTAATTTGAGGGGACAGCAAATGTACACTGTTATACAAGCTGTACACTCACTACACAACATTGTAGCAAAGTGCCATTGCTTCAGTGTTGTCACATGAAAAGATAGAAGAAATATTTACAAAAAATTGAGGGGTGTACTTACTTTTGTGAGATACTGTAGGTTTTTTTTTAACCAGATGTTACTTATGTATTTTGTGTGTGTGTGTATATATATATATATATATATATATATATATATAATTTTTTTTTTTTTACGGTAGTTTTATTATTAATTAAATTTAATATATGTGAATAAAAAATATATTACATTTTTCAGCACCAAAAAAGTCCAGCCAGACATTTATGGCTTCAATGATATTTTGATTTATATGTTATATTATGTATTATTTAATGTTCTTTTCTTTTTTTTTTGGTCTTGCCACTTTAACTTGGTAGTAATAAATGAGTGAATTTAAAATACCCACAAAGTAAATATTTCTTTTAAATGACCACCTTACTGCCAGCGGACTATTTTGGTTCCAGTTTCTGGTAAATGGGAGCTTTTTTACAACTTGTTTTGGAGTTGGAGCGGAGCGGGGTGAGCGGACAATACCACAAGCCGAGTGTCTCTATGAAAACAGGAAGTTGGATTTCCCTGAGCACCGGGCTCCGATGATGAGAAACACAGCTGGTACCCTCGCCTTACACGCCACGGCTGGGAGAGGATGCACAGCGTGGCCTGAAATATGCCCATTTTCTTGTTGACGTTTCTTGATGGCTGTTCCACGGAGTCGACATTTCCACCATTGTTTCCGTGAACCCTGACAAATCTGTCATGTAACCCCTTTGTGTCTGGGGGGGGAATGTGGTGTCTGTGCCTCAAGTCATTCCCATCAATTAAAAAAAATATTTTGTTTAATTTAAATATAACTATTTTTAATTAAAAAAAAAATGTTTATTAACATTTTATTTTATTTTAAATTTAAATAGAACTATTTTTTTATAAACATTTTAGTTTATTTTATTTTATTTTAAATAGAACTATTTTTAAATTAAACTTTTAATAAACATTTTATTTTATTTTAAATTAAACTATAACTATTTTTAATTTTTTTATAAACATTTTATTTTATTTTAAAATATAAATATATTTTTTTTATTTTATTTGTATAAACATTCAATTCATGTTTAAAAAAAAAATCCCAATGTAAACAAACATATTACATATTAAAAATAAGGAGTGTATAATCTGTTCTAAAATCAGACATCTGCCATCAAATATTTATCACGGATATCATCTTCTACACCAGTATATCATTTATTCTTATTTTTTATTACATTTTTTTTAAATGTATTGAACCTTATTTGTGCTTGTTAGTTAATTTGTACTCCATCTGCAATAATAGTATATTATTTTTTTCATTCATTGATTACATTTAGTTGATGATTTGTTTATTTATTTATTTATTTATTTATTATAAGTCCAAATGAAATTTCAGTTCAGAATTTTATTCTGTTTTTATTTTCTATCCTATGTTGTTCTGTTTTACTCTATTATATTATACACCAGTATCTATCTATCTATCTATCTATCTATCTATCTATCTATCTATCTACAGTGCGGAAAATAAGTATTTGAACACCCTGCTATTTTGCAAGTTCTCCCACTTGGAAATCATGGAGGGGTCTGAAATTGTTATCGTAGGTGCATGTCCACTGTGAGAGACATAATCAAAAAATAATAATTCCAGAAATCACAATGTATGATTTTTTTAACTATTTATTTGTATGATACAGCTGCAAATAAGTATTTGAACACCTGAGAAAATCAATGTTAATATTTGGTACAGTCGCCTTTGTTTGCAATTACAGAGGTCAAACGTTTCTTGTAGTTTTTCACCAGGTTTGCACACACTGGAGGAGGGATTTTGGCCCACTCCTCCACACAGATCTTCTCTAGATCAGTCAGGTTTCTGGGCTGTCGCTGAGAAACACGGAGTTTGAGCTCCCTCCAAAGATTCTCTATTGGGTTTAGGTCTGGAGACTGGCTAGGCCACGCCAGAACCTTGATATGCTTCTTACAGAGCCACTCCTTGGTTATCCTGGCTGTGTGCTTCGGGTCATTGTCATGTTGGAAGACCCAGCCTCGACCCATCTTCAAAGCTCTAACTGAGGGAAGGAGGTTGTTGCCCAAAATCTCGCAATACATGGCCCCGGTCATCCTCTCCTTAATACAGTGCAGTCGCCCTGTCCCATGTGCAGAAAAACACCCCAAAGCATGATGCTACCACCCCCATGCTTCACAGTAGGGATGGTGTTCTTGGGATGGTACTCATCATTCTTCTTCCTCCAAACACGGTTAGTGGAATTATGACCAAAAAGTTCTATTTTGGTCTCATCTGACCACATGACTTTCTCCCATGACTCCTCTGGATCATCCAAATGGTCATTGGCAAACTTAAGACGGGCCTTGACATGTGCTGGTTTAAGCAGGGGAACCTTCCGTTCCATGCATGATTTCAAACCATGACGTCTTAGTGTATTACCAACAGTAACCTTGGAAACGGTGGTCCCAGCTCTTTTCAGGTCATTGACCAGCTCCTCCCGTGTAGTCCTGGGCTGATTTCTCACCTTTCTTAGGATCATTGAGACCCCACGAGGTGAGATTTTGCATGGAGCCCCAGTCCGTGGGAGATTGACAGTCATGTTTAGCTTCTTCCATTTTCTAATGATTGCTCCAACAGTGGACCTTTTTTCACCAAGCTGCTTGGCAATTTCCAGCCTTGTGGAGGTGTACAATTTTGTCTCTAGTGCCTTTGGACAGCTCTTTGGTCTTGGCCATGTTAGTAGTTGGATTCTTACTGATTGTATGGGGTGGACAGGTGTCTTTATGCAGCTAATGACCTCAAACAGGTGCATCTAATTTAGGATAATAAATGGAGTGGAGGTGGACATTTTAAAGGCAGACTAACAGGTCTTTGAGGGTCAGAATTCTAGCTGATAGACAGGTGTTCAAATACTTCTTTGCAGCTGTATCATACAAATAAATAGTTAAAAATTCATAAATTGTGATTTCTTTTTTGATTATGTCTCTCACAGTGGACATGCACCTACGATGACAATTTCAGACCCCTCCATGATTTCCAAGTGGGAGAACTTGCAAAATAGCAGGGTGTTCAAATACTTTTTTTCCGCACTGTATATATCTATCTATCTATCTATCTATATATATATATATATATATATATATATATATATATATATATATATATATATATATATATATAAAAGACCAAATGAAATTTCAGTTTAAAGGGTAACTCTACTTTTGTTGAGAAAAAAAAAACAATCCTGTATTTGAATTTAGGGAAATTATTATTTCTATTCTATTGTTTTTTTTTTTTAATTATATTCTTTTCTATTTTATTTGAATTTCAGAAGATGGTTAGATTCTTTCTATTTTATTCAATTTTTTTTATCTTATTCTGTTCTGTTTTTATTTTCTATCCTATTTTGTTCTGTTTTACTCTATTATATTATACACCAGTATTTATATATTTTTTTTATTATTTATCTATTCATTCTAAGACCAAATTAAATTTCAGTTTAAAGGGTAACTATTTTTGTTGAGAAAAAAACAAACAATCCCTTTATTTATTTATTCTATTTGAATTTCAGCAGATGGTTATAATCTTTCTATTTTATTTTATTTATTTTATTCTATTCCATTCCATTCTGTTTTTGTTTTCTATCCTATTTTGTTCTGTTTTAATCTACTATATTATACACCAGTATATACATATACATACACACACACACACACACACACACACACACACACACACACACATATATATATATATATATATATATATATATATATATATATATATATATATATATATATATATATATATATATATGTATATATATCAGTTTAAACCTGCTCAACCTTATTTGTGCTTGTTAGTTAATTTGTACTCCATCTGCAATAATATTGTATTCAGTTTTTCATTCATTTAGTTGATGATTTCTTTATTTATGTGTCTATTTATTCTAAGAGCAAATTTTAGTTTAAAGGGTAACTCTACTTTTGTTCCGAAAAAAAAAAAACCAATCCCTTATTTAAATTTTAAATTATTATTTCTATTCTATTGTTTTTTTTAAATTATATTTGAATTTCAGAAAATGGTTATAATCTTTCTATTTTATTCTATTTTTTATTCTATTCTATTCTGTTTTTATTTTCTATCCTATTTTGTTTTGTTTTACTCTATTATATTATATTATTTTCTGTTATATTCTTTTCTATTTTTTTTTCTTTTTTATTCCTTTATTTTCTATTCTTCTTTTTTTTGGTTTTTGGAAATTGAAAAACTTTTTGAATTCGCAGTTGACACTGCCACATTATTTCAGTTGTTTTTTAAAAAAAGCGACTGAAAAAATGCGGCAAAGTAACACATGGAGTAAATCGTTTTCAAATGTGCAATTCACTAAGGCCCAGATTCACGTAGATCGGCGCATTATCAGTCCGGCGTAGCGCACCACTTTTCCGTTAGACTTGCGCAATCTAGCCGCGTAATCCCGCGATTCACGTAGCTTTTACGCAAGAGATTGCGCAAGCGTAAGGTTTTTTCCGGAGGCGTAAGGAGGAGTAATACAAATTGGGAGGGACGTGGGCGTGTTACATTGAAATGAGCCGTGACCCCATGCAAATGAAGGGCCGGCCGACTCGCGCATGCGCGCGTGAAGGAAACCATGTCAGCTCCGTTGTGCGCATGCTCACAACTCGGGAGCGGCGCAATCAGTGAAATTGGAAATGGACTAGGGCAATGTTGTGAACTACGCAGACAGCATAAATAGACACACACAAACGCCCTTCCATTGCAAAAGTACATCCCTTTGTGTCCCTTCCCATTGAATCAAGTGCTTTTGCTCTGTTGTTCGTTAGAGTGTGTTTTGTAGTTGTCAGATTAGTGTTCTGTGTGATCAGGTGCTTGTTGGTAGTTTTGTGAAAGTGAGTTTTGATAAGTGTTTGAGACTGTTTGTTTGATTGAAATATTTCTGAGCGTTTGTTTTATTGCTTTATTTTTTCATCTGATTTTTTTGTGTCTGTTTCTTGCTGAGTGCTAGTGTGATTTTTGGGTGTTCTTTTTCTCTTTGTGTGTGTTCTTGTCTCCAACGCACGATTGGTTGTGCTTGTATTTGTGACAGATTTTTGGTGACTGCTAGTGAGTTTGTTTGGAAGTATGACTGAGAGAAAAAGAAAGCTGAATTTTACAGTGGGGGAAAAAAGAATTCTTGCCCGGGCCATTAGCGACTATGGGCGTTACCTCCACGGCCCGCAGAGTGCCACCACCACCCCGGCCAGGAGGAGGGAGATATTGGATATGATCACGGAGCAGGTCAATTCATCGGGGGAGGGGGAGACACGGACCCGCTCTGGGATTGAAAAGAAAATAAACGACCTCCGGCGTGAGGTGAAAAAAAAACTGGCCGCAATAAATGCCCATGCCAGGGGCACAGGAGGGGGCCCACCATGCCGGGTTAGATTTACAGCGACGGAGCGTGTGGTGGCCCTGACCTTTCACCGGCATGAAGTGGAGGGCCTGCCAGGCTTTGACACAAGTCCGGTCTCCGCGGTGCCAGGTAAGGTTTTTATTTCTCTCAGGTGTGTAGCATGTGTGGGGGGAGGGGGTGCAAACAAAAAAAGGGAATATGTGGCAAGTGTGTGGATCCTCCAACCTGTGAATGTTTTGTGTCATCCACAGCTGTGCAGGAGGGTGCAGGGCCATCTGGACTGACCGCTCCAACCCAGGACAGCAGCCTAATGAGGCCCCCCCAACAAGGCCAGAGTCCGCAGAGGAGGAACAAGAGGAGGGGGAGGATCATGCGGAGGACGATCATGAGGAGGAGGAGAATCATGAGGAGGAGGAGTCCATGGAAGGCACTGGCCGTTTGGTTTCTGCGGACTCTTCCCCTCTGGCTGCAAGAAGCCTGCCCTCCCTAAGGGTGAGCCCCCCCCCTCCTCCCCCAACATGGCTCCCCTCACAAGGGCCTCCCCTTCTCCCCGGCCACAACCATCAGCTGGAGCCAGGAGGTCATCCCAGAGCACCAGGGGGGCGCCCAATCTCCTGCCCGCCTGTCTGAGAAGGAACCTGGCCACCCAGACCCGCCTTCTGAGACAGCTCTGCCAGACTATGGGGCGGGTGGATCAGAGCCTGTCCTCCATCAACGATAGCCTGGGTAACCTGGACTCCCACTCCGGGCCTCCACAACCTGCCTAAATGACCTGCAAACTACAGCAGCAGGCGTTGGGCAGGATGTGAGGGCCCTTACCCAGGCTATCCAGGGCAACACGGCAACACTTGGTGCTGCCCTGGACAGAATCGCCGTGGCCTTGGAGGGCAGGCCGCCAGGTGGGCAGATCTCAGGGGCTGCTCCTCCTTCCCCGGTTTTTCCCCTCCCCCATGCGTCTCCCCTGAGGGTCCGGGGCCGTGGCCGGGGGCGCCCCAGGCGTGGCTCAGGCAGAGGGCATTAATTTTTTTTCCCCCTTTTGTTTGTTTTGAAAGCATTTTTATTTTTGTTCTCTGTTTTTTTTTTTTTTTCTATGCAATTTTTTTTTCCTATGCATTTTTTGTTTCTATGCATTTTTTTTTTTTGGCTGACATTTTTGGCATATTTTGGGTTGTGAATGATGTTTGAATGTGGGGGTGACATTCCTGCTGGAAAAGGGGTGTCATCCTCAATTTTGGTGGAGAAGGGTTCCCCAGGACCAGGGAGAAGTGATCCCCAGGTCTGTGTGAATGGTGTATGAATGTACAGTGACATAATTGGAGCCTTGACGTGGCGTTACTGCTCACCAGTCTTGCATGGTGGACTGGTGCCAATCCAATTTGATGAGGATGTGGGGTGTGTGTGCTAGGGACCATAGTGGTGTGCATGCATGCATTCTCATTGTGCCATGATTCATGTGTGTGTTTAACGTGCAAAGATGCCCAATATGAGCTGTCTCCTGACTGCTCTTCCCTCAGAAGACGGGGTATCCTCGGTTAGGGGTTGATTGTCTGGTTGGGGGGTTAGGTCATCACGTTCCTCTATCTGCAGGCCCTTCCTCACTGCGAGATTGTGCAGCATGCAACATGCAACGATGATATGGCACACGAAGTTTGGGGAATACAACAGTGTACCCCCAGACTTATCCAGGCATCGGAAACGTGACTTCAGGAGGCCAAAGGTGCGCTCCACCACTGCACGGGTTTTGATGTGTGCTTCATTGTATCGTTCCTCTCCTGGGGTTTGGGGGTTCCGGATAGGAGTCATGAGATGGGGTCCCAGGGCATATGCAGAGTCACCTGTAAAGGAAAAGACAGGAGAATGTTAGTCATGCATGTGCCACTTCTGTTGTGCATCACGGGAGGGGATAGTCATGCCTGACTCCCATGTCACTCACCAACCAGCCAGGTGTTCCCATACACGTTCTGTTCGAATTCCGTTCGGATGTGGCATTGATTGTAGATGTAGCTGTCATGGGTGGATCCGGGGTGTTTGGCATGGACGTGCCATATGAGGCCTTGGGCATCAACTATCACCTGTACGTTGATGGAATGCCAATTCTTCCGATTGCGGTACATGTGCTCGGTCTCATGGGGGGGCTGGAGTGCCACATGTGTGCAATCTATGGCCCCGATGGTGCGTGGGAATCTGGCAATTCGGTAGAAATCTGCCATTGCCTTGATTCGCAGCTCCTCAGTGGTGGGTTTTATGATTTGGTTGGCCATGCGTGTGAGGATTGCAGGGACAACCTGGTGCACACATCTGCTCATGGAGGATTGTGACATCCCAGCCACCACTCCACTTGTACGCTGAAAAGAGCCACTGGCAAGGAAATGGAGTGTTGCCAGTACCTTCACCAGTGGCTGCACTGCATGTGAGCGTTGTGTTGGGCTGGTGATGTCCTCCTGCAAGGTTGTGGTTAATTTCCAGGATGGCATGAGGGGGGAATCTGAAGATGCGAAAGACCTCTGAATCATTCATGCCAAACAGGTGTATGCGGGTGCGGTATACCCTCTCCCGTGCCATCCTCCGTGCCCTCCTCCTTCTTTGGTCATCTATATTCACTAGTGCAGCTAAGAGCGACGATGCCCTAGCATGTTGGCAGTCAAATTGTAGTGCAACACGTGTGTGTGGTCTGCTCCTCAGTAACGGTGTTGATACCCCTTTCTGTGAGATGTAGACGTTTTTTCAAAAGTTAGACCAGCTTTTAGGTGCTCTAACTTTAGACAGGACATTTTGCTGTTGCGCACATCGCGTAGCCTGCGCAGCAACTGCGTTCTTTTGTGGATAACCCGTAACTCCCTCATTAGCATATTTGACTAGCAAATCAATGGTGTGTCTAGCGCAGTTTTGCGCGAAGGGAAGCGCATGTCTAACTCAATTACGCCGGACAAAAAAACGTAGATTTCTGGTGTATATTGTTTTGTGAATCGCGTGCAACTATACGCACGCGCACATTTAGACTTACGCACGCGCAACAGCAGTTGCGCACGCGTAATCGCTCTGTGAATCTGGGCCTAAGAATTTTGCGGTAAATAACTACTGCGGTAAGCTTTCGGTAGTATGGTATTTACCGCATATTTTCATGCGGTAATTTATCGCAGGAAAATCGGAGTGGACTTGGAAGCCAGCTGCCGCGTCGTTAACAACCCATGACTCATCAGCTGTCAGCAGGTATTTCAGGATTTGACAAATTTGCTTAGAATCTAGGAGCCAGCTAAAAAAGTTAGGAGCCAGAAAACGCGCCCCGTGCCGCCGAGCTCGCTCGCAGAAGCGAACGCATACGCGAGTAGCGCCCGCATATGTAAACGGTATTCAAATCACACATGTGAGGTATCGCCACGATTGGTAGAGCAAGAGCAATCCTGTATCCTGTGTCTCTGTGCGCCTCCACCTCACGACCGTGCGGTAATTGAGGCTGCAGCTTTGCGGCCTTCTACAGGCCTAATTGTAGTCGCAATTGCGACTTGGCGCCCGGATTTTGCCAAACCCTGGTGTAACGGTCACCACCATTTATGACCTTCCATCCAACCACGACAAGCTTATCCGACACACTCCGACAATCTTGCATACACGATCCATATCAATTGCCCAGAAAATGAGACTGACTGCTCTATCTTCTGGTTTCCAATCATATGCACACTTTAATGGTTTCTTATCATATTTTTATACAGTACAAGATGTTACAGTTAATCACAGGACAATGCAATCTCCACCCCCCTATTCACACACTGAGGCTAATTATCTAATCAGTAGCTAGACATTTGGGCACCGCATCATCAATAGACTTCAATTCCTTTTGAATAATACATAATCACAGATAATCTTCACACACATACAAGGAACCTCAATCACATTATCTAGACAGACGTACGGTCTCTAAAGGGGCTTGACACCTTTGTACCATAGACAATGTATTGTCTAGGAGTAGATGCAATTAACACCTTTCAACAGAATGAAAGGTATTTCACAAGCCCAGCTTCACTTAGCATTTCAAAAGCCTATTATACAGAGGGATGAGTCACTTGTCTTATTGACCTGGTCTCAAGTCATCATGAACTCCTTGTAATATTCCAGTCCTGCAATATGAATTATTATTAATGTCCCATCTTATGTAATATATGAATTATAATCCTATTAGCCACCCTACACCCAAAAGGGCACAGGGTGGATTTAGACCCAGGAGTTATTAGTGCCGCCGGCACAGGAGTATCTCTCATCCTTCCAGCGTCTCTGGTTTTCACGGTTCATCCCGTTACACCTGGATTATTTTATGACTGTATGTAACTATGTAATGGATTTGTACATTTGGGCCAACTGTTTGGCATTCTGACATTTTTCCAGTCATACTGGTGGCCTACTCAATAAACCTATACTATTTTTTTTTATTGCTGGCTGCGTGGTGCTTTATCTAAAGTGGGCACTGGGCACTCTGTATTTGTATTTATAATGAATTATATATTTTTTTACTTTTAAAGCCTTTTATTAAAGTATCCATAAAAGACAAAGGAGTACAGTCCATCTCAAACCAAATCATATACAAACATAAACAAAAAAAAAAAATCGTCTAGGCAGGGCATTCACAGCAGATAACTCCAGATAGTCCGTGCAATGATTGAGAAAAGTAAATATGAACATACATTACATCGAACATACCACATAGCATTGGACATGAAATGCCAAAATACAAGTGTTCAATCAGGCGTGTACTCCAACTAAGAACTATACTGTAAATAGGAATTAAGAAGTAAAAGAGTCCAAAGGAGTGAAAGGATAAAATGATGGAAAGAGTGAGGGTATAGGAGCTCAGAATAAGCTAGTAGAAGAAAAAGAACATGGGAAGAAAAGCTTAGCATTGTCTCAGTATCATAAAGCACCTAAGTACATTTTTAGGACTGGATACGCAACAGCCACCATGGGTTCCACTTAGCATCATAAATTGGTACTGAATCATGTAATGTATGGAAAATTTGTTCTGACAGCATGACCTGGTCCATCCTAGAGAAAATCTGAGGGAAGGAGACTGGAGGGGATTTCCAATTGAGAGCAATTGCCCAAAGAACTGCCGTGCAAAGTGTATGTATCAAGCGCCTTAATGGTCTAGGAGTGTCGGGAATCTTCTCAAAAAGAAGACAGTGTCTATATGACAAATCAATCTGGCAATCCCCCAATCTGTCTACAAGATCAAAGGCTTTCTTCCAAACCGATGAGATCTATTCACAATCCCCAAAAATATGGAAGAAAGTGCCCGGCGCAGAACATCCCCGAAAACAATTAGGGGAGGACTGGGGAAAGATCTGGTGTATGCGCTGGGGAGTATAGTACCAACGGGTAAATAGCTTGATCGCAGTCTCCCTTAAAGATACTGATACTGTATACTGACGGAGATTTAGCCAATTCCTCTCCCAGTCCTCCAACTCATACTCCAGGCCCAATTCCTATTACCATTTGGTCATATATTTCAATTGTCCCAGGCTTGATCACTTGTCATTGTATTATATAGCACCGATATCATCCCCCTCTGTCTAGGCCCAGACCTACACAAAGATTCAAAAGAGGAATGTGAAGAAGATGGGGACTGTGAATAATGAGTAAAAAAAAAATGCCTGATTTGCATATATCTATAAAATTCACCCACCTGGGGCACTCTTAAGCGATTGCAAGTGGGCAAAGAAGATGAACTTATCATTATGTTGAAGATCCTCTAAGGTTGTCAAGCCAGAGGAAATCCACCAACCGAATGAGTCAGGGTTCAAAAAGGCAGATGGTAGTCTAGGGTCACCCAGAAACGAAGCTCCAGGGGGAGCCACAGAGGTCAAATACAGCGAAGAGCAATAATGTCTCCATAGCTTCAAACCCTGAGCCACCAGAAGGTTATGATCATCCAACTCCGGAGGTCGAGTACCTGAGAACCATAAAAGGCCAGGCAAGTAGAGGGGATAAATAGAGTCATATTCAAACTTGACCCATGGGACCTTAGGATTTTTAATGGACCATTGAGCTTGTTGAGAAAACCTACCAGACAAATAATATAACCATATCTGAGGGACCCCCAGACCTCCCAACTTATAAGATCTATAAAGAACAGCCCTAGCGAATCTGGGGGGCTTATCTTGCCAGATAAATCTGTTGATGTTGGACTGAAACTTGAGGAGATATGCTTTGGGGACCAGGAGAGGGAGAGCACGGAATAAATATAGTAACTTGGGGAGAATGGTCATCTTGACTGCCGTAATTCTCCCCAGAAAAGAGATACTATAAGGGGACCAAGATTTCAGTAGTTTTTTCAAAGTGGTAAATAGAGGTGGGAAATTAAGATTGAATAACTCGTAATAATCACCTGAAAGCTTGGTTCCAAGGTAGGGAAGGGAAGATTGAGCCCAAGAGGGAAATGCGTGTTTAACTGGTTCTAACTCCGCAGGGGAGAAACCAACTGGGAGGGCTAGGGATTTGGATACATTGACAGTCAGGCCAGAGATATCAGCAAAAAGGGATAGGGTGTCTAGAAGGTTCGGTAATGTGGTTAAAGGATTGGTCAGGAAGAGAAGCACATCATCTGCATACATACAGAGTTTGTATTCCTGCTTTGACATAACCAGAGATACGTGGGTGTTGCAGTATAGCTATGGCTAAAGGCTCTATTGCAAGGGCAAAAATTAAAGGGGAAAGTGGGCACCCCTGCCTGGTCCCCCTACCCAGCCGGAAGAACTCAGAATTACATCCAGGAATCCTTATACGGGTACAGGGATTTAAGTAGAGGGCTCGAAATGCATTAAGAAATCCTCCCTGAAATCCAAAGCGTTGTAATAAAAGGGACACAAAGTTCCATGAGACACAATCGAAGGCTTTATGTATGTCTAGGCTTAAAATAAATAGTTTCCTAGAAGAGATAGTGGCATCCTGGATATTAGTCACTAAGTGGATATTATCTGTGATAAAACGGTGGGGGATAAAACCTGCTTGAAAGGGGGAGATTAGGGAAGAAATAATACTACCAAGTCTATCTGCCATAAACCTACTAAAAATGTTAATGTCATTATTCATGACCGAAATAGGCCTATAATTTTTGGGGCATAGTATGGTCTCTATTGGGTTTGGGAATCAAGGACATGTTTGCCAAGAGCATTTCGTCGGGGAAGGATCCTCCCTGTAAAACAGAATTAAATAAACGGGCTAATCTGGGGGCAAGAAGAACTGTAAATTTCTTATAATAAGGGGCGGGATATCCATCTGGACCAGGGGAAGAAGTATTTTTAAGGGAGCTAATCACTGTAAGGGTCCTTTCACACTAGCGGACCGTTCGTCCGCTCATTACAAGTCCGTTTACGGACTTGTAATGGGCCCCTATGGGAGCGGATTCGTTAGCGGATGATGCATCCGCTAACGTCCGCCAGATCCGCATCCGTTTTTGCGGACGGAAGAATGTCCTATTTTTCTTCCGTCCGGCCAAACGGATCGGATGCAAATGGACAGACGGTCCGTTTCCATCCGACTCCCCATAGGGGAGAGCGGAGGAGAGACAGGGCTGTCCCTGCACAGTGTGCGGGGACCGCCCTGTCCGCCGACAGCTGAGCGGAGACCCCCCGCTGAGCTGATGGACACACGGAGTGGACCGAAAAACGCACCGCTCCGTGTGTAAGGAGCCTAAGGACCTCAGTAACAGAAATAGGGCCATTGACAACTGGGCTGGAGAAAGAGCAGGGAGAGGAAGCTCCCTAAACCAAGACATCGAAGCTTCTGTAGGGGAGGAATGTTGTGGGCCCAATAAAGTAGCATAGTAATCCTGAAAAATCTTCAGAACCTCTTGAGGATGGGTGACTAAACCCCCAGAAGGGGAGGACAGCTTATAACTATGTGGAGGCCTGAAGGACTGGTTTAGTTTTCTAGCGAACATCGTGGATGCTGCATTGCTGTGAAGTAAAAATGTAGCCTTAGCCCAGCATAGAGCCTTTTCATTTTTAGCCGAAAGTAAAGCATCCAATTCCAATCGTTTTTGTTCAATAAGGGTTCTGGTGGCCTCCAAAAGTAGGGAAGTGGAGTCCTTATACAAGACAGTGCATTTTTTTTTTTAGCACTGATCACTGTATTGGTGTTACTGGTCCCCAAAAAGTGTCACTTAAGCCCTGTATACATGATCGGCTCGTCTGACGAAAACGTTTTCATCTGACAAACCGATCGTGTGTGGGCCCCATTGTTTTTTTTATCCGGTAAAAAAAAAAAAAAAACATTGGTAAAAAAAAAAAAAACGATTTTTTCCATCTATCGGTGAATCAAGAATGCTCGGAAAAAATCAGCAGAGTGTTTTGTGTCACCTGGACAGGATCACATTTTTAACTATGGGGCCAGATTACAGTTTTTTCCGCCAGCCTAACACTTTGAGCCGGCGGTTTTCTTAACCAGAAAACAAAAAAAGTTCCGAAAGCGTAAAGTTTCGCCAACGTTACTTCAACTTAAAAATGGCGCCGGGGGCGTTCGTCAAAAAATATGTTAATGAGGGAAATCGGAATCCATCGAAATCCGGCGCGACGCAAGACGAAGACGTTTCCGGAAGGGATACGCGGCGCATGATATACCTCATGGGGTTGGAGTATCTATGTTAGGTAAGGCGTCGTCATCGCGCGGGAAAAAAAAAAAAAAACGTCGCTTGCGTAAAACGGTCATGAATGGGATGTGAGCATTGACGTTCATTCACAGATTTTGGAGCATGCGCACGGGGATTTTTGACACTCGACGCATGCGCAGTACGTTGGCGGCGGGTCGCGCGTAGTTAGCATACTACACGCCCCGTACCCGCTAAATTTGAATTCCGCCGGCTCATTTGTGATGCGCTGCCGCAACTTTAGGAGCAAGTGCTTCGTGAATGACAGCACTTGCTCCTAAAATTTCGGCAGCGCAACGCAAATGAGAAGCGTTACTCCAGAGCAAAGATGCTCTGGACTACCTGAATCTGGCCCATAGTGTGTAGGTAAGACTGATGAAAGTCAGCTTCACCAGATATCTGATGAAAAAATCTATCGGATTAGATTCCATCAGATATCCGATCGTGTGTACAGGGCTTTAGTGTCCAATTTACCTGTCACAATGTAGCAGCTGAAAACCGCTGATCGCTGCCATTACTAGAGGGGATGTGATTTCAATTTACAAATACTGTACTGGTGACCTCACAATAGGGATACAACTTTTTCGTGGAAGGGAATTTAATAAGACATGCGGCCATTCATTAAAATTAGAAGAAAAGCGGTTTAACCTTATACTACATAGAGGGTTCTTTACTGTAAGAGCGGTTAGGATGTGGAATTCCCTTCCACAGGTGGTGGTCTCAGCAAAGGGAGCATTAATGGTTTCAAGAAACTATTAGAGAAGCACTTGAACCACAACATACGGGGATATACAATGTACCATAATACAGACACATAATCACTCATATGGTGGACTTAATGAGCTTGTGTCTTTTTTCATCCTCATCTACTATGTAACTAGTAATAAAAAATAAATAAATAAATCCATAAATCTATCCCATAGTTTGTAGATGCTGTAACGTTTGCGCAAACCAATCAATGTACGCGTATTGGAATGTTTACCAAAAACATGTAGCAGAATACATATTGACCTAAGTTGATAAAGAAATTTGATTAAAAAAAATATATATATATTGGACGTGTTTTATGCAGAAATTGTATTTGGGTACAGCGTCACGTGACTGATTTGTCCACTGCAAGATCACAGTCCTTCTATAAGACGCTGATTGCCACCATTACTAGTAAAAAAAAAAAAAAAATAATCCATGAACATTTCCCATAGTTTATAGACGCTATAACTTTCACACAACCCAATCAATATACACGTATTGGGATTTTCTATCATGTAGCAGAATACATATTGGCCTAAATTGAAGAAAAATTTTGATTTGTTTATATTGAATGTGTTTTATAGCAGAGAGTAGAAAATATTTTTATTTTCAAAATTGTTAGTCTTTTTTTTTTGTTTATGGCGCAAAAAAAAACAAAAATACCACCAAAAGAAAGCTTGATTTCTGGGGGAAAATTACGACATACATTTTATGTGTTTACAGCGTCACATGTCCGATTTGTCCACCGCAATATCATAGTCCTCCTATAAGTCCCTGATTGCCACCATTACAAGTAAAAAAACGAAACATAAAAAATCCCCCATAGTTTGTAGATGCTATAACTTTTGTACAAACCAAACATATGTAGTAGAATACATATTGGCCTAAATTAATGAAGAAATTCGATTTTTTTAAAAAAATTATTGGATGTGTCTTTTGCAGAAATTAAAAATTTAGAAAGATCCATTTGTGGGGGGGTGGGGGGACATACATTTTATTTGGGTACAGTGTTGCATGTTCGATGCCATATCACAGTCCTGCTATAAGTCACAGAAAAAAAAAATATCCACAAAAATATCCCATCGTTCTTACAGTAGATGCTATGACTTTTGCCCAAACCAATCAATATACGTGTCTTGGAATTTTTTTTTAACAAAAATGTGTTGCAAAATACATATTCGTTTAAATTAATGAAGAAATTCAATTTTTTACATTTTTTTTATTGGCTGTGTTTTTTGCAGGAATAAAAAATATATATATTATTTTTTTTCAAAAAGGGTCAGTCTTTTATTGTTTAAAGCACAAAAAATAAAACACAGAGGTGATCAAATACCACCAAAAGAAAGCTCTATTTGTGGGGGAAAAAAAAGGACAAAGTCGCAGGACCACCAGTCAGTTAAATTAACGCTGTATCGAAAAAATTGCCTGGTCAGGAATCTTCCAGAGCTAAAGTGGTCAACAACCAGTACATGTATGACCTATGAATGGAGGGACGGCGCTTTAAAAAAGGAAAATATTCTCATTTATTTTACTTTTTATTTTTACACTGTCCCTTTTATAACTTTTTTTTGTTTTTTGTCCCAAAATTGTCGTTATTTATTTTATAGCGCAAAAAATAATAAACGCAGAGGTGATCAAATACCACCAAAGAAAGTTCCATTTGTGGGGGAAAAAAGGATATACATTTTTTTTCTCTTATTTTTACACCTTAAATTTTTTTATTAATTTTTTGATAAGTTTATTTTTATTACAAGGACTGTAAACATCCCTTGTAATAAAAATACGTGTGAACGGTCCTCTTTATTGCGAGATCTGGAGACCTCAAATCTCTCATTTACATTTAAAAGCAAAAAAAAATTAAAAAAAATTATAGTGCAAAAAAAAAAAAAAAAATTCACAGAGGTGATCAAATACCTCCAAAAGAAAGCTCTTTATTCTACAGGTTCACTGCCTTTGAGAAAATAAATGTTGGAGGACTTTGAAATAGTCTTTAGGTCCACGATGTGTATTTCCAATTCTCTGCAAAAACAGCTCTGTACAAGTGCAATGGGATTGTTATGTGACTTTGTATGTGTATTTGTTGTGTGCTCAGTTGCTAGGAGACCAACTTCCAAACAAATGGAAGCTGTGTGCAGATAGGAGACCACCCATCAAAAAAATAGCAAGTGTTGTGCTCTGTTGCTAGGAGACCATCATTCAAAAAATGTGAATGCAGTTGCCTGGCTGGTCACGTGACTTGCCTGTGATGTCATAAACTGCCGGCTTATAAGTCAGAGCAGCCCAACTGCCGTTCACAACTCTACTGAGACTTGAAGAGAGAGGAAGCGATTCCTAAGCTCTTAGCGATTAGTAGCATTTATATTCGATTGTAATCGATCCGATTATAATGAAGCGATTCCATAACCGAAATAAGGTTCATCCTCTGGTCATCAAAGAGGATTCTACAGAGCAGAGGAATATTTCCTCCCCGGAGGATTTACAGCCTGCTCTACAACATGTTGCACAGCCCAATGTAGCAGCTGCCCGGAAGAAGGGTATTGGTAGCAGAATAGTGCGAGGTATTAGGGCAGCTGGGCGCAACATCAGAAGGTTTTTCAAACCTAAAAAGATTGTTCCAGCAGAGGAGCTATCAGGTCAGAAGCCATAATGATCTATACTTAGTGTATATATAATATAATATAATATAAGGGCGGTGTCATTCCTATACACACACTACAATCACCACTATATACCTGGATTAGAGTCTCTCCTGTCTATATACACAAATCTCTGATTAAACATCAACACATATTACCCTCACTGCACCAAGATGGAACACAAGGCTATCTTTAGCCAAGTGGCAGTTATTTGGCAGTTATTTTTCAAATCTCTGTGGTCTCATATTAGGCTGACCACACCAAGATGGAACACAAGGCTATCTTTAGCCAAGTGGCAGTTATTTTTCAAATCTCAGTGGCCTCAGCTAAAACAACTGTCACTTTTTCAAACAAACAAGGATGTTATTATTGTGTGTGAGGTTTGAAAATGTAGCCTATTGTAGGGTGCAGTTGTACTATAATGTGAGCCTGTGCTGGCTATGGACATTTCAGGTAGAAATCTATCCATTTAAATTAGTATTAAACCCAAATCCAAAAAATGTATTCTATTGCAGCTTACTGATCCTTAGATGTAACGGCTGCATTTGTTTTCTTTTAAGGCTTTTCCCCTGTGTTTTTTACCTGGTAATCTGGTTTAGTAACACATTCCCTGTATTAACGTGCCCCCCCCCCCCACTCTGGATGAAGGAGCACAGGGTTATCCTATGGACAGCAGTGTTGTCAGTTTATGGTGGAAGGGATTGTTAGATGGGTTAGCAGATTTAGATTCACACTAAACGAACGGAAGCTAAATTTCAGCTCACACTTTTTATAGCGGTATTAAACCCAAAAGCAAGCGTTTATTATATTGCAGCTTACCAATTCTTAGATGTGATGGCTGCATTTGTTTTCTTTTTTGTCTTTCTTCTATTTGCATCTGCTGATTCAGCAGTACCGTATTTGCCGGCGTATAAGACCACTGGGCGTATAAGACGAACCCCTATTTTTCCAGGAAAAATTTTGGTTTTGGGATATTCTCAACGTATAAGACTACCCCCTTCCTACTAGTCTTTCTGGAAGCTGAGGGGTAGTCAGAACAACCGCTGACAGGAACAACCGCTGACAGAAACAGCCTTTATTCAGATCTTACTGTGTCGTTACATTACATGCCTCCACTGTGCCGTTACATTACATGCCTCCACTGTGCCATTACATTACATGCCTCCACTGTGCCATTACATTACATGCCTCCACTGTGCCATTACATTACATGCCTCCACTGTGCCATTACATTACATGCCTCCACTGTGCCATTACATTACATGCCTCCACTGTGTCATTACATTACATGCCTCCACTGTGCCATTACATTACATGCCTCCACTGTGCCATTACATTACATACCTCCACTGTGTCATTACATTACATGCCTCCACTGTGCCATTACATTACATGCCTCCACTGTGTCATTACATTACATGCCTCCACTGTGCCATTACATTACATGCCTCCACTGTGCCATTACATTACATGCCTCCACTGTGCCATTACATTACATGCCTCCACTGTGCCATTACATTACATGCCTGCACTGTGCCATCACATGCCTGCACTGTGCCATCACATGCCTGCACTGTGCCATCACATGCCTGCACTGTACCACCACATGCCTCCACTGTACCACCACATGCCTCCACTGTGCCGACACATGCCACCACTGTGCCGACACATGCCACCACTGTCCCGACACATGCCACCACTGTGCCGACACATGCCACCACTGTGCCGACACATGCCACCACTGTGCCGACACAGTGCTAGCTAAGACGATCTCCCTACCTTACGTTCTTTTCATATTTTGGCTTCCAGGCTGCGGGCATCCATGATTCAAAAGCCACGCCTCCTATTCAGACTGTTCCGTGCTAGGCGGGACACTAATTTTCCCAGCGCGGCCTCTGTTCAGTGTTCCACCTATCACGGATGTCCTCTCGTCCGAGGATGAGAGGGCATCTGTGATTGGCGGAACACTGAGCAGAGGCCCTGCTGGGAAAATTAGTGTTCCGCCAATTGCAGAACAGTCTGAGGAGGAGGCGCGGCTTTTAAATCATGAATGCCCGCAGCCTGATGGAGACAGATCCGGCGTATAGGACGACCCCCAACTTTGGATGCATTTTTTTGCATCCAAAAGGTCGTCTTTTACGCCGGCAAATACGGTATGTTTCAGCTTACATGGGTGAGACCATAGGTGTGCGCACAGGGTATGCCAGGTGTGCCTGGGCACACCCTAATCACCCTGTGTGGTGCAGATTCCCAGTGTTTAGACCCCTAATATTTCACTAAAGCCCTCTAATGGGGCTCCTAAATATATATACATATATATATATATATATATATATTTTTTTTTTTTTAAATAATAAAAAATGTAATAAATAAAAAGAAAAAGTACTAACACAGTCCACTACCTTATAGACACCATCAGTATATATACACATGCACATACATGCATATGTGTTTGAGCTTTGGGGCGCACACCCTAATGCAATAGGCTATGCACACCTATGGATGAGACCATCCACGTACTACTGGAAGGGGTGATTAAAATCATCCGCTTTTAATTATTCATGGGAAACCTTTATACCAAAAGGAAAAAAAAAAAATTGGATGTACTACTAGTTATTACATCAAAGTTTGAAAGGGGCCCCAGTGTGAAATGGGCCTTATACTTGTTCTGGCACAAAAGGCCATGTACAAAGAGGAACACATGTACAGGAAAACGTGAAACACAAGATTATTTAATAACACATACAACATTCACTTATGTGTGTAAAAGAAAATTATTTGAAATGACCACAAATTATGTGTAACATAAATAGGTGATGTATGTATAAATATCAGGACTAACAACTTATCTTTTCTCTCTCCAGGAGTAAATGATGTCCTATCCACCAACGACAGAGAGCAAGCTCCATGGACTACCACCGAGGACAACCATCAAACTCCAACCACCCAACCTTCACATGGGTCATTCAACAGTGACATCAAGGGCAAGTCATGTGAAGTTATGCCCACAACTGGTGCCATTGAGGACCAGCCACACACTGTTATACCTGGCACTATTGATACCACCACCATGAAGCCATCCCCACCAGTCTCATCCAACAATATCAAGGAGGACTGGTTACATGCAGTGGTTCCCAACACTGGTGCCATTATGGACCAGTCACACACTGGAATGCCTGACACCACCACGAGCCATGACTCTCTCACATCACTCTCATCCTACAGTGCCAAGGAGGATTCGTCATGCGCAGTGGTCACAAACACTTGTGTGAAAGATCAGTCATGCCCAGTAGTCTCCAACACCTATATCATGAAGGACCAATTCCGCCCAATTTTCAACACTATTGGCGTGAATAAGTCAGCCTTTTGGATACCCTACAAAACTTATACCACCACAGACCATAACCCAGCTACACCAGTCCCATCCAACAATATCAAGAAGGACTGGTTACATGCAGTGGTTCCCAACACTGGTGCCATTATGGACCAGTCACACACTGGAATGCCTGACACCACCACGAGCCATGACTCTCTCACATCACTCTCATCCTACAGTGCCAAGGAGGATTCGTCATGCGCAGTGGTCACAAACACTTGTGTGAAAGATCAGTCATGCCCAGTAGTCTCCAACACCTATATCATGAAGGACCAATTCCGCCCAATTTTCAACACTATTGGCGTGAATAAGTCAGCCTTTTGGATACCCTACAAAACTTATACCACCACGGACCATAACCCAGCTACACCAGTCCCATCCAACAATATCAAGAAGGACTGGTTACATGCAGTGGTTCCCAACACTGGTGCCATTATGGACCAGTCACACACTGGAATGCCTGACACCACCACGAGCCATGACTCTCTCACATCACTCTCATCCTACAGTGCCAAGGAGGATTCGTCATGCGCAGTGGTCACAAACACTTGTGTGAAAGATCAGTCATGCCCAGTAGTCTCCAACACCTATATCATGAAGGACCAATTCCGCCCAATTTTCAACACTATTGGCGTGAATAAGTCAGCCTTTTGGATACCCTACAAAACTTATACCACCACAGACCATAACCCAGCTACACCAGTCCCATCCAACAATATCAAGAAGGACTGGTTACATGCAGTGGTTCCCAACACTGGTGCCATTATGGACCAGTCACACACTGGAATGCCTGACACCACCACGAGCCATGACTCTCTCACATCACTCTCATCCTACAGTGCCAAGGAGGATTCGTCATGCGCAGTGGTCACAAACACTTGTGTGAAAGATCAGTCATGCCCAGTAGTCTCCAACACCTATATCATGAAGGACCAATTCCGCCCAATTTTCAACACTATTGGCGTGAATAAGTCAGCCTTTTGGATACCCTACAAAACTTATACCACCACGGACCATAACCCAGCTACACCAGTCCCATCCAACAATATCAAGAAGGACTGGTTACATGCAGTGGTTCCCAACACTGGTGCCATTATGGACCAGTCACACACTGGAATGCCTGACACCACCACGAGCCATGACTCTCTCACATCACTCTCATCCTACAGTGCCAAGGAGGATTCGTCATGCGCAGTGGTCACAAACACTTGTGTGAAAGATCAGTCATGCCCAGTAGTCTCCAACACCTATATCATGAAGGACCAATTCCGCCCAATTTTCAACACTATTGGCGTGAAAAAGTCAGCCTTTTGGATACCCTACAAAACTTATACCACCACGGACCATAACCCAGCTACACCAGTCCCATCCAACAATATCAAGAAGGACTGGTTACATGCAGTGGTTCCCAACACTGATGCCATTAGGGACCAGTCACACACTGGAATGCCTGACACCACCACGAGCCATGACTCTCTCACATCACTCTCATCCTACAGTGCCAAGGAGGATTGGTCATGCGCAGTGGTCACAAACACTGGTGTGATGAAAGATCGGTCATGCACAGCAGTCTCCAACACCTATACCATGAAGGACCAATTACGCACAGATCTCTTTAATGTTGCCGTAAATAAGTCAGCCTTTTGGATACCCTACACCACTGACACCACCACAAACCATAGGCCATCTGTACAAGTCCCACCCAACAGTGCCAAAAAGGACTGGCCATGCCCAGTGTCAAGCAACACTGGTCCTACATGGTGCCGATCACGCACAGTTTTCAATACTGTTGCCTTGAAGAATGAGTCAGCCTTTTGGATACCCTACAGCACCGACACCACCACAAACCATAGGCCATCTCCACCAGTTCCATCCAACAGTGCCAAGAAGGACTGGTCATGCACAGTGGTCCACAACACCAGTGCCAAGAAGAGCCTATTACGTTCAGCGCTCCTCAACAACTTTGCTAGGAAGAATAGATCAAGCACAGTGTTACCCACAAACACTGATACCATCAAAAACCAGAAGTCATCTATACCAGTCCCATCCAAAAGTGGCAAGAAGAGCCCATCACTCACGGTGGTCACCAAGACCAGGAAAGATCGGTCTTGCACAGTGGCCCCCAACAACAGTGCTATGAAGGACCAATCACGCACAGTGCTCCTGAATACCGTTGCCAAAAAGGACCGATCGTGCAAAGTGTTACCCTCCAAAACTTACATCATCAAAAAACATGAGTCATCTATACCAGTCCCAGTCAAGAAGGACCGATCACCCACATTGGTCACCAAGACAGGTGCCATGAAAGAACTGTCATGCACAGTGGTCCCCACCAACAGTGTTATGAAGGACCAATCACGCACAGTGCTCCTGAATACCATTGCCAAAAAGGACCGATCGTGCAAAGTGTTACCCTCCAAAACTTACATCATCAAAAAACATGAGTCATCTATACCAGTCCCAGTCAAGAAGGACCGATCACCCACATTGGTCACCAAGACAGGTGCCATGAAAGAACCGTCATGCACAGTGGTCCCCACCAACAGTGTTATGAAGGACCAATCACGCACAGTGCTTCTGAATACCGTTGCCAAAAAGGACCGATCGTGCAAAGTGTTACCCTCCAAAACTTACATCATCAAAAAACATGAGTCATCTATACCAGTCCCAGTCAAGAAGGACCGATCACCCACATTGGTCACCAAGACAGGTGCCATGAAAGAACCGTCATGCACAGTGGTCCCCACCAACAGTGTTATGAAGGACCAATCACGCACAGTGCTCCTGAATACCGTTGCCAAAAAGGACCGATCGTGCAAAGTGTTACCCTCCAAAACGTACATTATCAAAAAACATGAGTCATCTATACCAGTCCCAGTCAAGAAGGACCGATCACCCACATTGGTCACCAAGACAGGTGCCATGAAAGAACTGTCATGCACAGTGGTCCCCACCAACAGTGTTATGAAGGACCAATCACGCACAGTGCTCCTGAATACCGTTGCCAAAAAGGACCGATCGTGCAAAGTGTTACCCTCCAAAACGTACATTATCAAAAAACATGAGTCATCTATACCAGTCCCAGTCAAGAAGGACCGATCACCCACAGTGGTCCCCAACAACAGTGCCATGAAGAGCACTGAAGATCAGTCACCTGCAATGCTGCCAAACGCTGGTGCCATGTTGGATCGATCACCTTCAGTACTGCCAATTGCCGGTGCCATGGAGAATCAGTCAAGTTCAGTGGTCCCCATACCACCTGGTATCATGGACCAGTCACCTACAATGCCCCCCAAAACCAATGTCATATGGGACAAGTCATACAGCCTGGCCATGGAAAAAGGCTTCACCTTCCATAAGATACTTGGAGAGGGGGCCTTTGGTAAGGTGATGTTGGCCTCTCATCCCTCCACTAGCATGATACTGGCAGTGAAGATAATTGAAAAGAAAAATTACCTTTATCCAGAAGATCGCCTGCTGAAAGAAGTCAGAAACAACTTGTTTATTACCCATCTGTATGACTCATTCCAATCAAAGGTAAGTCGTTTTATCTTCCTATTTCTTTATCTCTTTCCTGTATTGCACTCCCCTACTGATCCCGACCCCTTAAAATTGTTCTGTAAACGGTGCCCTTTTTAAGGAATTAAATGTAATATAAATGTCATGTAACTTACCTCTTTTCATTTTCACACAGGACCAACTTGTTCTTGTCATGGAATATCTGAGCGGAGGGGATCTCTTGCAACTGATCAAGCATTCAGCTCCACTTCCTGAAGACACCTTAAGGTAAGACCAGTGACTGGGTCACACTAGAGTTGGGGGTGGCTGACCACTGAGGACAGGCAGTGACAAAGCCAGGCCCTTCCAACTCAGCCCCGTCCATCCATACACCTATGTTCTATAAGAAGTCTGTGATGGTTTTCAATGCTAATATATTTCTTTTTTTCTCCATCAGAAATCTCACTGTGGACATAATATGCGGCCTGGAGTTCCTGCATTCTAAGAACATCGTGCACAGGTAATGATTGCATTTACTGATTAACAATGGGTCACTGCACCTTAATAATTTTTATTTATGGGCAAATAATAATGTAGGAATAACGCTGGAGGAATGCTGTTGGCTTCTTGAAATTTTTGGTGAATCGGAACAATTCCTAGTTATTTCAGCCTTCCATGATGTCTCATTCCATCTGCTGCAGACGTCTCAGGGCTCACGCCACAATCTATTAATAAAA
This sequence comes from Rana kukunoris, assembly GCA_029574335.1. Lineage (NCBI taxonomy): Eukaryota > Metazoa > Chordata > Amphibia > Anura > Ranidae > Rana > Rana kukunoris. The sequence continues at coordinate 10,818,064 of CM056053.1, forward strand.
AATTCAATAAGAGGAGGGAGAGATCCTCATAATGAATATAGCAGGTGGGCGGAGCTGAGAACTCAGTAACAGCGATCCTACTGAAGGCGAATTTATAGGAAACCGTTACCAACCCATAAATATTATGTCATATATACTGTTTATAAAATTGTAATTGTTTTCCATCTTTAGTGAACTTGATATGCATAACTCACCATCTACTTCTTTTCTTTTCAGAGATATAAAGCCAGATAATATTCTATTGGATGACGACAGACGTGCTAAAATTGCAGATTTGGGTGTGTCAAAAAGCGGTGTTTCAGAACAGAAGAAAATTCGAGGACTAGCCGGGACAGTGCCTTACATGGCCCCAGAGGTAAGTAGCCTACAACTCGCCTGCTATTAGACTTAGGTCATCTATTCAGATATACCAATTATCCTTATTGTATATATAGAAAGTTAAGTTGTGCCCCCCCCCCATTTTACTAAATGGAGAATTTTTCCACTGATAGTCCAGTTGTTCTCAGTGGGTTTCAAGGCCAGAACTATATCCCCAACAAATGGCGGGAAGTTCTGAGCAGCAGTGTTGGAGGTACTTTGTAGGACCCAATGGAGACGTGCAAATAAGATAAAAGCTCACCTGCTGTAGTCACTTTAACATAGTGAGGCTTCTGAATATTGAGCTGTTGGGGTCAACATTTCTTTATAAAGGGCAAGTTCACTCTTTCTATTTGTCGTGTTGACCAGGGATGAACTTGGCTTCAGTCAGAACCTGGAAGTTCTGAGCCGACCCCAACCAACCAAATAAATAAAACTGCTATATTATTTTATCCACCCCTTCCAACACAAATGAAAACATTTTTGACTGTACATACACTTTAAGCCCCACCTCCAATATTCACACGTTCTGCCCCAGCTTGATGTCTTTTGATCAAGATTTTGGAACTCCTGGCAGACTTCCTACACCACATATGCCAACATGGAGTCATGTCTGTCCTCTGTTTGATCCAACAATGTTCTCATACTCCTTTCTTATGTTTCTACAGGTCCTTCAAAAAATTCCATACTATACTCTGGCTGATTATTTTTCACTGGGAGTAATAGTATACCAGATGGCTGTAGGGAAACACCCGTTCTGGACAGGCCAGAGAACCCCAGAGGAAATGCTGAGGGCAGTGCGCTCTAAGAAGGTTTATATTCCACTACGACTGAACCGTTATCTCCATGACCTCATAGAAAGGGTAAGTATACGTAAAGCTTTAGCTATTGGGAAGGGACAAAATCCTTTCCAGGTTATATATATTGTTGTTAGAAAATTTTAGAATATATAATTTCACATTCTTACCTTCACACATTTATGTAGATCAGGGGCCTCTATGTTTTAAACAAAGGGCCAGTTTACTGTATTTCAGACTTTAAGGGGGCCAGTCTGTTACCAGTGGGAATAGAAAGTGCCCCAGCATAAGTAGAATTAACCCCTTCTTGCCACCGCCTCCTGGTCCTTTAAGAGCACCTAAATATCGGCAGGCATTCGGGTCATGTGATTGCTGCCTGAGCCTGTCACAGCGGTCAAATGATCAGAAAGCTCTCAATGGCAAGTTTGCATCGGGAGCTATCTGGTCCCTGCCGGTGACTGTGCTGGGAGCGCTCAGGGCGCGTGATCTCAGCACAGAAAAGTGTTTACATAGGGCCGCATATATGCATACCATTGGCAGGAAGAGGTTAACAATGTCTCAGGCTTGGTGGTCAGAAAGGTTGTAATAGAATTACATAGTGGGGGTTACTTACTAAAACAGGAGAGGGCAAAATCTCTGCACAGAAACTAACCAGCTTTCAGGTTTTATTGCCAAAGTATAATTCAACAAACTGAAGTTAGAAGCTGATTTGCCACCATGCCTGAGGTCAGTAGGAAGAGAAATACTGGCCTCATCTTTGGTGTCAGTAGGAGGAACAGTGTCCCGTCATTAGTATTTGTTGCCCCATCATTAGTATTAGTGGGAGGAATAGTGTCCCGTCATTGGGTGTTAGTGAGAGGAATAGCGCCCTATCATTGGTATTAGTGGGAGGAATAGTGCCCCATCATTGGTATTAGTGGGAGGAATAGTGCCCCATCATTGGTATTAGTGGGAGGAATAGTGTCCCATCATTGGTATTAGTGGGAGGAATAGTGCCCCATCATTGGTATTAGTGGGAGAAATAGTGTCCCGTCATTGGGTGTTAGTGAGAGGAATTGCTAATATTACACAAATAAAGGACCGCACTAAGAATAAATCCTTTCCCAACACAGTAACAGGTTTGAAAGTCAAAGGAAGCTGAAAAATATAACGGACATAATCTAATTTAAACTGAGTGGGGTGGGGGTTCTATTGTTCAGCTATTGTTCTTGTTTTTTCAATGTTTCTTATGTTATTTCATTCTCTTTTTTAGCTCTTATGCGTCCAACAAGAAATACGAAAGATCCAAGTAAGGGACCTCAGAAGTCACCCGTTCTTCAAGAACTTCAACTGGGCCAAGATACAGAAGAGACCGCCACTCCCGGAAATTGACTTTAGATCTGGAAATTAATTTGGAAATACATAAATAAAGTAGGAGGGGGTGAAACAGGCCACACTCTGAAAGGCAATCCAGAGACGGGCATGATCTCAAGCTTCATCCGTCCTGGGAACAATCCGTCCAGATCACTCCCATGTCCATGTCTACTGGGACACAGGGCTATAGAGACACAGCCGCTGAGTCCTAATGTGATATCTCCGGGGGTGCATGTCCCTGAACTCACCCTGGGTGCGTTTAGGGCGGCAGCTGCACAGATGTCACATTAGGACACAGCAGTTCTCGAATTTTGGAACTCTAGACTGATGATTCAGGGACAATCCGATCGCCTTATGGGGTCAGGAAGAAATTTTTCCCCCTTTGGAGCCAATTTGACCAAGGGGGGTTTTTGCCTTCCTCTGAATCATTAGAAGGTTTAGGGGTCTGAAAAAGTCCCTGCACCTCTTTGAATGCAAATCCAATGCGAGTTCAGCCATACATGCAATGTTTGTGTTCTCTACAGTGTGAACCCGGGCTCAACAAAAAAAAACAACATGACATGTATGCCCAACATTAGAAGAGTGGGTGGATGTGTGGTGGAATATTCTAATGTTGGGCATAAAATGTTCAAACCACCAAGTGACTTATTTTTTGCCACGAGTATACACGGAATTACACCCCAAAACACATTCTGCTACTTGTCCCGAGTATGGAGAGACCACAAGTGAGAGACATTTTGGGAACCTAGCCGTGTACAGTGCGCTTGCCGGACATTACAAAAAGTCCTGCAAGCAGCATCTTTGGAGCTGTTTAGGAGCGCTGTGTACACCGCCATGCCCATTGAAATGAATGGCCACTGCAAATCGATTCGGCAGCGGCAGCAGAGACACAGCCACCGAGTCCTAATGTGATATCTTAGGGGGGTGCGGGTGCATGTCCCTGAACTCACCCTGGGTGCGTTTAGGGCTGTGCACCTACACAGATGTCACATTAGGACACAGCAGCTGTCGATTTGGGTGCTCTAGACTGATGATTCAGGGACAATCCGATCGCCTTAAGGGGTTAGGAAGGAATTTTTTCCCCTTTGCAGCGGCAGCAGAGACACAGCCACTGAGTCCTAATGTGATATCTCCGGGGGTGCGGGTGAACTTCCCTGAACTCACCCTGGGTGCGTTTAGGGCGGCATCTACACAGATGTCACATTAGGACACAGCAGCAATAGGGACACACAGCCAGCTCTGCCATTCTCACTGGGGGTACAAACAGCACAGCTTGAGGCTTCATCTGAGGGAATGGCATGTGCTCTGTCTGCACCCGGACCACGCTGTGTTCAGTGTCGGGTTTTTTAAGAATGAAAGATTACTCAGTCCCTTTCTTCGGCTCCAGTCTCTCCCCTTATCCCCTCCTGGTTGTAGATGTCTACTGGAACACAAGATTGTAGAGACACAGCCACTGAGTCCTAATGTGATATCTCTGGGGGGTGCGGGTGCATGTTCCTGAACTCACCCTCGGTGCGTTTAGGGCGGCACCTGCACAGATGTCACATTAGGACACAGCAGCTGTCAATTTTGGTGCTCTAGATTGATGATTCAGGGACAATACGATCGCCTTATGGGGTCAGGAAGGATTTTTTTCCCCTTTTGGAGCCAATATGACCAAGGTTTTTTTTTTTTCTTTTGCCTTCCTCTGAATTATCGGAAGGTTATGGGGTCTGAAAAAGTCCCTGCACCTCTTTCAATGCAAATCCAATGCGAGTTTAGTAATACTGTATGGCTGAACTCGCATTGCATGTGATCAGCACCGCATCGGCATGCGAATCACATGCAATGTTTGTGTTCTCTACAGTGTGAACCGGGCTCAACAAAAAAAAAAGAACATGACATGTATGCCCAACATTAGAAGAGTGGGTGGATGTGTGGTGGAAGATTCTAATGTTGGGCATAAAATGCCAGAACAGTTCAAACACCCCACCAAGTGACTCCTTTTTGCCATTAGTATATACGGAATTACACCCCAAAACACATTCTGCTACTTGTCCCGAGTATGGAGAGACCACAAGTGAGAGACTTTTTGGGAACCTAGCCGTGTACAGTGCGCTTGCCGGACATTACAAAAAGTCCTACAAGCAGCATCTTTGGAGCTGTTTAGGAGCGCTGTGTACACCGCCATGCCCATTGAAATGAATGGGCACTGCAAATCTATTCAGTAGCGGCAGCAGAGACACAGCCACTGAGTCCTAATGTGATATCTCCGGGGGTGCGGGTGCATGTCCCTGAACTCCCCCTGGGTGCGTTTAGGGCTGTGCACCTACACAGATGTCACATTAGGACACAGCAGCCGTCGATAAAGCCGCATGTTCCATCAGACATCAAATCTCATGCAATGTTTGTGTTCTCTAAAGTGTGAACCCGGGCTCAACAAAAAAAAGAACATGACATGTATGCCCAACATTAGAAGAGTGGGTGGATGTGTGGCGGAAGATTCTAATGTTGGGCATAAAATGCCAGGACAGTTCAAACACCCCACCAAGTGACACCTTTTTGGAAAGTAGACACCACAAGGTATTTGCTGAGAGGTAATCACCGGTTAGTTATTAACCACGGAGTGGTTATTGGCCGGTAAACGGAAGATTGCTGCAGCCCATACAAAGTGTCGGGGAGTATTGGTATCTTTGCAAAGCTTTGATGTTGTATTATGTCATGTATTATGTTAGCCGGGGCAGAGAAGAGCTCCAAACACATTTTTCAACAGACTTGGGAAGGACCTTGCCGTGGTTCTGTTGCTCACAACCTGTTGAAGCCACTGCAGAGACCTGATTGCAATTCTTATTTTTCTTTTTGCTTTACTTTAAGCGGAGTTCCACCCAAAAATGTAACTTCCGCTTTTCGGAAACCCTCCCCCCTCCAGTCTTTTAATAAACACACACATATCTGTCCCATGGTCCAGCGATACGGCCGCTCAAAGCCTCGTTCTCTCCCCGCCTTTCCTCAGCACCGGTGACAGCTTGCGGCTCCACAGCCGGGTGCGCACACTAGTGAATGCCGGTGCAGAGGAATTCACCAATCTTCTGGGACTTGTGACGTATCCCAGAATATTGCAGAGAGGGAGGGGGGAGAGGAGGAGTCACCTAAGCGGCGCAAGTGGAAGTGGGGGCTAGGTACCTATCAAATCTAGGTATCCCCCCCCAAAGAAAAATTCATGCCAAATGTGGCAAGTCAGGGGGTTAGGACTCCTTAAAACTGAACCCCACTTTAAATTACACCCCTGGATCTAGAGCAACTATTGTTAAATATATCAATACAAAAAAAAAAAAAAGCAAAATGTATTCTTTGGTCTCCTTGCAGTCAGATCGCTGGTTGTGCCAACGCTTCCTATATTAATAAATGATGTAACAAAATAGCAAAGTCATTATATCAGTGTAAAAATAAGTAAACAATGTATTTCATATCTTTATTAGCCAGATAAGCCTCGTCTGTGCCCCTCTCTGCTTTAGGCCCCATGCACACGAGACGCAAATGCAAACAAATCTAAACACACGTTTTCAAAGGCAAAAAACGGCGTTTAAAACGCTTGTTTTTGCCGCGAATTTCACTGCGTTTTACCGTGTTTGCGTTTATAAGTGTTTAGTTAGGAGACATCATAAGACCCTCCCTAAGCTCAAAAAACAATATTTTTTAACCATTTCAGCCATTTTGTGAGACCAAAGTGAGTAGCAGCTGAAAGAGCAGCACTATACTTGTATTTAGCGTGTCACTTGCCACATCACCTGCCACAAGCTGTGGATTTTACACTTGCCATGTCACCTGCCACAAGTTGTGGATTGTCCACTGGCCACGTCACCTGTCACATCAACTGGCCACATCACCTGCCACAAGTTGTGGATTTTCCACTTGCCATGTCACCTGCCACATCACCTGCCACATCACCTGGCCACCTCACCTGCCACAAGTTGTGGATTGTCCACCTGCCACGTTAACTGGCCATGTCACCTGCCACAAGTTGTGGATTGTCACCTGGCCATGTCACCTGGCCACGTCACCTGGTCACGTCACCTGGCCACGTCACCTGGCCACGTCACCTGGCCACGTCACCTGCCACAAGTCATGGATTGTCCACTGGCCACGTCACCTGTCACTTCACCTGCCACAAGTTGTGGATTGTCCACTTGCCACGTCACCTGACCACTTCACCTGCCACAAGTTGTGGATTGTCCACTTGCCACGTCACCTGCCACAAGTTGTGAATTGTTCACTTGCCACATCACCTGGCCACGTCACCTGCCACATCACCTGGACACCTCACCTGCCACAAGTTGTGGATTGTCCACTTGCCATGTCACCTGGCCACCTCACCTGCCACTTCACCTGTTCACATCACCTGGCACGTCACCGGGCCAAAAGTTGTGGATTATCCACTGGCCACGTCACCTGCCTTGTTCCCAAGCTCTAAAAACAATATTATTTAACCATTTTAGCCATTTTGTGAGGCCAGAGTCAGTAGCAGCTGAAAGAGCAGCACTATACTTGTATTTAGCGTGTCACTTGCCACATCACCTGCCACAAGCTGCGGATTGTCCACTTGCCATGTCACCTGCCCCAAGTTGTGAATTGTCTACTTGCCACGTCATCTGCCACAAGTTGTGGATTGTCCACTGGCCATGTCACCTGCCACAAGTTGTGGATTGTTCACTTGCCACATCACCTGGCCACGTCACCTGCCACATCACCTGGACACCTCACCTGCCACAAGTTGTGGATTGTCCACTAGCCATGTCACCTGCCATGTCAACTGGCCACGTCACCTGCCACAAGTTGTGGATTGTCCACTAGCCATGTCACCTGCCATGTCAACTGGCCACGTCACCTGCCACAAGTTGTGGATTGTCCACTTGCCATGTCACCTGGCCACCTCACCTGCCACTTCACCTGTTCACATCACCTGGCACGTCACCGGGCCAAAAGTTGTGGATTATCCACTGGCCACGTCACCTGCCTTGTTCCCAAGCTCTAAAAACAATATTATTTAACCATTTTAGCCATTTTGTGAGGCCAGAGTCAGTAGCAGCTGAAAGAGCAGCACTATACTTGTATTTAGCGTGTCACTTGCCACATCACCTGCCACAAGCTGCGGATTGTCCACTTGCCATGTCACCTGCCCCAAGTTGTGAATTGTCTACTTGCCACGTCATCTGCCACAAGTTGTGGATTGTCCACTGGCCATGTCACCTGCCACAAGTTGTGGATTGTCCACTTGCCACGTCACCTGCCACGTCACCTGACACAAGTTGTGGATTGTCCACTGGCCACGTCACCTGTCGCATCAACTGGCCACTTCACCTGCCACAAGTTGTGGATTGTCCACTTGCCACGTCACCTGCCACAAGTTGTGGATTGTCCACTTGCCACGTCACCTGGCCACGTCACCTGCCATGTCACCTGGCCATGTCACCTGGCCATGTCACTTGCCACAAGTTGTGGATTGTCCACCTGCCACGTCAACTGGCCACGTCACCTGCCACAAGTTGTGGATTGTCCACTGGCCACGTCACCTGCCACATCACCTGGCCACCTCACCTGCCACAAGTTGTGGATTGTCCACCTGCCACGTCAACTGGCCATGTCACCTGCCACAAGTTGTGGATTGTCCACTTGCCATGTCAACTGGCCATGCCACCTGGCCACATCACCTGCTACAAGTCATGGCCACGTCACCTGTAACTTCACCTGGCCACTTCACCTGCCACAAGTTGTGGATTGTCCACTTGCCACGTCACCTGACCACGTCACCTGCCACAAGTTGTGGATTGTCCACTTGCCACATCACCTGGCCACGTCACCTGCCACAAGTTGTGGATTGTCCACTTGCCACATCACCTGGCCACGTCACCTGCCACAAGTTGTGGATTTTACACTTGCCATGTCACCTGCCACATCACCTGGCCACATCACCTGGCCACCTCACCTGTCACAAGTTGTGGATTGTCCACTGGCCACGTCAACTTGCCATGTCACCTGCCACAAGTTGTGGATTGTCCACTTGCCACGTCACCTGGCCACATCACCTGCCACAAGTTGTGGATTGTCCACTTGCCACTTCACCTGCCACAAGTTGTGGATTGTCCACTTGCCATGTCACCTGGCCACGTCACCTGGCCACGTCACCTGCCACAAGTTGTGGATTGTTCACTTGTCACATGACCTGGCCATGTCACCTGCCACAAGTTGTGGATTGTCCACTGGCCACACCACCTGCCACGTCACCTGCCACAAGTTGTGGATTGTCCACTTGCCACATCACCTGGCCATGTCACCTGCCACAATTTGTGGATTGTCCACTGGCCACGTCACCTGCCACACGTTGTGGATTGTCCACAATGCAATGCAAGCAATTTCAGTTGTTTATGTTTTTTTAATGCTTTTTCATCATTTGCCATCATTTTTGAGATTTCTAATGTAAAAAAATAGGTCACCTTTAAAAACGCCTAAAAACGAAATCGCGGCAAAACGCCGGTACCGCGTTTTGCCGCGTTTAGCGTCTGAAACGCGAAAACTTTTGCGTCTGAACCCATGTGTTTGCTTCTGGAAAAACTAGGGTAAACTCAACTGCCTAAAAACAGCAATAAATGAGATTGTGTGCATGGACACATAGGATAACATTGAATGTGTTCAGGGGCAGTTGAAAAAAATGTCCAAATGCCTCTGAACTCGAGTTTACCAGCGTCTCGTGTGCATGGGGCCTTAGTTTCATCTGATCCCCCTGTACAAGGATAGTGCCTTCCCTCATATTACAATCCTGATCATCGTATGATAATTACTTACATTGTATAACAAATAAAAATATTAACATTATCCCATGTTGTGTTTTTTCCATTTATTGTGTGACAAATGAGGATAATCGCAGGTTTTCTCTATTTGTTCTATTATTAGTTCCTTAACCACTTATGCCTCAGAAGATTTACCCCCTTAATGACCAGGCTGTTTTTTGCGATACGGCACTGCGTCGCTTTAACCACTTAAGGACCCCTTCACGCCGATATACGTCGGCAGAATGGCACTGCTGGGCACATCAACGTACCTGTACATTGCCCTTTAAGCCCAGCCGTGGAAGTCCCACGATCGGTCCCCGGAGCTGAAGAACGGGGAGAGGTGAGTGTAAACACAGCTTCCCCGTTCTTCACTGTGGCACTGTCATCGATCATGTGATCCCTTTTATAAGGAAACACAATCAATGACGTCACACCTATAGCCACACCCCCCTACAGTTAGAAACAGAGATGAGGTCACACTTAACCCCTTCAGCGCCCCCTTGTGGATATTTTCCAAACTGCAATTGCCTTTCTTTTACAGTAATCAGTGCATTTTTATAACACGTTTTACTGTGAAAATGACAATGGTCCCAAAAATGTGTCAAAATTGTCCGAAGTGTCCGCCATAATGTCGCAGTCACGAAAAAAAAACGCTAATCGCCGCCATTAGTATTAACTTTTTTTTTTTATAAAAATGCAATAAAACTATCCCCTATTTTGTAAACGCTATAAATATTGCGTCAACCAATCGATAAACGCTTATAGCGATTTTTTTTACCAAACAAAGGTCGAAGAATACGTATCGGCCTAAACTGAGGAAAAAAAACATGAATATCTTTTTTGGGGATAAGTAAAAAATAATGCATTTTTTTAAAAATTGTCGCTCTATTTTTGTTTATAGCGCAAAAAATAAAAACCGGAAAGGTAATCAAATACCACCAAAAGAAAGCCCTATTTGTGGGAAAAAAAGGACGCCAATTTTGTTTGGGAGCCACGTCGCACGACCGCGCAATTGTCAGTTAAAGTGACGCAGTGCCAAATCTCAAAAAGGGGCCTTGTTGCATACAAACAAATTTAATGTCCTTTTTTTCCCACTAATTTAGCTTTTAGTGGTATTTCATCACCTCTGCGGTTCTTATTTTTCTGCGATATAAACAAAAAAAAAAACTTAGATTTTTTTTTTTTACTTTTTGCTATAATAAATATCCCCCCCCCCCCCAAAAAAAACAAATGTATTCATCAGTTTAGGCCGATATGTATTCTTCTACATGTTTTTGGTAAAAAAAAAAAATCGCAATAAGCGTATATTGAATGGTTTGCGCAAAAGTTATAGGGCCAGATTCAGGAACGGTTACGCTGGCGGATCGAGTGATCCGCCAGCCTAACTGTGGCTTTGAGCCGGCGTTTCTGTTTTCTGTAACCAGAAAACAAGAAACGCCGGGTTGAAGTTCCGATGCGAGCAGCGTAACTGAGTTTCGCCATCGCATCGTTACTTCAACTTAAAAATGGCGCCGGGGGCGTTCCCGCCGATTTATGCTCAAAAAATATGTTAATGAGCGGAAATCGGCAATTCACGATCGAATTCCGGCGCGACGCAGTGACGTTACGACGTTTCCGGACGGGATACGCGGCGCATAGTTATACCTACATGGGGTTGGAATATCCTATGTTAGGTATAGGCGTCGTCATCGTGTCGGGAAAAAAAAAAAAAACGTCGCTTGCGTAAAACGGTCATGAATGGGAATGTGACGTCATTGACGTTCATTCACAGATTTTGGAGCATGCGCACGGGGATGTTTTGACACTCGACGCATGCGCAGTACGTTGGCGGCGGGATCGCGCGTAGTTAGCATACTACACGCCCTGTACCCGCTAAATTTGAATTCCGCCGGCTCATTTGTGATGCGCTGCCGCAACTTTAGGAGCAAGTGCTTCGTGAATGACAGCACTTGCTCCTAAAATTTCGGCAGCGCAACGCAAATGAGAAGCGTTACTCCAGAGCAAAGATGCTCTGGACTACCTGAATCTGGCCCATAGTGTCTACAAAATAGGGGATATATATTTACGTAATTTTTATTATTAATTTTTGTTTTACTAGCAATAGCGGTGATCATACTATTCACTGTACTAATGACACTGGCTGAGAAGGGGTTAACATCTAGGGCAATCAATGGGTTACCTGTCTGCCTTATAATGTGTAATATGTGCTGCTTTTTTACTACAGATTGATTTGTTTATTTCTTCTGCTTCGCAGGAAAACAAAAACAAAGCAATTGTTCCCTCTGTACAGAGCCCTGTGTTGATTTTCAACACAGGGCTCTGGGCTATGATTGGACACAGCCGATCAGCAGGTCTCAGCCATGAATCATTGGCCGGAATCTGCTGACAAACCCTCACAGGGAGTAGATGGCGGGCTCTGACAAACATGGAGAAGGTGGGTAGGGGCACACGCCCAAAACCTGGAAATAGGCAGCGTTGTATGGGTATGCCGCCCCTGTCATAGTATTGGTACCGCGTGAGCCAGCAGGTGGATTTGATCGACAACTACTAGTTAAGGTGATTGTAAAAGGCTTACTTAAAAAATGTATTTAAAAAAATAACAAACATGTTATACTTACCTCCTCTGTGCAGTTGGTTTTGCACAGAGCAGCCCCGATCCTCCTCTTTGCTGCTCCTGGCCCCTCCCTCCTCTCCAGTGCCCCCAGAGTCAGCAGCTTCCTATGGGGGCACCTGAGTTGAGTCAAAAATCCATGTATCCATTCAGACGCGGAACCCCGACCCGTCCCCTCTTTTCTCTGATTGGTTGACTGACTTTGATAGACAGCCATGGGAGCCAATGGCACCACTGCTGTGCCAATCAGGAGGAGTGTCGCGAAACAGCTTAGACATTTGTGGACATCGCTGGAGAGAGAAGGGGCTCAGGTAAGTACTTAGGGGGGATGCTGGGGAGGGCTGCTACAAACAGAAGGCTTTTTATCTTAATGCATAGAATGCATTAAGATAAAAAAAAAAAAAAAAAAACTTCTGCCTTTAGAACTCCTTTAAATTTCTTTGTAGCAACGAGTTTTAATCGGCAGCATTGCCCACAGATTACACTTGCAGTTTTGTAGGAACTGGCATAATGTGTGGATCCAACGTTCTTCACATAAGCACTAAATCAAATACATTGTAACAATATTGTTACAATGTATTTATGAATGAAGCCTGCAAACAGTGACTGGCTTCTTTCACACAGGTACCAGCTGCTAGCTCTCAGACCAGGACACCGCTGTCAGTATGTGCCTGATATGACACAATGCAGAGTAAATGTGGTGGCAGGAGAGAGGAGAAGACTGGCTTGTTACGCCACCCTGTCATTATTATCTGCAGCTGGAGTTCCCAAAGTTTTTAAGAGAGTTGACATTTGCATAGGACAAAGCAGGGTTCCACTGTAAAGAGACACTAAAGGGAGGATGCTCCCCGGGGGCCGGCATCTTGCCCTGTGTGCTGGGTTTCGGCCATCATCATTGGCCGGTGTGGGATGATGTCACATCATGACATACAAGATCGGCCTGGCCACTGTAGGCTGAGCTGTGCATGTGCAGCTCAGTTTACAGTCCAGCGATCAATGCGTGCGGGCAGGTAGGTATGTTTTATCGCATGTCGGCTGCTCACAGTGTATGACTTCAGTTCTGCTTTACCTCGGCTGTAGCTCAACACCGAGATGGACTATAAAGTGAATGATGACTCTGAGCAGTGGCAGCTGGTGATTTTGTTTGGGGGGGTGGCAAACAACCACCCCAACTCCCCCCTAGTTGGCCGGTCAATCGGTGTCACCCCCCCCCCTATACCTCGGTACTTACCTCATCGGTTTCAAATGGGCTGGCTCCTTTGTGCGGTGGGCAGTGGCCGGGTTGCGGGCTCCTGCTGGCGGCGGGTTGCAAGCTCCTATGGGCAGCATGCAGTGGCTCACGTGTCCTGTCTGTCTCACGGCGGATTCCGAAATGCGTCTCCTCCCTCCTCCTAGGCGTCCAATAGAATCGCCTGTCCTTTCAGCCAATCGGGTGACAATTGTCAAATCACAGGCTATAACAGTGATTGACAACCAGTTCTCCCGCCTCCCGGTCATTAGAACGAGACCCTGAGCTGTCAGTAAGGCCGCGTACACACGACTAAATAAATCCGATCAAATCGGTCTGACAGACTGTTTTGATCGGATTTGTCTGCTGGGCTATTTTGGTTTGATCATGTACACACGATCAAACCAAAATCCCCACCGGCAGACAGCGCAGTGACGTTGACGCCGCCACGTCACCACACCAGGAAGTAAAAAACTTCCACGCATGCGTCGAATCCATTTGACGCATGCGCGGGCAGATATGTCCGCTGGTTAGTGTACTAACCAGCAGATATGTCGGACAGACGGGTTCCCAGCAGACAGATTTTAAAGCATGCTTTAAAATTTGTCTGCTGGAAAAACCTGTCTGTCCGCCCGTACACACGTCCGTCGGACCGTTTCCAGCAGATAAATTCAAACATGTGTACGCGGCCTTACAGTCTGGTCTCAGTACTGGGATCGCGTGATCAAACGCGCTTTCAATGCAAACACAGGAGCACATACAGTACATGCGGAGTCCGAGAATAAAGCCCACTTCCTGGATGCTGCTTATATTGGAATTCTTTGTTGAGAGCCTGCCCACTGCGCGCTCCCAGCACAATGACCGAACTGTCAAAAATAGATACGTGCAATTTGTTTTTTAAGAAATTTCAACAAATTCGTGAATTTAAAAATATCCAAATTAACGAAAACTCGTTTAACAAATTTTTCCCACATATTTGGAAATTCTACCATTCGAAAATTCGTAAATTCGAGAATCTGAAAATTCGGAAAAAATAAGAATGAAAATCCGAAAATTCTAAACAAAAATCTTAAAACCTGAAAATACAACAAATAATAACGTAACTATTACTAACTATTCAATTCTAGGTATTGGAATTTTCCTTTCAGATTTGGTTGTTAGCAAATGTAATGAATACAAATTTATCTGAAGTTACAAATTATCCGAAATAACAAATGGCTAAATCTAAATGAATGGAACCCAACAAATTACCGTATTTATTGGGGTATAGCGCGCTCCCGCGTATAGCGCGCACCCCTAAAGTGGCCCCCATTCCTGTGGAAAAAAGTTTTTTGTACTTACAGTTTTGGTGTCTTGCGCGGCGTCAATCGGCGATCTCGTCGGGTCTGTCTGCAGCTTCGGGTGTCCTCATCGTCGGGTCCGGCGTCCTTCTGCGGGGTCCGCCACGCTCGATCCCCGCGCCGAGTTTGAATACTGCGCTGACATATTCCGAGCGCAGTACACTCGTGTATAGTCGGGCAGGCTCGGCTACTCTCGCGCTCACGTCCTGTACGTCCAGGACGTGAGCGCGAGAGGAGCCGAGCCTGCCCGACTATACACGAATGTACTGTGCTCGGTATATGTCAGCGCAGTATTCAAAACTCGGCGCGGGAAAGCGGGTACCGGCGTATATCGCGCATCCACGATTTTGCCCTGATTTTCAGGGCAAAAAAGTGCACGGTATACGCCGATAAATACGGTACTTTTTTTTAGTATTATTATTATTTACTATTAATTTGTTCCGTTCCATTTGTTTAGATGCGGCATTCGTTATATTGGATAATTTGTAACTTCAGATAAGTCCGTATTTTTTATGTTCACTAACAGCCAAATTTGAAAGGGAATTCCAATACCTATAATTTAATAGTTATTATTAGTAAGTTATTATTTAGAGTTTTCAGATTTTCTTTCTTATTTTCGGATTTTCGAATTTTTGAATATCCAAATTCCGAATTTTTCGAAATCCCAAATTTTCGAATTCACAAATTCAGAATTTTTGAAATTACACATGTGCACATGTCTAGTCAAGAACAGCTTCCTGTCTTCAGTAATGATCATCAGCCATTAGGATAAACCCCCCCAGATTGGGCAGTCCCCCCCCCTCCAGGTATAAAGACCCAGTTATAAGGGTCTGAAGGGGAAAAGGGGTGAACATACAATTATATTCTGTGCACTTAGCAAAACATCCAGCCTATCTACAGAGTTAGTCAAACAATATTCTGTGAATGGCTAGTCCACATTTTATCAACTCTTACTGTAGAGAAGCCTTTCTCTGTTCGAGAGGTAAACTTCTTCTCCACCCCCTTGTCATCTGCAATGACTTTAAATTTGACAATGTTGCACCAAGTTTACTATGTGGACCATTTCTGTATTTGCTTTTTACTCTTTGCTTTGACAAATTAACATTTACATATTTTACAAAGAAATACTAGAGCACCATGGGCTAAGGAAAGCATACAGCAGAAGTACTTCACTTCTGTGTCTTGCTGAAGTCTCAGACTGGGCCAACTGGAGGGGGAGCAGCCGTGAATAAGCAGCAGGGATTGCCAAGTCTCCGTAGCTACAAGCAAGCAAACTATATGTAGTGCATCTCCCGAAGGAGCTGTTGGTCAATAGGGATCCTCCACCCTGCACAGCCAGGAACACTTGAGACAGAAAACAGTCCAGCAACTTTGTTTTTGTGTTTTATTTAGGGGTTAATAAACTTGGACGGGCATGGGATGCCCACTTGACTTATCAGCAAAGAACTCTTCAGGGACACTTCAACTATATACAGTTCATATACACTCCGCCTCTGCCCCCTGCACAAACTTCCTTGCAGATCCTCAGTGGTGTAACCCTAAGGAAAAGTTTGTAGCAATGGCCCTTTACAGACAGGGACCACGGACCCCTATACTTGAGAACGATGGGGTGACACCACTTTCATTGCACTTTCTCCCAGTCTCTGCCAGTCCGCCTGGCTGCAGCTACCCCCCTTCCTGGTAACATCCCACATTCCTCCCAGACTGCACACTCACCAGTCCACCTGGATGACTTCTCCTGGAGACCTCCTGGGCGTGCTCACTGTCTCCTGCTGTCCTCACTCCTGCTTACGTGTCTCTGGACAGGACTTCTTGAGTGTTGCAAGAGGATCCCTCTAGCACCTGAGCCCCAGGCACGAGGTCACCCCCCCCCTCCCAGAGTAGGGGGAACCCTCAAGGGCGACCGACAGCCTTTAGCACTTCCTCTCTAGCTCCACCTTAACTCCACTGCCCCTGCTGTCCTGACCTAGAGTATTTAAGAGGTGCTCTCCCCCTGCCAGCCCACTTGGATTGACTGGGCCCTCATCAATACACCAGGCAGCTCCTAACCTCCCTCTCATTCTTCTGGAAGCTTCTCCAATGTTCCAGAAAACAGGGAGAGGTACTGCCTGCTGAGTTATCCAGCCTCACTCACCCTGACCCAGATTAAACCCAGCCTGGCTCTCAGCCAAAAAATGGTTAATACCACCGGCAATGCACCTCTGCAGAGGCGCATTGCCAGTGGTATAGCCGCGGTTTGCCATTGCTTTCAATGGGGAGGAGCGGTAAAAACACTGCTCCTTCACCGCTCAAAAGATGCGGCTAGCAGGACTTTTGACGCAATCCTGCTAGCGCACCGCTCCAGTGTGAAAGCCCTCTGGCTTTCACACTGGAGAAACAGCTGTTTCAGGTCTGTTTGCAGGCGCTATTTTTTTTTTTGTAAACTTTGTTTATTGATTTTCAACCAGTACAAACTCCACATGGCACATAAGCCGTTACAACACCGGCAGTAAGTGAAACACATAACAGTTATATCAAATGGATAGACCCTGCATTAGAAACAAAACCCATCACGTCACACACATTCAACATCCATAGCCACTCACACACACACAACACTCCTGGCCCTCACCCCCGCCCCAGACTATACCTGTGCCCCCCCCCCCGCCACCCTCCAAACAATCAACGGTTTACTACAATCTCACATAGTCCCCCCATTCACGGCCCCTCATGGCTGAGAGAGTGGGGTATCCTTCCAAAAGGAGTCCTCAATATCCAGCCAGGGTTGCCAGATTTTATAAAACTTTTTGGGCAGGCCCTGCTTTTGTATACACATTTGAATATGGGTAGGACCTTATTCACCATACGATATAGCATTTGAACAGTAGGGGCGGATGCACTCTTCCAATGTAGTAATATCAGTTTCCTGGCATAAAAGAGGATTATGCGTACCAGAGTCCGAGCATGAGCCGTGGAAACAAAGTCATTGAGCACCCCAAGCAGTCCAACTTCCGGGGTGAAAGGAAGAGAAAAATGTAGGTGGTCCTTAAAAAAAGAAAACAAGTCCATCCAATATGACATTACAGTAGGGCATGACCAGAACATGTGTATGCAATCGGCCTCAGTGGAGCCGCACCTAGGGCAGTCAGCAACAGAAATCAGACCCATACGGGCCAACCTGGCGGGAGTATAGTGCAACTGGTGGATAAACTTAAACTGAACATACTGATGGTTAGTCCCAATAAGATCAAGGAAGCAGACCTCCGAGGCCTCCTTCCACCCCTCCTCGGACAGCCCCGGAATGTCCACCTCCCATTTCCGCTGAGCTGTCAAAAAGGGTTTAACCCCCGCCGATTGGAGACGTGAGTAAAACGTTGTGACCAGTTTCCCCAGATCAGTGTATGACATGAGCGCCTCCAGAGGCGATTCGCCAAGCTCCTGGGACAGACCCTCAAATTGTGTCCGTATTGCATGACGGAGTGACATATATCTGAACAAAGAATTAGCTGGCACCCCACTGCGTGCCCTCAGTACATCAAATGAAGCAAACTCGTCTCTTGCAAAAATACGTGAAATTCGTGTGACCCCATTTTTTGTCCACCACCCGGAATCTGGGTGGCCCAGGAGCTCAGGGAAATTAAGATTATGCCATAGGGGAGCTCTAGGGGACACCCCGCCCAAATCTGCAAGCATCCCGTTACCCTCATGCCAGGCCAGCCAGCTCACCTCCATCGGGGAGTCCCGGGAGCATCGTCCGGCCTTAGACCTACGTAGGTCATCGACCAGCGAGTCCCTGGACCCCACGAAAGCGGACAAAAGAGCGGTGGAACAGGACGGGGAGGCCTCCAGGAACCAGTCATAAACATACGTAAGTTGTGACGCTATAAAGTACTGTCTCAGGTTAGGGCACGCCAAGCCTCCGTCCAGCTTGGGGGCCTGGAGAGAGGCCCTAGCAATGCGTGGACACGACCCCTGCCAAAGAAAAGTGAACAGGAGCGAATTAATTTTTTTTTAAAGTTTTTTCAGCAAAAAAATAGGGGATGCCCGGAACACATATAGAAACTTGGGTAGGTATATCATTTTGAAAACATTAACACAGCCTATAAGATTAAGTGGTAGAGAAGCCCAGATCTTAAGTCTTGTCTCCATATGGGACACAATTGGGGCAACATTTAGGGTCTCATAAGAAGACAAGTCTGCACTAACGTGTATCCCCAAGTATTTGAAAGTAGGTTGGATGGATAGTTTAGACCCAGAGAGGTAGGAGTAGTCCAACTCTGGACCTATAGGGAATGCCACCGACTTCTCCCAACCCACCTTCAGCCCGGAGACTCTCCCAAATTCCTCCACCACGCCCATCAATGAGACAAACGACCGCTCCGTGCCATCCAGGTAAATCAGGGCATCATCCGCGTACAGAGAGATCTTTTCAGAGAGGGCACCATAACAGATGCCCCCCACCCCCGCCGTCTGCCGCACCGCCAGAGCCAAAGGCTCAATGGCCAGGGCAAAAAGGAGTGGTGAGAGCGGGCAGCCCTGCCTGGTGCCCCTCTGCAAAGTAAAGACAGCCGAGACATCTCTATTAGTGCACACTCTGGCTTTTGGGTTAATGTATAGCAGGCGGACCCACCGAATAAACTGGGCGCTAATACCCATGCGGTGCATGGTCTCCCACAAGAAGGACCAGTTGACAGTGTCAAAGGCCTTCAGCACATCCAAAGATAACACCAAACCACCCCTATTCACCGCTGCTGCCCTGTGTATGTGCAAGTAGAGTCATCGGATGTTATCGTACGTACTCTTTCCCGGCATAAACCCCGCCTGATCCCTGTGAATAAGGCGGAGAATAACCCCCTGAAGTCTAATAGCTAAAATTTTTGCAAGCACCTTTACGTCACTATTTAGCAGGGATATGGGGCGGTATGACCCACACAGCAGTTTGTCTTTATCGGGTTTGGGGAGCACCACTATCAGGGCCTCACACATGGAGGAGGGAAGCTCGCCCCCCTGCAGTGCCTGCCCAAACAGGGAGTGCAGCTTCTGTGCTAATTCCGCCGCATAGTTTTTATACCACTCCGCGGGTAGGCCGTCCAGCCCAGGGGCCTTGTTAGGAGGGAGTGAATATATAGCCTCAGTGACCTCTTCTACCGTGAGGGCTTTGTCCAAGATCGCATTATGCGACGCTTCCAGGACAGGGAATTGGAGTGATTCCAGGAATCCCAACGTCTCCACCTCATCCGGAGGGGGCGGAGCTGTATAGAGGGTTTCATAGAAGGCCTGAAAGGTTTGATTTATGACCAAGGGATCCGATGTGACAGATCCATCCAGCAGCCGGACACGAGGGATCGTCCGATCCACGTACTCCGTGCGGGAGAGGTATGCCAACAACTTACCATTCTTACCACTATATTCCAGCAACCTGGCAGATAGATATACCTGCTGTTTATTTGTCACCTCCACCCTGTGAAGGTCCAGAGCCCTATGCGCCCCCACCAGAACAGAACGTGAGTCCGGGGTGGGAAGCGCAGAGTATTGGGCCCTGGCGTTCTCCAGGCAGGATTCCAAGGCCAAAAGGGCAGCCTGGGAGGACTTCCTATGTCGGGCAATATTGGAGATGTATGAGCCCCGCACTGACGCCTTAAAGGCATCCCACATGGGGCCAAAGGAGGCCGAACCAGCATTGTCCCCCCAATAGTGGGACATATCTTGCTGAACCGGCTCCTGAAACTCAGGAGTGGAGACCCAGAGTGGACTGAGCCGCCACACCCGAAAGGAGGGCCTGTGTCCCAGTACCAGGTCTATAGAAAGGGCAGAGTGGTCTGATAGCGTCTGAGATAGGTGGGAAACTGACCGCACCTTGGGGATCAAATCAGGGGTCCCTAAAGTGTAGTCCAACCTGGAGAGGGTACGGTATGTCCTTGATTGGCATGTATACTCCCGAGCCTCGGGACGGCCGAGCCTCCAGAGATCCACATATCCAAAGGAGGCACACCACTGACTAAATAACTTCGATTCATATTGGATGGGCCTCAAGCGGTCCCGAACAGGGTCGAGCACCGAGTTGAAGTCCCCCACTATAAGAGAGGCCACCACTGGGAAGGTGGCAAACTGTACACTTAAGTCTGTGAAGACATCCGCTGTGACAGGGGGAGGAACATATACCACCACTAACAGCAGCGGCGTGGCGTGCACTGTACATTGGAGAAAAACATACCGACCCTTAGGGTCCGATATCACCCTCTCACAGGAGAATGGGAGGCCCTTCCGCACCAAAATGGATACCCCCCGTGCATAATTAGAGTAAGTGGAATGATACCCATGCATGACCCAGCACTTTTTAAGTGCCATTACCAGGGCTGGACTGAGACCAAAATTTGGCCCTGGACTTCATCCAGACCGGCACACTTTAAGTTTGCTAACAAGCACAAAAACAGTATATAAACTATAAGTAGCATAACATAAGTCCTCACCTCTTTTATTATTTCACTTAATCTCCTCTGTATTTTTCTCATCCTTCTCACATCACTGCATGAAGTGAAGGGCGAGCTACGCAGCCATTACTTTGACAGGCTGTCACTGAAACCGGCCCACTGAGCCATCGGCCCACCGGGAAACTCCCTGTAGTCCCTATGGCCAGTCCAAGCCTGGCCATTACCTTTGATCCCAAAAGGTGCGTTTCCTGCAAGCATAGTAAGTGAGGTTTGTGCACTTTAAGGAAATCAAACAGCAGAGCTCTTTTAAACCTTGAGTTTAGTCCCCTGACATTCCAGGAGATACACCTAATCACCGACATAGTACAGCAGTTGCAATATCAAGGCACAGCAGATTACCATCAAATATACAGGTGGGGGCAGAGAGAAGGAGAAAAAACACACTCGCACACATGCATACCACACACACACCACAACATACAGCGTAACATCCACAACCCAAAAAAAGAAAAGAAAACAATAGGGCTGTGCAAATTAACTTTTAATTAATCGATTAATCTTTAATTTTTTTGATCGATCAAAATCTTTTTGATCGATTAAAATTCTTTTGATTGTTACTCACCTCTCTGCCGGCTTCTGGGCCTTCAGGGAGTTCCCGTCAGAGATCCAGTAATGTCACGGACACTGGCGGGGCTTGCCGTGTCCATCTGAAGGGCTCCTTTGCTGTGCCTTCATATCTGCATGCCGGCGGGACCTTACTATCTGCCACACGCAAGGGCTGTTTCACTTCCCTCTATCACTTCCCTCTATCAACCTGGGATTCTACAACCATCTAATGGGAGTTGTGATAGTTCCCTTCATGGGACATCTACATGCCGACGGACTGATGTTAACCTCTCCTCATCTGGATTCAGCAGTGGTATCGTTGTACACATTTTTATACCAGTATCATACTTAGTTACATGTTTGTTACAGTTTGGTATTACTCGCACCATTTGTACAGTTTATGTAGCTACATCGATTTTATCTCCAGTGCAATATTTATTTTGTTGCCTACTTGAAAACTATAAAAGTTTTAATGCTATTCCCATCGAGCGCTGCCTTTGTGTGTGTTTTGTATCCTGCTCTCCATTTTTCCAGTGGTTGGTAGCTGCACTGGGAATCGGCCTGCAAGGAGATCAGCTAAAAGTAGTTGGATCTGTATGTGCGTTATAATTAATCGAAATTAGTCGATTAATCGATTAAAAAATAAAACGATTAATCGAACACAAAAATTTTGATCAGTAACAGCCCTAGAAAACAACAAAAAACTCAGAGTAGGCAACGGCCTACCACACTTAACCCCTGCCAGGCCCCAGGAACAAGGGGCTGGCTTTGACCCCGAACTACAGTTAGATGCTAGGAACATAGCCTGCCGCAGGCAAGGCAGTAAACTAAGATGGAACAGTCAGTGACCAAACAGCTGAAAACAGGTGGAAAAAAATAAAAAGAACAGTTTTTAAACTTGCACTAGCAGCTCAGTCATCCAACGGGGATCCGTGACATCCTATCTCCAGTGTACGACTGGAGCCTTCCACCCCGGGCACACTCCGGTGGGACAGGAAAACAGAGAGCAGAAGATCCAAGAATGGAAAGACAAAAAAAGAAAAACAGGGGCAAAAAAAAATAAAAAAATTAAAGAAATCAAGTGTCAGGAGCCCGATCAGATCCACGGCCAGGCTGGTGTAGAGATTCAAACCAGGATAACGCGTTGGCAGGGGTTTGGAAAAAGTGCACCTGGCCCTGGTGCACTACTCTCAGCGTCGCAGGAAACATCATGGAGTATTGGATGGTCTTCTCCCTCAGCTTCTGCTTGACATGCTGGTACTTGGCTCTCGAGGCACGGACAGCAGAGGAGTAGTCAGGGAAGAGAGACACCGAGGCATTGTTGATTTTCAGGCTCCCCTTGATACGGGCAGCCCGCAGGATAGAGTCCCGGTCCCTATAATTGAGGAGACGCATTATCATGGTGCGAGGGGGCCCCCCCGCAGGCAGCGGTCTGCCCGGCACTCTGTGGGCCCTCTCAATAACAAAGCAGGGGGATAGGCAGTTCTCACCAAATTCCTGGGCAAACCAGCTCCTCAGGAAGGCAACCGGGTCGGAACCCTCAACCCGTTCAGGAAGGCCCACCAAGCGCAAGTTATTTCTGCGTAAACGGTTTTCCAAATCGTTCATCTTTTCCTCTAGAGAGCGGATTCTAGTGCCCTGGGCCTTTAGGGTGGGGATGGCTGGGCCTACCGTGTCCTCCAAGTCGCTAATACGGCGCTCAGTTTCTGCGACCCGGTCCCGCACTTTGTGCATGTCCTGGCGCATTATAGTAATGTCCAGTTTAAGTTCCTCCATCTTCCCCATCGTATCAGAATGGTTTACCTTCATGAGGTTAAGAACCTCCAGCAGCGTGGGCTCCGGTTCCGGGCATTCCTCCACGCCGTCCTCACTGGGTGACGCAGGAGCGGCCAGCGCCTGGGCAGCGGAGGTCCCAGGATAGGGTGGGGGAGATGATCCATGGTCCTCGTCAAAGAGCTCCGGCGTGGATGCCATAGAGGAGAGCGGCGCGGTGTTGCGGCGGACATCATGGCCGGAGCGCGTGGTGACATTCATCCTGACCGCGGGCTGCTTCTTCCGTCTTCCCATCCACCGGAACGTACCGAAAAGTATCCCAGGGGGTTCCCCGAGGGAACAGCAAGGTTGGTAGCAGATTTAGTGGGGCAGAAGAGCAGGATGGCTTAGGATTGTTTCAAGGGATCTCGGAGCTGCTAGGAAAGACGTCTGCTCACATGCCGCTCCAGGCCACGCCCCCCTTGCAGGCGCTATTTTTAGCACAATAGCGCCTGCAAACCGCCCCAGTGTGAAAAGGTTCTTAGCTAGAGGGTGCTACATATATACAATGGGCCAGATTCATGAAGAGTTAGGCTGGCAGATCCAGATCGTTTCCGGAAGCGATACGCGGCGTAAAGATAAAGCAGCCCCCTAGTGGAATATCCTATGTTAGGTATAGGCGTCGTCATTGCGTCGGAAAAAAAACAAATCGCGTCGTTTGCGTAAAACATTCATGAATGGGGACGTGACGTCATTGACGTTCACTGACAGAACTTGGAGCATGCGCACTGGGATGCATTGACACTCGACGCATGCGCAGTACGTTCGCCGCGGGATCGCGCGTAGTTTGAATACTACACGCCCCGTACCCGCCCAATTTGAATTGCGC
This sequence comes from Rana kukunoris, assembly GCA_029574335.1. Classification (NCBI taxonomy): domain Eukaryota; kingdom Metazoa; phylum Chordata; class Amphibia; order Anura; family Ranidae; genus Rana; species Rana kukunoris. The sequence goes on from CM056053.1 coordinate 10,842,213, forward strand.
TGTCTCATTTGCGATGCGCTGCCGCAACTTTAGGAGCAAGTGCTTCATGAATAACAGCACTTGCTCCTAAAATTTCTGCAGCGTAACGTAAATGAGATGCGTTACTCCAGAGCAAAGATGCTCTGATCTACCTGAATCTGGCCCAATATGTACAAATCAGGAACACTGAAAAGCAGAGTAAAACTGGAAGTGCAGGGAACATATAGGGTGGGGGGGGCAAAACAGAATAGGAACAGGGGGGAGTGGGAACAAGGCAGCAGAGTTCAGAGTAGACAAAAGGCACGATCGAGAACAGAAACAGGATAAATAGCTAGCATTATCTGTCAGCAAAGCATGACGTGAGAGTAACTATTAGCGGAGGAACTGAATACCCTCCCAGCAGCCAGCATTTGGCAGTAATCAGCCTCCACCTGATGCTGGCTGCTGAGAGGGTATTTAGTTCATCCTCTACTAGTGACATTTGCATCAGTCTTTTGGAAAACTGAAATATACACAGCCAAGTGAATGAGTCAGAGTGTCAGGACATGGATCACCTGCTGGTGTCACTGTGCTTCTAAGGCCTCGTACACACGATCGGACATATCCGATGAAAACGGTCCGTGGACCATTTCCATCGGATATGTCCGATCTGGAGTTTGATCCGATGGCGTGTACACACCATCGGATCAAATTCCCCGCCGGCGGACAGCGCGGTGACGTGTCAGTGATGCGGCGGTGACGTTGACGCCGCCACGTCACCGCCACGTCACCGCACCAGGAAGTAAAACACTTCCGCGCATGCGCCGAATCCATTCGGCGGCGGCGCGGCGGTGGTGCAGGACGACATGTCTGCTGGTAAGTGTACTAACCAGCAGACATGTCGGGCGGACAGATTCCCACCAGATAGATTTCAAAGCATGCTTTGAAATCTGTCGGGTGGACAAATCTGTCCACTAGCCCATACACACGAGCGGAGATGTCTGCTGAAACGGTCCATCGGACCGTTTTCAGTGGACATATCCCCTCGTGTGTACGAGGCCTTAGAGTGGGAGGTTGTAGTTCTGGCCTCCACCAGCGGATGTCTCCCAGCAGCCAGCAGTTTGCAGTAATCAGTCTCCACCTGATGCTGGCTGCTGGGAGACAGCCGCTGGTGGAGGCCAGAGCTACAACCTCCCTCTCTAGGAAGCACAGTGCCACCAGCAGGTGATCCAGGTCCTGACACTGACTCATTCACTCGGCGGCGGTGTATATTTCAGTTTGACCTTCTGAGCTTGAACCCATTTTTCACAACAGGGGAGGAAGAAGAACAGAGAAAACGTGAAAATAAGCCTTAAGCTCCACCTGCTGGCTGAATAAAACATTACAAAATATTAATATCCATATCTGGATGAAGATAAAAAATTTTAATGTATTTTTTTTATCTCTTACTATAATAAAGACAAGAAAATATTTCCATAAAATACATGCTCCCATTTCACCGCTTTCTTTTATATTTTTCTGTAAAACATGAGGCGGAATGGAGATTCTAAGCACGCTTTTGTCAGACATCTGTTGAACACATGCTGCCGCCGTGCACAATTTAACTGCTTGTCCCATAAAACGGACAAGAGAAAGCAGATCCAGCCCGCAGAGACCGGGAAGAACAATCTGCCCCTCAGCACAGTGAGAGTAACGCTGCGGCGGGACATCTGCGCTGTTCTGCCGTATCGCCGCACGGTGATCTGGGTCGTGTAAAACGGCACCGTGTCGACACGTTTGGGGCGGGTCTGCGGAGCAACACCTCTGTCCCCTGAGTACAGCAACACCTTCGCTCCAGAGACACCCAAACAAAAGGGGCCGCGATGATGTCATATTATTATTATGACTGCACAAGGCAGACACTAAACACATGTTTGTGTGAGAGAAGCCAGTTGTCTGCAGCGCCGTCTTATAATAATGCGTTATAAATGATACATTGTTATCAAAATGATGTCATCAATAATTATTAGTATATACTTCTACCTGCAGCACCTTAATTAAAGCCGAACACGGGGCAAACTGCTACACACAAGTCTGCCAAAGGATATGCATTTCTGTCCATCCAGTCCTGAGATTTACACAGCTCTGCCACACAGCACAGCCATGTCTGGCAGGTAACAGGACCTGATCTTTCTCTGCTGCAGTTTCACCTAAACTTACAGGTCCCCCTCACCTGACCCAGCCTGTGGAGGAGAAGCTGTAGACGGATGAGCTCATCTCTCTGTGACTCTGCTCTCTCCAGAGGTGGCTTTTTATTTAGGCAAATTAGATGGTCACCTTAGGCCTTGCATGCCCAGGGGCCTCGCGGCTGCCTAATTTGCCTGAAGTGTGTGTAGAAGTAGGTGTGAATGTCCCCCTGGTGACTCTGTCAGTGTCCCCACTGAGTGAATGAGTGAGGGTCTCTCCTAGTATGAAACGGCGCTGCTATATCATCAGTGCCGCCGACATGAAAAGTTTTTTCTTTTGCCACTCTCGGCTCTCTCCAGCGCCCCCCTCTGTGTCCTCCAGGTAGCGCCACATGCAAACAGATTATAGAGGTGGAATGGGAATTATCGTTCCCATTATGGACGTGAGTGGGGCCTCATGTCTAAGTTTTGCCTAAGGCCTCACAAAGTCTAGAGCCGCCACTGGCTCTCTCCTATCAGCATGTTCTGATTGGTTCCTTGTGCTGCTTCTCTCTTCCTCTTGTGTAAGCTCTGCTGTACAGTAGACTGCAAGAAGCTGATAGCAGGTCAAATTCAGGTGCATAAAAAAAAAAATAATAATCTCATGATGCATTAACCACTTGACCTCCGGGAGATTTACCCTCCTTCATGTCTAGGCCATTTTTTTGGGATACGGCACTGAGTTACTTTCACTGACAATTGCGCGGTTGTGCAATGCTGTGCCCAAATAACATTAATATACTTTTTTCCCCACAAATAGAGCGTTGATTTGTTGGCATTTGATCGGCACTGCGGCTTTAATTTGTTGCACTATAAACAAAAAAAAAAGAGTGACAAATGTGAAAAAAAATATTTTTATTTTTTTTGACTTCCGGCTATAAAACATCTCCCCCAAAAAAGTAAAAAAATTGAATTTCTTCATAAATTTAGGCCAGTACTGTATATATTCTGCTACCTATTTGTGGTTAAAAAAATCTCAATAAGATTATATTGATTGGTTTGTGCAAAAGTTTTCGTGTCTACAAACTATGGGATATTTTTATGTATTTTTATATATATTTTTTACTAGTAATGGTGGCGATCAGTGACCTATAGCGGCACTGCAATATTTGAGAGGAAAGATCGGACACTAACTGACACTTTTTGGGGACTAGTGACACCAATACAGTGATCAGTGCTAAAAAAAAATGCACTGTCACTGTACTAATGACACTGGCTGGGTAGGGGCTAACATCAGGGGTGAAAAAAGGGTTACCTGTGTGCCTAGCCAGTGCTTGTGTACTGTGCAGGGGGGGGGGGGTGCTTTTAATAAGGGAAGGTATAGATCCATATCACTGCTTTGCAGGAACACAAGATCCATGCCTTCCATACAGACTGCCTTGTTTACATAGACGGACCACCCATCTGCCTTTCAGCTGAATCATCAGCGGGTTTTAGGGTGGACATCGAGTTTGCGGAACAAGCATGTAGGTCGGGAGTCCTGTATCTTGATGTATAGGGAGGCAAGAATGACAATGACATTCTTTGCTGATGTAGCGCCCTCTACCATAGGTAGTTGCTAGAGGCGAGGATTTTGGTGTAGCTGCCAGGCAGGTAAATTTAGGCAGGCCAATGCTGCATGCTAGGCCTGCTTGTTTTTGATCTGGGGGCAGGGAGTGGTTAGTGTAGCAGTGGGTGTGACCACCTGTGCTTTAGATCTTGGGCGCCCCCTTGCTTCCAGGGAGAATGGCTGAAAGAGGGGCAGAGCCAGGAGCTGAAGTGACAGAGAGCTCATGTGAGGAGCCCTGACCAATCCCTAATTGGAATTGGCAGGGGGCAGGCCTCCCATATAAGCTCAGGTCCAGCCCACTAGGGAGGAGTTGTCGGCTGGGTGAAGTGAAGAATGGAGTGTTAGATCACTGCAGAAGGCCCATCCCCATCTGTGTGCGCCTTGGTGGAAGAGCCTGGGAGCTGTATGGGAGCCTTATCCTTACACGGTCATGGAGGAGGTGTCTTGTAACAGAGGGGCTGGAGAAGCGGTTGGCATGCATGTCCGGTTAAAACGGAGGTTCACTAAAAAGTGATTCTCCGCTTTTCGGAACCCCCCCCTCCGGTGTCACATTTGACACCTTTCAGGGGGGAGGGGGTGCAAATACCTGTATAAAATAGGTATTTGCACCACTTCCGGGTATTGACTCCCGCGGGAGTCCGGCCCCTCCGCGCTCCCCTCCCCCCCATTGTGTTCTGGGAAACACTCGGCTCCCAGAACACAATGGGAACCAGTGGAACTGCATAGTGCGACTCGCGCATGCGCAGTAGGGAACCGGGCAGTGAAGCCGCAGCGCTACCGCTTGGCTTTGGTGGACACGCTGGACAGGTAAGTTTTAATTTTTTTAAAGTCAGCAGCTGCTGTATTTAAAAAAATAATAGTTTGCAGGTGAAGTTCTTCACCATGGACTCAGGGCAGGAGAAGGTCGGTGAGTGAGGAACAGTGTATATCTGGAGGAAGCATGCCAGGGGAGCTGGGTGCAGGGCCAGAGAAGAGACTGTGGGGTTTTTGTGTCAAATCGATGTGGCCTGCGGACACAGGATTTGCAATTTGGGCTAGCTGGGATCAGTTGTCCACCAACTTTCTAAAGCTGCTAAACACTAGGCCGCCAAGAAGGTCCCTGGCCTACTGTCAGGGCTGGGCTCAGCCCTTCCTTCTCTGTACTGGCAGCTCAGCTGTCAGCTATTTGCCAGCTCCCATCTCCCCACAGTGACTCACCTGTTGATGATCCTGCTCGTCAGCTCTGCCTACTTAAAGCCTTCCAGTTCCTTTGCTCTCTGCCTTCGCCTGTGTTAACATCACAAGAGACTTTCTCCTGCGTTCCTGTTGAAGACTTGCTTGGCCGACCTTCCTTCTCGCTACTGATTGTGCTTGCTGTACTACTTACTACCTTTATCGCTGGCCTTTGGACATTGGCTTTGGCCGACTACCCGATCCGCTTACTGAACTCTGACTATGTTTTGACTACACTTACTCTGTTTACCTTTTTATTATTACTATTATTATTAAACAAGTGTGATTTAAGAGCCGGTTCACACTGGGGTGACTTGTCAGGTGACTCAGCCGCCTGACAAGTCACGTCCCATTCTATTCAATAGAACCGTTCTAATAGGACCGACTCAGAAATAGGTTTTTGTACGACTTTGGGGGAGACTCGGGGGGCGACTTGCAATGACTTCTAGTCATTTTGCAAGTCGCCTCTGAAGTTGTCTTTAGGACACCTTGCCGAGTCGCCCCCGAAGTCGCGCCGCCCCAGTGTGAACCGGCTCTATTTGTACTTCTGTCTCGGTCGGATTCGTGGTTTCTGACACCAACTAACAATTCAGCAAGTTCAGTCAGCACCTGGGACCATTCAGAGCGATCCTTGGTGTAATGTGAAGATAATGAAGCGGAAAGACTAACAGGTTACAGTAAAGTTTTGTGTGGGAGGTGAGAAGTCCTGGGAGTAATAGTCTGCGGAAGTTGATGCAGAATAGGAGCAACGGTCTGCAAGAGTTATGCAGGGGAAGTGACTGTGAATTTTAGAGTCCATCAGTTCTTCAGAGTTCAATCCATTTAATAATTTGTTAAATATGATGGCAAAAGTGATCGGTTCTATGGGCATCCCATATCCTTTCCCCCAACCAAGTTATATCCCCCAATAAACAAAAACAAAACAAAGCAAATGACTGTTCATTGTCTCTAAGGCGGCGTACACACGATCGGATATATCCGATGAAAACGGTCCGCGGACCATTTCCATCGGATATGTCCGATCGGGAGTTTGATCCGATGGCGTGTACACACCATCGGATCAAATTCCCCGCCGCCGGACGGCGCGGTGACGTAGTGGTGACACGGCGGTGACGTTGATGCCGCCGCGTCACCACCACGTCACCGCACCAGGAAGTAAAACACTTCCGCGCATGCGCCGAATCCATTCGGCAGCGGCGCGGCGGCGGTGGGGGCCGACATGTCTGCTGGTAAGTGTACTAACCAGCAGACATGTCGGGCGGACAGATTCCCACCGGATAGATTTCAAAGCATGCTTTGAAATCTGTCGGGTGGAGAAATCTGTCCGCTAGCCCATACACACGAGCGGAGATGTCTGCTGAAACGGTCTATCGGACCGTTTTCAGCGGACATATCCCCTCGTGTGTACGCGGCCTGAGAGTGATAGATGGAGGTCTGGCAGCCGGGTGATATGGTGGATGATAGTAACTAGTAGCAACCATCCGCTACACTGCATTTACATGCTAAAATAGACACGGTAACAGTTCATTCTGCAATGGAGACACATATCTGCTCAACTGCATCTGCTGCTTTTATAACTCTTCATCAGCATTACCAAGCACTGGCGAGAATAGCGGCATCACAGAGAAAAGACATAATAAAGTGAATGTGACATTCGTTGGGACAATGATAATCTATTCTAAAGAGGGAAATATATCAACTGAAAAAAACACAGAAAATCAGAGGTGCAATATCGCCACCTTGTGGCAGGTTTTCAGAAGGCTTTTAGGAGGCGATCCACTTGAAGGCCGAGCCTTTTCTGCCATGTTTTGTTTCAAGTTTAAATCAGTATTTTTTTTTTTCCTTTTTTTTTTTCTTCTCCCCTGCTCCTCTCCTTTTTTTTTTTTTTTTTCTCAGTTGCCCAATACGGCCACCATCTGGACACCCTTCAGGCGTAACATATGAAGAGGGTCAAGAGGAGAAGGAGTAAGGGAGAAATGGATTGACTCTGCCCGGGTACATACACAATTTTTTATTTTTTTTTGCGCTCTCTCTCATTTTTGGGGGTTAATGGGAAGAGTTATTCTACATGGATATATTAACGCAGAGCTCTGATAGGAGCCCCCTCCCCCGTCCTTTTTTTTTTTTTTTGTTTATCTCCCGCCTCCCAGGGACTATGAATGAATAAGAATGAATACTATGAATACTATGACCCCCTACTGTAATGCTTAGATACTATTGAAATATAACATGAATAAACATTTTATAATGTAATATAATTTAATATAATATAAATATTTCAGGACTGCATATTAGCAATTAGATTAAGGTAGGATATCCTAAACCACAGGGAATGTATATATATGTGTATTTTTTATTTTTTTATTTTCGGCACCATGGGTTAACACAAGATAAAATAAATAAAAGTAAGAGGGGGGAGCACAGGACCATCAACACTAGTATGTTTAGGGGGATTAATTAATATTTTTTTTTCTTTTCTTTGAGAGGGAGGGGAGAGAGGGAGGGGAGAGAGAGAGGGAGGGGAGAGAGGGAGGGAGGGGAGAGAGGGAGGGAGGGGAGAGAGGGAGGGAGGGGAGAGAGGGAGGGAGGGTGGGTAGAAAGAGGGTTTATTAAGAATCAATAGAATGATAAAGGGAAGGGATGAGTGGGAAGGGGGAAATGGGGGGATTCTAGAGGGGGGGATATACATTAGACACAATTGAGTTAAACACATCACACTATAGTTTAGAATGGCATTTTATGCCTCACATGATAATCATGCCAAACAATGTATTAGGGGGGGAAAGGAGTTTGGGCCTGTGGGAAGCCCGACAACTACACATATTGGGGGATAAGGTAATTCACATTAAGGGGTACAGGGGGGGTTAAGAAGGGGAATATGCAGATCCAGTACTATAACGATTAATAAGGAGAGAAATTTAAAGAGGGAGTCACGAAAGTAGGGAGTTAGGGAATATATATGACAAGGGAGGGGGAGGTAGATGGGGGGAAGAATTAAATCGGATCTAAAAATCGGTGTTATGTATAAATAATTGACCCAGTACATCAATATATGAATATTATGAAGAGTATAAATAATGCATATATTTTGAATGTATGACCTGCTATAAATGAGAAAGCAAATCAGAATTTATATGAAATTAAGGGAAATTGGAGATATTAATGGGTAGAGTATGTATATATAAAGGAAAGAATTATGAGGAGGGGGCAGTTACGAGAGGGGAGGGAGGGGAGATGTGGAGAAGGGGGAAGGAAGTAATATAAAGACTAGTCATGACACTGGAACAGAGATCAGAAGGTGAGAGAGTGGAATAAGAAAGAAAAAAGGGGGGGCAGTCACAGGGTAAATAAGATAGAAAGGGTTTAGAGAGAAATTAAACAGAGGGAGGAGAGGAGGCAGGAGCTCAGCCACTCTTGCTGTTGGAGGTCAGTTCCCCCTATTCTCGGCAACTACGGGATAGTCGTAGAAGCCGTAACATAGAACCTCCTGGGACCCCTATAGGAGGAGACTGTGTTTGTGTTTAATTTTTATTTATTTTTTTATCTGTCGTGTTGTGATCTCTCCTCCTCCGCTGTTGGCTCAACGTGGTGAGAGAGATGGATAAGATTAGGGTAACTTCCCTAAATGTGAGAGGACTTAATATCCCCGAAAAACGTAAGATATTATTAAATGAATTAAAATCTTTTAAAACAGATATAGGACTAATTCAGGAAACACATTTTAAAGAAGGGGCATATACATATCTTCAAAATAGGAACTTCCCAAAGGTATACCAGGCCTCAAACCAGGAAGCTAAAAGTAAAGGAGTAGCAATCGTGATAGCAAATAGAATACCATGGTCCCTAACGGATAAATACGCAGATCCGGGAGGAAGATTCCTTTTTCTTAAAGGGGCAATAGGGGGTGAGAAGGTAACACTAGCCACCATTTATGCACCAAATGTACATCAAGATAGTTTTTTAGTGAAGGTGATCACTAAACTGATGAACTTTAAAGAGGGTAAGTTGATTTGTGGCGGGGACTTGAATATCCCCTTGGATCCAAAGGAAGACACCTTGGAAGGGGTATCTTCGGTACCCAGTGGCACCAGAAAACGAATTATACAAAAATTACACAAATTTCAGTTAGTAGATGGATGGCGTATCCTACATGCAGGAGAGAAAGATTACACGTACTACTCAAACCCACATCAAACTTATTCAAGAATAGACCTCTTTCTGATACCTCATCAGTGGTTACACCTAGTACAGGATATTTCAATTGGGAATATAACATGGACAGACCATGCACCGGTAACTATGGAAATAACTTGGGGAGAGGGAACTCAGACGTCAGAAAGGAGGTGGAGATTAAATGAGAGTCTATTACAGAATCCCGATATAATTGAAGATTTAAAAAAAGAAATAATGTGGTATTTCCAGATAAATGATAACGAAGAAAGTGCTCCAGGAATAGTTTGGGAAGCCCATAAAACAGTAATCCGAGGGGTTCTAATAAAACATGGCTCCAGAGTTAAGAAAGCAAGAGAAAAACAAATAAAATAAATATTAGAAAGGATACAGAGACTGGAGATACAACATAAAAAGAAGACAGAAACGGGTATAGGAATTGAATTAACACATTTAAGAAGACAGGTAGCAGATCTCCTTAGATATAAAGCTGAAGCAGTTTTACAATATAAAACAAGGTATCACAAAACATAAGCCAAAAACAATTTCCTGGTTAAAAAATGATAAAACAGCGCATAAAAAGTCCAATATAGATCAAGATGTTGAAGGAAAGTCCATAGATCAGTTTTAAAGTGATTTGAAGGAAGTTTCATGGAATAATTGTACACCCTCCACCGGTTTCCAATCTCCACCAAACGTGAGGCACACTCCCCCGCAGGGGTTCAAACTCACCAGAAACTCAAAGAAAACAGGCCTTAAGCATAAGACGTCCTGATCAAACCTCCAACATCATTCCAGAAGCAGCAAGGGTTAATGAGTCAAACTCCAATATATGGATCATAGAAAAAAGCAAAGGCACCAAAATAGTGTAATACTGCTTTAATAAAACATTTGCTTCTTTATAACACCCCGCTTCCTATCTACGTACATTGAAAAGATAAAAAATGAACAATAAGTGTATAGAGTGTAATTCACCGCTCTCCTCCGCACTCAGGGGGTCACGATTGTGCCTCAATGCACGCTGCTCGAGACTCCTATCTCAGTGGCGATGATGCAGCGGTGGAACGCACTCCTAGTACTTCCTGGATACGCCGTCGTAGCCACGCCCTGACGCGTTTCGTCACATCCGACTTCAACAGAGGGCGTGGCTACTCGGCGTACATCACGTCCATATGAAGTCCTCCAACGGCGGCTATTGGATATCTCCTCCGCGCTCTCCCGATATCATTGGTGCATCGAGGAGCGGGTCACAATAGCGGACGTAAGCCGTGCCTAATTGCCGGGACAACCTCACCATACGTGAATACAGAGAATGAAGTAACTTAATACTGCACAAAATTACATAAACATGGCGAATCTTGTAGATCTATTGGCCGCAAGATTGTATACTGAACGGGGGATTCTATTTTGAAGCACACCTCCATTCGTATAACACAAGTGTCACTGCTTTATCAGAGAAATTGTGTTTAACCCATAAACGGCCATTATGCAAAAGATCTCCATGCCATTATAGCAAAGTGGGTTTAAAAATACAACCATCGTAGATTTAACTGTGATTGAAATGTCAGAAATTCATATTATAAAGAGCTACAAGTATAAATTTTGTACACTCATATATGAACCTCATCGGACCCTATAACATAAACATATAGTATAAAAGGTTAAGGAACCGCTATACATTAAGAAAAAATTATAAATACAATAAATTAAATCAACTTGCCTATAATTCATTTAAGGCTGGAGAAAATTGTCAGAAATATATATATAAAAAGAAAAATTAATTATTTTTCATTCTAAAATTATATATATTCATATTAAAAATAGAAAATTCATAATAATAATAATAAACGTATACATATATACATATATATTTAAGATAAAGCATATATACCTCAAAAATTATTCTAAAAATACTAAAATGAGTAGAATAAAAACATGGATATATATATACATGTATAAAGTATAAAGGAGAGAGTAGGAGGGCTATAATATGCCCATTTAATGGTCACTGATGAAACAGTTGATGTCTAGTTCAACGTTTAACCCTTTGGGTACCAGAGTATCAACAGAATATATCCATTCAGTTTCGAGCTTGGATAATTCTCTCACTCGGTTAGAACCCCTCCATGAAGGTTTAAGATGACGAACACCCCAAAATTTGAGGCCTGCTGGATTTTCATTGTGAAAGAGTTTGAAATGTAGGGAGACATTATGGTCCTTGTACCCCAGTTTAATATTAGCTATATGTTCCGCTATCCTTACTTTCAATTCTCTTTTTGTGCGGCCTATATACATGAGCTTGCAGGGACATTCTAAAATATAAACTACATATGAAGTGTTACACGTGATGAACTCTTTTATAGGGAAAATGATATTGTTGGTTGTGGATGTAATACTTTCAACACCTCTCATTGGTCTTTCAACCTCTCTGCAAGGAAGGCATTTGCGACATGCAAAGAATCCATCTTTGTCCCAAAATGTGGGGAGTTTTTTTGGGGGGTCCAAGATTTTTCTCACAACCTTATCCCCAAAATTCTGTGCTTTTGTGTAAATAAAGCTAGGTTTATTAGGGATAACGGTTCTTAGTATTTTATCTAGGAACAGAACATGCCAATGTGATGAAAAGATTGTTTCGACTTCTTTATACTGGGAGTGATAGCCTGAAAGAAAGCTCCATTCATGCATATTTCCATTGGTAGAAGGTAGTTTCGTTCTTAAACAGTCAATTCTTGGTACCAATAGAAGATCTTCTATCGTTTTTGTTAGTTGCTTATCTTTATATCCCTTTTCCAGGAATTTATTCTTTAATATACATGACTGAGAAATAAAGTCATCATCCTTAGTGCAATTCCGTCTCACTCTTGAAAACTGTCCTTTTGGAATGTTCCGTAGCCACATGGGATGGTGGCCACTGATAGTGGGCAGATAGCTGTTAGAATCTGTGGGTTTAAAATAAACCTTAGTTCCCAATTTGTCTCCATTACGGTAGATATTTAAATCTAAAAAGTGAATACTATCTCGATTAAATTCACTAGTCAGACTAATATTGCAATTATTGGCATTAAGTTCTTTTAAAAAATCTTCTAACGATAAAATGGATCCTGCCCAAATAAAAAACAGGTCGTCAATATATCTCCTATATACAATCAGTTGATCTCTTTTAATACTAAAAATGGTCTTATCCTCCCATTCTGCCATGAAGAGGTTTGCTATACTTGGAGCAAACTTAGCTCCCATGGCAACGCCTGTTTTTTGCAAATAAAATTGTCCATCATACCAAAAGTAATTATGACCAAGGCAGAAGTCCAATGAGTTGCGTAAAAACACCTTTAGATTATGGGATAGATCATCTCTTTTCGATAATGCCCAATTCAGGGCCAGTAGAGCATCATCATGCTGGATTACAGTATATAAGGAAGATACAGGGAGTGCAGAATTATTAGGCAAGTTGTATTTTTGAGGATTCATTTTATTATTGAACAACATCCATGTTCTCAATGAACCCAAAAACTCATTAATATCAAAGCTGAATATTTTTGGAAGTAGTTTTTAGTTTGTTTTTAGTTTTAGCTATTTTAGGGGGATATCTGTGTGTGCAGGTGACTATTACTGTGCATAATTATTAGGCAACTTAACAAAAAACAAATATATACCCATTTCAATTATTTATTTTTACCAGTGAAACCAATATAACATCTCAACATTCACAAATATACATTTCTGACATTCAAAAACAAAACAAACACAAATCAGTGACCAATATAGCCACCTTTCTTTGCAAGGACACTCATGCAGCCTGCCATCCATGGATTCTGTCAGTGTTTTGATCTGTTCACCATCAACATTGCGTGCAGCAGCAACCACAGCCTCCCAGACACTGTTCAGAGAGGTGTACTGTTTTCCCTCCTTGTAAATCTCACATTTGATGATGGACCACAGGTTCTCAATGGGGTTCAGATCAGGTGAACAAGGAGGCCATGTCATTCGTTTTTCTTCTTTTATACCCTTTCTTGCCAGCCACGCTGTGGAGTACTTGGACGCGTGTGATGGAGCATTGTCCTGCATGAAAATCATGTTTTTCTTGAAGGATGCAGACTTCTTCCTGTACCACTGCTTGAAGAAGGTGTCTTCCAGAAACTGGCAGTAGGACTGGGAGTTGAGCTTGACTCCATCCTCAACCCGAAAAGGCCCCACAAGCTCATCTTTGATGATACCAGCCCAAACCAGTACTCCACCTCCACCTTGCTGGCGTCTGAGTCGGACTGGAGCTCTCTGCCCTTTACCAATCCAGCCACGGGCCCATCCATCTGGCCCATCAAGACTCACTCTCATTTCATCAGTCCATAAAACCTTCGAAAAATCAGTCTTGAGATATTTCTTTGCCCAGTCTTGACGTTTCAGCTTGTGTGTCTTGTTCAGTGGTGGTCGTCTTTCAGCCTCTTACCTTGGCCATGTCTCTGAGTATTGCACACCTTGTGCTTTTGGGCACTCCAGTGATGTTGCAGCTCTGAAATATGGCCAAACTGGTGGCAAGTGGCATCTTGGCAGCTGCACGCTTGACTTTTCTCAGTTCATGGGCAGTTATTTTGCGCCTTGGTTTTTCCACACGCCTCTTGCGACCCTGTTGACTATTTTGAATGAAACGCTTGATTGTTCGATGATCACGCTTCAGAAGCTTTGCAATTTTAAGAGTGCTGCGTCCCTCTGCAAGATATCTCACTATTTTTGACTTTTCTGAGCCTGTCAAGTCCTTCTTTTGACCCATTTTGCCAAAGGAAAGGAAGTTGCCTAATAATTCTGCACAGTAATAGTCACCTGCACACACAGATATCCCCTAAATTAGCTAAAACTAAAAACAAACTAAAAACTACTTCCAAATATATTCAGCTTTGATATTAATGAGTTTTTTGGGTTCATTGAGAACATGGTTGTTGTTCAATAATAAAATTAATCCTCAAAAATACAACTTGCCTAATAATTCTGCACTCCCTGTACATCAGCTGTGACTAAAAACACGTCATCACCTTTGCTTGACAGATCTATATTTTGCAGCAATATGAGTAGGTCTTTTGTATCTTTTAAATAGGCTTTAGTTTGGACTACACTTTTTTGTAAAAAGTTTTACAATATGCAGAGAAGACGACGTATGACTCAGGTGAAAAATGTGGGAAGTTATAGCAAAAAAACTACAATCACGGTCATATATTCCATTTATTAAAACAAAAGTAGATCAAAAACTCTACCTTTCAAAAGAAATAGCGCAAGAATTTAAGAAATATTATGCCTCTTTATATAATCTTCAAGGAATGGTGAACCCCTCTGGGTCTGTGGAGAAATACATATCTTCAGCAGGTCTGTCCAGATTAACATCTCCAGAACGAAGAGATTTAGAAAAACCAATTACTCTGGAGGAAGTGCAATCAACAATGAAAACAATAAAACATGGTAAAGCCCCGGGCCCAGATGGGTTTACAATACAATACTATAAAAGCTTTTGTACACTACTGGGGACTTATATGACCAAATTATTTAATACAGTCGGACAAACAAGATCTCTACCTCAGGAGGCGCTATTGCATGGGCGTCCGCTCATAGGGTTAAGGGGGGGCGAGTGACCCCCCCTGAAATCGGCAAGGGTCTGCCACGCTCGCATCTGTAGCTGTGCTGACTCTCTCTGTGTTTGTGTGAGTCGGCTCCACAGCTGTTGCAAGATCAGTATCACGGAGCTTACAGAGCTCTTTACTGCCACCTCTGGCTGCTTCTTGTATGTGCACCCTTGTGTTTGCTTTGCTGCCTGTAATGTATTTTCAAATGGACATGTGGAAACAGGACTTGGGAGAAGGAAGACCACCGTGACCTTACAAGTGGGGGCTGTGAGTACAAGTGAAGGGAGGAGGCTGTTTGTGTACAGGGGGGGGCTGACATATATACAGATGAGGGGGGCAGCTGAGTGCATACAGGTATGATCAGTGAAGAGGGGGTGCCAGATATAGGAAAGTTATGCCCACTCCTGGAAAAAGTTCAGCGGACGCCCATGCGCTATTGGCACATATTACGGTTATACCGAAAGAAGGGAAGGATCCAGGGTTATGCTCTAGTTATAGACCAATATCATTAATAAATGTAGATATTAAAATACTGACAAAGATTCTGGCATCCCGCATACAGCCCTACCTTTCAAAATTGGTTCATTTAGACCAAGTTGGGTTTATACCAACTAGAGAAGCGAGAGATAATACTATTAAAGTGTTAAATTTAATACACCAAGCAAATAAAAAAAAGATATCGAGTGTTTTCCTGAATACAGATGCAGAGAAAGCATTCCATAGAGTGAATTGGGAGTTTATGCTGGGAACAGTAAAACAAATGGGTCTGGGAGAGCGGATGTTACAGTGGATAGCAGGGGTGTATGCGGGACCCAGAGCCTTAGTAAAGGTAAATGGGATATATTCTGAACCCCTAGCAATTACAAACGGTACCAGGCAGGGCTGCCCCTTGTCGCCCTTATTATTTGCATTGACATTAGAACCATTATTAAATAAGATCCGACAGAATAGAGACATAGTGGGTATTCAACTAGGGGGAATGGAATATAAAGTATCAGCTTACGCAGATGATATGCTTTTTTCCTTAATCAAACTACAGATATCTTTACCAAATATAATGAAAGAAGTAGAAATCTATGGGAAGATGTCAAATTTTAAAATAAATTACAGTAAATCAGAGGCGATGGGAGTCGCTCTCCCGGAGTTGATTAAAACCGGTTTAGAACATAGCTTTAAATTTAAATGGACGACCAGGGCACTGAATTATTTGGGAACACAAATGCCACCAGACTTAAAGGATACTTTTGAGTTAAATTTTAAACCATTACTGAGTACAGTTAGAACAATGCTGGATGGATGGAGTAGAGGGATGCACTCTTGGTTCGGGAGATCCAATATTTTAAAAATGAGTGTAGTGCCAAAATTCCTCTATCTCTTCCAAGCCCTACCAATTCAGATCCCCATGGCATACTTCAATCAAGTCAGGGCTTTATTTATGAAATTTATATGGGGGAGTAAAAGGCCTAGGATTGGTAGGAAACTATTGATCCTACCCAAGAAGGCTGGTGGAATAGCAGCACCGGATATGCTAAAATACTATCAAGCAGTCCAGCTGGGAAGGATAGCCGATTGGAGCAGACATGGGGATTATAAACTATGGATTACTTTAGAGCAACAAATGAGCCCAGTACCGTTAAATAGGGCAATATGGTGTTATTCAGCATTACCCCTTATAGTTAAAACCCACCCTACGATAGGTCCAACATTATGGACCGGAAATAAAGTATGTTATAATTCCAAATTTTCGACTAAAAACTCCCCCCTCTATCCAATAATAGGAAATCCAGAATTTCAGCCAGGCATGGAGTCTCAAATATTTAAGAAATTAAGAGATAATGGAAGATTTCAAGCCTCTCACTTTCTAGGAGAAAGGGGATGGAAAACAATAGGAGAAATTTCACAAGGGGGATATGAAATCCCGATATGGCAAGCGCGACAATTACGACATTTTTTGGAGACTCTAGGTGGTGTAGAAAAGTACAGACGCCCACTTACAAAGTTTGAGGAGTATTGTGGAGGAGCGGAACCATTGGCTCATATGGTCTCGAAAATGTATACACTGTTGACTGCACCACCGGAAGACTTTAGAATGCCAAGCCTCGCCAAATGGGAGAGAGATTTAGGCCAAACCTTTTCCCCAATACAATGCCAAAATATCATAAATTTAGCGTTAAACTCCTCAAGATGTACGAAAATACAAGAATTAAATTATAAAATATTAACAAGGTGGTACTATACGCCAGCGCGTCTAAATATATTCTTTTCTGAAATTTCAGAGAGATGCTGGAGAGGGTGTGGGGAGAAAGGGACAATGTTGCATATATTTTGGGGGTGTCCAATAATACAACAATTTTGGGAAACAGTACGGAGAATTACCCAATCACTTACAGAACACCAGATTCCAGATGACCCCTCATTCTTCCTATTACATCATACAGAAATTTCTTTGAAAAGATATACAGGATCAATGATAGGTCATCTGAGGTCATCTAAAAGTTGCATTGCAATAAAATGGAAAGACCCGGAAGCACCTCCAATATCTATGTGGCTTAAAAAAGTAAGGAAAATAGGAATAATGGAGAAACTCTTACCGAGGCCAATAGATAAGAGAGAGCAAAATAAAATAATATGGGCACCCTGGGAATTATTTGTACAATCAGAAGAAGGTAAAAAGTTACTAGGGGAGTAAGAATAAAGATTAGAGGTCGAGGAAAAAAGGGAAAGGGAGGAGGGAAGGAAAGATGAAATTTCTCGCCGAGGGGGGGACAGCGGAGGGGGGGGGGGAGGGTTGTTGTGTTATGGGGCTTTGTGTGTGGTGTTTGTTTTTTTGTGTTGTTTTTTTTTTTTTTGTTGTCTCCTTCTTCCTCTCCTCTTCCCTCCGTGTCCGTGGGTGTACGCGGATGGAGGAGGAGAAGAGGTGGAGATGGGGGTCTTGAGGAGGGGATAAGGGGGGAGGGAATGAGGGGATAAAATAGGGAAGGCAACGTGATGGAGATAAAAGAGGGAATTTGTCGAATACATAGAGAATATATGGACAATCAGGGAGGAGATGGAACATTTGGGGAAGTTTGAAATTTAGTTAAAAGTTGAAATAGTATTTTGGTTTCTACATCTCCCCTGGGGGGAATGGAAATTGCTTGTGATATAAAATATTATAATTTCCCTCTGCTGTAGACCAGGAATAGTAAAAGAGTTTAAGATAGAGATGTATTATAATGTCCATATATAAATAAGCTGTTGTATTGGATTCTGCATATCCCGTTTTCTTGTGTTTTTCGTGTTGCTTTCTTGTTTATAAAAATAAATAAAAGATAATTATAAATCAGTATTTTTTTCCTCTAAATTTTTCTCTAACCCCCCCCCCCCCAATATATATATATATATATATATATATATATATATATATATATATATATATATATATATATAGTAGACACCCTAAGGAATAAAATGGCGATTGTTGCAATTTATGTCACAGCGGTTTTTCAAACGCGATTTAAAAAAAAATACACTTTAACCACTTTACAGACCGGAAGATTTTTCCAATTAATAACCAGGCCATTTTTTTTTTTGCGATACGGCACTGCGTCGCTTTAACTGACAACTGACAATTGCAGTGCGACGCTGTATCCAAATAAAATTCACCACAAATAGAGCTTTATTTTGGTGGTATTTGATCACCTCTGCGCTATAAAAAAAAAAAAAAGGCGTCAATTAAAAAAAAAAAAAAAAAAACGATATTTGTTTTACTTTCTGCTATAAAACATCTCCAATAAAAAAGTAAAAATCAAAATTTTTTCATTAAAAAAAAAAAAAAAATATATATTTTTTGCTATAATAAATATCCCCTAAATAAAAAAAAAAAAAAAAAATGTCTTTATCAATTTAGGCCAATATGTATTCTTCTACATATTTTTGGTAAAAAAAAAAAAAAATCACAATAAGTACATATTGATTGGTTTGCGCAAAAGTTATAGCGTCTACAAAATAGGGGATATATTTATGGCATTTTCATTATTATTTTTACTAGTAATGGCGGCCACCTGCAATTTTTAGCGGGACTGCGACATTGCGGCGGACAGATCGGACACTTTTTTGGGACCAAGGACATTTATACAGCGATCGGAGCTAAAAATAGCCACTGATTATTGTATAAATGTCACTGGCAGGGAAGGGGTTAACACTAGGGGGCGATCAAAGTGTTCCCCAGGGAGGTGCTTCTAACTGTTGGGGGAGGGGACTTACCGGAGGAGGAGAGAGATCGCTGTTCCTAATCACTAGGAACTGCAGATCTCTCTTTAACTCCCCTGTCAGAACGGGGATCTGCCTGTCTACCTTGAATGATCCCCATTCTAGTTCTCGTTCCTGCAATCGCAGCCGGCAGCCACACACATCGGGCCCCCACCGTATAGCGGCCCCCGCCTGCCACGGCTCTTTAAAGGAGCCGACGTACACCTACGGCGATTTGCAGGAACGCATTGACCTGCCACCATATAACGATGGCGGCTGGTCGGCAAGTGGTTAATAAAGATAAAATCAATAAAAACACAATATATACCCCAATGTTTTTGTAAAATATGATGTTATGTCGAGTAAATAGATACCTAACGTGTCACACTTTAAAATTGCGCACACTTGTGGAATGGCGACAAACTTCAGTACTTAACTACTTGCCGACCGCCCGCCGGCATATTACTGCGGGACGGTGGCTCTGTCTCGCGGGAGCACGTAGCTCTACATCCTCTCTTTTTCGGCCACTAGGGGGATGCGTGCGCGCCGCCGGCGGCCCGCGTGCGCACCCCCCGCACGCCTCCGAGTCCCGCGCGTATGCCCGGCTGGTACGATCGCCGCCGGGCACCCGCGATTGCTCGTTACAGAGCGGGGAACGGGAGCTTTGTGTGTAAACACACAGCTCTTGTTTCTGTCATGTATGAACAGAAGATCAGTGATTTCCCCTAGTGAGGCCACCCCCCCAGACAGTTAGAACACACCCAGGAACACACTTAACCCCTTCCCTGCCAATGGCATTTTTATAGTAATACATTGATCGCTATAAAAATGCCAATGGTCCCAAAAATGTGTCAAAAGTGTCCGATGTGTCCGCCATAATGTCGCAGTACCGAAAAAAAACGCTGATCGCCGCCATTACTAGTAAAAAAAAAAATATTAATAAAAATGCCATAAAACTACCCCCTTATTTGTAAACGCTATACATTTTGCGCAAACCAATCAAACGCTAATTGCGATTTTTTTTTTTACGAAAAATATGTAGAAGAATACGTATCGCCCTAAACTGAGGAAAAAAAATGTGTTTTATATATTTTTGGGGGATATTTATTATAGCAAAAAGTAAAAAATATTGCATTTATTTCAAAATTGTCGCTCTATTTTTGTTTATAGCGCAAAAATTAAAAACCGCAGAGGTGATCAAATACAACCAAAAGAAAGCTCTATTTGTTGGAAAAAAAAAGGACGGCAATTTTGTTTGGGATCCACGTCGCACGACCGCGCAATTGTCTGTTAAAGCGACGCAGTGCCGAATCACAAAAAGTGCTCTGGTCTTTGGACAGCAATATGGTCCGGGGCTAAAGTGGTTAAAAATCTCCATAGGGGACATTGATGTTTAGAGTTACAGAGGAGGTCTAATGTTAGAATTATTGCTCTCGCTCTCACACTCATGGAGATACTTCACATGTGGGGGGAAAACACTGTTTTACTTTGCCTGGGCTGCTGTTAAAAATCGCAGGACCCTGTACAACCTACCTGGCAGGGCCCCCTCTTTTTTTTTTTACTTTTTTCCTTGTAAAATATCAGGGGTGTAAACAGACAGCCTTAGCTGCACTGGGCAGTAAATGAATAGCAAGCGCTCTGAGGCTCCCAGTTCATTCACAAACTGAAGCATACATAGTTTACTTTGCTTCAGCGATGACTGGACACAGTGAATGATCAGTGCCAATCACTCACTGTATTCATTCAGGAAAAGATGAGGCTGGTAAATAGGACATATTTACCGGACACTCCCTGCTCTCCGTCCTGAAACATCCCCCTGTGTGCCCTCAGCAGCTTCTAGCAGGAGACGAGAGGAGGGAAGGTGGCAATGCTGTAGGGGAAGGGGGCACACAGGGAGGCCCGCAGGGGGTGGGGAAGCAGGTACCGATCCCCCTTCAGCGCAGGCGGAGGAAGAAAAAGGTGGAGATGTCGGCAGAGCTGCAGTGGGAGCCACAAGAGCTGGCAATAAGACAATACCAGTCATTGCTTCTGCTCCGCAATGAAGGGGCCTGGGCCCGGTACAGGGAGGGCTGGCTGAACTGCCTAATCAGCGGCCATGCGTGTGCGACTTATGTATGCGTTTTCCTCTGTGCGCAAGCTTAAAGGGTTTGGGGCACTTAAAAACACAAAACTCATTTTATTTCTCTAAACTGTTCCTTACATTTTTTTTTTTTTAAATGTATCACTTTTATTTCTATTACAAGGAATGTAAATATCCTTTGTTCAAGAAGTAAGGGATGATAGGTCTTCTTAAAGTGTTTGTTAACCCCCCAACAAAAATACACATCCTGGTCTCCTAAAGCAGAATAAACATAACAGTGCTTGTGCTGTGTAATCTGCCCCTCTCTAAACTAAGAAAAAAAAACTTCAGGGCTGCCCAGGGGCCCCAGCTGCATGGGGGGCTCCTGACCTTTCCCCAAAGCAGCTTTTCCTTGAGCCCGAGCTGCCCCTCTACATCCCAGATATCCCCCCAGCACTCTGAACCCCCTTCACTCTAGGTATCCTCTGCCTCCTACCGACTTGATTTCTGTTTACCAGCATTGTAGGGGCCCCAGAGCATTACTTTGCCCAGGGGCCCATGATGCTATTAAGACGGCCCTGCCCCCATTATTAAAAATAAAAAACCTACAATGGTCACTGCCAGCCTCTCTATTAGAGCTTGGCATACCACACTATGCAAGTCATTTCTAAAAACGAGCGCTGTAAATACCTATTTAGAGCAATCTTCAGGGCGGTCATGTGATTCGCGGCCTGCTTTACAGCTCTGAGACAGGGCTTCTGCGGGAGGCCACGTGATCTCCCCAGCTGACACCAGAGGGAGATCTCGGCCCCTCCGGCAGAAGCCATCCATCGGAGCTGTAAATCGTCCGCAAGTCACGTGACCGGCATGAAGATAGCTCTAAATAGGTATTTACAACGCTCGTTTTTAGAAATGACTTACATCATAGGTGTCAAACACAAGGCCCGCGGGCCGAATCCAGCCCTCCAGGCCATTTCATGTGGCCCTCGCAACTCCAGCCCTTCTCTGGTCCTCCTCCAGACCCTTACTTTCTGCTTTTAAGCAATACATCCAGCTTCTTCCCAGCAGCAGCATTAGGAAAGGGGGGTGCACTGTGATGTAAGGGAGAGTGTGGGGGGGGGACTCAACTTCTGATGGTGGGGGGGGGGGTGCTCTTGACATCTAATTGAAAAGGGGAGGGGATGTGCTGGACATCTAATCTTACAGATACAACCGGCCCTTTTGAGGACAATCATAATGCTGATGTGGCCTACAATGAAATTGAGTTTGACACCCCTGATTTACATAGTGTGGTATGCCAGGATGGCAGTGATAAAGAATTTAGACTTAACAAAAACTTTAACGAAGAGATCTGGGGTCAAAAAGACCCCAAATCTCCACACTACCTTTAAAAGCAAAAGATCCAAAAAAATAATAATATTGATCTTTTGCTTTAACCACTTAAGACCCGGACCATTATGCAGGTAAAGGACCAGTCCCCCTTTTGCGATTTGGCACTGCGTCGATTTAACTGACAATTGCGCGGTCGTGCGACGTGGCTTCCAAAACAAAATTGGCGTCCTTTTTTTCCCACAAATAGACCTTCCTTTAGGTGGTATTTGATCACCTCTGCGGTTTTAATTTTTGTGCTATAAACAAAAATCAAGCGACAATTTTGAAAAACAAATTCAATATTTTTTACTTTTTGCTATAATAAATATCTCTAAAAAAACATGTTTTTTCTTCAGTTTAGGACGATACGTATTCTTCTACCTATTTTTGGTAAAAAAAAAAATCGCAATAAGCGTTTAATGATTTAATGATTGGTTTGCGCAAAATTTATAGCGTTTACAAAATAGGGGATCGTTTTATTGCATTTTTATTAATAATTTTTTTTTACTACTAATGGCAGCGATCAGCGTTTTTTTTTTTTTTTTTTTTATGACTTCGACATTATGACGGACACTTCGGACAATTTTGACACATTTTTGGGACCATTGTCATTTTCACAGCGAAAAGTGCTATACAAATGCATTGTTTACTATGAAAATGACAATTGCAGTTTGGGAGTTAACCACTAGGGGGCGCTGAAGGGGTTATGTGTGACCTCATTTGTGTTTCTAACTGTAGGGGGGTGGGGCTGGACGTGTGACATCATTGATCGTCTTTCCCTATATCAGGGAACAGACGATCAATGACATTGCCACAGTGAAGAACGGGGAAGGTGTGTTTACGCCTCTCCCCAATCTTCAGCTCCGGTGACCGATCGCGGGACACCGGCGGCGATCGGGTCCGTGGGTGCCGCGGCCACAAATCTTCGGACAGGGTCGCGGGTGACCCACGGCTGGGCACTTAAAGGGGACGTACCCTTACGTGATTGTGCCCAGCCGTGCCATTCTGCCAACGTATATCGGCATTAGGCGGTCCTTAAGTGGTTAAATATAAAAAACAGTTTACTTCCACCCTAGATCAGAAGTGACATCATGACGTTGCGAGGGGATAAGAGAACATTTTGCTTGTTTAGCAAAACTCTCTTAAACCAAGTTACTCTCAAACCAAGGTTTTACTGTATTAAAAAGATATTATGATAAACACTTGTTATTTATTTTTTCTTGTTCTATTTTGCTAGAAATTACAATAAACATTATACATTTTCTGAAAGCAGAAACCATAGAGAATAAAATGGTGGTAGCTGCAACTTTTCTACGTTGCACAATATTTGTGCAGCTTTTTATCAAACGCATACACTCAGGGCAAAAAATATATTTTTGTGCAGACACATTATAATATCAATTTGTTTTAAAAAAAATATAAAGATTTGGCTGCATCAAGAAACCACATAGCAAATGTTTTAAGCCTTAGACGCCCGTTCACACTGAAGACCGGCCCGGGCTAGTGATAAAGCGCTGCTCGTTTTGGCGGCGCTGTGCGAGCGGGAGCGGGGTCTTTTTAACACCAAAGGAGGGGTTAACAAAGGGTTAAAAGCGCCTGAAAAGCGCTTTCCAGGCGCTTCGGCAGCGCTGCTCATTGACTTTAATAGCAGGGGAGGTGTAGGAGATCTGTATACAGCACTCCCACACCACCCCAAAGATGCTGCTTGCGGGACTTTTTTTTCCACCCTGCAAGCCCACCGCCCCAGTGTGACAGCACTCAGCCTTTCACACTGGGGAGGCAAGGGAGGGAGTTTACAGGCGCTATTTTTAGAGCTAAAACGCCTGTAAAGAGCCTTTAGTGTGAAAGGGGTCTTAGAGGATACGTTCACCTTTGGTAACATGTTTTATGTAACACCCATGTGGAATGGTGACAAACTATGGTACTTACAAATCTCTCAAGGCGACCATTTAAATTCCTTTACAGGTTACATGTTCAGAGTTACAGAGGAGATCTTTTGCTAGAATTATTGCTCTCGCTCTAACGTTTGCAGCGATACCTCACATGTGTGGTGCAAACACCATTTAAATATGCGTGCGCGACTTACGTATACGTTCGCTTCTATGCGTGAGCACAAAGGGATGGGGGCAGTTTAAAAAAAATTGTTCTTATTTATTTTAATTTTTACACTGTCCCTTTAAAAACAAATGATTATATATATATATATATATATATAGATAGATAGATAGATAGATAGATAGATAGATAGATATATTCAGGGCTTTTTTTCAGGGGGAACTTGGGGGAACTCAGTTCCACCACCTCTGGCTCAGACCCTTTGGTGCCTGCTCATCACAATCACTTGTAAACACATAAGTCTGGTTTCTATGTTTACAAGTGACAGCTCTGCACTCTGGGTGTAACCCCCTGAATTCTGCACACTGTATGTAATGCAATCCTGGTATTTAATGCACCCTTAAGACCCTTCTACTGTTTGTGAAATCTGAACGGGGTCGTGGTTGAGTTCCTGCACCTATTTTCTGAGAAAAAAAGCTCTGGATATATTGAACGTTTGCTATAAAAGCGCCTCAATAAGACTGAAGTGATCTCTGCAATATATAAAGGAAACAGCAGAGGGC
The DNA here is from genome assembly GCA_029574335.1 of Rana kukunoris. Classification (NCBI taxonomy): domain Eukaryota; kingdom Metazoa; phylum Chordata; class Amphibia; order Anura; family Ranidae; genus Rana; species Rana kukunoris. The sequence goes on from CM056053.1 coordinate 10,867,190, forward strand.
GCCATCTAAGTGAAGTATATAGGAAAAGATTTTATTAAAAATAAACTTGTGGGGACTCACAAAGTTCATGAGGATGGAAGCAAGAGCAAAACTGTGTTTTTTTTTTTCATTTTTTCTAAATAAACTAAAGACTGAACATTTTGAAAAAATCTATTTTTTTTCCTAGTTTGTTAGAACATTTTGCAAACAGGTATTTTTTCTCCTTGACTGATGGGCACTGATGAGGCGGGACTGATAGGTGACACTGAAGAGGTGACATTGATGAGGAGGCACCGATGGGCACTGATGAGGTGACATTGATGAGGAGGCACTGATGGGCACTGATTGGCAGCACTGTTGGGACTAGACTCATAATCAGTGTAGATGTCCTTTTCACACATTAGATAATGTGGTGTGGGGGTAGTGGCGCGGTCTATAATACTCCCTATATATTATAGGGGAAAAAGAGGAGAAGGAAAGATAAGAGGCCCGGTGCACCTGCTCCTGTCCCAATGCTGGAAGGGAGGAGCTAAAACAGTACCTTACTGAGGGTCACAGCGACAGGTCATGTGTAAACCAACCATTAAAAGGGACAATGTAGATAGAAGTATTTAGTGAGGTGTTGAGTGTACACTGGATGTGTGATATGTAATTAGCAGTGGCGGCTGGTGCTCAAAATTGAGTGAGTGGGGCTCCATGTCAAGTTTTGCCTAAGGCCTCACAAAGCCTCTAAAGCCCACCGCCTGTGCACCCCAAAATCGGTCCTGCACGTGGTGATTAGGGTGTGCCCTGGCCCACCCCCTGTGCATGCCTATGGCTACAGGAGTGGGAGGTGGCTCTGTGCCAGTCTGCGCCTATCCTTCACGGCTTAATTGTTCTGACAGGACGTCATATGATGTCCTGTCATTTAAAGCCGTTAGGGGCGTGCGGCCGTCACGTCACTGAAAACACTGTGCGTGTGCCCAGCGGCCGCGATAGTTGCCGGGCACACGCAATTGCCCTGTAACTGGGCGGGAACGTGGAGCTCTGTGTGTAAACACAGACCTCCATGTCCTGTCAGGGAGAGAGGAGACCGATCTGTGTTCCTTGTACATAGGGACACAATCGGTCACCTCCCCCAGTCACCCCCCTCCCCCCACAGTTAGAACACTGACTAGGACATACATTTAACCCCTTCCCCGCCCCCTAGTGGTTAACCCCTTCCCTGCCAGTTACATTTATACAGTTATGAAGGCATATTTATAGCATTGTTCACTGTTTAAATGTAAATGGTCCCAAAAATGTGTCAAAAGTGTCCGATGTGTCCGCTATAATGTCCCAGTCCCGAAAAAAAATCGCAGATCGCCGCCATTCCTAGTAATAAATAAAAAACATAATTATGTCCCCTATTTTGTAGGCAATATATATGTAGAATAATACGTATCGGCCTAAACTGAGATAAAACATTTTTTTTTTTTAAATGGGATATTTTACTATAGCAAAAAGCAAAAAATATTGTGTCTTTTTTTTAAATTGTCGCTCTTTTTTTGTTTATAGCGCAAAAAATAAAAAAACGCACGGGCGATCAAATACCACCAAAAGAAAGCTCTACTTGTGGGGAAAAAAAGGACGTCAATTTTGTTTGGGAGCCACGTCGCACGACCGCGCAATTGTCAGTTAAAGCGCCGCAGTGCCGGAAGCTAAACATTTGTCTGGGCAGGAAGGGGGTGTAGGTGCACAGTAGGCAAGTATTTATATGATAAATAGAAGATACATTTGCCCTTTGAGGCCAAAATAAAGATTTGGCTGCACGCCACCAAATGATCCAACATGAATTTATTGGTACATAAAAGTCACAAACACTGCCACCAGGAAAAGGAGCTGGCGCGTTTCACACTACCAGTGCTTCTCTGCTACCAAGACTAGGACACAGGAGAGGTGACGCATTTCACACTTGACTAGTGCTTCTCTGCCACCAAGACAGGGACACAGGAGAGGATGCGTTTCACACTACCAGTGCTTCTCTGCTACTAAGACTAGGACACAGGAGAGATGACGCGTTTCACATTTGACTAGTGTTTCTCTGCCACCAAGACAATGACACAGGAGAGGTGACACGTTTTACACTTGACTAGTGCTTCTCTGTCACCAAGACAGGGACACAGGACAGGTGACACGTTTCACACTTGACCAGTTCTTCTCTGCTATCAAGACTAGGACACGGGAGAGGTGACACATTTCACACTTGTCCAGTGCTTCTCTGCCACCACGGACACAGGAGAGGTGACGCGTTTCACGCTTGACTAGTGCTTCTCTGCCACCAAAACAAGGACACAGGAGAGGTGACGCGTTTCACGCTCGTCTAGTGCTTCTCTGCCACCAAAACAAGGATACAGGAGAGGTGACGCGTTTCACGCTCGACTAGTGCTTCTCTGCCACCAAAACAAGGACACAGGAGAGGCGACGCGTTTTACACTTGACCCGTGCTTCTCTGCCACCAAGGACACAGGAGAGGTGACGCGTTTCACGCTTGACTAGTGCTTCTTCTTTTCTTATCCTGTGTCCTTGTCTTGGTGGCAGTCATTGTGACTTTTACGTACCAATAAATTCATTTTGGATCGTTTTTGTGGTGAGCAGCCGAATATTTATTTTCTACTATTTGTTGGCGAGCCGTGATTTGCACCCAACCCATCCTGATCTATTGGATTGATATCACCTGGAGCAGTGTAACTCTTCTCTGGATAATTCTGATGCAGCCGACCATGAAACTAAGTTTGGACACCACTGCCTGAAACCCTTACAAAAAAATAAAAAAATTCAGGTCTCGTGGAACTTCTGCTATAGACTATTCATCGGGGGTGGGGGGAATGATCCTTATATTGGTGATCAGTAAGAAAAATGCCTGCTTTACAAGTGGTGGTCAGAATGCCACCCTTACAGACTTCTATGAAAGATTCTTGGCTTTGCCAAGTGGTGTTGGCCCTGGAACTCTGCTAGCACTATAAACTAGAAGGTCAGTCAGCCACAGTTCAAGGAACCCCTAGCAATCTCTGGAGGAAACCTAGGGTTCTACACATAGGCGTGTGCACAGGGTGTGCCGGGGCATTAGCATTATCGCTCTGTGTAGCAGCGGGGACAAAGATCTCCTTCTTACCGGCTCTGCCATAAGAGAAGTGCTTATGCACCTCTTTGACTGTGTTGGCAGGGAGATCAATGTGCCGGGGGCCATATATATAAAGACACACACACACACACGTGTGTTGGAGCTTTGGCGTGCACATCCTAATGCAGTAGTCTTAATGAGAGGGCACTGCCCAGGAGCCCCAGCTGCATGGGGGGCCCCTGCACTTTCCCCAAAGAAGCTGATCCTTCAGCCCATGCTTCCCCCAAAATTGGGGGCCCCATAATGGCACTGAGAGTCATGGATACACAGGGGAGGCAGGCTGACAGCGGTGCACCTTACTTTGCAGAATGATACCTATTGTTTCACAGCCAGCAGGGAGGGGCAGGGCCTAGAGCGCCAGTGATGCTCTGACCCCGCCACATGGAGCTTGAATGCTAGTGAGGTCACAATACAAGGGGTATCTTATGGTATATGGTTACATTTCTCAGGTGTAGAGGGGTCAGAGTGCTGGGGGTGATATCTAGGTTGTAGAGGGGTCAGAGTGCTGGGGGGATAGCTGGGGTGTAGAGAAGTCAGAGTGCTGGGGGGATATCTGGGGTGTAGAGGGGCCAGAGTGATGGGGGGGATAGCTGGAGTGTAGAGGGGTCAGAGTGATGGGGGGGGATAGCTGGGGTGTAGAGGGGTCAGAGTGCTGGGGGGATATCTGGGGTGTAGAGGGGTCAGAGTGATGGGGGGGATAGCTGGGGTGTAGAGGGGTCAGAGTGCTGGGGGGATATCTGGGGTGTAGAGGGGCCAGAGTGATGGGGGGATAGCTGGGGTGTAGAGGGGTCAGAGTGATGGGGGGATATCTGGAGTGTAGAGGGGTCAGAGTGCTGGGGGGATATCTGGAGTGTAGAGGGGTCAGAGTGATGGGGGGATAGCTGGGGTGTAGAGGGGTCAGAGTGCTGGGGGGATATCTGGGGTGTAGAGGGGTCAGAGTGATGGGGGGATAGCTGGGGTGTAGAGGGGTCAGAGTGCTGGGGGGATATCTGGGGCGTAGAGAGGAGGCAACAATCTAGCAGATATATTATATGCACAGGACAGCCTTGTTACTTTATGTATGTAGTATTTCCCCCACTGTTATTTGCTGTACAAAATGATTGTTCATGTAGTTAATGCGGAGCTCCACCCAAAAGGGGAAGCTCCGCTTGTCTGCCTCCTACCTACTTGATGTCTGTTTACCTGCCCGTCTCCATTGTAGGGGCCCCAGAGCATTACTTTGCCCAGGGGCCCATGATGCTATTAAGACGGTCCTGCTGCGCACTCCTGTGGTTCTACGGAACCCTGGTAGAGAATGGAAGCTCTAAAGTTAAAATGGTTCAGTAAGGCTGCTTTAGGTACTGAACACTGTAGACAGTGACCACTAGGTGGCGCTTTAAACCTATGTATATTCACACTTGCTCAAACTATTCATCTTCAGTTCACTGCAGATATCTCATTATTTTAAATGATGTCAGGGGCTTCTCCAGAGTTTAAAGACACATGACTTTCCAGGTTGCTAACATCAAAAATGAAGTATCTAAAAAAAAAAAAAAAACAGCAGTGTACAATTGGTGGAAATGACTGTTAGCTGCCAAAAACTCTGTAAGGTAACATAAAACGCACATTAAACCGCCAATTACACGGGATCACTTTGATCTGGTGAAATAAAACATAGAAAGCGACACTCCCAAAATCAATGATAGACAAGGCCCTTCCTTCCTTGACTTTCCTCTCCGTCCCCATGTTGCTGCACCCACTTCTCATCCCGGGCGCAGACACGTGTTTAGCAGCATAATCACAAAATGATGGAGGAGAGGACAGAGGGAGACGTCTGCACAACACATGGCAGTTGATGGGAAGAGTAGAAGGACATTTGTTGTATTTTTTATTTATTTCTTGACTTTTAAATAAAACAGATCATTTTAATGAGAGAATCCCAGATGGGCCACCAGCAGGCAGCGCGGACACACCGAGGGCTCTGGGTGCAGTTGTTGCATTGCAAATATTCTGCTCATTGACATGAAAAATAATATACATGCCCTATAAGGGTAATTATAGAGCTCTGGTACCCAACATGGAGTCGAGGAGCCAAACATTTGATTCTTACTTAGGGTAGGGTGACCAGACAGGGGACAGTCCACGGATTGAGGACACTGTCCCCGGACCAAGTCTGTCCCCGATTTTGTCCCCGGATTGGATTTGAACAGGGGCTGGGGCAATTTCAAAGACAGTCAGTGCAGAATAAAAAAAAAAAAATCTGATTTTTACCTCCCCCCTCCGCCACTCCTACTAGCTTTGGGGGGGGGGTGTATTTTTTTCCATTACCTGTGCCCCTTTCTGATGATCATGTGCAGATCGGGGCGGAGGGAATATTCCTTCAGTTTCAAGTGCCCATTCAGCTCCGCTCGCATGTTCTTCTGCCTTGGCTCAAGTCCCGGCCAGCCGCCTGCCTGCTTATCTCCTTACCTTCCCTGGCCGAGTGATCTTCCTCCGCTCCCCACCCAGACGAGGCCCAGAGAGTAAGACTTGATGGGCTGTGAGGCGGCGGGCAGAGAGTCGCCGATTGCCGCCATTACTAGTAAAAAAAAAAATATATATGTCCCTGGATTTCATTTAAAAAATCTTGTCACCTTAACTGCTTAAGGACCGCCTCCTGCACATTTACGTCGGCAGAATGGCACGGCTGGGCACATCAACGTATATATACGTTGGTTCTATTACCCAGCCGTGGGTCACGGTCGCGCGCCCGCGGCGCGCTCCCGTGACCCGGTTCGAAGCTCTGTGACTGGGACCGCGGGACTTGCGGAGCCGATCGCCGCTGGAGTGCGGCTATCGGTCCCCGGAGCTGAAGAACGGGGAGAGCCGTGTGTAAACACGGCTTCCCCGTGCTTCACTGTGGCCGCAGCATCAATCGCGTCATCCCTGTTATAGGGGGACGCGATCGATGACGTCACACCTACAGCCACACCCCCCTACAGTGTAAACACACAGGGAACACATATCCCCTACAGCGCCCCCTTGTGGTTAACTCCCAAACTGCAACTTTCATTTTCACAGTAAACAATGCAATTTAAATGCATTTTTTGCTGTGAAAATGACAATTGTGCCAAAAATGTGTCAAAATTGTCCGAAGTGTCCGCCATAATGTCGCAGTCACGAAAAAAATCGCTGATCGCCGCCATTAGTAGTAAAAAATTTTTTTTTTATAAAAATGCAATAAAACTATCCCCTATTTTGTAAACGCTAGAAATTTTGCGAAAACCAACCGATAAATGCTTATTGCGATTTTTTTTACCAAAAATAGGTAGAAGAATACGTATCGGCCTAAACTGAGGGGAAAAAAATTATATATATTTTGGGGGGATATTTATTATAGCAAAAAGTAAAAAATATTGAATTTTTATTCAAAATTGTCGCTCTATTTTTGTTAATAGCGCAAAAAATAAAAACCGCAGAGGTAATCAAATACCACCAAAAGAAAGCTCTATTTGTGGGGAAAAAAGGACGCCAATTTTGTTTGGGAGCCATGACGCACGACCGCGCAATTGTCAGTTAAAACTACGCAGCCATTCACCTCTGGCGATTGCCTCCGGGGGGAGGGTCTGCCCCCTCCCTTGGACTACAGGAGAGTCAGGATGCTCTCTACATTGCAGATAGAGAAAGGAGCTGTGTGTTAGTGGGCGTCCTGACTCTCCACTAGTCCAAGGGAGGGGGGCGAGCACGACACTCCACACCAGGGAGAAAGCCTTGCATTACTGTGTGGAGTTACAGACAGAAGAACAGGAAGTGAGGATTTCTCAGAAGAAATAAGGACATTTAAAAGCAAAATGGAAGGATGAGGTAAGTGAAGGAGGACTGCACTAAGGTAAAGGAAGCTATTTAGGGAAAAAAATTGTACCTTTACAACCCCTTTAATCTCAGGCCCCGGCTACTACTCGGTGGGGAGCGGAGGAAGATCTCTCCGCCAGGGAAGAAAGGAGATAAGCAGGTAGGCGGCTGGCTGGGAATTGAGCCAAGGCAGAAGAGCATGCACCCGAAAACAAAAAATATTCCCTCTGCTCAGACCAGCACATTATCATCAGAAAGGGGCACAGGTAATGGAACAATATACACCCCCCTAAGCTCGTAGGAACTGTGGAGCGGGGTGTGAAATTCTTTTTTTTTTTTTCCGTTTTTGAAATTGCCCCAGCCTCTGTTCAAATCCAATCCGGGGACAGACTTGACCCGGGGACAGTGTCTGCAATCTGGGGACTGTCCCCGGAAACCGGGGATATCTGGTCAACCCTGCCCCCGGAAGCCAAAACTGTCTCAGCCTGATGGACCTGGCACTTGGAAAAGTGATCTTTGTCTGTGGCTCTGTGTCATGTAACCTGTGATATAGGGAATGCCTCAGAACACCTTAACTCTGTGATCCCCTGCTAATAAGAACGTTGAAGAACGTGTTCGCCTTAGGGTCCTTTCACACTAGCGGACCGTTCGTCCGCTCATTACAAGTCCGTTTACGGACTTGTAATGGTCCCCTATGGGAGCGGATCCGTTAGCGGATGATGCATCCGCTAACGTCCGCCAGATCCGCATTCGTTTTTTCGGACGGAAGAATGTCCTATTTTTCTTCCGTCCGGCCAAACGGATCGGATGCAAACGGACAGACGGTCTGTTTCCATCCGACTCCCCATAGGGGAGAGAGGAGGAGAGACGGGGCGGTCCCTGCACAGTGTGCGGGGACCGCCCTGTCCGCCGACAGCTGAGCGGAGACCCCCCGCTGAGCTGACGGACACACAGAGCGGACCGAAAAACGGACCGCTCCGTATGTAAGGAGCCTTAGTATCATACATGTACTGATATCTTATATATCAATAATGATCTCAAACTCCTGTAGGTCCGGAGTCCTTGGATATAAAATAGGACCAGCACCACAGAAAACCAACCGACTTATAGGACTTCTATGGACCATATAAAAAGGAATATTCCACCAGGAAGGAGAAACTTTTTCTCATATAAATTCTTCAGTCTATACATCAGGTTTACCTTTTCTCTTTCCTGCAAATGTCTTGTTCCTGTTTATCATTCCCCTTTCTTTATAGACTCTAAGCAACATGTGCTACCAAAAATTTGGAACCCAATTAAAGAAAATCAAGAAGTGAAATCTAGGGGGTTACACTTTAGCCCAAGGGTGCCCAACCAGTGGCCCGCGAGCTCCTGCTCTCTGATGGCATAGAATACTGTTATTAACCACTTAATCACCGCCCTATAGCCGAAATACGGCTATAGGGCGGTTCCTGTACTCTAACAGGACGTCCATGGACGTCCTCCGTTAGAGTCAGGTGTGCGCGCCCAACCGGGCGCGCACACGCGATCACCGGTGCTCACCGGGTCCACGGGACCCGCAGCACCGATGATCGCGGTAAGGAGCCAATGGCGGCGGCTCCTTACCACGTGATCGCGCCGTCCAATGACGGCGCGACCACGTGTGTAAACAAATCTGACGTGCGTCAGATCCGCGCGCCCGAGCGGGCGCGCACACGCGGTCACGGCGCTCGGCGGGTCCACGGGACCCGCAGCGTCAGTGATCTCGGTAAGGAGCCAATGGTGGCGGCTCCTTACCACGTGATCGCGCCGTCCAATGACGGCGTGATCACATGTAAACAAAACCGCGTCACTTGCTGACGCCGGTTCTTCCCTCCTCTCGCTGTACCGATCGGTACAGCGTGAGAGGAGAGCGCGGATGGCTGCAGCAGTGTGGGATGGATCTGTGACTATTGCAGTCACAGATCCATCCATCCCTGCTCAGCCATCCCTGCATTAACTCCTTCCTTCCCTGCGCAAAACTCTGCATACCCCCCCCAATACTCTGCATACCCCCCCCAATACTCTGCATACCCCCCCCCAATACTCTGCATAACCCCCCCCAATACTCTGCATACCCCCCCCCAATACTCTGCATACCCCCCCCAATACTCTGCATACCCCCAATACTCCTCAATACTCTGCATACCCCCAATACTCCTCAATACTCTGCAATACCCCGCAATACTCCGCAATACTCCGCAGTACCCCGCAATACTCCGCAGTACCCCGCAATACTCCGCAGTACCCCGCAATACTCCGCAATACCCCGCAATACTCCGCAGTACCCCGCAATACTCCGCAGTACCCCGCAATACTCCGCAGTACCCCGCAATACTCCGCAGTACCCCGCAATACTCCGCAGTACCCCGCAATACTCCGCAGTACTCCGCAGTACCCCGCAATACTCCGCAGTACCCCGCAATACTCCGCAGTACCCCGCAATACCCCGCAGTACCCCGCACAATACTCCCGCACAATACTCCCGCACAATACTCCCGCACAATACTCCCGCACAATACTCCCGCACAATACTCTGCAGTACCCCCGCGCAATACTCCCCCGCGCAATACTCCCCCGCGCAATACTCTGCAATCGTTTTTTTTTTAGGCTTCCCAGCCTAGAGGGGAGATGTGGGGTCTTATTGACCCCATATCTCACTGTAAAGAGGACCTGTCATGCTATATTCCTATTACAAGGGATGTTTACATTCCTTGTAATAGGAATAAAAGTAACCAAAACATTTATTTTTGGGGAAAAAGGTGTCAAACTAAAATAAATAAAGTAAAATGAACAATAAAAAAATAAAAAAAAAATTACAGCGCCCCTGTACCCGTGTGCTCGTATACAGACGCGACCGCACACGTAAGTCCCGCCCACATATGAAAACGGTGTTCAAACCACACATGTGAGGTATCGCTGCGAACGTTAGAGCGAGAGCAATAATTTTGGCCCTAGACCTCCTCTCCAACTAAAAAGATGTAACCAGGAAAAACATTTAAAGCGTCGCCTATGGGGATTTTTAAGTCGCGTAGTTTGGCGCCATTCCACAAGCGTGTGCAATATTGAAGGGTGACATGTTGGGTATCTATTTACTCGGCGTAACTTCATCTTTCATATTATGCAAAAACATTGGGCTAACTTTACTGTTTTTTTTTTTTTTAAGCACAAAACTGTTTTGTTTCCAAAAAAAAACGCGTTCGAAAAATTGCTGTGCAAATACAATGCGAGATAAAAAGTTGTAACGGCCGCCATTGTATTCTCTAGGGTCTTTGCTAAAAAAGCATATATAATGTTTTGGGGTTCTATGTAATTTTCTAGCAAATAAATGATGATTTTTCCATGTAGGAGAGAAATGTCAGAATTGGTCTGGGTGTTCCAGAACGCCTGATGGCGTTCCCTGCATGTTGGGCCTCTGTATGTGGCCACGCTGTGTAAAAGTCTCACACATGGGGTATCGCCATACTCGGGAGGAATAGCAGAATGTGTTTTGGGGTGTAATTTGTGGTATGCATATGCTGTGTGTGAGAAATAACCTAATAATATGAACATTTTGTGGAAAAAAAATTAAAATAAAAAAATCTTGATTTTGCAAAGAATTGTGGGGAAAAAATGACAACTTCAAAAAACTCACGATGCCTCTTTCTGAATACCTTGGAATGTCTTCTTTCCAAAAAGGGGTCATTTGGGGGGTATTTGTACTTTTCTGGCATGTTAGGGTCTCAAGAAATGAGAGAGGCTGTCAGTACATCAGATGTGATCAAATTGATCAATTTTCAGTAATTGGTACCATAGCTTGTAGACCCCATAACTTTCACCCAGACTAAATATTATCCAATTTTTTTTTTTTTTTTGTTACCAAAGATATGTAGCAGTATACATTTTAGGCCAAATTTATGAAGAAAAATTACTTTTTTGCAAAATTTTATAATAGAAATGAAGAAAAATTCATTTTTTTACAAAATTTACGTTCTTTTTTCATTTATAGCGAAAAAAATAAAAACCGCAGAGGTGATCAAATACCACCAAAAGAAAGCTCTATTTGTGGGAAAAAAAGGACAAAAATTTCATTTGGTTAGAGTGTTGTATGACTGAGTTATTGCCATTCAAACTGTGAGAGCACCGAAAGCTGAAAATTGGTCTGGTTATTAAGGGGGTTTAAGTGCCCAGTGGTCAAGTGGTTAAGTTCATTACTAAAATCACAGGGTATATATATATATATGGGCATATCTGTTCTGCAGTGGTTACTGGGCTGCTTTCAAACTCATCTGCAGATGTAGAGCAGTACACCTGCGGGTTACCTGCACTGAGCCATAGACTTCTGTTCTTACCTGCGAGTTTGGTGAGCTTTCTCAAAGTGCACTGAACCTGCAGAATATAATAGAAGTCTATTGAAAAGTGCAGGAAAGCCAAATGGTACATTGTGCTGAACCCACGGTGCGGGTAAACCGCAGTAAATCAGTGTGAAAGCCTTGGGCTCCTTTTAAATGGCCAGTCCAACCCAATTGGAGTCTCCGTTCACCTTTAAGAAGTGGCAGATATAAACCAACTTGTGTCCTACCTCCAATCCACAAAAAAAAAAAAAAAAGAGTTTAGTGGGCTTTGTCAATGTCCGCTCTGACACAGACCTGCCATCTGCCCGCTCCGCTTATTGTGGCCCACAACCGGTTACCGAGTCGCTTGAGTGGCCCTCGTGCTTCAAAAGGTTGGGCACCCCTGCTTTAACCCATTGTAGTAATACCTACATTTCATAATAGTCCTAAACCCTTGCAGGTCCAGATTCCTCTTGTATAAAATAGTACCAACACCAAAAAAAAACATCCTACTTATAGGACAACTATGGACCATAAAACATATTTTTATATGGCCCTTAGTAGTTCTATAAGTAGGTCTTCCTTGATGTTGGTACCATAGCATGCACTACGAGAACTGCCAATGGTACTAAAACACCTCCGCTGTCAGAACAGCTCCATCATACCATGGTACCTGAACTTCCAGACAGCTCCATCATATTGTGGTACCTGAACTTCCAGACAGCTCCATCATATTGTGGTACCTGAACTCCCAGACAGCTCCATCATATTGTGGCGCCTAAGCTTCCAGAACAGCTCCATCATACTATGGGACCTGAACTGCCAGAACAGCTCCATCATACAATGCTACCTGAACTTTCAGAACAGCTCCATCATACAATGCTACCTGAACTTTCAGAACAATCTCCATCTTACCATGGCACTTCAACTGCCAGAACAGCTTCATCATACCATGGTACCTGAACTACCAAAGCAACTCCATCATACCATGGTACCTGAACTACCTCAACACCTTCATCATACCATAGTAAATGAACTTCCAGAACAGCTCCATCATACCATATTACATGGTTTAATAGTTTGGTTTATTTTTTCACAATGTATTACTTTTTAATAAATTCTATTCGCTTTTCAATTTTTATGCATTTCTTGACTCTAATCTTTTATATTGGATCATGCTGTGGGGAATATCAAAATATCACAAAAGCAAGTTTTTAAGGGGGTTGTAGGGAGCACAAATGTGGAAGCCTCTCGTAAAGAGTCTGTAATGGTTATTGATTTCTTGTGTAACATTTGAGTTAAAAATAGATCAAAAGAACACAACCTGCAGTATATAATGGATATGAACCCTGCAGTCAGTGGCAGTCAGGGGCGGACTGACAACTCATGGGGCCCCTGGGCAATAGAAGATTATGGGGCCCCCGGGCTTAAAGATGGCCACCAAGCCAGGTGGCAGTACAGAGGCGGGGCAGCTAAAATCTCTGGATTTTTACATCAAAAGCATGTTGGTTTTGGACATATCAGGGACGGATGTAAAAAAAACACAGATTTTTACATACTGTCTCTGGTTTTAATGAGCCTGGCAACCCTGATGGGGCCCCCTAGTGGCATGGGGCCCTCGGGCAGTGCCCGAGTTTCTCAATGGTCAGTCCGCCCCTGGTGGCAGTGCAGAGTCAAACAAACAGTGGGAAAGTGACCAACATATTAGGCCCCGTACACACGTCCGAGCTTCTCGGCAGAATCCAGCGAGAAGCTCGCTGGGATCCATATTCTGCTGAGAAGCTCGATCGTGTGTATGTTTTCGCCGAGAAAACTGTCGAGCAAGGCGTCGAGCCAAAATAGAGAGCAGGTTCTATATTTCCTCGATGGGCCATCGGGACTAATGGCTCAACGCCTTTTTCGACAGCCTGGTAGACGAACTCGATGGCCGGCCGAGAACCTCGTCGGGCGGAACGATGAGTTTAGCCCGACGAGGTTCTCGTACGTGTGTACCTAGTCTTCAACTACACCACTAGGAGTATTTCCATAATCTCTGACCATCTCCCGTACTATGCCCACAATCCCTGACCATCTATTGTAGTATGCCTGCAACCTCTGACCTTCTCCTGTACTATGCCTGCAACCTCTTACCATCTCCTGTAGTATGTCTGCAACCTCTGACATTCTCCTGTACTATGCCTGCAACCTCTTACCATCTCCTGTAGTATGTCTGCAACCTCTGACCTTCCTCTGTAGTATGTCTGCAACCTCTGACCTTCTTCTGTAGTATGTCTGCAACCTCTGACCTTCTCCTGTAGTATGCCTGCAACCTCTGACCTTCTCCTGTAGTATTCCTGCAACCTCTGACCTTCTCCTGTAGTATGTCTGCAACCTCTGACCTTCTTCTGTAGTATGTCTGCAACCTCTAACCTTCTTCTGTAGTATGCCTGCAACCTCTGACCATCTCCTGTAGTATGTCTGCAACCTTTGACCTTCTCCTGTAGTATGTCTGCGACCTCTGACCTTCTTCTGTACTATGCCTGCAACCTCTGACCTTCTCCTGTAGTATGTCTGCAACCTCTGACCTTCTTCTGTACTATGCCTGCAACCTCTTACCATCTCCTGTAGTATGTCTGCAACCTCTGACCTTCTCCTGTAGTATGTCTGCAATCTCTGACCTTCTCCTGTAGTACGTCTGCAACCTTTGACCTTCTTCTGTACTATGCCTGCAACCTCTGACCTTCTCCTGTAGTATGTCTGCAACCTTTGACCTTCTTCTGTACTATGCCTGCAACCTCTGACCTTCCTCTGTAGTATGTCTGCAACCTCTGACCTTCTCCTGTAGTATGCCTGCAACCTCTGACCATCTCCTGTAGTATGCCTGCAACCTCTGACCTTCTTCTGTACTTTGCCTGCAACCTCTTACCATCTCCTGTAGTATGTCTGCAACCTCTGACCATCTCCTGTAGTATGTCTGCAACCTCTGACCTTCTCCTGTAGTATGTCTGCAATCTCTGACCTTCTCCTGTAGTATGTCTGCAACCTTTGACCTTCTTCTGTACTATGCCTGCAACCTCTGACCTTCTCCTGTAGTAAGCCTGCAACCTCTCACCATCTCCTGTAGTATGCCTGCAACCTCTAACAAACTCCCATACTATTTCAACAATCTCTGACCATCTCCTTCAGAATGTCCGCAACCTCTGTCTCTAGTAGTATGCCCACATTCTTCGACCATCTCCCGCAGTGTGTTCACACGCGTCTCTAACCATCTCCTGTAATATTTCCACAACCTCTTCCCATCTCCTATAGTATACCTGATGTCACTGACCATTCTACTGTAATAATATAGAGAGGTAAACTGCGCTTAGGATAGTGCAAGTGAGGGGAGTAAGGTACAGATAAAATATGTGACTGCAGCCCCCCCTATATGTATAGCTCCCCTAGGGGAGTATAATAGGAGAATATGAAAGATAGTGGGGGTGGTGGCGCTGTCACCAATAGGTTGTGCTACTGAGCCAATTGCTCACCCTGATCGGTGTGTGAGTGGGCTCTACTAGGGCAAACCTCCCTATACTTACATTAATAATTTTGGCAGTGTCTGCCTATGTTTGCAATGTAAGAAATTGTGTGAATAAAATGATATTATCAACTGTGAACCACCAATGTAGTGATACCAGTGATGTTAACCAGCATAGTAATAAGTAGATCTCTACAGTGAAAATAAATACAGGTCCAATAGCCGCAGTATAGGCTACCACAGTGAAAATAATAATACAATTAAAACCTTATGCAGAAGGACCTATATGTAAAAACGTGGTCATAGGTGCAAATCGGATGCAGGAGTCCATATAACATAAGTTCAAACAGGTTGATTGTATTAGTGTAAAGTTCAAGGTGCACCTATGTGGGTAGGTGATCATAAAAATACATCAAGTGTTTCTCGCAGTGGATCCGGTGCTCCCCCTTATGGGTCCCCACTCACCAGAAGCACTCACCCCTGCTGGGGTAGAATGCATGTCAGACTAACAGCTGCTCCTTGGTGCCTTTGCCCCTTATCCTGGGTTCCTGGTGTGTTTGCTTGGTGCGAGTGGTTAAGTTCAGTTGGATCTTACGGTTCCTCCAAGGGAAAGAAAACAAGCTACCATGGCGTAGTACGTTTAAAAATATAAAAATGTATTAGCACTGCCAAAAGAAGCGTGCATAGAAACAAAAACAAAAGTACAGAAGATACAAAAGTGACAGCAGGCTGTGGGGGGCAGAAAAGGTTCAGCGCAGCCAGCAGTCAGAAAATACAGAAAAAATAAATAAAAATAAGGTGTAAATTAAAATTGCAGCAGCCTATGTCCTATAAAAGGTGTAGGCACTGTTATTTACACTGCACTCAGTAAGTCCGATGGCTGGTCGCACCAGCGTGGGAACGGCGTGCGTTCCACAAACAATCAGCCTGTTAACCCGGAAGTGCGTGTAGGTGTGCGTGTGTCCGCTTTACACACGTTTCGTATTGTTTACGTCTTCTGAAGCGGGTACACGCATACCGTAGCTTGCTACATGTGTAATGGACGTCACCATGGTAACACTCACATGCTCAATGGCGTTGTCCTATTAGGTGGGGAATTGCAAATGTAGTGCCCAATCAGATGGATGGAATTATCACCCTCTAAGAACGTACTATGGGGCTGGCGCTACCCAATCCAGCAATAGGTGTCGAATTGTTTGTCCAATCACGTGAGGGTAATGTACTGTAATCCTAAGGCTTTATCAGTTACCATGTTAACGTCCCTAATTACAACCGTTCCTAACAGGAAGTATGATCAATGGGTAATATTATTATTAATTAATTTAAGAGGGTGGCTATCCTTCATGGAAATGAGTATGTGAACTCTTTTAGATACCTACTATAATAGATAGTGGACGTGACTGAAATCACATTAGTGACGGTGAAGAAGGGTGCTCTATGTGATATCTGTGACCCCTGCGCAAAGTAACATTACGCAGCAAACGTAAGTAAATAGGCACTAATATCCTAAGCCCACAATCACTGACCATCTCCCTTAGTATGTCCACAGTCTCTAGTCATCTCTGGCAATCTTCCTTAGTATGTTCACAACCTCTGACCATGTCCCATATTATGCCCACAGATTTAGACCATCTACAGCAGTATGCCCCACAACCTCTGACTATCCCCTGTAGGATTGCAATGATCTCTGACCAACTCCCATACTATGCCGCCTAGAGGTGCGCATCTTCATTGGTCTCTCGATTCGATTACGATTATTCTGTCAATGGTTCACGATGCATCATGATTATTGCCCGTGGTTTTCATAAAAAAAATTCAAGCAATCCGAAGAACTCCATTTTTTTTTTTTTGTATAAAAAAGTACACTCCCGGAATGTAGCAAAGTCTGAACACAACAGACAACAGCATTTTTCTTTATCGTACATCACGGGACACAGAGCGCATAGTCATTACATATGGGTTATATGGGTACCTTCAGGTGTGGACACTGGTGTAATCAACTTCACAGGAAGTTCCTCCCTATATAACCCCCTCCCACTGAGAGTGCTTCAGTTTTTTCGCCAGTGTCTTAGGTGTTGGTCACGTCTAGCTGTCCCTCGGAGGTCTCGGGACCCTGGATAGCTAGCCGGATCCGTCCGAAGTGCTTCAAAGCCAAGGTGTACGGTACCCGGGCCCTGCCTGCGTGGGGTGTTGCCTATAATGCCTCTCCTTGGAGGGCTGGATTCTGGGCTCCAGTGCCTTGGTCTCTCCCAGGACTAAACGCTACTGATGCCAGGATGCTATATAGGTCCAGGGGTGTGGGTTCCTTAACACAGGACCCCGGTCCCTGAAGGTCCGAGACAATACCCACGGAGATGGGGGAAGATTGGCCCTCTTGCAGTTTGCAATACCCTGCGGCGTGGAGCAGGTAAGAGGGAACCTGCGGGACTTGGTTCGACAGTAGGTATCCCCCTGGGGGTTCTGGGTTGGCTAATGGTATGCTTGTGCATCAGCCACTATCTCCACTATGTCTGTGTGGGCAGGATGGGATACTAATGTTTACCCAGATAACATGTAGATATATGTATACTTGTGTAAGATATATATTTGCTACTCACCCCAGGTCTGCCTGTTAGCATTGATACTGCAACCCCACATGTTTTAAAGAGGAAATTGCTGGTGAAAACTCCTGTTTCTTAGGAAGCCCATGGGGACAGCTTCCTCTCTCTGTGCACTACAATAAGATTAGTGCTTACCTGGTGTCTGTTGGTGCTGCCTGGCGCTGGTCCATGTTTTTCCTCTGCTCTGCTTCCTCCATGTTGTTTTCAGCGTGGGGGGGTGCGCGCGCGTGTGCGCGTGCGCGCGCGTGCACGCCGCCTTTTATAGCGTCGGCGTGCGTTGGGGGGGGCGGGCCAGCAGCGTCAGGGTCTGTTTTAAAAGTAAAACTTTTTCTCTGGCTGGTCTTTCCCTCCTGGAGGCAGAGGAAGAAGGTCACAGAGCGCGCAGCTGGGTCTTTTGGCCACAGTGACACCCAGTGGCGGTTTGTGGATCTTCAGGTCTAGGACTTAGTTCCACTATTGACCAGAAAAAAAAAAAAAAAAAAAAGTTTTTTTGCTTAAAGGGACTCAGCCTTAGATCCAGCAGTATCTGAGTCAACCTTGGACTCCGGCTAACGGGCATTGGTGTTGCAATACTCACAGGTTTTCCTCAGTATTGCCACCTCCCAGGCTAGTAAAAAAAAAAAAAAAAAAATTTCATTTTCCTCAGCCTGTTCTCATATTAATTACTCCTAGCTACAACAGTCAGGTGTTGGCTAGAGGGGTGACTCAAGGTTGTGCAATGGCTCCAAAGGCATCAGGACCAGCCAAGGCTGCAAAAGGTGCCAAGAAACAAAAGGGGTCTCCATCGGGGTCAGAGGATTTGGGCCAGGCTTCAGGCCTCACGTTAGCCCCACCCTCACCAGTTAGACCACCGAGTAGCATAGTACAAGAGCCATTGGGGATGCTGGGGGCAGAGGCGGCCCCCGATCCACCCATTCCCGTTTACGTAACGGAAGAAATGCTAGCGACCACCCTGGGTGGGCTAGAGAAAAGGTTAACTGCTTTGTTTGCCCGCCCTTTGCCAAGTAGCAAACGGGCTAGATCCCCCTCACCTAGTTTGGTGTTTTCAGATGCGGAGGTCTCCTCTTCGGAGGAACGGGACCCACAAGGGGATCAAGCAGACCCAAGTCCCGAAGGTTCAGACATGGAGGGTTCCACTGTAGATGAATATTTTTTCGGCCTCTCAAGCGGAGAGCCTGTGGATCCAGTCTTTGACCGATATAGTTCGCACTGCTTTTAAACTTCCAGTGCTAGAACTAGTAGCCCCTGTGGTATCCTCATTGGGTTCTTTAAAGGCTCCATTAACTTGTGTGTCTTTTCCGATTCACCCCCTTCTGCGGAGCGTGATTTACCAGGATTGGGCTCGACCTGATAGGATCTTTATCCCTCCTAAGAGGTCTCTATTCTCTATCCTATGGAAGAGGAATTTTTAAAGAAATGGGCACTCCCCACAGTGGACGCGGCCATTTCCTGCGTGAATAAATCCCTGACCTGTCCGGTTGAAAATATCCAGATGTTCAAGGATCCGGTCGACAAAAAAAATTAGAGAACCTACTGAAGGCTTCTTTCACCACAGTAGGTGCCATGGTTCAGCCAGTGGTGGCAGCCATTGGCGTTTGTCAGGCCTTAAAGGATCAGGCAAAACAGATATTAAAGGACATGCCGGCTCAGCAAGCTCGTGAATTAGCAGATTTCCCTAGGGCTCTCTGCTTTGCAGTAGATGCTATTAAGGACTCCATCCAACAGGCATCCCGGTTATCTCTGCTGGTGGTTCACATGCGTCGTCTTTCGTGGCTAAAGAACTGGTCAGCAGAGGCACCCTGCAAAAAGCTTTTAGCAGGGTTTCCCTTTCATGGGGGAAGACTATTCGGTGAAGACCTAGATAAATATATCCAAACCATATCAAGTGGTAAAAGTTCTTCCTTACCGGTCAAGAAAAGACCGCGTGGGCCCGCGTTTAAACGACAGGCCTTTGCAGGCTCGGCCCCTTCGACTTCCCGTCAGTATCGACGGCCTCCCGGGCGTTCAGCAGTTAATAGCCGCCCACAGGGACAAGCCGCGGCAAACAAGAGGCCCTGGTCTCGCAAGCCGGCTAAACCAGTCATCAAGTCAGATTCATGAAGGGGCGCCCCCACTCTCTTGGGTGGGGGGAAGACTTCAGTTTTTCTCCGAAGTCTGGAAGGCCAGAATTCCCGACTCTTGGGTTCGGTCCGTGGTAGCCACAGGCTACAAACTAGAGTTTCGAGAAATCCCCCCTCCTCATTTTCAGGGGTCAAGTCTTCCAAGCGACCCGTTAAAGAGGGCCTCTCTCGTAAAGGCGTTGGATCGCCTCTTGCTCCAAGGAGTAATTGTAGTACCAACCCAAGAAAGGGGTCTGGGATTCTACTCCAACCTTTTTATTATACCAAAACCCAATGGCGACGTCAGGCCTATCCTAGACCTCAAACGCCTAAATCGCTTTCTAAAGATTCAGACCTTTCGTATGGATTCCATACGTTCAGTGACAGCCAGCCTGCATCAAGGCGACTTTCTAGCATCTATAGACATAAAGGATGCATATCTGCATGTGCCGATCTACCCAGCACATCACAAGTTTCTTTGTTTTATGATAGATCAAAGTCATTTCCAGTTCGTAGCCCTCCCTTTCGGGTTGGCAACAGCTCCGCGGGTATTCACAAAGGTGTTAGCCCCGGTGCTAGCCGTCCTAAGGACAGAAGGCATTTTGGTCCTGGCATAACTGGACGATCTCCTGGTTATCGACAGATCAGCTTCCAACCTCAATCATGCAGTAGTCCGCACAGTTCGGCATCTACAAGAATTCGGGTGGGTTGTGAACCAAGGAAAATCGAGGTTGCAACCCACAAGACAGTTGGAATATCTAGGACTTCGGTTAGATACAGAATGCCAGAGGATATTTTTACCTCAAGAAAAGATCAGGTCATTGACTCAAACAATTCTAATAGTCCTAGGCAAAAAGAGGCCGACTATTCGCCTATGCATGCGACTGCTGGGAAAGATGGTAGCCGCCTTCGAAGCAGTGCCCTATGCCCAGATCCATACCAGAGTTCTCCAGGCAGCTATTCTCTCTGCTTGGAACAGGTCCATACAGGCATTAGACCGTCCATTAGGTCTTTCCCCAGGAGTCAGGCGCAGCCTGTACTGGTGGCTGGTCCCTCAAAAATTGTCAAAAGGGAAAACCTTTTGCCCCATCACGTGGAAAATAGTAACCACAGATGCCAGCCTAACAGGTTGGGGGGCAATCTTAGGAAAACGGACCCAGCAGGGACAGTGGTCAGAGGCAGAAAGTCTGCTTCCCATCAATGTCCTAGAGATCAGAGCTGCTCGGTTGGCCCTGGTCACCTGGACTCTCCCCCTGCAGGGTCTGCCAGTAAGGATACAGTCCGACAATGCCACGGCGGTGGCATACATAAACCACCAGGGGGGCACAAGGAGCCTAGCGGCTCAAAGGGAAGTAAACCTGATTTTCTCATGGGCCGAAGCCCATGTACCCTGCATCTCAGCAGTTTTCATCCCAGGGATAGACAATTCTCAAGCAGATTTTTTGAGTCGTCAACAGTTACTCCCGGGAGAGTGGTCTCTTCACCCCCAGGTATTCCAAGAGATTTGCCAAAGATTCGGAGTTCCCGATGTGGACATCATGGCAACAAGATTCAACAAGAAATTGGACAAATTCGTATCCCGAGCCAGGGACCCCTCGGCCTACGGGACAGATGCGTTGGTTTGCCCCTGGCACCAGTTTTCTCTCCTGTATGCGTTCTCTCCACTACAGATGATTCCCCGCCTTCTACGAAGGATCAGGGTGGAGCGCAGGCCGGTGATCCTGGTGGCCCCAGCCTGGCCCAGAAGGGCTTGGTACGCACTCATCGTGAGGATGTCAGTAGGGGCACCGTGGCCACTCCCCCTGCGCCCAGATCTGCTGTCTCAGGGCCCGATCTACCACCCTGCTTCACAGCAGCTAAATTTGATGGCTTGGCGGCTGAATCCCTAATTCTTAAGGGCAGAGGCCTCTCAGCCCAAGTCATATCTACGTTAATTCAGGCTAGAAAGCCAGTCTCTAGAAATATCTATTACAGAGTCTGGAGGACCTATGTGGAGTGGTGCGAGTCTCAAGGAGGGCATCCTCGCAAGTTTTTTATTGACAGGATCTTGCGATTCCTCCAGGTTGGCGTTGACAAGGGGTTGGCTCTTAGTACTCTAAAGGGGCAGGTGTCTGCCTTATCGATATGGTTTCAAAGGCCTTTGGCCACGCATTCGCTTGTGAAAACCTTCTTGCAGAGGGTCTTGCATGTGAATCCCCCTATTAGAGCTCCCCTCTGCCCCTGGAATTTAAATCTGGTCTTGTCAGCTTTACAAAAGCAGCCGTTTGAACCTCTGACAGAAATCCCTCTTGTGCTGCTAACCCGAAAGTTGGTTTTCTTGGTGGCCATGGCTTCGGCCAGAAGGCTCTCCGAGCTGGCAGCCTTGTCTTGCAGGGAACCGTACCTGATTCTGCATAAGGACAGAGTGGTTCTGCGGCCTCAACCTTCTTTCCTTCCTAAGGTCATATCCAGTTTTCACTTGAATCAGGACCTAGTCCTACCATCCTTCTTTCCTACTCCCCAGTCCAGAGAGGAAAGACTGCTTCATACTTTGGACATGGTCCGAGCCATGAGGGTTTATCTCAAGGCTACAGAGAAGATTCGGAAAACAGATGTGCTTTTCGTTCTTCCGGATGGCCCCAAGAAGGGTCAGCCGGCTGCCAAGTCTTCCTTGGCTAGGTGGATTAAGCAGCTGATTTGTCAGGCCTATGGTCTGAAGCGCGTTCCACCTCCCTTATCAGTTAAAGCCCATTCTACGAGGGCCATGAGTGCCTCTTGGGCGGCACACCATCAGATCTCTATGGCACAGGTTTGCAAAGCGGCAACCTGGTCTTCCGTACATACGTTTACTAAATTCTATAAGTTGGACGTCGCAAAGGCTACGGACGCAGCATTTGGGCAGGCGGTCCTACGGGCAGCAGTATAGAATCCTCTGGCCCGGTTCACGCCCCCTTTTTTCTGTTGGTGGAGCTATTTTACCTCTTGATAATGTTTTTTGTTTGGCTATTTTTGGCCTTACGGTCTCCCTCCCTTCATGGAGCATTGCTTTGGGACATCCCATATGTAATGACTATGCGCTCTGTGTCCCGTGATGTACGATAAAGAAAAGAGGATTTTTAATAACAGCTTACCTGTAAAATCCTTTTCTTGAAGTACATCACGGGACACAGAGCTCCCACCCCTCTTTTGGGGAACATTGTGTAACCTCGGAGAAATTGCTTGCTACAAAACTGAAGCACTCTCAGTGGGAGGGGGTTATATAGGGAGGAACTTCCTGTGAAGTTGATTACACCAGTGTCCACACCTGAAGGTACCCATATAACCCATATGTAATGACTATGCGTTCTGTGTCCTGTGATGTACTTCAAGAAAAGGATTTTACAGGTAAGCTGTTATTAAAAATCCTCTTATTTAAATCAGTAAATACTAAATGGCACAGCCCCCTTTACATTCTACAGCCCCCCTGCACATTTATACCCCTCTTTACTTTCTACAGCCCCCCCTTTATATTCCAAAGCCCCCCATTTACATTACACAGCCAGTTTACATTACACAACCCTCCCGCCATTTATATTAAACAACCCTCCATTTACATTACACAGCCTCCCCCCCCCCCAAATTTACATGATACAGCCCATTTTATATTACACAGCCCTCCCCCATTTATATTAAACAACCCTCCATTTACATTACACAGCCTCCCCCCAATTTACATGATACATGCCATTTACACTACACAGCCCTCCCCCATTTATATTAAACAGCCCCCCCATTTACATTACACAGCCTCCTCCCAATTTACATGATACATCCCATTTACACTACACAGCCCTCCCCCATTTACATTACACAGCCTCCTCCCAATTTACATGATACATGGCATTTACACTACACAGCCCTCCCCCATTTACATTACACAGCCTCCTCCCAATTTACATGATACATGCCATTTACACTACACAGCCCTCCCCCATTTATATTAAACAGCCCCCCCATTTACATTACACAGCCTTCTCCCAATTTACATGATACATCCCATTTACACTACACAGCCCTCCCCCATTTACATTACACAGCCTCCTCCCAATTTACATGATACATCCCATTTACACTACACAGCCCTCCCCCATTTACATTACACAGCCTCCTCCCAATTTACATGATACATCCCATTTAAACTACACAGCCCTCCACATTTATATTAAACAGCCCCACCATTTACATTACACAGCCTCCTCCCAATTTACATGATACATCCCATTTACACTACACAGCCCTCCCCCATTTACATTAAACAGCCCCCCAATTTACATTACACAGCCCTCCCTCAAATTTACATGATACAGACCATTTTACATTACACAACCCATTTACATTATATAACCGATTTACATTATACACCCCCCCCCCCCCCCGCATTTCCCGGGACAGCCCTGCCAGCAATCACCGTTTCATGCATTCCTTCCTACAGTGTTTAAGAGTTAATGTAAACGAATGCCTTATTATCTTTCATCGCATGCCCTCTGGCTGGCCATTTTCCTCCTCCTGGATGGAGGGCACGTGACCGGGACCAGGGATGAAAGAGATAATAAGGTAGAGGCAGGGCAGACATGATACATTTTGGGGCCCCTTACACAGCTTTAGCACCCCCCCCCCGGCCTGACCACCATATTCCCTAGGGCCTGCCCACTGGCCGTACCACTGAATCTGCTCACTGACTATCCCATACCATGCAACCCTCCTCCTCCTTCCCATATCTTCTTCCTCCTCCTCTTACAATCTCATCTCCCCTTCCTCCTCCCACCCATGTCCTCTTCCTCCTCTAGTCCCATCTCCTCCTTCCCATGTCCTTCTACTTCCCATGTCCTCTTCCGCCTCCTCCTTCAGTCCCATCTCCCCATCACATGTCCTCCTCTTACAATCTCATCATCCCATCTCCTCCTCCTCCATTTAATTACCTTTTCCTCCTCCAGTCCCATCTCCCCATCCCATGTCCTCCTTCATCCCATGTCCCACTCCTCCTCCATCCCATGTCCTTCTACTTCCCATGTTTTCTTCCACCTCCTCCTTCAGTCCCATCTCTCCATCACATGTCCTCCTCTTACAATCTCATTACCTTTTCCTCCTCCAGTGCCATCTCCTCCTTCCCATGTCCTTATTCTCCTCCGTCCCCAGTCCCATCTCTTCAAACCCCTATCCTCCTCCTCCTCCTCTATCCCATGTCCCCCTTATCAGTCCCATGTTCTCATCCTCCTCCATCCCCTGTCCTGCTTTCCCAATACCATGTCAGTAGGAGCAGGGCCGCCATCAGGAATTTTGGGGCCCCTTACACAGCTTCAGGCATGGGCCCCCTGGAGCAGAGAACCGGGGGGGGGGGGGGTGCTGCCGCATGAAATTGAGAAGCGGGGGGGGGGGGCTGCTGCTGCGAATTGAGAAGCGGGGGGGGGGGCCCTTTACAAAAATAAGAAATAAAGAAAAATATATATAATAAAGGGGGGTAGCCATCCGGGGCCCTGGGGACCTCTGTGCCCTTTAATATAAAGAAAAAAAAAGATATATATATATATATATATATATTTTTTTTAAAAGGGTGGTTGCCAACTGTGGCCCCGGGGACGTTATTTTTTTTTACAAAAAAAAAGGGGCTTTCCATTCGGGACCTCTGGGCCCTTTAATAAAAAGAAACCTCTGGGCCCTTTAAAAAAAAAAGAAAGAAAGAAAAAAATATATATATAAAAAATAAATAAACATTTATATATATAAAAAAAGGGGTTGCCTTCCAGGGCCCTGGGGACCTCTGGGCCCTTTAATAAAAAAAAATATATAAAAAAAATATATAAACAAAAATAAAAAATACAATTATAAAAAAAGGGGGTTTGACACATGGGGCCC
Organism: Rana kukunoris; assembly: GCA_029574335.1. Taxonomy (NCBI): domain Eukaryota; kingdom Metazoa; phylum Chordata; class Amphibia; order Anura; family Ranidae; genus Rana; species Rana kukunoris. Next base: position 10,892,518 of record CM056053.1, read on the forward strand.
TGGGGACCTCTGAGCCCTTTAATAAAAATACATCTATATATTAAAAAAAAGAAATAAAATAATATAAAAAAGTAAAAAAAAATTATAAAAAAGGATAATATAAATATAAAAATAAAAGAAATAAAAAAATATATAAAAATTATATATTTTTTTTATAAAAAAAGGGGGGTTGTCATCTGGGGCCCTGGGGATCTCCAGGTCCCTGTGGACCTCCGGACCCCTAAAAAAATAAAATAAAAAAAATTGGCCCTTTAATAAAAAATAAAAGAAAAATATATTAAAAAAATATATTTTTGTATAAAAAAATATATAAAAAAAAAAAAAGAGGGGGTTGCCATCTGGGGCCCTGGTGGCCTACGGGCCCCTAGACCCCTAAAAAAAATGGCCCTTTAATAAAAAAATAAAATAAAAATATATTAAAAAATCTATATATTTTTTAATAGAAAATAAATAAAAAAAAAAGGGGGGTTGCCATCTGGGGCCCTGGGGGCCTCCGGGCCCCTGTGGACCTCCGGACCTCTAAAAATTGGCCCTTTAATAAAAAAATTAAAGAAAAATATATTAAAAATATATATTTTTTATAAAAAAATATATTTTTTTATAAAAAAAAATTAAGAAAAAAAATTAAGAAAAAAAGGGCTTGCCATCTGGGGCCCTGGGGACCTCTAAAAAAATAAAAGAAAAAAAATTGTCCCTTTAATAAAAAAATAATAAAAAAATATATTAAAAAAAAATTTTTTTTTATAAAAAAATATATTTTTTTATTAAAAATTGTTTTTTTTTATAAAAAAAAGGGCTTGCCGTCTGGGGCCCTTGGTGGCCTCCGGGCCCCTGGGGATCTTCGGACCCCTAAAAAAAAAAAAAAAAAAAAAAAAATTTCTTTTTTTTTTTTTTTTTAGGGTGGTTCCCATCCGGGCCCCTGGGGACCCCCGGGCCCCTTACAGGTGTAATGCCTGTACCCCCCTGATGGCGGCCCTGAGTAGGAGCAGTGAATGGTATCAGAAGTTTTTTTATCATTATTTTTTAGAGTCCCGGCAGCAGAAGGAAGTGATAAATCAGGAGAAAGTGATAGTAGCAAAAGCTGATATTCAGAGTCACAGAATTTCATGGAAAATTGGTAAAATGCAGCAATCTATAGGAGTCACAGTCCCTCCACTAGGCCTGCGGCAATCACAGTGATGTCATCCAGACTTGATATTAGGGATTCTGTATCCTTGTTGGATTATTTGTGCAGCACTTTGTAGTGATCAAAAGACTGGATCGGCTCACATAGATTATAAGCATAGCAGCAAGCTTAGTGAAGGGAGATTAGATGTGAGCATGAAGACCATAGACACAAAGCAATAACTGGGCACATTCTATAAGTAGCAGAGCATTATAAATTGCAAGAAATCAAAGTAATCCAGCCAGTACCTGTAACAAAGTTTCACTTAGCACTTGCAGGCGCTTCGGCAGCAGTGTCCATTGATTTCAATGGGCATGAGCGCTGCTGCTCGCAGGACAATTTATTAACATCCTGCCAGGGCACCGCCCCAGTGTGAAAGGGGTCCAATGAAAAAAAACATTATAATAAATGAATAATAATAAAAGAAGAAATAAAAGAAGCTAAAAAAAAAAGCTGAAAACCTAGCAACAAATGATGCAACAGATACCGTATATACTCGAGTATAAGTCAAGTTTTTCAGCCTTTTTTTAGTACTGAAAATACCGCGCTCGGCTTATACTCGAGTCAGTGTACCTGAATTCTTCACAGGCGTCCAATTTTTTTAAAAGTTGCGGATTCCTCCTGACACTGTGTTCCGCCTATCACGGAGGTCCTCTCATCCTCAGACATTTTCCCAGCAGACACTGTGTTCAGTGTTCCGCCAATCATGGACATCCTCTTGTCAGAGGATGAAAGGATGTCAGTGATTGGCGGAACACCGAACACCGTGTCTCCTGGGAAACTGAGTCCGAGGATGAGAGGACCTCTGTGATAGGCGGAACACAGTGTCAAATGCCTATCGAGGAACAGAACGGCAATGGGCACAGTGAGGTATGGCACAGTGAGACTGCAATGGGCACAGTGAGGTATGGCACAGTGAGACTGCAATGGGCACAGTGAGGTATGGCACAGTGAGACTGCAATGGGCACAGTGAGGTATGGCACAGGGAGACTGCAATGGGCACAGTGAGGTATGGCACAGTGAGACTGCAATGGGCACAGTGAGGTATGGCACAGTGAGACTGCAATGGGGCCAGTAAGGTATGGCACAGTGAGACTGCAATGGGCACAGTGAGGTATGGCACAGTGAGACTGTAATGAGCACACTTAGTGATTTGTCACAGGAATGGCACGGTGAGACCTCTGTGATAGGCGGAATACAGTGTCAAATGCCTATCAATTAAAAGATGGACGCCTGTCAAGAATTCAGGTACTCGGCACAGTGAAACTGCAATGGGCACAGTGATACTGCAATAGGCACAGTGAGGTATGGCACAGTGAGGTTGCAATGGGCACAGTGAGGTATGGCACAGTGAGACTGCAATGGGCACAGTGAGGTATGACACAGTGAGACTGCAATAAGGATAGAAAGACTGCAATGGGCACACTCGAGGTATGGCACAGTGAGACTGCAATGGGGAAAGTGAGGTATAGCACAGTGAGGCTGCAATGGGGACAGTGAGGTATGGCACAGTGAGACTGCAATGGGCACAGTGAGGTATGGCACAGTGAGACTGCAATGGGCACAGTGAGGTATGGCACAGTGAGACTGCAATGGGCACAGTGAGGTATGGCACAGTGAGACTGTAATGGGCACAGTGAGACTGTAATTGGCACAGTGAGATATGTCACAGCGAGACTGCAAAGGGGACAGTGAGGTATGGCACAGTGAGACTGCAATGGGGAAAGTGAGGTATGGCACAGTGAGACTGCAATGGGGACAGTGAGGTATGGCACAGTGAGGCTGCAATTGGCACAGTGAGGTATGGCACAGTGAGACTGCAATGGGCACAGTGAGGTATGGCACAGTGAGACTGCAATGGGCACAGTGAGACTAATTGGCACAGTTAGACTGCAATGGGCACAGTGAGACTAATTGGCACAGTGAGACTGCAATGGGCACAGTGAGGTATGGCACAGTGAGACTGTAATGGGTACACTGAGGAATGGCACAGTGAGACTGCAATGGGGACAGTGAGATGTGGCACAGTGAGACTGCAATGGGCACAGTGAGGTATGGCACAGTGAGACTGTAATGGCCACAGTGAGGCGTGCAAATGGGCATTGTTGACCATCTTTTCCGCTTACAGTAGCTGCTGCATTCTCACCCTAGGCTTATATTCGAGTCAATACGTTTTCCCATTTTTGTTGTGGTAAAATTAGGTCCTCGGCTTATACTCAGGTCGGTTTATACTCGAGTATATACAGTAAAAGTTTTCTCTATTGGCTGATGAAAACACGCCAAAGCCCAAAAACGCCAGAAAAGCGCTCTAAGACGCTACACTGAGGTGTGAACGCAGCCTAAATGAATATTGCTCTGGATGAGAAATTGGAGTGTGCCAGCGACTGCACTATTCATACACACAGGGGGCTCCACACATAGTGGTCACAGACATTCCTCCTCTGCCCAGCGTGGTCCATATAGGGGGTGACTACATGTGATTTTAAGTCCTAGAATCCAGAAGTAATCAATACATTTCACAACCCGGGCATCAGAAATATAAATATAACTTTATTGGGGTCGGCTACAGATCAGCGTTAAATAGTAGTCAGCATGCCATAAAACGCATGTCTGAGATTAGTAGTGTTACAAAAATGTTTTAATATATTCAGTAAACATTTTACATTTTTCCAGTTCAACAGGAACATATGAAAAGAATAGGAGGTTAATAACATATTAATCTAAAGTGAAACTCCCTTTACACGTTTTCCCCCACAGTGTTTAAAAACAGCTTTTATGCTTAAAGTGGTTATAAAGGCAAATCCCCTCCCCCCTAAAATAACAAACATCTTATACTTACTTGCTCTGTGCAATAATATTGCACAGAGCGCCCGCTTACCTCCTTTTCTAGGATCCCCTGCCAGTGGCGTTCACTCCTATTTTTCTACAAGTGCCCCCACACAAATCAAGGTGGGTGGGGCCAAGCTACGCTGTGCTGTGTGCCTTTGGAGTGAGGGGGTGCACTTCTGAGGTGGGCTGTGTGCAGTGCCGATCCTGACCTCCCTGGGGCCCTAAGCAGACAAATGACATGTCACATTAAAGGTGAGAAGCGGGGGGGTGCTGACTTCTTACCTCTTCTCCCATGCAGCCAGCGAGTTGAGAAGCGAGGTGAGGGGTCGAAAATGACTTCTCACCAAGCAGGGCCTCTAGTAATTTGGGGGGCCCTCCACAGCTTTCAGGAGCACTAAGCGGCTTGCATAGTGAGCCTATAGGGCGGATTGGCCCTGGCTGTGTGCGTCCAAGGGCACACACAGCACAGCACAGCACAGCTTGGCCCCACCCACCTTGATTTGATTGACAGCAGCAGGAACCAATGGCTCCCGCTGCTCTCAGTGAGTCCTGGGAATAGGGGGGAAAGAAACCAGACAGGGCACAGCACTGTATTGAAAAGGGCTTCAAGTATTTTTAAAGGGGGGGGGGGGGAGTAGGTAGTGGGAATTTTTTTTTACCTTATTGTGGGTAATGCATTAAGGTTCAAAATGTCATTACTTTAGAACCACTTTAACAATTCATAATTTAAAAAAATATATTTATAAATTCATAGAGGGGGCTGATGTAATAAACCGACCTTGTTCTTTGGTGCATCATTTGTATTACTTGCCTAGTGTGGTGTGCGTATAAAGTTGTCTTCTTTCCTTTCACTAAAGCCTGGTACACATTGTTTGTTTTTATTTCTGCTCAACCCAGCGGGCTTAAAAAAAAAAAAAACTGACAGCTCAGGTCGGAGCCACTGTACTAACTATCCAAAATTAGTACATCAATCTCCCCTGCTGTTCTATTGTGTTCTGGTGGAGGGGGGCGATGGTCAAAATACTCCAGTCAGCGTTCTTAGCCATTGGCTGAAAGCGCTGATCAGTGACTGGTCGGCTTGTATTGAAACGGATGATGCCGCCTGACATTTGGCCCCTGTGTACGGAGCTTAAAGTAATTGTAAAGACTCGTTTTTTTCCCCTATAAATAACAAACATGTTATACTTACCTGTTCTTGCAGTGGATTTGCACAGAGCAGCCCTGATCCTCCTTTTCTGTGCTCCTGGCCCCTCCCTCCTGTCGAGTACCCCATAGCAATCAGCTTGCTATATGGGGGCACCTGAGCCGAGTCACATTCATGCACGGAGCCCCGACCTGGCCCCACCCCCTCTGTTTCATGATTGGCTAGCTGACTTTGATTGACAGCAGCGGCGCATGTCTCAGCCAATCAGGAGGGAGAATTTTGGAAGGCTGAGACGATCATGGACATCGCTGGACAGAGAGGGACCTCAGATAAACATTGGGGGGGGGGGGCTGCTGCACACAGGCTTTTTATCTTAACCACTTCAACCCCGGACCATTTGGCTACCAAAAGACCAGGCCACTTTTTGTGATACTGCACTGCGTCAGTTTAACCACTTCCATACCGGGCACTTACGCACCTTCCCGCCCAAGCCAATTTTCAGCACTGTCGCACTTTGAATGACAATTGCGCGCTCATGCTACACTGTACCCAAACAAAATTGGCGTCCTTTTTTCCCCACAAATAGAGCTTTCTTTTGGTGGTATTTGATCACCTCTGCGGTTTTTATTTTTTTGCGCAACAACTAATAAAAGACTAAAAATTTAGAAAAATAAATACATTTTTATTTTTTTCTGTTAACTTTTTTGTAAATAAGTATGTTTTCTCTTTCAATTACGGGCACTTATATGGCGGCACTGATGAGGTAGTACTGATGGGCACCGATGAGGTGGCACTGATGGGCACTGATAGGCGGCACTGATGGGCACTCATGGGCGGCACTGGGAACTCATAGACGGCACAGAATGGCACTCATGGGTGGCACTGATGGGTACTTATGGGTGGCACAGATGGGCACTGATGGGTGGCACTGGGCATGGATTGGCACAGAGGGGTGGCACTGAAGGACACTGTGGGGTGGCACTGATGGACTTTGAGGGGTGGCACTGATGTATCTGTTGCCAGTCAGTGCCCAAAGACTGGCATCTTTCTTTTTTTTTACCTGTATTTTTATTTATTTTTAAATCCTGATTTTTCTTTTTTTGACGTTTTTTTTTTTTTTTTGCCCTGCCAGTGTGGGCATCCCTAGTGGTCTTGTGTGGGCATCCGAGGGGAGGCTGCGCTGATAAACAATCCCCCCTGTCAGGAGAGCCGCCGATCGGCTCTCCTGTACTCGCGTCTGTCAGACGCGAGTGAGGAAGAGCCATCCACGGCTCTTCCTGTTTACATCGTGAACAGCCGTGATTGGACACGACTGATCACGTGGTAGCGAGCCTCCGCCAGAGACTCGTTACCGAGATCGAAGATGCAGGGTGTCAGACTGATACCCCGCATCAGCGATCGCCGCGCTGCGCGCCCCCACGAACGCGCGTGGCATGAAATCGTGCAGGACATTGGAGAACGTCTAGTCACGATTTCATAACCACTTCCCGGACGTCAATCTCCTATTGACCGGGCGGGAAGTGGTTAAAGTGGTTGTAAACCCACTTTTTCACTTTTACCTACAGGTAAGCCTATAATAAGGCTTAGCTGTAGGTATAAAGAATATCTCCTAAACCTGTACGGTTTAGGAGATATTCCCCTCGCAATGCGCCGCTGATTGCAGCGGCGCATGCGCAGGGGGAATCCACGGCGAAACAACCGGCATCCGCCAAACCCTGCCGATTTGAAATCACCCGCGCGCATGCGCGGGAGTGACGTCATCGCCGCTCCAGCCAATCACAGCGCTGGTGCAGCGATACCCGGAAGACTTTCCTCGTTCAGAGGTAAGTATTTCATAATGAGCTAGTATGCAGTGCATACTAGCTCATTATGTCTTTTGCCTTGCAGGTCTTAAAAAAAATAAATAAATGATATGCGGTTTACAACCGCTTTAAATGGCAATTGCGTCGTGCGACGTGTCTCCCAGACAAAATTGACGTCCTTTTTTCCCTACAAATAGAGCTTTCTTTTGGTGGTATTTGATCGCCTCTGCGGTTTTTTATTTTTTGCACTATAAACAAAAATAAATCAACAATTTTGAAAAAAATATATATATTTTGTACTTTTTGCTGTAATAAATATCCCCAATTTTCTCTTTTTTTTAAAAGCAATTTTTTTTCTCAGTTTAGGCCGATACGTATTCTTCTACATATTTCTGGTAAAAAAAAAATCGCAATAAGCGTTTATTGATTGGTTTGCGCAAAATAGGGGATAGATTTATGGCAATTTTATTATATTTTTTTCTTTTTACTTGTTATGGTGGCGATCAGCGTTTTTTATCGTGACTGGGACATTACGGCGGACACATCGGACACTTTTGATGCTATTTTGGGACCATTCACATTTATACAGCGATCGGCTATAAAAATGCACTGAATACTGTGTAAATTGTGACTGGCAGAGAAGGGGTTAACCAGTAGGGGGCGCAAAAAGGGTCAAGGGCGTCCTAGGGAGTGATTCTAACTGTTATGGGCGTGGCTTACTGTGACACGCCACTGATCGCTGCTCCCGATGAGAGGAAGCAGACGATCTGTGTTGTGTCACTAGGCAGAATAGGGAGATGTCTTTTTTACAAAGACACCCCTCCCCCCGTTCTGCCGTTCCGTGACCCGATCGTGGGACACTGGCGGGCATCGAGTCTGCGGGTCCCGTGGACACGGTCACAGAGAGTCAGAGGCGGCTTTAGGCTTTGTGAGGCCTTAGGCAAAACTTAGACATGAGGCCCCACTCACGCTCATAATGGGAAAAATAATTCAGAAGATAAAAAAATAACGCCATCTGTACAGAGACCTCCCTGCTCAACCCCCCCCCCCCCCCCAGTCCGCCCCTACCTCCTGGTGGGTTCAGCAGTGGCCGACAGCTCCGCCTCCACTTCTACAATTCGTCTGCTCTATACAAAAGGCGGTAATCCTTTAACAGCCCGACCCGCTCACCCTGCCAGCTTGGGGACACTGACCGGGGACATTATCTCCCCTTCTATCACATACATCAGGCAAATTAGGCGGCCATGAGGCCCCTGAAATCACGAGGCCTTAGGCGACCACCTTCTTTGCCTAATTAGAGAGCCGCCTCTGTGGAGAGTGCGGCGGCCGCGCCCGCTAGGGGGCAGGTTCAAAGCAACGTATATATACGTTGCTTTGCCTGCCCGTGCCATTCTGCCGACATAAACGTGATACGTGAGGCGGTCGGCAAGCAGTTAATGCATTAAGATAAAAAAAACCTTCTGAGTTTACAGCCACTTTAAGAGGGCTAATAAGACGCTAGGCTTAGAAATTCACACATATCCCTTTTTAAACTTTCCAGTTCATTAAATGACCCACCGCCCCCCCACCCCCACAAAAATATATATATATATATATCCCTTATGCAGCCCTTAAATCTGGTCACATGATGCTTGGGGGTCTTCCTCTTATTCTTGCTGCAGCAGAGGACAGATGTTATGACATCAGCACTTCTCTCTGAAAAAAAATGTACTGGAATTCCAGGATGATGAGGTGACACATACCCGGTGGCACCTTGGGCTCAGAGGAAGTGGGTTGGATGATGCTGGTTATCATTCAACCCAGAACAGGAGTGAAGGTGAACCTTGGAGGGGACGACGCTGAAGTTTAAAGCTCCCCCCACCTAAAAATTTTAAGTCAGCAGCTTTTTTTTAAATATAAGGACACTTCCTTGACCAGTGTTGTCGGCACTCCAGCAGATCTTTGGATGCAGCCGCCGATATTCCTGGAAAGGAAACCGGTTAGTTAAGCCTTTCGACTTCACAGCCTGTTCCCGACTGCGCACGTGCGAATCGCGCTGCACTTTCTAGTTGGCCTGGCGGCAAAGAAAGAAGAAGGGGGGCCGTACTACCAAGAAACGGCCCGGCGGTGCCATCTCCAAAAAGTGGGGGTGCGGACATGTCAAATACAGGTCCCTGTTCCCCCGAGAGAGGGGGTAGGCGGAGGTTCCACTTTATGTTGCTTGAATTTTGCCTTCCTTGACCCATTAACATGCTATTGACTTTTTTTTTTTTTAAGTTACCTTTCATTAAATACTTTTTTTAGACCTAAAGATGACTGGGTCTCTGTGCATCTCTATACAATGCAGGGTGCTGTGCATAGCTTCCTGAAAACATTACAGCACCCTGCTTCATTACTCCTTTAAAGAGTTCTCAGCCATTATAAAAGCAGTGGGAGGAGTTATGCAAATATCGAAATGCCTTGATGGATCTCAGTCTGTAGGAGTGGGCTGTATTTGCACCCTAGGTAACGCCCACATGTGATGCTGCGCCTCCATGAGCTAAAAATTGAATAAATGAAAGGGGTGAGCCAGGGACAGTCAGACTGGGGAAGAAAAAGCTACATGATGCTCAACGTTAGGATTACCAAATCTGAACACTTTAATCGGCACACAGACTTGGGACACCTTTAGGTACTCCAAAGAGACTAGTAATGTGGTGTGCATAGTTACCCCTCCTGTCAAGCCAAATTCCTTTCCAAATAATGTGTCCGGGTTGCAAGGGGAACTGAAACCCTGACACATGATTCACATGATTCTACTTTTCCGGGCGAATCCCAGACAGGTAGGAACTATTAATTTCAAAATAGTAATAATTGCTGGATGTTGGATAATCAACGGCACCACATCACTATATTGTGAATATTTCATAGGAAAAAAATTGTGCGACTTTTAGGGTGCCATAAACAAATCAAGACCAATATATATATATATACAGGGCTCAAAATTTCAAGCCCTGAGCTACTAGCCAGGCCTCAAGAGTTACTCGCCACCAGTTGCCCCACCTAACAGCCCATTCATACACTGCCCTGTGCCTAATTGCGCCCCTAAACACGCCCTTGTAGATTATCTCATGGAATGACACTGTTAAATGTTTAATGCAGAATCAAGTTACACAATTAAATATTACCAACAACTTTAACAAAATGGGACAGGGCATTGGGCATTGGGGGCAGACCAGAGGGACAGGGCACTGGGGGCAGACCAGAGGGACAGGGCACTGGGGGCAGACCAGAGGGACAGGGCACTGGGAGCAGACCAGAGGGACAGGGCACTGGGGGCAGACCAGAGGGACAGGGCACTGGGGGCAGACCAGAAGGACAGGGCACTAGAACCAGGTCTCTTCCCCATTCTCTTGCAACTCCCATCCATCCTCTCTCTCTCTCTCACTCTATCTCCACACCATAACACAGCGCACACTGACACCACACACATTGAGACCAGTCTGCTTGCAGTGCTCAGGCTGAACTGCTGGACACTTACTTGCACAAACTGGAAAGCCGACACTCATGTCAGGGCAACTTTCAGTGAGCGCTGCACTGCCTACCTGGGACACCCGGAGAGGTTTTTTTTTCGCAATCCTCCACCTCACTCATTACTTCCTGCTCCCTGCTTTCCAGCTACATTGGTCAGGGGAGGGGGGGCAGACTCAGAGAGGTCATACTGTTAGGTCCCATGGCTTAATGAGAATTGTAAGGAGAGTACCTGTGTACTGCTCTGCCTGTGTGCGGCTCACCAGACTACTTTTCCAGAGCGTGCACCTTTCCTCTTCGGCCGCCAATCGCATCGGGGCTCTAAGTGTAGGCACAGATTGGAGGGAGATTGGTCATGCAGCCCTGTCATCACTCGCCCCCAGCTGAAATCCACTCGCCAAATGCTAGCAGGCGAGTGGAAATTTTGAGGGCTGATATATATATATATATATATATATATCAAATTTATTTATACATAGATAAAATTATCAGGATATCATCATACAATAACCATATGTTAGATGGAGCACAGTATTTTCTTGCTCTACATGTTTCGCCATACGATGTCTTCCTCAGGAGGGATTTTTTTTACCTCTTCTGACCTCTGCTTCTTTTAGAGTTTTTTTGATGTGTCTATAAATTTTTCATTATGATGTCATATATTGTAACAGTTTTACATGATTCTAATATTTTCTCCTCAACCTGTAGTGATCATACATGCAGCACTTATCTCCTGAGGAAGCCATTGTATGGCAAAACACATAGAGCAAGAAAATACTGCAGTCCATCTCTTACATATGGTTATTGTATGATGATATCCTGATGATTTTATCTATGTATAAATAACTTTTATATATATAGGTTTGGATTTGTTTATAGCACCATAAAAGTCCCACTACCCTTTTCCTATAAGATATTCAGGAAATGAGGTGGACTTTATATAACACACTGCAGCTTCTAATGCACATTTTGAGAAGCTCACAGTGTTCAGTGAAATCAGAGTAAGCCATTTTAGTCCAGGAGAGATGCCGGTATAACTGTGTAAGACTAATGGGAAGACTGGAGGTCAGATTTAAGCCTGTATTTCTTTACCATGAGCAGAAACTGTGACTTTCCTTTTATAAGCGGCACGCGGTGTACGGTTTGATTTACTGCATTATCATTTCTGGTGAAAGTCGGTTCAGTAACAGTAGAAGCAGTAACACGGCAGACACAAAACTGTCAGAACAACAGTCACTAGAGGTGGCTAAAAATGTTGGCACCGTATTTCACCAGTTGCAAATTCCTTACACATTATTTTCCTGCGACCAATATTTGCCCGGTGAGAACAGGATTCCGGTCTTTGAGGAGAGCTACAATGATGGCGGACGCTTCCTGCACGTTTTCTTGAAGCCGAACGTCATCCTGGAAAACACACAAGATAAAGTTAGAGTTTTTTGAGTTTGACCGCTCAAAGGCATAACCATGTTACTAAACTTCTACAGGCTCCGTCACATGTGTAGCTAGACTGCCGGCCCTCTGAAAACTGATCAACAATGGGTCACCTCCTTACCACCTACTTTAAACCTCAAAATGCTGACCCGCATTGCATGTGGTTGCAGGGTGGCTGTGGCACACCTCATTTACCTGATCCGGGAAGATCTGTCCTCTGTCTCCTCCTAATACTCATCTCCGAGCTCCGTCCTCTGGTCTCCTTCTCCTATAAAGCTCTGAGCTCCCTCCTCTGGTCTCCTCCCCTGACTCAGCTCTGAGCACCGTCCTCTGACTCAGCTCTGAGCACCGTCCTCTGACTCAGCTCTGAGCACCGTCCTCTGACTCAGCTCTGAGCACCGTCCTCTGACTCAGCTCTGAGCACCGTCCTCTGACTCAGCTCTGAGCACCGTCCTCTGACTCAGCTCTGAGCACCGTCCTCTGACTCAGCTCTGAGCACCGTCCTCTGGTCTCCTCCCCCTACCCAGCTCCGAGCACCGTCCTCTGGTCTTCTCTCCTGACTCAGCTCTGAGCACCGCCCTCTGGTCTCTTCCCCCTACCCAGCTCTGAGCACCATCCACTGGTCACCTCCCCTGACTTAGCTCTGAGCACCCTTCTCTGGTCTCCTCCCCTTACCAAGCTCCGAGCACCGTCCTCTGGTCTCCTCCCCCTACCCAGCTCTGAGCACCATTCCTCTGGTCACCTCCCCTGACTCAGCTCTGAGCACCGTCCTCCGGTCTCCTCCCTCTACCCAGTTCCAAGCACCGTCCTCTGGTCTCCTCCCCTGACTCAGTTCTGAGCACCGTCCTCTGGTCTCCTCCCCTGACTCAGTTCTGAGCACCGTCCTCTGGTCTCCTCCCCTTACCAAGCTCCGAGCACCGTCCTCTGGTCTCCTCCCCTGACCCAGCTCTGAGCAGCGTCCTCTGGTCTCCTCCCCTGACCCAGCTCCAAGCACCGTCCTCTGGTCTTCTCACCCTACCCACCTCCCTCCGACCACCATCCTCAGTCTCCTCCCCCTACCCACCTCTAAGCACCATCCTCTGTCTCCTCCACTACCCACCCCGAGCACTATTCTCTGTCTCCTCCCCCTATCTACCTCTGAGCACTGTCCTCTGTCTCCTCCCCCTACCCAACTTTGAATATCGTCCTCTGTCTCCTCCTCCTACCCACCCCCAGAAAAGTCCCCTGTCTCCTTCCCATAACCACCTTCAGTACAGTCCTCCATCTTGTCCCCGTACCCACATTTGAGCATCGTCCTATGTCTCCTTCCATACTCACCACCAGCACAGTTCTCGGTCACCTTCCCACACCTACTTTTGAGCACCGTTTCCTCCCCTACACACCTCTGAACACTGTCCCCTGCGTCTTTCCCCTACCCACCTCCAAGCACCATCCTCTGTTTTCTCCCCCTACCTACTTCTAAGCACCATTCTCTGTCTTCTACTACCCACCTCTGAGCACCATCCCTTGTCTCTGCCTCCTTATCTCCTCTCAGTACTTTCAAAGAATACAAAAACAAGTATCATTTTGTGTTACTAAGTGATTTGTATAGAATTTGTGAATAAAAATTAAAATGTAAGTAAAATGGGTCCCCCAAGCCCGCAACAGACCCTGGCAGCATCAATAGATCCCCAGCAACCTAAATTAATAGACACTCCAGCAGCCAGCAACAATAAACCCCTTCCCCCAAGTAACAGAAGACCCCACCAACAACAATAGACCCCCCTCCAGCAACAATACACCCTCCAGCCCAGCAACAATAAATCCATAAGCAGTCAAGTATCAATAGATCAGCCATCACACCCAAGCACCCCTTGCCAGTATACACATTCAGTACCGGAGGTTCTAGAACTGCGTATCACTGCATTCTTTCTATAAAAAGCCCTGTTACTAGGTTATTTTATCTCCAGTTTGGATTTTCTTATTCAAAAGAATAGTAGATGTAGCCAGACAGGAGGTTAGGATGGTTAGGTAAATGTAGGCTTTAGCTACTCTGTTATCAGTGGAGCAGCTTGTGATTGCTTTGGGCTGGTCTGGGCTAAACTGATGTGGGTTTGATTGTTTCCCTCTGAAGTTTTAAAAATTGGGGAAAAAAATTGACTGGAAAGGCAAATCAGCAACCTGAATACTTATATTGTCTCAGCCAATCCCGGGGGGGGGGGGTGCCCAAAAGGTGGCTGGAGGAGTGCATAAATACTCTGGGGTCTGGAGCTGGATGTTTTTTGTCCAAGCGGAGACGTTTTAGCTGTTCTAGGAAGCTGAAAATCTATCTGTGTGCACCGAGTTCCCAGCTATGCTATGCTAAAAATCAGTGAAGGGATCAAGGGATTCCTCTGATGATAGTTCACTGGGAAAATGTATGATATTGGAATATCCAGATTTTCCAGGAAAATTGTGAGTACAGACCTAACTGTAGGATCCTGGTGATAGTTGCTGCTTCTATCCCTTGTACTTCAGGGCTAGTGCTTACCTGGCCTGGGATATGGTGTCTTAGTTTTGTCCATTTCCTGGGCTATTACTAATGGGAAAGAAATGTGATGTAAACTGCGCTAATAAAGAACCTATAAAACCAAAAAATTGTTATGTTGATTACTGGGATATAATCAATAATAAAAGAGCTGCGATTTACTGTTATATAAACAGTGAAAAAATATGGAAAAGGAAAAAATTGCGCTAGTGACTAATAAAAAAAGTACATGAATACAATGTGAAATACATGAACATATACGTTGAATTTTGAGAAAACCATTAATCAAACCCCACACATGTGATTGTGGGTTTGTACATATGTCCTCATATGTGACAAGAGCCTATAATTCCGACAAAGCCAAGGAAGCTAGTGGAATATCAAGACAAAAACAAGTCCAAATAATGTGAAAAAGAAAGGAGGTGCAAATCCTCCTCCACCCAAGTGAGAAAGTCCTAATCAATGTGAGCGTGCGCAAAACATTTTGACTTATGTTGATAGATGACAATCCAATGAAGACCTCCACCAAAGGCATGCAATTCTGCTTACCAGAACGAAAGGGTCCTTTAATTACAGAACTGCTGGGCTCCTTATGAGGTGGGCGGCCTGGTATGGATCATCAATACCTCCAATGATGGTGTATGACATATATCGGAAAGAGAGACAAGGATGCCTCGATAGTGTAAAAACTTTTTTAAACATTTATTGGTTACAAATGCATACGTGTTAAAAACTCACATTTACAGTAAAATTGACAGACTTAAATCTGCAGCGCCGGCCGGTTGCATGCAGATAAACCCATCTTGGTGGGATACACCATCATTGGAGGTATTGATGATCCATACCAGGCCGCCCACCTCATAAGGAGCTCAGCAGTTTCCTGCATATTATATGCGACTTGCGGTCCTCTGTAAATAAAGGCCCCTTTCGTTCTGGTAAGCAGAATTGCATGCCTTTAGTGGAGGTCTTCATTGGATTGTCATCTATCAACATAAGTCAAAATGTTTTGTGCAAGCTCACATTGATTAGGACTTTGTCACTTGTGTGGAGGAGGATTTGCACCTCCTTTTTTTCTTTTTCACATTATTTGGACTTGTTTTTTGTCTTGATATCCCACTAGCTTCCTTGGCTTTGTTGGATCTTGTCACGTATGAGGACATATGCACGAACCCACAATCACGTGTGGGGTTTGATTAATGGTTTTCTGAAAATTCAATATATATGTTCATGAATTTAACATTGTATTCATGTACTTTGTTTATTAGTCACTAGCGCGATTTTTTCCTTTTCCATATTACTAATGGGGATTTTGAAGGTGAAGAGTGTCCTCTCATTACTGTTCAGTGGTAACAGAGTATCACACAGCTCCCCATGCCCTATCCAAGTTAATTCAGCAATAAATATATATATTAAAAAAAAATGCAACCCCCTAGACTATGGTTTTCTCAACCAGGGTTCCATGGAACCGTAGGATTCCTCCAGAGATTGCTAGGGGTTCCTTGAGCAATTTCTGGCACTTGAAATATTAAGATTACCGGCACACTTGGCGGGCCTGGCATTTCCAAATTTCTTCCTCTATTACTTAGCATCCCAGCTGGTTCACGTCCATGATTGGCTGTGTCCAGTCCTGGCAAATGCCTGTACCTTCACGGAGGGGGCTATAGCATCCTCCCTGGAGACTCTACATAATATCATCTCTAGGGGACGAGTCCCTGACCGCCTCGGAACCTCTCTACTGGCCATCTACCTTTCATATTTCCGATACATTGTCAAGAAGGTATCCACGCATACCTGGTTGCAGTCCCCTAACAACCCTCTGTGGTTCAACGCTAACCTGCAGGAACTGTACTCTCTTCCCGATCCCAATCGCTGGTACTCCAAGGGGGTTAAATACCAAATACAAACAATTGAAATAACCTCAAATATTGGGATTGTATAGGCAACAAAACAGAAAAATCCAAAATTGAAAAAAGATACAAATTTATTACAAAAATATATAAATATTACAATACAAAAAAAGAAAGAAAACATGAAAAACATGTATAGTTTATATAATGTAAATACTGTCCATTATGAACTGCCATCATCAGATGTTTTTATGACAGATTGAAGCGGATACCGACGCGTTTCGAATGATAGAAAACATTCTTCCTCAGGGTATATAATAGTATCACATCTATAACAAATCAGAATAGATATTAAACATAGTACAAAAAACCTCACCATCCCACATGGAATTGTGTATAGTGAAAACTTACTTGTCTAAAATAACTGGGCTTGAAAGGTCATGCACTACATGGCGTCATCAAATGCGGGTGCCTCCACACTATATATATACTGCACAAAAAAAAATATATATATATATCTCCTCCTCCCTGCCACCCATGGGGTGGACTGAATTAATAAATTCAAAGATTGGTGTTTGTAAAGTCCTCACCACCACTGC
This sequence comes from Rana kukunoris, assembly GCA_029574335.1. NCBI lineage: Eukaryota > Metazoa > Chordata > Amphibia > Anura > Ranidae > Rana > Rana kukunoris. The sequence goes on from CM056053.1 coordinate 10,909,331, forward strand.
AAAGGGAGAAAGGATAAAAAAGGAAGACAAAAGAAAAAAGAAAAAAGAAACAAAAAGGGGGGGGAGGGGAAAAGAGAAAAAAATACACACAATGATTATCATGTACGGGTGGTATAAACATATGAAAATGAATGAATGAATGAATGAATGAAGAACTTGTATAGCGCAGCACATGCGAAGTAAATCGCCTCTGGGCGCTTGTTGTTCCTGTCTCCTTTGAGATCAAAAGAGATGAGTCTTAATCTTTCTCCTGAAGACTAAGTAGTTCTCCTCCAGTCGAATGCTGGCTGGTAAGGCGTTCCATAGTCTGGGACCTTGGACAGCGAATCTCCTGTCTCCTTTGGACTTGTATCTGGCTTTCGGTATCTGAAGCCGATTTTGATTGTTGGATCGTAGAATACGATTGGGATTGTAAATTTTTAATTTTTCGCATAGATAATGGGGAGCATTCCCATGGATACATCTATGCGTTAGACAGAGTGCTTTAAAGGTGATTCTGTCTTTAACTGGTAGCCAGTGAAGGGATCTCAACGAGGGTGAGATTGATTCCCAGGGTTTTTTCCCAGTCACAAGTCTGGCGGCCGTATTTTGAACGACTTGAAGACGAGCGATTTGGTACTTGGGGAGTCCGAGGTAAAGGGCATTTGCATAGTCCAATCTGGAGTTTACAATCGCTCCCACCACGACCGCTATGTCTTTCTTGGGAATAAAAGGCGTGAGTCTACGTAGTAGGCGCAGCAGATAGTGAGATCCGCTGACTACTGCCCCTATTTGTGCATCCATTGTCATGTAGGAGTCAAAGATGACCCCAAGACTTTTGACTTTGGCGCTAGGGGTGATGACTTTGCCCAGAATGGGCGGGGGGATCCAGGTTGTTATCGATTGATTGCTACGCTTGGCGTGAAACAGAAGAAGTTCTGTTTTCGCTCCGTTGAGTTTGAGATAACTCTTTGTCATCCAGTCCTCTATCAAAGAGAGGCATGTCTCTAGATTGAGGTGGTGATCCTTTTTATTGCAAATGCGGAAGTACAGTTGCGTGTCGTCCATTATGAAAAGGGAGCAAAAAATAATTTTTATCCCCCAATCCATACTTACCACCGTAACAGAGGATCAAGGTTCTCCCCGGATAGATGCAAGGCCTATTGAGGTAAGCCCTATTCAGCCACAAGTCCTATCCGTTGCAGCAGCAGAAATTTTTGCCTCCTTAATCTCCACAGAGTGGAGAGGAAATGACACCAAACGTCCCCCCTGGCCTTCCTTTTAAACTCACCTGTCCACGTTCATGGATGATGGGCCACTCCCATCTCTAATTCCTACCTGTGTGTGGAACAACAGGTGTGTACGTCCTGTATGGACGTCAGCTCGTCGCGTCATAAAGACGCGACGCGAGTCTCCTATCGCTATTGGCGAAAGGCCCGCTGATGTCATCCCCGGAACCGGAAACTCCGCCGCGGCCATCTTGCTGAAGGGCTTCAGCAATGCTAGGTCGAGGACGTCATAACCGGAACCGGAAATAGCGCCGCGGCCATCTTGCCAATGGGCTCCGCTCACACTGAAGACCTGGCAAAAAGCCCAGACTAGATGTGAGATCGGAACCTGCAAGGGGAGAGAGAAAAGAGGGAGGGGGGCCATGATAGGCCAGGTAGATAGAATACCCCAGCTAACAAACGGGATAATATGGGAGCTCAGATGGAAAAATGCTCCAAAAAATATGTTATATTGGGCCTTTGCAACAGTGCCACCTGGTGGTAATAGGGGGACAGTTGAAAGAGGTCCAAAGAAAAAGAGGAAGAAAAATACCACCGCTGCCGGGATGTTACCCTGGGATATCATAGACATCCCATTGGGTATATGAACTATTGGGCAAATTAATGGCCCAAAAGTCTCCCCCGGCAGCGGATGGGGGGCAGGGAATTGAGGAGATAGTGCATATGTGAGGAGGATAATACCCCATCCGATACATCACGAGTAGCATAACCCACAAAAATAATCAGCACAGAATTATAAACAATTTTATACATATGTACATATATATAACAATAAATAATACATTATGATGTACACTAACACAGAAATTAATCTGAAAAAAGTGCAAATCATTAACAAGAAAAAAGGGGTTAAATAATCAAATGAAATGTTGTGTACAACAAAACATCCTAATAGAAAAAATAATAAATAAACAAGAAAAAAAGAAGAAAAAACCCTATCTATGCATCTCCCATATTTATACTTCTAGCCTCAAGGGAGGATTTTCCCGACATTCTGAAAACCCCTGGGGTATGGTGAGGAGAAAGATGTAATAGGGATGAGAACATATCCCAATAGTCAATACTAAGTATTGAACTAACAGGACATTCATCCAAGGGGGAGAAAAGGCTGCAAGACGATCATATGATTGAACTTCTCAATTTGGAAGTAATTAGTCTGTTTTCCCAGAACTAAATCCTTCCAAAAAGGGTCTAAAGCTTTCGCTCTCATTAAGCCCAGGGGGGGTTGTGGCCCTTAGGTATCTAATCCAGCGCATTTCACGCTGGAGTAGGACCTTGTTCCAATCCCCCCCTCTTAGTGGAATGTGGATACGATCTAGTACGGTAAAGTTGACTGTTGGCATGTGGTATTCATGGCATTTAGCTATATGTCTGCCGAGTGGCAGATATAGATTGCAAATATGCATAGAATGCATATGTTTGTCAACTCGCTTGTGGAATTCCTGTTTTGTTTTTCCTACATAGAAAGAACCACACTGACACTGCATGAGGTATACCACTCCCCGAGTCTTGCAATTAACAAAGTGTCTCAGGGAGAAGGTATCCCCATTTGGCAGTGTCAGTGTGGTTCTCCTACCTATTACGGGACATTGGGCACAGGATCCACAAGGGTAGGTACCATGTGTTGTACAGGGATCCTTTCTATTATTGCCCCTATACTCACTCTGGACTAGCATGGTACCAATTGAACCTGCCCTCTTGAAGGTAATCTGGGGTTTCTCTGTAATCAGTTTTTTCAAAATTGGATCGTCAGTTAAGACAGACCAAAATTTTGAAATAATTTGTCTAATTTTGGGATGTTCATTGGAATAACCAATAATAATCCTGGTTTCTTGTTCTTCTCCCCTCTTTGTTTTGGATTTAGGTTTAAAAATCAGGGTTCGTCTGTTGGTAACTCTTACCTTATTGAAAGCTTTTTTGAGGCTGGTCTTAGTGTATCCTCTTGCAAGGAGACGAATTGTTAGAGCATCACTTTCTTTTTGGAAATCTTCGTCTGTTGAACAATTTCTTCTCAGACGAAGATATTGACTAAAAGGGATAGATTTTTTAAGAGATTCGGGATGAAAACTTCCTGCATGAAGCAGGGTGTTGCCAGCCGTCTCTTTTCTATATAAGGTGGTACTTATTTTCCCGTCAATATCTTTTTTTATTTTGATATCCAAAAAGCTGATTTCTCTAGCATCAAAAGACATGGTAAAAAACAAGTTGAAATGATTAACATTCATTAATCTCAATAATTCAATGAGATCGCTTTCTGGGCCATCCCATATAATGAAAATGTCATCTATGTAGCGCTGCCATACAAGAATGTTGGCAGTGCACATAGATGCATTCTCCCCCAACAGAAATCCCCGCTCCCACTCCCCCAGGTACAGGTTGGCGTATGAGGGTGCGCAGCAAGTCCCCATTGCCACACCCTGTACCTGGAGGAAGTGGGAGCCTTGGAAGAGGAAGGTATTATGTTCAAGAATAAATTCCAGCATGGTTAAAATGAATCCATTGAACTTCCAATCTGTTGTTGGTCTTTGTTTTAATACGCGACCAATAGCCTCTATTCCCAGGGTGTGTGGAATACTGTTATACAGAGATTCCACATCGATGGTTACAAGTATCGCATCTGTGGGAATAGTCATATCTTCCAACATTTGGAGGAGATGAATCGTGTCCCTGGTGTATGAGGGCAGGTCAAAAACATGGGGTCTGAGGTATTGGTCAATAACTTGACTTACCCCTTCCGAAATGGATCCATTGCCCGATATAATCGGTCTTCCAGGTGGATCCTGGAGATTTTTATGTACCTTGGGCAATGCATACATTGTCGCTTGTCGTGGATGTTTGGTTCTGATGAAATCCCAAATGTCCTTAATAATAGTGCCATTGCTATAGAAATCATCCACAAGTTGATAGAACTCGCTATTGAATCTATCCACAATCGCTGGGGTGATCTTTCGATAACACTGTTTGTTATTGAGGATCTTAAGGCACATCTTTTCATAATCACAATTATTCATTATAACAATATTTCCGCCTTTATCAGACGCTTTTATTGTTATTGTAGAGTTATTTTTGAGGGTCTTCAGGGCATGTTGTTGTTCTATATTTAAGTTGCCATGGTTATTGTCAATTTTTAGGGTTTCTAATTCTCTCGATGTCTGTTTTACAAAGAGTGAAATTGCAGGATTTAAATTTAATACCGGAAATTTATTGGATTTTAATTTAAAATTCCTATTTTTTTCTTTTGTATCTATCTCATTAATCTCTGAATCGGTCTCCTTTAAATTTTCCTCCTCCCACGCCCCCCCTAGGGACGCATTTTCTTGTAGTAAGAGATTTAAGTCTCTTAAAGCTTTGAAGTCTGCAGCTTTTAAGTTTGGGGCAACCTCTGTTTCCTGGTCAGTATGTTTGACATAGAGACTTTTATAGAAAAGTCTCCGAGCAAACAAGTGTATATTTTTAATTGCTTCAAAGGAGTCTGTACTAGAACTTGGACAGAAGGAAAGACCAAGAGAGAGAACCTCCTGTTCAATCGATGTTAAGATATGTGAAGACAAGTTTATGATGTTATTACATTCTCTTGTATTATCTGAATTCCAGGGTCTATTGTCTGTACTTGAGGGAGTGGGGATGCTGCAGGCACCCCCTTCTTTTCCAAAAAAATCATCCAAAGGGGTACGTGGAACCTTTGAAATAGCTCCAGTCTCCCTGCGAGGAAAAAGTTTTCCTCTGTTGGAAGGGGAGCCTCTGGTGGAAGCCCTACCCACAGCTCCTCCACCCTTATCAGTCTGCGAGAAGGATACCTGTGAGTCCGTAATTGATCTCTTACTTATCTGTTGGACCTCTCCTTCTCTACCCTGCTTAGAAAAGGGGCCCTTCCTCTTGGTTGAGGTTCGGCCTGTATTCGAGGAGACAGACGAGGAGGAATTGGATGGTGTATCTGATAAGTAATCATTCATTTTTGTATCTTTACCTTGGTTATTTGTTTTTTTGGTATTTTTATTTTTTTTATCCTGGTTCCATTTATAAGCCCTGCCCTCGCTAAAGGCATTTTTGTCTCTCCAGTATTTTTTCTCTTTTTTAATGAGAATTTGTCTACTGAAAATTTCTAGATGTTCTTTCAGTTTTTTCTCATGTCCGGCATATTCGTCTAGAGTTTTTAGAGGTATGAGACGGGCATATAGTGATTCAATCTCCTTATCTAAAATCTTTAGCTGTTGTCTATACTCATTTTGAAGTAATTGCATTAAATTTGTAGAACATTCATTTAATTTGTTTTCCCAACTCGTTTTGAGCTCCTTGCTGATATTATCCAAAATAGGAAAGATTTGAATCCTCAAACCAATAGGATTGATATGTTCACTAATGTATCTTTCCATTGATTGGATATGCCAATGCAAGGCAGATTTTTTCTCTAACGTTTTAGTCAAGTTGAAAAATAAGGAAAACAAATTTGATGCTAATTGTTCTTTGCCTTGGTAGTTCCTCTCAATCTGTGCCATTAGCTCCTCCCATTGTCCTCCCTGTAAATCCCCCATTATGGAAATCAAAAACAACAGGATTCTCACTTAAGACCAAAAATAAAAAAAGATTAAGGAGAATAGTATATATGTCAGTGATTAAAAGAATCCCGACAATTTCTTGGATCCAAAGTTCTCTCCTATTGGAAAGTACCAACTGGGAGAGAAAAAAAGTTTATGGATCCAAAAGAAACATGAAATATTATGCATAGAATATAGAGTCCATGTCTCCGTACATGAGTTGCAGGAGGTTAGTGGGTGTATTATCCACCCTGGATATATTAGAAAAGAATTCAACTCATGTAAGGTGACATGTAGTTGCCATCATCCCTTGATATGTCAAACAATTGAAATAACCTCAAATATTGGGATTGTATAGGCAACAAAACAGAAAAATCCAAAATTGATTTTTTTTTCTCTTTTCCCCTCCCCCCCCCTTTTTGTTTCTTTTTCTTTTTTCTTTTGTCTTCCTTTTTTATCCTTTCTCCCTTTGCAGTGGTGGTGAGGACTTTACAAACACCAATCTTTGAATTTATTAATTCAGTCCACCCCATGGGTGGCAGGGAGGAGGATATATATATATATTTTTTTTTGTGCAGTATATATATAGTGTGGAGGCACCCGCATTTGATGACGCCATGTAGTGCATGACCTTTCAAGCCCAGTTATTTTAGACAAGTAAGTTTTCACTATACACAATTCCATGTGGGATGGTGAGGTTTTTTGTACTATGTTTAATATCTATTCTGATTTGTTATAGATGTGATACTATTATATACCCTGAGGAAGAATGTTTTCTATCATTCGAAACGCGTCGGTATCCGCTTCAATCTGTCATAAAAACATCTGATGATGGCAGTTCATAATGGACAGTATTTACATTATATAAACTATACATGTTTTTCATGTTTTCTTTCTTTTTTTGTATTGTAATATTTATATATTTTTGTAATAAATTTGTATCTTTTTTCAATTTTGGATTTTTCTGTTTTGTTGCCTATACAATCCCAATATTTGAGGTTATTTCAATTGTTTGACATATCAAGGGATGATGGCAACTACATGTCACCTTACATGAGTTGAATTCTTTTCTAAAATACCAAATACAATGTCACTTATATAACGCTCAGGGCTTTAAAACTTTCTCTCAACTACGCTTATATTTTGACCTACCAAACTCGTACTTATTTTACTACTACCAGCTTCGGCATGCTATAGAGACCCAGTTTGGCTCTCTGAAAGACCCCACTGACCTGCCACCATTGGAAAAACTGCTCCGACAACCGGATCCCACTAAACTTATTTCCACTTATTACGCAACCCTGCTGACCGATTCTAACCCCAGATTCCATAGAGCTCAGGACAAATGGACCTCTATGGACATCTCAGAGGACGAGGACTGGTCAGAATTCAGTGAAACCTACAAAACGTCTGTCATTGCGTCCCGAGACCGAATCATACAAGTTAAGATTTTCCACCAGACCCACCTTACTCCGGCGAGGTTGCGCGGGAATGGGTCTCCTGTCCTCGGGCGCTTGCTTCCGTGGCTGCGACCAGGCGGCTGATTTCTTACACTGTTTTTGGTGATGCCCAATAATTCGGGACTTCTAGGGGAGGTGGGTGCCTTTGTCTACTCGGCTTTGGGCCTCCCAAATATAATTCACCCCAAGAACTGTCTACTAGGCATTTTTGGTGACTTACACCTGTCAAACGCATGCCAGGAGACTGCTCCGTATACTTTTTATGCTATAAAGACCATTCTACTGCCCTGGAATGGTGCACAGCCCTTTTTGAAAGCCCTTTGGCTGAAACTTATTAATGACTCCATCCCACTATACAAGCTTATTTTTGAGGTTTAATCTTATAATACGTAAAGGGTTCTTTACTGTAAGAGCGGTTAGGGTGTGGAATTCTCTTCCACAGGCAGTGGTCTCAGCGGGGAGCATCGATGGCTTCAAGAAACTATTAGATAAGCACCTGAACAACCACAACATACGGGGATATACAATGTAATACAGACACATAATCACACATATGGTGGACTTAATGGACTTGTTTCAACCTCATCTACTATGTAACTAGTAAAATAAAATAAATAAATAAATCCATAAATCTATCCCATAGTTTGTAGATGCTGTAACTTTCGCGCAAACCAATCAATGTATGCCCTTTGGAATGGTTACCAAAAATATGTAGCAGAATACATATTGACCTAAGTTGATAAAGAAATTTGATTTAAAAAAATATATATATATATTGGATGTGTTTTATGTAGAAATGTTATTTTGTTTACAGCGCCACATGACTGATTTGTCCACTGCAAGATCACAGTCCTTCTATAAGACGCTGATTGCCACCATTACTAGTAAAAAAATATATAATAATCCATAAAAATATCCCATAGTTTGTAGACGCTATAACTTTCACACAACCCAATCAATATACACTTATTTTTACATTTTTATATTGAATGTGTTTTATAGCAGAGAGTAGAAAATATTTTTATTTTCAAAATTGCTGGTCTTTTTTTTGTTTATAGCAGAAAAAAATAAAAACAAAAACATGCAGAGGTGATAAAATACCACCAAAAGAAAGCTCTATTTGTGGGGGAAAAATAGGACATACATTTTATTTGTGTAGAGCGTCACATGTCCGATTTTTCCACTGCAATATCATAGTCCTGCTATAATTCCCTGATTGCCACCATTACAAGTAAAAATCAAACAAAAAAACATAAAAATCTCCCATAGTTTGTAGATTCTATAACTTTTGCACAAACCAAACATATGTAGTAGAATACATATTGACCTGAATCAATGAAGAAATTCGATTTTTTTTTTTTTTAATATTGGATGTGTTTTTTGCAGAAATAAAAAAAAAAAAATGATGGCGTTTTTATGTTTGTGAGATGATCAAATGCCACTAAAAGAAAGCTCCATTTGTGGAGTGGGGGGGGGGGACATACATTTTATTTGGGTACAGCGTTGCATGTCCAATGCCATATCGCAGTCCTGCTATAAGTCACAGAAAAAAAAAATATCCATAAAAATATCCAATAGTTTTTACAGTAGATGCTAAAACTTTTGCCCAAACCAATCAAGCATTTTTTTTTACACAAATATGTAGAAAAATACATATTAGTCTAAATTTATGAAGACATTTGATTTTTTACATTTTTTTTATTGGCTGTGTTTTTTTGCAGAAGTTAAAAAACATATATATATATATTTTTTTTAAATGGTCAGTCTTTTATTGTTTATAGCACAATAAATAAAACACAGAGGTGATCAAATACCACCAAAAGAAAGCTCTATTTGTAGGGAAAATAAAGGACATACATTTTATTTGAGTAAGGCGTCGCAGGACCACCAGTCAGTTAAATTAACGCAGTATCGAAAAAATGGCCCGGGCAGGAATCTTTCAGAGCTAAAGTGGTCAACAACGTGTACATGTATGACCTATGAATAGAGGGATGGCGCTTTAAAAATGTAATGTTGATTTAATTCAAATTTGATTTATTTTACTTTTTATTTTACACTGTCCCTTTAATTATTATTTTTTTATAACTTTTTTTTTGTTTTTTGTCCCAAAATTGACGTTATTTATTTTATAGCGCAAAAAATAATAAACGCAGAGGTGATCAAATACCACCAAAAGAAAGCTCTATTTGTAGGGAAAATAAAGGACATACATTTTATTTGAGTAAGGCGTCGCAGGACCACCAGTCAGTTAAATTAACGCAGTATCGAAAAAATGGCCCGGGCAGGAATCTTTCAGAGCTAAAGTGGTCAACAACGTGTACATGTATGACCTATGAATAGAGGGATGGCGCTTTAAAAATGTAATGTTGATTTAATTCAAATTTGATTTATTTTACTTTTTATTTTACACTGTCCCTTTAATTATTATTTTTTTATAACTTTTTTTTTGTTTTTTGTCCCAAAATTGACGTTATTTATTTTATAGCGCAAAAAATAATAAACGCAGAGGTGATCAAATACCACCAAAGAAAGTTCCATTTGTGGGAAAAAAAGGATATACATATTTTTTCTCTTATTTTTACACCATAAATTTTTTTATTAATTTTTTGATAACTTTTATTTCTATTACAAGGACTGTAAACATCCCTTGTAATAAAAATACGTGTGAAAGGTCCTCTTTATTGCGAGATCTGGAGACCTCAAATCTCTCATTTACATTTAAAAGCAAAAAAAAATTTAAAAAAATTATAGTGCAAAAAAAAAAAAAAATCACAGAGGTGATCAAATACCTCCAAAAGAAAGCTCTTTATTCTACAGGTTCACTGCCTTTGAGAAAATAAATGTTGGAGGACTTTGAAATAGTCTTTAGGTCCACAATGTGTATTTCCAATTCTCTGCAAAAACAGCTCTGTACAAGTGCAATGGGATTGTTATGTGACTTTGTATGTGTATTTGTTGTGTGCTCAGTTGCTAGGAGACCAACTTCCAAACAAATGGAAGCTGTGTTCAGATAGGAGACCACCCATCAAAAAAATAGCAAGTGTTGTGCTCTGTTGCTAGGAGACCATCATTCAAAAAATGTGAATGCAGTTGCCTGGCTGGTCACGTGACTTGCCTGTGATGTCATAAACTGCCGGCTTATAAGTCAGAGCAGCCCAACTGCCGTTCACAACTCTACTGAGACTTGAAGAGAGAGGAAGCGATTCCTAAGCTCTTAGCGATTAGTAGCGTTTATATTCGATTGTAATCTATCCGATTATAATGAAGCGATTCCGTAACCGAAATAAGGTTCATCCTCTGGTCATCAAAGAGGATTCTACAGAGCAGAGGAATATTTCCTCCCCGGAGGATTTACAGCCTGCTCTACAAAATGTTGCACAGCCCAATGTAGCAGCTGCCCGGAAGAAGGGTATTGGTAGCAGAATAGTGCGAGGTATTAGGGCAGCTGGGCGCAACATCAGAAGGTTTTTCAAACCTAAAAAGATTGTTCCAGCAGAGGAGCTATCAGGTCAGAAGCCATAATAATCTATACTTAGTGTATATATAATATAATATAAGGGGGCTGTCATTCCTATACACACACTACAATCACCACTATATACCTGGATTAGAGTCTCTCCTGTCTATATACACAAATCTCTGATTAAACATCAACACATATTACCCTCACTGCACCAAGATGGAACACAAGGCTATCTTTAGCCAAGTGGCAGTTATTTTTCAAATCTCAGTGGCCTCAGCTAAAACAACTGTCACTTTTTCAAACAAACAAGGATGTTATTATTGTGTGTGAGGTTTGAAAATGTAGCCTATTGTAGGGTGCAGATGTACTATAATGTGAGCCTGTGCTGGCTATGGACATTTCAGGTAGAAATCTATCCATTTAAATTAGTATTAAACCCAAATCCAAAAAATGTATTCTATTGCAGCTTACTGATCCTTAGATGTAACGGCTGCATTTGTTTTCTTTTAAGGCTTTTCCCCTGTGTTTTTTACCTGGTAATCTGGTTTAGTAACACATTCCCTGTATTAACGTGCCCCCCCCCCCACTCTGGATGAAGGAGCACAGGGTTATCCTATGGACAGCAGTGTTGTCAGTTTATGGTGGAAGGGATTGTTAGATGGGTTAGCAGATTTAGATTCACACTAAACGAACGGAAGCTAAATTTCAGCTCACACTTTTTATAGCGGTATTAAACCCAAAAGCAAGCGTTTATTATATTGCAGCTTACCAATTCTTAGATGTGATGGCTGCATTTGTTTTCTTTTTTGTCTTTCTTCTATTTGCATCTGCTGATTCAGCAGTACCGTATTTGCCGGCGTATAAGACCACTGGGCGTATAAGACGACCCCCTATTTTTCCAGGAAAAATTTTGGTTTTGGGATATTCTCAACGTATAAGACTACCCCCTTCCTACTAGTCTTTCTGGAAGCTGAGGGGTAGTCAGAACAACCGCTGACAGGAACAACCGCTGACAGAAACAGCCTTTATTCAGATCTTACTGTGCAATTACATTACATACCTCCACTGTGTCATTACATTACATGCCTCCACTGTGCCATTACATTACATGCCTCCACTGTGTCATTACATTACATGCCTCCACTGTGCCATTACATTACATGCCTCCACTGTGCCATTACATTACATGCCTCCACTGTGCCATTACATTACATGCCTCCACTGTGCCATTACATTACATGCCTCCACTGTGCCATTACATTACATGCCTCCACTGTGCCATCACATGCCTCCACTGTGCCATTACATTACATGCCTCCACTGTGCCATTACATTACATGCCTCCACTGTGCCATTACATTACATGCCTCCACTGTACCATCACATGCCTGCACTGTGCCATCACATGCCTGCACTGTGCCATCACAAGCCTCCACTGTGCCATTACATTACATGCCTCCACTGTGCCATTACATTACATGCCTGCACTGTGCCATCACATGCCTGCACTGTGCCATCACATGCCTGCACTGTGCCATCACATGCCTGCACTGTGCCACCACATGCCTGCACTGTGCCATCACATGCCTGCACTGTACCACCACATGCCTCCACTGTACCACCACATGCCTCCACTGTGCCGACACATGCCACCACTGTGCCGACACATGCCACCACTGTGCCGACACATGCCACCACTGTGCCGACACATGCCACCACTGTGCCGACACAGTGCTAGCTAAGACGATCTCCCTACCTTACGTTCTTTTCATATTTTGGCTTCCAGGCTGCGGGCATCCATGATTCAAAAGCCGCGCCTCCTATTCAGACTGTTCCGTGCTAGGCGGGACACTAATTTTCCCAGCACGGCCTCTGTTCAGTGTTCCACCTATCACGGATGTCCTCTCGTCCGAGGATGAGAAGGCATCTGTGATTGGCGGAACCCTGGAAAAGTCCTGCTGGGAAAATTAGTGTTCCGCCAATTGCAGAACAGTCTGAGGAGGAGGCGCGGCTTTTAAATCATGGATGCCCGCAGCCTGATGGAGACAGATCCGGCGTATAGGACGACCCCCAACTTTGGATGCATTTTTTTGCATCCAAAAGGTCGTCTTTTACGCCGGCAAATACGGTATGTTTCAGCTTACATGGGTGAGACCATAGGTGTGCGCACAGGGTATGCCAGGTGTGCCTGGTTACACCCTAATCACCCCGTGTGGTGCAGATTCCCAGTGTTTAGACCCCTAATATTTCACTAAAGCCCTCTAATGGGGCTCCTAAAAAATAAAAAAATAATATATATATATATTCTTTTTAAATAACAAAAAATGTAATAAATAAAAAGAAAAAGTACTAACACAGTCCACTACCTTATAGACACCATCAGTATATATACACATGCACATACATGCATATGTGTTTGAGCTTTGGGGCGCACACCCTAATGCAATAGGCTATGCACACCTATGGATGAGACCATCCACGTACTACTGGAAGGGGTGATTAAAATCATCCGCTTTTAATTATTCATGGGAAACCTTTATACCAAAAGGAAAAAAAAAAAATTGGATGTACTACTAGTTATTACATCAAAGTTTGAAAGGGGCCCCAGTGTGAAATGGGCCTTATACTTGTTCTGGCACAAAAGGCCATGTACAAAGAGGAACACATGTACAGGAAAACATGAAACACAAGATTATTTAATAACACATACAACATTCACTTATGTGTGTAAAAGAAAATTATTTGAAATGACCACAAATTATGTGTAACATAAATAGGTGATGTATGTATAAATATCAGGACTAACAACTTATCTTTTCTCTCTCCAGGAGTAAATGATGTCCTATCCACCAACGACAGAGAGCAAGCTCCATGGACTACCACCGAGGACAACCATCAAACTCCAACCACCCAACCTTCACATGGGTCATTCAACAGTGACATCAAGGGCAAGTCATGTGAAGTTATGCCCACAACTGGTGCCATTGAGGACCAGCCACACACTGTTATACCTGGCACTATTGATACCACCACCATGAAGCCATCCCCACCAGTCTCATCCAACAATATCAAGAAGGACTGGTTACATGCAGTGGTTCCCAACACTGGTGCCATTATGGACCAGTCACACACTGGAATGCCTGACACCACCACGAGCCATGACTCTCTCACATCACTCTCATCCTACAGTGCCAAGGAGGATTCGTCATGCGCAGTGGTCACAAACACTTGTGTGAAAGATCAGTCATGCCCAGTAGTCTCCAACACCTATATCATGAAGGACCAATTCCGCCCAATTTTCAACACTATTGGCGTGAATAAGTCAGCCTTTTGGATACCCTACAAAACTTATACCACCACAGACCATAACCCAGCTACACCAGTCCCATCCAACAATATCAAGAAGGACTGGTTACATGCAGTGGTTCCCAACACTGGTGCCATTATGGACCAGTCACACACTGGAATGCCTGACACCACCACGAGCCATGACTCTCTCACATCACTCTCATCCTACAGTGCCAAGGAGGATTCGTCATGCGCAGTGGTCACAAACACTTGTGTGAAAGATCAGTCATGCCCAGTAGTCTCCAACACCTATATCATGAAGGACCAATTCCGCCCAATTTTCAACACTATTGGCGTGAATAAGTCAGCCTTTTGGATACCCTACAAAACTTATACCACCACGGACCATAACCCAGCTGCACCAGTCCCATCCAACAATATCAAGAAGGACTGGTTACATGCAGTGGTTCCCAACACTGGTGCCATTATGGACCAGTCACACACTGGAATGCCTGACACCACCACGAGCCATGACTCTCTCACATCACTCTCATCCTACAGTGCCAAGGAGGATTCGTCATGCGCAGTGGTCACAAACACTTGTGTGAAAGATCAGTCATGCCCAGTAGTCTCCAACACCTATATCATGAAGGACCAATTCCGCCCAATTTTCAACACTATTGGCGTGAATAAGTCAGCCTTTTGGATACCCTACAAAACTTATACCACCACGGACCATAACCCAGCTACACCAGTCCCATCCAACAATATCAAGAAGGACTGGTTACATGCAGTGGTTCCCAACACTGGTGCCATTATGGACCAGTCACACACTGGAATGCCTGACACCACCACGAGCCATGACTCTCTCACATCACTCTCATCCTACAGTGCCAAGGAGGATTCGTCATGCGCAGTGGTCACAAACACTTGTGTGAAAGATCAGTCATGCCCAGTAGTCTCCAACACCTATATCATGAAGGACCAATTCCGCCCAATTTTCAACACTATTGGCGTGAATAAGTCAGCCTTTTGGATACCCTACAAAACTTATACCACCACGGACCATAACCCAGCTACACCAGTCCCATCCAACAATATCAAGAAGGACTGGTTACATGCAGTGGTTCCCAACACTGGTGCCATTAGGGACCAGTCACACACTGGAATGCCTGACACCACCACGAGCCATGACTCTCTCACATCACTCTCATCCTACAGTGCCAAGGAGGATTGGTCATGCGCAGTGGTCACAAACACTGGTGTGATGAAAGATCGGTCATGCACAGCAGTCTCCAACACCTATACCATGAAGGACCAACTACGCACAGATCTCTTTAATGTTGCCGTGAATAAGTCAGCCTTTTGGATACCCTACACCACTGACACCACCACAAACCATAGGCCATCTCTACAAGTCCCACCCAACAGTGCCAAAAAGGACTGGCCATGCCCAGTGTTAAGCAACACTGGTCCTACATGGCGCCGATCACGCACAGTTTTCAATACTGTTGCCTTGAAGAATAAGTCAGCCTTTTGTATACCCTACACCACCGACACCACCACAAACCATAGGCCATCTCCACCAGTTCCATCCAACAGTGCCAAGAAGGACTGGTCATGCACAGTGGTCCACAACACCAGTGCCAAGAAGAGCCTATTACGTTCAGCGCTCCTCAACAACTTTGCTAGGAAGAATAGATCAAGCACAGTGTTACCCACAAACACTGATACCATCAAAAACCAGAAGTCATCTATACCAGTCCCATCCAAAAGTGGCAAGAAGAGCCCAATACTCACGGTGGTCACCAAGACCAGGAAAGATCAGTCTTGCACAGTGGCACCCAACAACAGTGTTATGAAGGACCAATCACGCACAGTACTACTCAACACCGTTGTCAAAAAGGACCGATCGTGCAAAGTGTTACCCTCCAAAACTTACATCATCAAAAAACATGAGTCATCTATACCAGTCCCAGTCAAGAAGGACCGATCACCCACATTGGTCACCAAGACAGGTGCCATGAAAGAACTGTCATGCACAGTGGTCCCCACCAACAGTGTTATGAAGGACCAATCACTCACAGTGCTCCTGAATACCGTTGCCAAAAAGGACCGATCGTGCAAAGTGTTACCCTCCAAAACTTACATCATCAAAAAACATGAGTCATCTATACCAGTCCCAGTCAAGAAGGACCGATCACCCACATTGGTCACCAAGACAGGTGCCATGAAAGAACTGTCATGCACAGTGGTCCCCACCAACAGTGTTATGAAGGACCAATCACGCACAGTGCTCCTGAATACCGTTGCCAAAAAGGACCGATCATGCAAAGTGTTACCCTCCAAAACTTACATCATCAAAAAACATGAGTCATCTATACCAGTCCCAGTCAAGAAGGACCGATCACCCACAGTGGTCCCCAACAACAGTGCCATGAAGAGCACTGAAGATCAGTCACCTGCAATGCTGCCAAACGCTGGTGCCATGTTGGATCGATCACCTTCAGTACTGCCAATTGCCGGTGCCATGGAGAATCAGTCAAGTTCAGTGGTCCCCATACCACCTGGTATCATGGACCAGTCACCTACAATGCCCCCCAAAACCAATGTCATATGGGACAAGTCATACAGCCTGGCCATGGAAAAAGGCTTCACCTTCCATAAGATACTTGGAGAGGGGGCCTTTGGTAAGGTGATGTTGGCCTCTCATCCCTCCACTAGCATGATACTGGCAGTGAAGATAATTGAAAAGAAAAATTACCTTTATCCAGAAGATCGCCTGCTGAAAGAAGTCAGAAACAACTTGTTTATTACCCATCTGTATGACTCATTCCAATCAAAGGTAAGTCGTTTTATCTTCCTATTTCTTTATCTCTTTCCTGTATTGCACTCCCCTACTGATCCCGACCCCTTAAAATTGTTCTGTAAACGGTGCCCTTTTTTAGGAATCAAATGTAATATAATTGTCATGTAACTTACCTCTTTTCATTTTCACACAGGACCAACTTGTTCTTGTCATGGAATATCTGAGCGGAGGGGATCTCTTGCAACTGATCAAGCATTCAGCTCCACTTCCTGAAGACACCTTAAGGTAAGACCAATGACTGGGTCACACTAGAGTTGGGGGTGGCTGACCACTGAGGACAGGCAGTGACAAAGCCAGGCCCTTCCAACTCAGCCCCGTCCATCCATACACCTATGCTCTATAAGAAGTCTGTGATGGTTTTCAATGCTAATATATTTCTTTTTTTCTCCATCAGAAATCTCACTGCGGACATAATATGCGGCCTGAAGTTCCTGCATTCTAAGAACATTGTGCACAGGTAATGATTGCATTTACTGATTAACAATGGGTCACTGCACCTAAATAATTTTTATTTATGGGTAAATAATGATGTAGGAATAACGCTGGAGGAATGCTGTTGGCTTCTTGAAATTTTTGGTGAATCGGAACAATTTCTAGTTATTTCAGCCTTCCATGATGTCTCATTCCATCTGCTGCAGACGTCTCAGGGCTCACGCCACAATCTATTAATAAAAAATTCAATAAGAGGAGTGAGAGATCCTCATAATGAATATAGCAGGTGGGCGGAGCTGAGAACTCAGTAACAGCGATCCTACTGAAGGCGAATTTATAAGAAACTGTTACCAACCCATAAATATTATGTCATATTTACTGTATATAAAATTGTAATTGTTTTCCATCTTTAGTGAACTTGATATGCATAACTCACCATCTACTTCTTTTCTTTTCAGAGATATAAAGCCAGATAATATTCTATTGGATGACGACAGACGTGCTAAAATTGCAGATTTGGGTGTGTCAAAAAGCGGTGTTTCAGAACAGAAGAAAATTCGAGGACTAGCCGGGACAGTGCCTTACATGGCCCCAGAGGTAAGTAGCCTACAACTCGCCTGCTATTAGACTTAGGTCATCTATTCAGATATACCAATTATCCTTATTGTATATATAGAAAGTTAAGTTGTGCCCCCCCCCCCCCCCATTTTACTAAATGGAGAATTTTTCCACTGATAGTCCAGTTGTTCTCAGTGGGTTTCAAGGCCAGAACTATATCCCCAATAAAGGCGGGAAGTTCTGAGCAGCAGTGTTGGAGGTACTTTGTAGGACCCAATGGAGACCTGCAAATAAGATAAAAGCTCACCTGCTGTAGCCACTTTAACATAGTGAGGCTTCTGAATATTGAGCTGTTGGGGTCAACATTTCTTTATAAAGGGCAAGTTCACTTTTTCTATTTGTCGTGTTGACCAGGAATGAACTTGGCTTCAGTCAGAACCTGGAAGTTCTGAGCCGACCCCAACCAACCAAATAAATAAAACTGCTATATTATTTTATCCACCCCTTCCAACACAAATGAAAACATTTTTGACTGTACATACACTTTAAGCCCCACCTCCAATATTCACACGTTCTGCCCCAGCTTGATGTCTTTTGATCAAGATTTTGGAACTCCTGGCAGACTTCCTACACCACATATGCCAACATGGAGTCATGTCTGTCCTCTGTTTGATCCAACAATGTTCTCATACTCCTTTCTTATGTTTCTACAGGTCCTTCAAAAAATTCCATACTATACTCTGGCTGATTATTTTTCACTGGGAGTAATAGTATACCAGATGGCTGTAGGGAAACACCCGTTCTGGACAGGCCAGAGAACCCCAGAGGAAATGCTGAGGGCAGTGCGCTCTAAGAAGGTTTATATTCCACTACGACTGAACCGTTATCTCCGTGACCTCATAGAAAGGGTAAGTATACGTAAAGCTTTAGCTATTGGGAAGGGACAAAATCCTTTCCAGGTTATATATATTGTTGTTAGAAAATTTTAGAATATATAATTTCACATTCTTACCTTCACACATTTATGTAGATCAGGGGCCTCTATGTTTTAAACAAAGGGCCAGTTTAATGTATTTCAGACTTTAAGGGGGCCAGTCTGTTACCAGTGGGAATAGAAAGTGCCCCAGCATAAGTAGAATTAACCCCTTCTTGCCACCGCCTCCTGGTCCTTTAAGAGCACCTAAATATCGGCAGGCATTCGGGTCATGTGATCGCTGCCTGTGCCTGTCACAGCGGTCAAATGATCAGAAAGCTCTCAATGGCAAGTTTGCATCGGGAGCTATCTGGTCCCTGCCGGTGACTGTGCTGGGAGCGCTCAGGGCGCGTGATCTCAGCACAGAAAAGTGTTTACATAGGGCCGCATATATGCATACCATTGGCAGGAAGAGGTTAACAATGTCTCAGGCTTGGTGGTCAGAAAGGTTGTAATAGAATTACATAGTGGGGGTTACTTACTAAAACAGGAGAGGGCAAAATCTCTGCACAGAAACTAACCAGCTTTCAGGTTTTATTGCCAAAGTATAATTCAACAAACTGAAGTTAGAAGCTGATTTGCCGCCATGCCTGAGGTCAGTAGGAAGAGAAATACTGGCCTCATCTTTGGTGTTAGTAGGAGGAACAGTGTCCCGTCCTTAGTATTTGTTGCCCCATCATTGGTATTAGTGGCAGGAATAGTGTCCCGTCATTGGGTGTTAGTGAGAGGAATATCGCCCTATCATTGGTATTAGTGAGAGGAATAGCGCCCTATCATTGGTATTAGTGGGAGGAATAGTGCCCCATCATTGGTATTAGTGGGAGGAATAGTGCCCCATCATTGGTATTAGTGGGAGGAATAGTGCCCCATCATTGGTATTAGTGGGAGAAATAGTGTCCCGTCATTGGGTGTTAGTGAGAGGAATTGCTAATATTACACAAATAAAGGACCGCACTAAGAATAAATCCTTTCCCAACACATTAACAGGTTTGAAAGTCAAAGGAAGCTGAAAAATATAACGGACATAATCTAATTTAAACTGAGTGGGGTGGGGGTTCTATTGTTCAGCTATTGTTCTTGTTTTTTCAATGTTTCTTATGTTATTTCATTCTCTTTTTTAGCTCTTATGCGTCCAACAAGAAATACGAAAGATCCAAGTAAGGGACCTCAGAAGTCACCCGTTCTTCAAGAACTTCAACTGGGCCAAGATACAGAAGAGACCGCCACTCCCGGAAATTGACTTTAGATCTGGAAATTAATTTGGAAATACATAAATAAAGTAGGAGGGGGTGAAACAGGCCACACTCTGAAAGGCAATCCAGAGACGGGCATGATCTCAAGCTTCATCCGTCCTGGGAACAATCCGTCCAGATCACTCCCATGTCCATGTCTACTGGGACACAGGGCTATAGAGACACAGCCGCTGAGTCCTAATGTGATATCTCCGGGGGTGCATGTCCCTGAACTCACCCTGGGTGCGTTTAGGGCGGCAGCTGCACAGATGTCACATTAGGACACAGCAGTTGTTGAATTTTGGAACTCTAGACTGATGATTCAGGGACAATCCGATCGCCTTATGGGGTCAGGAAGAAATTTTTCCCCCTTTGGAGCCAATTTGACCAAGGGGGGTTTTTGCCTTCCTCTGAATCATTAGAAGGTTTAGGGGTCTGAAAAAGTCCCTGCAACTCTTTGAATGCAAATCCAATGCGAGTTCAGCCATACATGCAATGTTTGTGTTCTCTACAGTGTGAACCCGGGCTCAACAAAAAAAACAACATGACATGTATGCCCAACATTAGAAGAGTGGGTGGATGTGTGGTGGAATATTCTAATGTTGGGCATAAAATGTTCAAACCACCAAGTGACTCCTTTTTGCCACGAGTATACACGGAATTACACCCCAAAACACATTCTTCTACTTGTCCCGAGTATGGAGAGACCACAAGTGAGAGACTTTTTGGGAACCTATCCGTGTACAGTGCGCTTGCCGGACATTACAAAAAGTCCTGCAAGCAGCATCTTTGGAGCTGTTTAGGAGCGCTGTGTACACCGCCATGCCCATTGAAATGAATGGGCACTGCAAATCGATTCGGCAGCGGCAGCAGAGACACAGCCACCGAGTCCTAATGTGATATCTTAGGGGGGTGCGGGTGCATGTCCCTGAACTCACCCTGGGTGCGTTTAGGGCTGTGCACCTACACAGATGTCACATTAGGACACAGCAGCTGTCGATTTGGGTGCTCTAGACTGATGATTCAGGGACAATCCGATCGCCTTAAGGGGTCAGGAAGGAATTTTTTCCCCTTTGCAGCGGCAGCAGAGACACAGCCACTGAGTCCTAATGTGATATCTCCGGGGGTGCGGGTGAACTTCCCTGAACTCACCCTGGGTGCGTTTAGGGCGGCACCTACACAGATGTCACATTAGGACACAGCAGCAATAGGGACACACAGCCAGCTCTGCCATTCTCACTGGGGGTACAAACAGCACAGCTTGAGGCTTCATCTGAGGGAATGGCATGTGCTCTGTCTGCACCCGGACCATGCTGTGTTCAGTGTCGGGTTTTTTAAGAATGAAAGATTACTCAGTCCCTTCATCGGCTCCAGTCTCTCCCCTTATCCCCTCCTGGTTGTAGATGTCTACTGGAACACAAGATTGTAGAGACACAGCCACTGAGTCCTAATGTGATATCTCTGGGGGGTGCGGGTGCATGTTCCTGAACTCACCCTCGGCGCGTTTAGGGCGGCACCTGCACAGATGTCACATTAGGACACAGCAGCTGTCAATTTGGGTGCTCTAGATTGATGATTCAGGGACAATACGATCGCCTTATGGGGTCAGGAAGGATTTTTTTTCCCCTTTTGGAGCCAATATGACCAAGGTTTTTTTTTTTTTCTTTTGCCTTCCTCTGAATTATCGGAAGGTTATGGGGTCTGAAAAAGTCCCTGCACCTCTTTCAATGCAAATCCAATGCGAGTTTAGTAATACTGTATGGCTGAACTCGCATTGCATGGAAATTGCATGTGATCAGCACCGCATCAGCATGCGAATCACATGCGATGTTTGTGTTCTCTACAGTGTGAACCCGGGCTCAACAAAAAAAAAAGAACATGACATGTATGCCCAACATTAGAAGAGTGGGTGGATGTGTGGCGGAAGATTCTAATGTTGGGCATAAATGCCAGGACAGTTCAAACACCCCACCAAGTGACTTGAAATGAATGGGCACTGCAAATCGATTTGGTAGCGGCAGCAGAGACACAGCCACCGAGTCCTAATGTGATATCTCCGGGGGTGCGGGTGCATGTCCCTGAACTCACCCTGGGTGTGTTTAGGGCGGCACCTACACAGATGTCACATTAGGACGCAGCAGCTGTCGATAAAGCCGCATGTTCCATCAGACATTAAATCTCATGCAGTTTGTGTTCTCTACAGTGTGAACCCGGGCTCAACAAAAAAAAGAACATGACATGTATGCCCAACATTAGAAGAGTGGGTGGATGTGTGGCGGAAGATTCTAATGTTGGGCATAAATGCCAGGACAGTTCAAACACCCCACCAAGTGACACCTTTTTGGAAAGTAGACACCACAAGGTATTTGCTGAGAGGTAATCACTGGTTAGTTTTTAACCGCGGAGTGGTTATTGGCCGGTAAACGGAAGATTGCTGCAGCCCATACAAAGTGTCGGGGAGTATTGGTATCTTTGCAAAGCTTTGATGTTGTATTATGTCATGTATTATGTTAGCCGGGGCAGAGAAGAGCTCCAAACACATTTTTCAACAGACTTGGGAAGGACCTTGCCGTGGTTCTGTTGCTCACAACCTGTTGAAGCCACTGCAGAGACCTGATTGCAATTCTTATTTTTCTTTTTGCTTTACTTTAAGCGGAGTTCCACCCAAAAATGTAACTTCCGCTTTTCGGAAACCCTCCCCCCCTCCAGTCTTTTAATAAACACACACATACCTGTCCCATGGTCCAGCGATACGGCCGCTCAAAGCCTCGTTCTCTCCCCGCCTTTCCTCTGCACCGGTGACAGCTTGCGGCTCCACAGCCGGGTGCGCACACTAGTGAATACCGGTGCAGAGGAATTCACCAATCTTCTGGGACTTGTGACGTATCCCAGAAGATTGCAGAGAGGGAGGGGGAGAGGAGGAGTCACCTAAGCGGTGCAAGTGGAAGTGGGGGCTAGGTACCTATCAAATCTAGGTATCCCCCCCCAAAGAAAAATTCATGCCAAATGTGGCAAGTCAGGGGGTTAGGACTCCTTAAAACTGAACTCCACTTTAAATTACACCCCTGGATCTAGAGCAACTATTGTTAAATATATCAATACAAAAAAAAAAAAGCAAAATGTATTCTTTGGTCTCCTTGCAGTCAGCTCGCTGGTTGTGCCAACGCTTCCTATATTAATAAATGATGTAACAAAATAGCAAAGTCATTATATCAGTGTAAAAATAAGTAAACAATGTATTTCATATCTTTATTAGCCAGATAAGCCTCGTCTGTGCCCCTCTCTGCTTTAGGCCCCATGCACACGAGACGCAAATGCAAACAAATCTAAACACACGTTTTCAAAGGCAAAAAACGGCGTTTAAAATGCTTGTTTTTGCCGCGAATTTCACTGCGTTTTACCGTGTTTGCGTTTATAAGTGTTTAGTTAGGAGACATCATAAGACCCTCCCTAAGCTCAAAAAACAATATTTTTTAACCATTTCAGCCATTTTGTGAGACCAAAGTGAGTAGCAGCTGAAAGAGCAGCACTGTACTTGTATTTAGCGTGTCACTTGCCACATCACCTGCCACAAGCTGTGGATTTTACACTTGCCATGTCACCTGCCACAAGTTGTGAATTGTCCACTTGCCATTTCATCTGCCACGTCACCTGGCCATGCCACCTGCCACAAGTTGTGGATTGTCCACTGGCCACATCACCTGGCCGTGTCACCTGGCCACGTCACCTGCCACAAGTTGTGGATTTTCCACTTGCCATGTCACCTGGCCACGTCACCTTCCACATCACCTGGACACCTCACCTGCCACAAGTTGTGGATTGTCCACTAGCCACGTCACCTGCCATGTCAACTGGCCACGTCACCTGCCACAAGTTGTGGATTGTCCACTTGCCATGTCACCTGTTCACATCACCTGGCACGTCACCTGTTCACATCACCTGACACGTCACCCGGCCAAAAGTTGTGGATTATCCACTGGCCACGTCACCTGCCTCGTCCCTAAGCTCAAAAAACAATATTATGAAAGAGCAGCACTATACTTGTATTTAGCGTGTCACTTGCCACATGAATGAATGAATGACTAGTGTAGTGCTTGGCTGGTGCGGTCATATTTACCCCGTAGGATCTTGACACGCTATGGACACACAGTCATACACACACATATATACATATATACTGGGTCAATATTTGGACGATCCAATTTACCTACCAGCATGTCTTTGGAGTGTGGGAGGAAACCGGAGTACCCAGAGGAAACCTACGCCGACACAGGGAGAACATGCAAACTCCAGGCAGATGGTGTCGTGGTCGGGATTCGAACCAGTGACCCTTTTGCTGCTAGGCGAAAGTGCTACTCACTGGACCACTGTGCTGCCCAGACATCACCTGCCCCAAGTTGTGAATTGTCCACTTGCCACGTCACCTGCCACGTCACCTGGCCACGTCACCTGCCACAAGTTGTGAATTGTCCACTGGCCACGTCACCTGGCCACGTCACCTGGCCACGTCACCTGGCCATGTCACCTGGCCACGTCACCTGGCCACGTCACCTGCCACAAGTTCTGGATTGTCCACTGACCACGTCACCTGGCAACGTCACCTGCCACAAGTTGTGGATTTTCCACTTGCCATGTCACCTGGCCACGTCACCTGCCACATCACCTGGCCACGTTACCTGGCCACCTCACCTGCCACAAGTTGTGGGTTGTCCACCTGCCACGTCAACTGGCCATGTCACCTGGCCATGTCACCTGGCCACGTCACCTGGCCACGTCACCTGGCACAAGTCATGGATTGTCCACTGGCCACGTTACCAGTCACTTTACCTGACCACGTCACCTGCCACAATTTGTGGATTGTCCACTTGCCACGTCACCTGGCCACAAGTTGTAGATTGTTCACTTGCCACATCACCTGGCCACGTTACTTGCCACAAGTTGTGGATTGTCCACTTGCCACGTCACCAGGCCATGTCACCTGGCCACGTTACCTGGCCACATCATCTGCCACAAGTTGTGGATTGTCCACTTGCCACATGACCTGACCACGTCACCTGGCCACGTCACCTGCCACTGCACTAATCTGGGTAGGGAACCTGTGACAAATCAGCGGCCCTCGTGGGGGTGAGCGCTACACGATAAGACAAAAAGAACATTATGGGCTCGGGAACATCGTATTTGCAGGTCTTTCTGAGCATTTTCGAACAGCTCAGAACAGCGCTGATCGGCTACAACTGTCGCCATTTGGCTCTGGCGCCCCCCCCATCTTAGGCTAAACGCGGTACTGCACACCGCTTTGGCCTGAATCCTGCTCGTTTTACGAGACAACACTCGCAAACCGAGTTAGGATTTTTCAAAATACAGCGTTCGTATTGCGAAACGCTCGTTAACCACGTTACTCGCAATCCGAGGTTCCACTGTATTATGGCATAGACAAAGTTTTGTGTTTTGCCCGGGTTCTTTAAAAAAAATAAAAAAAAACGAAAGCTTTCCTGAGCTCCAAGTCATGAGAAATATTGTTTGAATGTTCTGAACTCCATACAACCCAATAACCTTGTATGATTTTATAACCGCTGACCCCCGGCGCTCCATGGGGGCCAGACCTTCTAGAGAGGTGATGGGCGTCTAAGGGGAATGACTCTCACAAAAAGCAAAATATTATTTTGTCCTTGAAGTGACGTCTGGCAGGGATGGGGTGGAGACATTGCTGGGTCTGTTCACACTCAGGAAGTCCTTCATTTTCAGGAACTTTTTCCAGCTACAAAATGTACTAATAAGATGTAGAACTTACAATGTTTGCAATTATAATGAACCCGATACAGCTTGGGATAGTAAAAAAATGTTTTCGATAAATTCATTTTTGCATAACTTTACTGAATGTGTCAGCGCCAAATATCAGAACTGCGGGTAAAGTTCAGTTTTAATAAGCTATATAGACAGTATCTCACAAAAGTTAGTACACCCCTCACATTTTTGTAAATATTTTCTTCTATCTTTTCATGTGACAACACGGATGCCCCTTTCACATTAGCGGACCGTTCGTCCGCTCATTACAAGGCCCCTATGGGAGCGGATCCGTTAGCGGATGATGCATCCGCTAACGTCCGCCAGATCCGCATCCGTTTTTTCAGACGGAAGAATGTCCTATTTTTCTTCCGCACGGCCAAACGGATCGGATGCAAACGGACAGACGGTCCGTTTCCATCCGACTCCCCATAGGGGAGAGCGGAGGATAGACAGGGCGGTCCCTGCACAGTGTGCGGGGACCGCCCTGTCCGCCGACAGCTGAGCGGAGACCCCCCGCTGAGCCGACGGACACACACGGAGCGGACCAAAAAACAGTCTGCTCCGTGTGAAAGGACCCTGAAGCAATGGCACTTTGCTACAATGTTGTGTAGTGAGTGTACAGCTTGTATAACAGTGTAAATGTGCTGTCCCCTCAAAATAACTCAACACACAGCCATTAATGTCTAAACCGCAGGGCAACAAAAGTAAGTACACCCCTAAGTGAAAATGGGCCCAAAGTGTCAATATTTTGTGTGGCCGCCATTATTTTCCAGCACGGCCTTAACCCTCTTGGGCATGAAGTTCACCAGAGCTTCACAGGTTGTCACTGGAGTCCTCTTCCCCTCCTCCATGATGACATCACAGAGCTGGTGAATGTTAGAGACCTTGCGCTTCTCCACCTTCCATTTGAGGACACCCCACAGATGATCAATAGGGTTTAGGTCTGGAGACATGCTTGGCCAGTCCATCACCTTTACCCTCAGATTCTTTAGCAAGGCGTCGCCCCCTTAATCCATGCGCCCGACCCCTAATCTACATGCAGGGTGCCTGACGCATGGATTCCAATGAGGCTCTAATTGGATTAAAAAAGGGTGCGTTAGGGGCACAGAGCACTGAGCCCTGAGCCTACCCAGTGACAATAGCAAATTAATATTCGCTGTTGTCTTCCTAATTTTACTCCTGGCCAATCAGGAAGCAGGTCCAGAGACCCAATTGGCCAGGGAATCCCTGGCCAATCAGGT
The DNA here is from genome assembly GCA_029574335.1 of Rana kukunoris. Taxonomy (NCBI): domain Eukaryota; kingdom Metazoa; phylum Chordata; class Amphibia; order Anura; family Ranidae; genus Rana; species Rana kukunoris. Next base: position 10,936,437 of record CM056053.1, read on the forward strand.
TTCAGGATGCACTTCCTGTTCAGCTGGGAGAAGAAACGTCCCTGGCTCTTCCTTTAGGGTTGCCACCTTTTCTTCAAGCCAAACCCGAACACTTTAGTGGCCTGGGACACCTTTGGGTGCCCCAAGGAGAGTAGTAATGCGGTGTGCATAGCGTGCTGCAACGAACGGTGGGTGTGGCCAAATTGCTCTTGCTGACATCATCGCCCATCATTCGGCATCACCCAGTGTTGCCGAACCTGCCCCCAGACAGATGCCCACAGCTCCCGGAAGACAACAGATTTGTGTGCGACTATCTTGGTTACTTGGGAAGCCACAGCCATGTGTGAATAATGTGTCTGAGTTTCAGTCTGCCCGAGACCTGGACATATGAATCAAAACCCAGACTGTCCGAGTGATTCCCCGACTTTCCTCTGCCTCGTAAGGTAAGGTCGGTCTTCCACGGGGGGAGGGTGGTGATGGATGGCCACCACCTTCTTGTCCGTCTAACACCGGGGAAGGGGTCGGGGGCTGCTTGTGACGATTGCCGCCTTCCCGCTCCCCCCCCCCCCCCCAATATTTAGCACCAGCCACCACTGAAACTGAACTAAAAAAACTCTGAAACTTTTGCTTTGATGGATTTGGTCTGCAATAAACAAATCTTGTACTCCCTGCTGATTGAAGAGCTCTAGCTCTGACTCAAAAGAGGTGCGTTGCACCCCTGGAGGGAGACCACTGCTCTCACACAAAGAGAAAAGGGTCTTTCGCTGCAACAGGCTGGCAGGGGAGCGACTTTTCTACTCTGGCTGTGTCTGCTTTCTGAAGAAAATGAACTGTAAGGCCTCGTACACACGAGCGGACAGATTTGTTCAAATCTGTCCGTCCGACAGATTTGAACAAATCTGTCTGCTGGGATTTTGGTTTGCTCGCGTGTACACACGAGCAAACCAAAATCCCCGCCAGCAGACGGCGCGCTGACGTGTCGGTGACGTGGCGGTGACGTTGACGCCGCCACGTCACCGCACCAGGAAGTAAAACACTTCCGCGCATGCGCCGAATCCATTCGGCAGCGGTGCGGCGGCAGTGCGGGACGACATGTCTGCTGGTAAGTGTACTAACCAGCAGACATGTCGGGCGGACAGATTCCCACCCGATAGATTTCAAAGCATGCTTTGAAATCTGTCGGGTGGACAAATCTGTCTGCTCGGCCGTACACACGATCGGAGATGTCTGCTGAAACGGTCCATCGGACCGTTTTCAGCGGACAAATTCGATCGTGTGTACGCGGCCTAAGGCCGCGTACACACGATCAAATCTATCTGCTGAAAACGGTCTGACAGACAGATTTGGCCAGCCGACAGATTTTAAAGCATGCTTTAAAATCTGTCTGCTGGGAATCCGTCCGTCCGACATGTCTGCTGGTTAGTACGCTAACCAGCAGACATATCTGTTCGCACATGCGTCGAATGGATACGACACATGCGTGGAAGTGTTTTACTTCCTGGTGCGGTGACGTGGTGGCGTCAACGTCATCGCCACGTCACCGCGCTGTCTGCCAGCGGGGATTTTGGTTTGATCGTGTGTACATCAAACCAAAACAGCCCAGCAGAAATATCTGTTCAAATCGGTCTGTCAGAACGATTTGAACAGATGTATTTGGTCGTGTGTACGCGGCCTAAGACATTGCACTTTTTGCTTTGATGTACTTGGTCTTCAATAAGCAATACACCTGCTCCCTACAAATTGGTGAGCTCTAGCTATGATTCAGCATAAGGCATGTTGACTCCCGGCAGAGAGACCACTGCTTACGCACAAAGCGCAAAGGGTCTTTCGCTGCAACAGGCTAGCAGGGGATGGATTTGGTCTGCAATTAACAGAGCTTAAGCTCCCTGCTGATTGGAAAGCTCTAGCTCTGACTCAAAAGAGGTGCGTTGCACCCCTGGAGAGAGACCACTGCTCTCACACAAAAAGCAAAGCACTTTCCCCGACTTGTTGGGGTAGGTGGTACACTTTGGTGGGGGTGGGTCAGCCATGCCTCGTGACCATTGACCTCTGGGAACCCACTTTATGACCTCTGACCTCCGATTCTACTTCCCGATTCTACTTCCCGAGTCCTAGCCTTATTCCTCAGGGGAAAACCCTAACTCTCTAACCCTAAAGCCCCTTTCACATTGAAGCGTATTTCAGGCATTTTAGCGCTAAAAATAGTGCATAAATAACACCTGAAAAAATCCTGCCCCAGCATTCTCAATGAGGTGATGCGCTGGCAGGAGGAAAAAAAAAGCTCCTGCAAGAAGAATCTTTGGAACGGTAAAGGAGCGGTGTGTATACCGCTCCTTCCCATTGAAATCAATGGGACAGCACGGCTATATCGCCCGCAAACCGCAGCGTATTAACCCCTTTTCGGCTGCCAGCGGGGGTTAAAATCACACCAATAGCGGCTAAATATCGCGGTAAATACAACAGTGTGGCGGCGCTAAAAATCGTGCTGCTCTACTGCTACCGCACCTCCCACGCCCAGTGTGGAAGGGGCCTAACCACAGGGGTCTTTCGCTGCAACAGGCTGGCAGGGGACAGGCTTTTCTACTCTGGCTGTGTCTGCTTTCTGAAGAAAATGAACTTTAAGACTTTGCGCCTTTTGCTTTGATGCACTTGGTCTGCAAGTAAAGCTCATGCTCCCTGCTGATTGAAGAAGTCTAGCATGCAGTGGGAGCATGTAGGACCCCTGCATAGAGACCACTGCTTTCACACAAGAGAGCACGGGTCCTCTGCAGCATGTTAGAAAATGAACTGAAATCCTTTGCACATCTTTCATTTTGTTGGTCCTGGAATGGTTTTTAGCCGATTTAAACTGTCAGTTTAGTTGGGCTTTACCAAAAAAAATCAAATAGGATTATTTATAATCCATTCCTGAATTCTGTGTTCTGTTCATGAGGAAAAAAAATGTGTTTTCCTCTTATTAAGGCTCGAGCAGAAGTCCTGTAACCGCTCAAGTTGAATTTATAGAACCCAGCGATGTAAACTCGTATGAGCGTCTGCCAGAGGAAAGATTATAAACAGCTCCGCACAATAAATAGTTTTGCCCATTGACTCACACGGCTGTGTAAAGAGTTTACACTCACACAGAACAGGGCGAGGAAACAGAATGCCATTGTGATTCTAACATTCAGCCGTCACCAATTAGCCTGTCTTACACGACCACCCACGAACCGACACAAGCAATTCCGCACAGCGACGGACGCGGCCTTCTAATCGCGCCAGGCGTATGGATTATGTGGGCTAGCTTTTCACCATCTGAAAGGACCTTTACTAAAATAAACTGACCTTCAGAATACAACTTGTGTCAAACGTTTGGACGCCGACTGGGTCGGCGTGAGGGTTTGCGTTATGACACACTAAATACACAGTGTCACGGTCTGAACCAATTACAGGGCGCAGACGAGGAGGTATGGTAATGAAATTAGTTGTTTTGCCTTTGTTGGAACATATCAATAATATGCGGGAATAAGTGAATATGTCGTTACATTTTCAAGATGTTCCGAAAAATGAAAAGGATCCTAACAAAGTCCCAAATCTTTAAACACGAGGCCTAGGCCGGCACTACATAGGACTTGCAGCTTTTCATTTTCAAGTATTTATAACTAGGGGTGCGCCGAATGGAAGTTTTGGTGCCAAAACAGATAAACGAAAATGAAGGATGCACTAGGCTGAACACCGAAACCGAAAAATTACAGTTTTTAAAAAATATTTATATTTTTATAAATATTTGTATTATATTCAACTTTTTAATTAATATACATTTTAATTAATATGAATCTCTTGTATTATGTCCTCAGTCTCTAATCATCTCTTGTATTATGTCCTCAGTCTCTAATCATCTCTTTTATCGTGTCCTCAGTCTCTAATCATCTCTTGTATCGTGTCCTCAGTCTCTATCTCTTGTATCGTGTCCTCAGTCTCTATCCCTTGTATCGTGTCCTCAGTCTCTAATCATCTCTTGTATCGTGTCCTCAGTCTCTAATCATCTCTTGTATCGTGTCCTCAGTCTCTATCCCTTGTATCGTGTCCTCAGTCTCTATCCCTTGTATCGTGTCCTCAGTCTCTATCCCTTGTATCGTGTCCTCAGTCTCTATCCCTTGTATCGTGTCCTCAGTCTCTATCCCTTGTATCGTGTCCTCAGTCTCTATCCCTTGTATCGTGTCCTCAGTCTCTATCCCTTGTATCGTGTCCTCAGTCTCTATCTCTTGTATCGTGTCCTCAGTCTCTATCTCTTGTATCGTGTCCTCAGTCTCTATCTCTTGTATCGTGTCCTCAGTCTCTATCTCTTGTATCGTGTCCTCAGTCTCTATCTCTTGTATCGTGTCCTCAGTCTCTATCTCTTTTATCGTGTCCTCAGTCTCTATCTCTTTTATCGTGTCCTCAGTCTCTATCTCTTTTATCGTGTCCTCAGTCTCTAATCATCTCTTGCATCTTGTCCTCAGTCTCTAATCATCTCTTGTATCATGCCCTCAGTCTCTATCTCTTGTATCGTGTCCTCAGTCTCTATCTCTTTTATCGTGTCCTCAGTCTCTATCTCTTTTATCGTGTCCTCAGTCTCTATCTCTTTTATCGTGTCCTCAGTCTCTATCTCTTTTATCGTGTCCTCAGTCTCTATCTCTTTTATCGTGTCCTCAGTCTCTATCTCTTTTATCGTGTCCTCAGTCTCTATCTCTTTTATCGTGTCCTCAGTCTCTATCTCTTTTATCGTGTCCTCAGTCTCTATCTCTTTTATCGTGTCCTCAGTCTCTAATCATCTCTTGTATTGTGTCCTCAGTCTCTAATCATCTCTTGTATCATGTCCTCAGTCTCTATCTCTTGTATCATGTCATCAGTCTCTATCTCTTATATCATGTCATCAGTCTCTAATCATCTCCTGTATCATGTCATCAGTCTCTAATCATCTCCTGTATCATGTCATCAGTCTCTAATCATCTCCTGTATCATGTCATCAGTCTCTAAACATCTCCTGTATCATGTCTGCATCTCTTACTTAAACTTAAATACACTGCTAATAGTATTAGCAAAGTTTCCATTCGGTGCACCTCTAGCAGACACGATACAGGAGATGGTCAGAGACTGCAGACATGATATGCAGCCTGCCTGGGTCCATCATATGCAGTCTGCGTGTGTCCATGATATGCAGAATGCCTGTGCTCAGCAACCTAACCAGTGTCCAAAATATGCAGCCTGCCTGTGCCCGTCATATGCAGCATGCCTGTGCCCGCATCAGCAGCAATCTCCATGTGTCGCGGAGCAAGGTTTAAATTGCCCGGGCCACAGTAACATTGTCCCGCCTCCTGTGACACGTCACACTGATTCAATGTCCCGCCATTGGATCAGTGTGCTGTCTATGACAGGAGGCGGGACATTGTTACTACGACATAGACAATTCAGCTCCATGACACACAGAGATCGCAGCAAGGAAGGGAGGAGGACCAGGGTGACCCTCCCTCCCCCTTGCTGATTTTTGTGTTTTTTTTCCGTCAGAGTTCCATACAGACGAACGGAATTTCATTGGGAAAAAAAGAAAAAAAGAGAATATGTTCTCTTTCTAAGTCCGTGGGAATTTCACACACGGTCGGAATATCCGATGAAAAAATTCCGCTGGACTTTTTCCATTGAAAATTCCGATCGTGTGTATAAGGCATAAGGGTTTACAACCACTTTAAAAGAGGTGTGGGATTTCAAAATAACAAACAATTATACTCACCTAGATGGACGCAGCCATTCTGCAGTTCAATGCTGCATCTGTCCCCTGACGACTCTAAGGCCCCGTACACACAAGCAAATATATCTGTTCAAATCGGTCGGACAGACCGATTTGAACAGATCTGTCTGCTGGGATGTACTGGTTTGATCGTGTACACACGATCAAACCAAAATCCCCGCCGGCAGACAGCGCGCTGATGTGGCGGTGACGTGGACACCGCCACGTCACCGCACCAGGAAGCAAAACACTTAACCACTACCTGACGGCTGTACGACTTTGTAAGGCCGCAGGGTGGTTCTACTTCTCTGGGAGGCCGTGTTTTTACGGCCTCCGCTCCTCCAGGCCACTGGGGGGCGCGTGAACGCCGCCAATAGCGGCGCGCGTGTGTCCGCCGCATCGCTGAGATGCCGATGCGCGGGCCTGGCGGCCGCGATGTCCGCCAGTCACTCGCGATCGGCGACTACAGGGACAAAGACGTGGATCTGTGTGTGTAAACACAAGGATCCACGTCCTGTCAGGGGAGAGAGGAGACCGATCTGTGTCCCTTGTACATAGCGACATAGATCGGTCACCTTCCCCAGTCACCCCCCTCCCCCCATAGTTAGAACACAATTCTGGGTACACGTTTTAACCCCTTCCTCACCCCCTAGTGTTAACCCCTTCAATGCCAGTCACATTTATACAGTAATTAGTGCATATTTATAGCACTGATCGCTGTATAAATGTCAATGGCGCCAAAAATGTGTCAATAGTGTCCGATGTGTCTGCCATAATGTCGCAGTCACGAAAAAAAACGCTGATCGCCGCCACTTAGTAGTAAAAAAAAAAATACAAAAAAAAAAATAATATTAATTCTGTCCCCTATTTTGTAAGCGCAATAACTTTTGCGCAAACCAGACGCTTATTGCGATTTCTTTCTTTTTACCAAAAACATGTAGAAGAATTCGTATCGGCTAGACAGAAAGAAAAATAAAAAATATTGTTGTTTTTTTCAAAATTGTCGCTCTATTTTTGTTTATAGTGCAAAAAATAAAAACCGCAGAGGTGATCAAATACCAAAAAGGACATCAATTTTGTTTGGGAGCCACGTCGCACGACCGAGCAATTGTCAGTTAAATCGACGCAGTGCCAGAAGCTGAAATTTCACCTGGTCAGGAAGGGGGTATGCGTGCCCAGTAAGGAAGTGGTTAAAGCTTTATATTTTTACCCCTCATTTAGATTTTTGTAGCGCACTGTGGATTGCACTTTGGTCATGCATGGTCTGCATTAGGTCTTTATGTAGTTTAGCATCAGAAGAAGTTTTAGTGACATGTGTTTTATGTTAACCCGTGACAATCTGTGCCCATTTAACTGCTCGGCATGAATTGACTCCTTTTCTCTGTGAACCGGTTCTGTGTCAGTGGCGGTCATCATAATATGTCAGACTTCTTCATATCTCGGAAAAGATAAAACGGTGTGAACAAGCCACATGGAAAACATCCCTCCTGGGTGTAAATTTACATCAAGTGATTATAATGTGCAAGATGACCGCTCAGATTTAGAGATTTAAAGGGCAAATCCAGCTTTGAAGACGATTCTGAGAAATAAACGCATGGTCAGAATATAATTTTCACTAATATCACAGGATACTTTATTTTTTTGTATTTCATTATTCTGCCTTCTGCTGTCTGTAAAAATGTTTGTTAAAGCCCACCTCCACATTTAATGTCCCTTTAAATAGTACATTTGGGCCAAGCTGGGACACTATTCCTCCCACTGGCACCAATAATGGAGCACTATTCTAACCCCTGACACAAACAATGGGGCACTATTCCTCCTATTGATACCAATGATGGGGCACTATTCCTCCCACTGACACCAATGGTGGGACATTATTCCTCACACCGACACCAACAATGGTGCATTATTCCCCCTATTGATACCAACGATGGGGCACTATTCCTCCCACTGAGACCAATGGTGGGACATTATTCCTCACACTGACACCAACAATGGTGCATTATTCCCCCTATTGATACCAATGATGGGACACTATTCCTCCCACTCGCACTAATATTTAACCACCTCCCTACCGCGCCATAGGGGATTGACGTCTGTGTCAACCCCTCGCCGATGAGACTGGACATTGCACAACGTCCTTTCTTCACGGCGTTCTAGGGTGCGCGCACCTGCGGCACCACTCGCGAACCCGCGCGCGTGCCCGACGGCCGCGATTGCCGCCGGGCACCCGCTGATCACGGCAGGAGTGTGGATCTGTGTGTGTAAACACACAGATCCACCTCCTGTCAGCGGTGAGGAGACTGATGTGTGTTCCCAGTACAGAGGAACACAGATCGGTCTCCTCCCCCTGTGAGTCCCCCTCCCCCTACAGTTAGAACATACTTTAGGCAACATTTTAACCCCTTCAGCGCCCCCTAGTGTTAACCCCTTCCCTGCCAGTCACATTTACACAGTAATCAGTGCAGTTTTATAGCACTAATCGCTGTGTAAATGTGAATGGTCCCAAAAACGTGTCAAAAGTGTCCGATATGTCCGCCGCAATGTCACGGTCACAAAAAAAATTAAAATGCAGATTGCCGCCATTACTAGTAAAAAAAATAAAATAAAAATGCCATAAATCTATCACCTATTTTGTAGACGCTATAACTTTTGCGCAAACCAATCAATATACGATTATTGCGTTTTTTTTAGCGCAAAAAATAAAAACTGCAGAGATGATCAAATACCACTAAAAGAAAGCTCTATTTGTGTGGGGAAAAAAACATAACAATTTAATTTGGGTACAGTGTTGCATGACCGCGCAATTGTCATTCAAAGTGCAACAGCGCTGAAAACGAAAAAATTGGTCTGGGCAGGAAGGGGGTGAAAATGCCCTGTATGGAAGGGGTTAAAAAAGGGCCGAGATATATCCCTGGAAACTACAGACCAGTTAGCCTAACATCAATAGTATGCAATTTATTGGAGGGGATGATATCATTAGCAGTAATCAGCATGGATTCATGAAGAATTGTTCTTGCCAGACCAATCTATTAAAGGGGTTGTAAAGGTACACGTTTTTTTACCTTAATGCATCCTATGCATTAAGGTAAAAAAACATCTCACAGCACCGCCCCCCCCCCGAGCCCCCGTTGTACTTACCTGACCGTTCGAATCTCCCGGGCGCGTCCACGTCGTCCTCTTCGGTTCCCAGCCTGGCCGTTGATTGGCTAGGCTGGGCGGATTGATAGCAGCGCAGCCATTGGCTAGCGCTGCTGTCAATCAGAGCGGATGACGCGGCGCGCCGGGGGCGGAGCCGAGTGATACAGTCGGCGGCTATGGCCGCCGCTGTATCACGGGAGCGCGCTCGCAAAAGCTTTCCTCCATGCGAGCGCCCTCGCATGAAGAGGGAAAGCTTTTGCGAGGAGGAGCCCAGACAGCTGCTGAGGGACCCCAGAAGACAGCTTTCCGGGCCACTCTGTGCAAAACGAACTGCACAGTGGAGGTAAGTATCACATGTTTGTTATTTTTTTTTTTAAAAAGCCCTGACTTTAGTGTCCCTTTAACTTTCTACGAAGAAGTGAGCTCCCACCTGGATAAAGCAAGGCCTGTAGATGTGTATCTGGATTTTGTAACGGCATTCGATACAGTTCCCTATAAACGTTTACTGTACAAACTAAGTTCTGTCAACATGGACCATAGGGTGAGTACCTGGATTGAAAACTGGCTACAGGGTAGAGCTGCACGATTCCGGACAAAATGAGAATAAAATATTTTTTTTTGCTTGGAATAAAGATCACGATTCTTGCGGCGTAACATCATCTTTCACATTATACAAAACAATTGGGCTAACTTTACTGTTTTTTTATTAATTTGTTAAAGTACAGCATTTTTTCCCAAAAAAAATCTATTGGGCGTCAGCTGTAGAAATAGCCAGAGAGGTTTGGGGAGTTAGAAGCCTTCAGCTGTTCAAAATGAAGCAATTAAAGCCCCTATAAATAAAGCCTAGGGATAACGACTGATTGCTGCATCCTGAAGGCTGTGTGAGTGAAGGAGCAGTCAGAAGCACTTCTGAAGAGGTGAGGTGCTGATGGATATTTCTGTGTGAGAAATATCAAAAAGACTTTTTCTGTTTTCTGCTGTAGGACCAGCAGTGTCTGCCCAGCAGTAGGCTGTGCCAGACTCCATAGGTAGGTTCCTGTGTTGGGAAGGTAGACGCCCCAAGTGCCAAGGGTTTATTTTATGTTTTGTTTATGCTGTTTTGATGCTTGCACGTGTATCCCGCAAGATGGAAAAATAAACCATATCATTTGTTTTCAGTCATCCTCAAGTGCCTTTTTGTACAGTTCAGCGTGTAGTGAACCCATCCAGGGGATCACACACACCCGCTACCGAGTTAATCCCTCACAATATATTGTGACAGGAAGTCAGGTAAATCTGTGTGTGCTGTCCCAGACGGAAGATACTTTTCTGCCTTGTGTAGACAATACACCAATTACTATTGGGCGTCGGCTGCAGAGATGGCCAGAGAGGTTTGGGGCGTTAAAAGGTTTCAGCTGTTCAGAATTAAGCAATTAAAGCCACTATAAAGACAGCCTAAGGATGACGACTGATTGCTGCATCCTGAGGCTGTGTGAGTGAAGGAGCAGACACAACCAGTATTGAAGAGGTGAGGTGCTGATGGATATTTCTATGTGAGAGAGACTTTTTGTTTTCTGCTGTAGGACCAGCAGTGTCTGCCCAGCAGTAGGCTGTGGAAAAAGAAAAAGATGGAGGGCGCACCGACCTAGTGTGATACCGCTAAATGAATTTTTATTAAAATATTAAAATCAATCATTATACTCACATTGTGAGTATAATGATTGATTTTAATATTTTAATAAAAATTCATTTAGCGGTATCACACTAGGTCGGTGCGCCCTCCATCTTTTTCTTTTTCCTTAGTCTTATGAATTCCCACGATTCTGAGGAGGGCTGCAAGACTCTGGAAGCTATCGTCTAAATGAACTGAACTCATAGCACCTTTCAAAAAAATACCGGAGCGCAGGAGACTTTTGTTTTCAGCAGTAGGCTGTGCCAGACTCCATAGGTAGGTTCCTGTGTTGGGAAGGTAGACGCCCCAAGTGGCAAGGGTTTATTTTATGTTTTGTTTTGTTTATGCTGTTTTGATGCTTGCACGTGTATCCTGCAAGATGGAAAAATAAACCATATAATTTGTTTTCAATCCTCCTCAAGTGGCTTTTTTGTACAGTTTAGCGTGTAGTGAACCCATCCAGGGTGTAACACACACCAGCTACCGAGCTAATCCCTCACAATATATATATATATATGGGCCAGATTCAGGTAGATGGGCGCTTCTTTACTTGGGAGTAACGTTTCTCGTTTACGTTACTCCGCCGTAACTTTAGGAGCAAGTACTGTTATTCACATAGCACTTGCTCCTAAAGTTGCGGCGGCGTGGCGAAAATGAACCGGCGGAATTCAAATTGGGCGGGTAGGGGGCGTGTATTATGTTAACTATGCTCGATCCCGCGGAGAACGTACTGCGCATGCGTCGACTGTCAGTGCGCATTCTCCAAATTCTTTCAGGGAACATCAATCCCCATTCACGAACGTTTTACGCAAACGACTCGAATTATTTTTTTTCGACGCGATGACAACGGCCATACTTAACATAGGATACTCCACTAGGGGGCTGCTTTATCTTTGCGCCACGTATCTCTTACGGAAACGTCGGAAAGTCACTGCTTCGCGCCCGAATACGATCGTGAATTTCCGATTCCCGCTGATTAACATATTCTCGGCGTTAATCAGCGGGAACGCCCCGCGCGCCATTTTTAAACTTGAAGTTACGATACGACAGCGAAATACAATTACGCCGCTCGTATAGGAACTCCAACCCGGCGTTTCTTGTTTTCTGACTACAGAAAACAGAAACGCCGGCTCAAAGTGAGAGTTAGGCTGGCGTATCACTGATACTCCAGAGTAACTCTACCTGAATCTAGCCCTATATATATATATATATATATATATATATATATATATATATATATATATATATAAATGTTTGGAGGTTCTAAGTAATTTTCCGGCACAAAAATACAAGTTTCAGAAAAATGCTAATGCCGCGTACTCGCGATTGGATGTTCCGACAGCAAAAGTTTGATGGAAGCTTTTTGTCGGAAATTCTGACCATGTGTAGGCCCCATCGGACATTTTCTGTCGGAATTTCCGACAACAAAAATTTGAGAGCTGGTTCTCAAATTTTACGACAGCAAAAAATGTTGTCGTAAATTCCGATCGTGTGTAGACAATTCCGACATACAAAATTCCAGGCATCCCCTGAATCGAGCAATGAAGCGCTCGGTCTCGTAAAACTAGCGTTCATAATAGAGATAGCACATTCGTCACGCTGTAACGGACTGAAAAGCACAAGGCTGAAAAGCGTGAATCGTCTCTCACCAAACTTCTACTAACACGACTGGTACTGAACTTCCCTTTTCTAGTGCCGTTGTACGTGTTGTACGTCACCGCGTTCTTGGCGATCTGAATTTCCGACAACATTTGTACGACCGTGTGTGCGCAAGACAGGTTTGAGCCAACATTCAGTCGGAAAAAAAATCCACGGTTCTGTTGTCGGAATGTCCGATTGTATGTACGCGGCATTAGTCTTTAATTGGTTAAACTGACCTCATGTACAGACCGAAGTTCATTCCTATAATCTATGCTAAAACAACATTTTAGGTTGCACATGATTGGATGATAAATTCAGCAGATCTTCCCCTCATTTCAGATGTACCCCTCAGATTTACAGCGACTGCACTTCCAAGTGCACTTGCAAAGTGGATTTGCCTTTCGTAAATAACCCCCTAAGTGTTACGATGTTTCTCTTTATCTCTACCTAAGAGATGTTCTGATAAACTTGGTTTGTTTTTGTTTTTTTTGACAGCTGTCAGCAGTGAGCAGAGAACTCTCTGCACTGAATTTGGAAAATGCTGTGTTAAAGTGGATCTCCACCCTAAAGTGGAACTTCTGCTGATCGGAACCCTCCCCCCCTCCGGTGTCACATTTGAAACCTTTCAGGGGAAGGGGGGTGCAGATACCTGTCTAAAGACAGGTATTTGCACCTACTTCCGGCCACACGTCTCGGGCAAAAGTCCTCCTTCACTTACCTCATCCTTCCATTTTGCTTTTAAATGTCCTTATTTCTTCTGAGAAATCCTCACTTCCTGTTCTTCTGTCTGTAACTCCACACAGTAATGTGAGGCTTTCTCCCTGGTGTGGAGTGTCATGCTCGTCCCCTCTCTTGGACTACTGAGAGTCAGGACGCCCACTAACACACAGCTCCTTTCCTTATCTGCAACATAGAGAGCATCCTGACTCTCCTGTAGTCCAAGGGAGGGGGTGAGCATGACATTTCACACCAGGGAGAAAGCCTCACATTACTGTTTGAAGTTACAGACAGAAGAACAGGAAGTGAGGATTTCTCAGAAGAAATAAGGACATTTAAAAGCAAAATGGAAGGGTGAGGTAAGTGAAGGAGGACTGCACTAAGGTAAAGGAAGCTATTTAGGAAAAAAAATTGTACCTTTACAACCCCTTTAGGGTGAAAAAACACCTTGCACTCTCCACCCCCCCCCTCCTCCCTTCCCGTCTTACTTACCTGAGCCCCGAACTTCCGTGGGCGAGCTCCCGTGTCTTTCTCTCCACGGCTTCTCTGCTCTTCATTGGATAGATTAACAGCAGTGCAGCCATTGGCTCCCACTGCTATCGATCAAATCCAATGACGCGGGCACCGGGGGCGGGGCCAAGTCATACACTTGGCGGCTATGAACACGGGAGCGTGCCCACAAGGTAACCCCCTCGGGGAGAGCTTCTCAGAGGGGGTTAGCTATTGTGGGGAGGAGCCATGAGAGACGCCATGGGACCCCAGAAGAGGACGATCGGGGCCACTCTGTGCAAAACAAACAGCACAGTGGAGGTAAGTATGACATGTTTGTTATTTATTTTATTTTTTAAACTGAACCTTTAGTACCACTTTAATGTTAAAAAATGTACAGTAATGCATTTGGGTGCCACAAATACGAACAGAAGTTACTTGCTAGGGGGAGAACCTCTTGGGGAATCTAGGATGGAAAGGGACCTGGGGGTCCTAGTAGATGATAGGTTCAGCGATGGCATGCAATGCCAAGCTGCTGCAAGCAAAGCCAACAGAATATTGGCATTAAAAAAAAGAGTGTCGCTCGAGAGATACAATTATAATTCTCCCGCTCTACAAGACTCTGGTCCGGCCGCATTTTGGAGTATGCCGTCCAGTTCTGGGCACCAGTTCTCAGGAAGGATACTGTGCCGGACCTTCAGAGCTTGAACCGTAAATGGCGGCTCCCACGCACATGGGCTGAAGTGACGTCATTGCGTCCCCCGGCAACTCATGAAGCTGGAGGCCGCAAACCCAAAAGGAAGGCCAGGGGAAGATATCAGCCCTCTCTGCAGTGACATCCCATCACTGGAGGGCTTCTTCTAAGCAGGGGTGTCCAAACTTTTTTCAACAAGGGCCAGATTTGATGAAGTGAACATGCGTGAGGGCCAACCATTTTGCCTGACATTTTTTGAACCATTAAAATTAAATGCAAATTAACTAATACACTGCCCAACAACAATTATCTTGCCTTTGTGGCTGTGTGTGCTGAAAAGTCTAAGGATGAGCTTGGGCATTTATTTGGATATACCGTATTTATCGGCATTTAACATGCACAAGCTTATAACACCCACCTTCACTTTAAAAGGGAAGTTTCAGGAAAAATGTTTAATTTTAAATAAAGAACTGTGAAGCAAAATAAGGGCCAGTGCCCACCTGCAGCCTCACCATTGCCATAAATGCAGCCTCACCAGTGCCATGAATGCAGCCTCACCAGTGCCATGAATGCAGCCTCACCAGTGCCAAGAATGCAGCCTCACCAGTGCCAAGAATGCAGCCTCACCAGTGCCAAGAATGCAGCCTCACCATTGCCATGAATGCAGCCTCACCATTGCCATGAATGCAGCTTCGGAAAGCAGCCTCACTATTGCTATGAATGCAGCCTCACCATTGTCATGAATGCAGCCTCACAAGTACCATTGTATAAAAGAAAGCCTTCGCGCTATAAGTGAGCTAGTGAAATCGAATCGAATCCCACAGTGTAAATCAATATATGAATATATAGAGGGAAGCAGCAAAATCTAAAGTGTTTACAATACACAGGTGATACAATGAAAAGTGTTAGTGATCTAGCGCTACCCAAAACAAAACAACCAGTGACCTAAACAAATCAATAAATAAATCAATAAATCAATATAGACATAAATATAAATAAGAGTCCATATGTGAGCACACACGTGCAATCAGTGAGCTGTAGTGCACATCAAAAGACAGTCTGTGATTCATCCAGTGTCACCATATATTGTGCAAGTGCCAATCCATGGAGAACACTTCCGCCGACACTACGAAAATGGCGGAACGACGACATCCGCCGACACCGCGAAAATGGCGGAATGTTTACCTCCGCCAGGGTCACATATAAAGGATCACGTCTCACTCGATCATTTACGTCTATCTCTATGATAAGAGTGTCAGACCACTAGTTATGGACACTACATAGATTACGAAAGTACCTGTTTACAAGCGAGCTTCGACAAAATGGCGGAACGACTACTTTAGGGTGACCACATTTCCAAACTACCATTCAGGGACGCCCTCCCTTCCAAAAAATCAGCTTGTGCTGTAACAAATCACTGCACAGTGATTGGACACGAGACAGTATTTATGACTTCTCCACCCACAAGCAGGGGGCGGGGATTGTGCTCCCCCATGCATTCCCAGCCAAGACAAGTACTGTCAGAGAGTAAAGCGGTGATGTCGTGGCCTTTTTTGGGGGCATCAGATTGGCCTGGGGGGGTGACTATGTCAGTTTCATTCCGGGACACTGTATTGTCCTGGAATGAATGTGCCCGGGACAGACCTGCAAAATGCGGGACTGTCCCGGCCAATCCGGGACACGTGGTCATCCTAGACTACTTCCGCCGACACCGCGAAAATGGCGGAACAACTTCCGCCGACACCGCGAAAATGGCGGAATGTTTACTTCCGCCGAAGTCACATATACTGGATCACGTCTCACTCTATCAGGTTCCCCAGATGAAGGCATTTGCCGTAACGTGTAGGGAATAGCGGACACCGGGAGTGACGCGAGGACTAGGCTGATGCCGTTTTATGTACATGCTGTTTTATCTTTGATTTTATGTAAGGAGATTTTATACTGAATAAATTGTTTGTTGGTTTACCGTACTACACCATTGGAGGTCCGTCTCTCCCTTGTTTCCCTGAGTAGAATATAGATTCCAGATACTCGGTGAAGACTTGGAGGATAGGTGAACAGGGGTATACCATATACCGGAGGTGTCCATGAGTTTTATGTAATGCGAGTATCCATTTCAGTGAGGTGAGAGGCTTGTGAGGCTGTTCTCCACGGATTGGCACTTGCACAATATATGGTGACACTGAATGAATCACAGACTGTCTTTTGATGTGCACTACAGCTCACTGATTGCACGTGTGGGCTCACATATGGACTCTTATTTATATTCATGTCTATATTGATTTATTGATTTGTTTATTGATTTGTTTAGGTCACTGGTTGTTTTGTTTTGGGTA
The DNA here is from genome assembly GCA_029574335.1 of Rana kukunoris. NCBI lineage: Eukaryota > Metazoa > Chordata > Amphibia > Anura > Ranidae > Rana > Rana kukunoris. The sequence goes on from CM056053.1 coordinate 10,952,828, forward strand.
GCGCTAGATCACAAACACTTTTCACAAGTACCATTATTGTAGCCTCGCCATTTCAATTAATGCAGCACCACCATTGACATGAATGCAGCCTCAGAATGTGTGGCGCTCTGGGTTTCGTCGGGGGCTACGAAAGAGATATATATCCAAATTACCAATGGGACTGCATTAAACCGGAACGTGGGCCACAATTGACCCCCGGGCCGGACTTTGGACATGCCTGTTCTAAGGTAAGTCTTTCATAACGTGCTAGCATGCGATGAACACTACCACAATATGACTGTTGTGCAGGAGACTTTTTTTTTCTTAAACTGCGGTTTACTACGGCTTTAATACAGACTTCCATCAATTACTGGTCCTCTATAAAATGTAAGTCCACCTTAAACGTTTCCTTTTGTTTTGGATAAAGTGAGAAAATACCTAATTTAAGCCACAAGAAACTACAAAGATAACCTGTTTCAAAAGATATGCAAAACAGCAAAGCCCCTTTAATCCTGTAATATGCTCCTCAGATGTTGGCCCTTGTATGTTTATTCCCCTTTAACCGTTTGGAGCCAGCTGCTGGGACACCTCTCGCTCTCGCACATTACATCGTTAGGAAAATAATCAGCTGCAGGTTTTTTTGCCGGGGCACCTATAACATTCAGTCCATGTGGATACAATTTTCAGAACAATTTAAACAGAATTTCATCTTCCTCACAAATATTCTCTGTGACTCGTGGCTGAACTTTGACGCACCTTGCAGATCAAACGGACGTCGGGCTTTCATCATCAAAGCTACGTGGCCCAAGTTTAAGACTAATACCGAAATTCGGAAAATTAAGAAAAATATCGGCTTGTATCGCACTTCTATAATAAGAATTAAAGGTACCGTATACGTTATTCACACCTGAATTTTGCAGAACCAAACGCTTTAGCAAAGAAATTGACAGCAGGCACGTTTTTATTGGCAGAAGAGACCATGGGGGGGAGATTTACTAAGACTGGTGCACACAGAACCTGGTGCAGCTCTTTGTGGCAGCCAATCAGCTTCTTAGTTTAGCTTGTTCAATTAAGCTTTGACAATAAAACCTGGAAGCTGATTGGTTACCATGCAGAGCTGCACCAGATTCTGTGAGCACCAGTTTTAGTATATCTCCTTTTATTTTCCAACAGGTGTTTCCTAATTGCACACTGATGCACATGCACAGCTCAATGTACACTGTCGGCATTAATAGTTAACCGCTTGCGGACCGGCTCACACACTTATACGTCGGCAGAATTGTACCGCTGCGCAAAGCAACGTACTGTTGGGGGGTGTCTGTGTAACAAACTGTGGGGGCTGTGTAATGTAAAGGGGTGCAGAGTGCTGTGTAATGTAAAGGGGTCCAGAGGTGCAGGGTGCTGTGTAATGTAAAGGGGTCCAGAGGTGCAGGGTGCTGTGTAATGTAAAGGGGCCCAGAGGTGCAGGGTTCTGTGTAATGTAAAGGGGCCCAGAGGTGCAAGGTGCTGTGTAATGTAAAGGGGCCCAGAGGTGCAGGGTGCTGTGTAATGTAAAGGGGCCCGGAGGTGCGGTGCTATGTAATGAAAAGGGGGCCCAGAGGTGCAGGGTGCGGTGTGATGTAAAGGGGTCCAGAGGTGCAGGGTGCTGTGTAATGTAAAGGGGTCCAGGGTACTGTGTAATGTAAAGAGGCCCAGAGGTGCAGGGTGCTATGTAATGTAAAGGGGGCCCAGAGGTGCAGGGGGCTGTGTAATGTAAAGGGGCCCAGAGGTGCTGTGCTATGTAATGTAAAGGGGTCCAGAGGTACAAGGTGCCCGAACCCCACATCCCATCATTAACCGCCGACGCAAAGCACCCCCCAAAGACTGCTCAGTCTAAAATGTCCAGGCCTGTTTTTTGTCCCAGTCCGGGCCTGCACGGAGCTGCAGTGCAGGGGGCAGCCTGTGTAAACAAGACATTTCCCTGTTCTGCCTTGTAACAGGACATTGATCTACTGCTCCCTGTGACCTGGAGCAGTGATCAGTGTTGTGTCACTGGTAGCCCAGCCCCCACACAGTTAAAATCACTCCCTAGGACACATTTAACCCTTTTCCCACCCCCTACTGGCTAACCCCTTCCCTGCCAGTGTCATTTACACATTAATCCGTGCATTTTTATAACACTGATCGCTGTATAAATGACAATGGTCGCAAAATAGCGTCAAAAGTGTCCGATGTGTCCGTCATAATGTCGCTGTCATGATAAAAATTGCTGATCGCTGCCATTACTAATAAAAAAAAAAAAATGCCATAAATCTATCCCCTATTTTGTAGACGCTATAACTTTTGCACAAACCAATCAATAAATGTGTATTGCGATGTTTTTTACCAATAATCTGCAAAAGAATACGTATCGGCCTAAACTGTGAAAAAAAAAAAAAATATCAATTATTTGGGGATATTTATTATAGCAAAAAGTAAAAAATATATATTTTTTTGTTTTCAAAATTGTCGCTCTTTTTTTGTTTATAGCGCAAAAAATTAAAACCGCAGAGGTGATCAAATACCACCAAAAGAAAGCTCTATTTGTGGGAAAAAAACATTTTTTTTTGTGTACAGCGTCGCACGTCCACACAATTATTGGTTAAGTTAACGCAGTGCAGTATCGAAAAAAATAGCCTGGTCATTAAGGGGTAAATCCTTCCGGGGCTGAAGTGGTTAAACAGCGTGCGATTAGTATCAGTAACTTCGGGGCACAATTTTTTTTTAAAAACGTATTTTTCAGTCTTAACCATAATAAAGAAAATACATACAAAACCATCATACAATTCTTTTAACAGTCAGTTGACTCATAAAAAACAAACACCCCCTAGGCCTCTTCCTGCCCAGAAATTGTCAGCCCACAGCACTTTTTAAAGGATAAATTCATTTGTGTATATATAAAATAACATTTTAATAAATAAGTGCATTTTTTGCACATAAATAAAAGCAGCTAAAACGCCTGCTCACCACCTGTTCAAATCCCCCCCCATGAAAAGCGTTCCAGACCGCAGGACGCTGGAAATGTGAAAGAGAAACTATCTCACTTCCTGTGACCCTACGCCAACATGGACACACCCACTGGGGTTGCATTTTCCAGCAGTCGGGGGTCACGTGACAACGTTGCATAGAAATACACTCACATTTCATAGCATGTGCAATGCTCTATCCAGCAGTGAGGGCTGACCACCTTCCACCGCCAACGCCAGGGAAGACGAGAAAGGATCCTGCATGTCACATGTATAAAATCTCAATGAGTGAGGCGACCAGCCTTAAGATATCTGAAAAAGAGAAGTATATTACTTACCAACACTATGGAGCCCCATCCGGTGCTTCACAACCTCGCTATAAAAAGTGTCAGTAATGGGCCATTCCTCTTTGCCTGCACATATGTTTTGTGGCCCCATTCATTCCTATTGGATGCCGTACACAAGGTGGCCTCCTTGGTGGCCTAGCTTGTTTTCGTTTCATTCGATTTCTTGCTTTTTTCAGAAAATTGGAATTTGGAAATTCGGAAATTCGAAAATTCCTAAATTCTAAAATTTGGAATTCGGACATTTTAAAATTTGGAATTCGGAAATTTGAAAATTTGGAATTCGGAAATTTGGAATTTTAAAATTTGAAAACTTGGAATTCGGAAATTTCTGAATTTTCTAATTCAGGATTTTTGAATCTCCAACTTTTGAATTTATGATTTTCTAATTATTAAATTACCGATTTTCATTCTTTAGAAACTTTAGATTTTCATTTTATTTTTTATGGATTTTTTTTCAAAATTTTCAAATTAAAAAATTTCCGAAATTTCTAATTTCAAAGAGAATTTCTTACCTTTGCCCTTGATTGGGTCCTCCTTATCCTGCACAGTTGCTCTGTGGTACCATTCATTGCCATACTCTGCAAGACCTTTGAACTTAGACATGTGCAATTCGTTTAGTTCCAAATTAGTTTTTTAACAAATTTTGACAAATTAGATAATTCTGAAATTTTCTAAATTTTCGATTTCCGGATTTCGGAATTTTTTTAATCCATTTTGGAATTACAGAAATCTAAAAGTTCGAAATTTCAGAAATTTTGAATTTCGTAAATTTTAGAAAATTCTAAGTTTTGGAAATGTGAACATTCGGAATTTTGGAAATGTGAAAATTCGGAATTTTGGAAATGTGAAAAATTCGGAATTTAGGAAATTTGAAATTTAGGAAATTTGAAATTTAGGAAATCTCTGAAATTTCATATTGCAAGATTAGAATTACGAAGATTCGAATTTCTGAGAATTTCGAATTTCCAAAATTCTGAATTTTTCAGATTTCTGTAATTCCGAATTTCTGAAATTCCAAAAATTCTGAAATCCAGAAACGGAAACATTTTGGAAATTCGGAAATTTTGGAATTATCTAATTTGTCAAAATCCATTTAAAAACGAATTTAAAAAACTAAACAAATTGCACATGTCCAAGTCCAATGGTCTGGCAGAGTATGGCAATGAATGGTACCACAGAGCAACTGTGCAGGATAAGGAGGACCCAATGGGTATACATTCTGAAGCCAGTGAAGATCAATGGCAAAGGTAAGAAATTCTACAGCTGGAATGGATTCAGGGAGGTAGTGTATGGGGTCAGGTGTGTTTAATTAGAATTGTAAGAAGCTGCCATGTGCCAACAGCACACTGGAGAGCCAGACTACTGCTCTCAAACAGTCCGACGTGCCAACTGCATGCCCATGGGGCATCATGCTGATGTTCAGGGCCGATCCTCGGGTGCAGAAATATTTCTGGTGCCCCCACATGGGCGTGGTCATCTTACCAACTCCTCCCCTTTACAATTGTTTCTATGGCAACGACTCAAACACAAAGATGCTCCCCTAACACGGACAAAGAGAACACGTTAGACATGGACCGCCCACGCAGCAACGTCACTGCATGGCTGGTCTCTTTCCACACAGAGACAGCCGCTGCTTCGCTCTCCTCCTCTGACAGGAGGGAGGGAGGGGGGACGAGCTTGGGCAGGAAACACAGAATAACTAAACATACAGAAAATACACAGAATAATAGTAAAGATACAGAGAATATTGAATATCCATTAAAGATTTCAAATGAGGCCAAAGAGAACATCTGACAGGAGGAAGGAGGGGGGACGGGCTTGGGTAGGAAACACAGTGGTGGCGGCGGTGACTGGCGGAGAGAGCCGCCTCTGGATACGGACAAGGAGAGGAGGAGGAGGAGGGAGGGGAGCACTCTGGTGCTTCAGTGCCCCACATACCTGCCTAGGATCAGCCCTGCTGATGTCAATCTACAGATTGTGGGCGGGAACCAGATAACTAAACATACATTAAATACACAGAATACAAGTAAAGATACAGACAATATTGAATATCCATTAAAGATTTCAAATGAGGCCACAGAGAACATCTGACAGGAGGAAGGAAGGGGGGACGGGCTTGGGCAGAAAACACAGTGGTGGTGGCGGCAGAGAGTCGCCCTTCGTACACGGACAAGGAGAGGAGGAGGAGGGAGGGGAGCACTCTGATGCTTCAGTCCCCCCACCTTTGAGGCGCCTGGGTGCACTGCACCCCACGCACCTGCATAGGATTATCCCTGCAGATGTCAATCTACAGATTGTGGGTGGGAACCAGATAACTAAACATACAGAAAATACACAGAATACAAGTAAAGATACAGAGAATATTGAATATTGAATATCCATTAAAGATTTCAAATGAGGCCACAGAGAACATAGCGTGTGTTGATATTATCCATAAAAAGGTCTACAGATTCTTGTTAAAAGAACTCTATAAATTTATAGGAATGTACGAAGCTTCAATAGAAATCTGCTTGACGACTTGCCGTTCTCCAGACCACCCGCAACAAATTCAACAACCTGCTTGAAGATTCTTACAACTGGCCAAACAAAATACATTCTTGGAATGAAAAACCTTTAGAAAAGGCCAAAATTTAAATATATTTGTTTTTCGAAGGTTCGGACGCAAACGCAAGTTAATTAACGACGGTCCCTTGTGAAGGCAGGAACTGGAGACTGGAGGAATGGCACGGGGGGGGGGACCGAATGTATCCATTCCCTATTCATGCTCAGGATGGCTTCCTTGTGGTCAACGAAGAATCGATTTTGTGAGCTGTACACTTCATTACTGGCAATTATGTACTGGATTATTTGAAAGACTTCCTGTGCTTTTTTTTTTTTTTTTCATTTTTTTTTTAAATTTCAGTTGTTCAGGTGGAAGCAATTATAAAGAAAAAAGAAATTCTACAGACCACCAAAAATGTATCCTCTAGGTCTGTATGTGTACGGGGGCTGCTCATGGAGAACTGTCTGCGTCAGTCAATTAAGTGGAATGTTACTGTAAGCAGAAAAGAATTGCCGTTTGCATGGTTTATTTTATCGCTGCCTGGGCAATACGTAAGGTGATCCGCCGTAATGTGTTTAAATCAACAAAACAAAAATGATTGCAGTCTGCCTGTCCCACCTATATTAAAGGAGAACCAGCCCCCCTTCTCACTAACCTGTAGGCTGGGCACAGTGCTTCACGTGCAACCTCATTTTCCTGCTCTCGTCTCCATTGCAAGGACATGCATATGCAAATGAGACAGGCTTTATATTCGTCAACCCCACGCTAGCTCTGGGATGAAATCGCATTACCCAGCTAGGGTTAGGTCACAGGTTGCATATAGTTGCCCCATAATGGAAAGGAAATTTTAAAGGGGTTGTAAAGGTACAATTTTTTTTTTTTGGCACAGTAGCTGCGTTTGATGGGCACAGTAGCTGCATTTGATGGGCACAGTGGTGGCAATTGATGGGCACAGTAGCTGTGTTTGATGGGCACAGTAGCTGCATTTGATGGGCACAGTAGCTAAATTTGATGGGCACAGTAGCTGCATTTGATGGGCACAGTAGCTGCATTTGATGGGCACAGTAGCTGCATTTGATGGGCACAGTAGCTGCGTTTAATGGCACAGTGGTGGCAATTGATGGGCACAGTAGCTGCGTTTGATGGGCACAGTAGCTGCATTTGATGGGCACAGTGGTGGCAATTGATGGGCACAGTAGCTGTGTTTGATGGGCACAGTAGCTGCATTTGATGGGCACAGTAGCTGCATTTGATGGGCACAGTAGCTGCATTTAATGGCACAGTGGTGGCAATTGATGGGCACAGTAGCTGCGTTTGATGGGCACAGTAGCTGCATTTGATGGGCACAGTGGTGGCAATTGATGGGCACAGTAGCTGCGTTTGATAGGCACAGTAGCTGCATTTGATGGGCACAGTAGCTGCATTTGATGGGCACAGTAGCTGCATTTGATGGGCACAGTGGTGGCAATTGATGGGCACAGTAGCTGCGTTTGATGGGCACAGTAGCTGCATTTGATGGGCACAGTGGCTGCAATTGATGGGAAATTTTTTTTCAGTTTGTTTGCGCCCCCCAAAAATCTTGATCACCCGCGGCCACTGCTATAAAGGTTGTTAATGAGTGTCAGGTGTGCAGGCTACAGAGTGGTAGTACTGCAGTTCCAAAAGATAACCATAGGTGGGGATAGTAAGAAATTCCAGTAACTTAAAGGGGTTGTAAAGGTAAAACATTTTTCCCTAAATAGCTTCCTTTACCTTAGTGCAGTCCTCCTTCACTTACCTCATCCTTCCATTTTGCTTTTAAATGTCCTTATTTCTTCTGAGAAATCCTCACTTCCTGTTCTTCTGTCTGTAACTCCACACAGTAATGCAAGGCTTTCTCCCTGGTGTAGAGTGTTGTGCTCGTCCCCTCCCTTGGACTACAGGAGAGTCAGGACGCTCTTTACGTTGCAGATAGAGAAAGGAGCTGTGTGTTAGTGGGAGTCCTGACTCTCCTGTAGTCCAAGGGAGGGGGCGAGCACGACACTCCACACCAGAGAGAAAGCCTTGCATTACTGTGTGGAGTTACAGAAAGAAGAACAGGAAGTGAGGATTTCTCAGAAGAAATAAGGACATTTAAAAGCAAAATGGAAGGATGAGGTAAGTGAAGGAGGACTGCACTAAGGGAAAGGAAGATATTTAGGATAAAAAAATTGTACCTTTACAACCCCTTACTGGAATTCCTTACTATCCCCATCTATGGTTAACTTTTGGAACTGCAGCACTACCACTCTGGAGCCTGCACACCTGACACTCATTAACCACCTTTATAGCAGTGGTGGCTGGTGCTTAAGATTTTTGGGGGGCGCAAACAAACTGAAAAAAAAAACCCATCAATTGCCGCCACTGTGCCCATCAATTGCCGCCACTGTGCCCATCAATTGCCGTCACTGTGCCCATCAATTGCCGCCATTGTGTCATCAAAATGCAGCCACTGTGCCCACCAAACACAGGCACTGTGCTCACCAAACATAGGCACTGTGCCCACCAAATGCAGCCACTGTGCCAAACGCAGCCACTGTGCCCACCAAACGCAGCCACTGTGACCACCAAAAGCAGCCACTGTGCCCACCAAACGCAGCCACTGTGCCTACCAAACGCAGCCACTGTGCCTACCAAACGCAGCCACTGTGCCTACCAAACGCAGCCACTGTGCCTACCAAACGCAGCCACTGTGCCCACCAAAACGCAGCCACTGTGCTATCAAACGCAGCCACTGTGCTATCAAACTTAGCCACTGTGCTATCAAACGCAGCCACTGTGCTCATAAATTACTGCCACTGTGCCCATCAAACACAGGCACTGTGCCCAACAAATGCAGCCACTGTGCCATTAAAATTGCAGCCACTGTTCCCATCAAACACAGCCACCATGCCCACCAAACGCAGCCACTGTGCCATCAAATGCATGCAGCCACTGTGCCCATAAACTGCTCCCACTGTGTCCATAAACTGCTCCCATTGTGCCCATCAATTGCTGCCAATGTGCCCATCAATTGCCGCCAATGTGCCCATCAATTGCTGCCAGTGTGCTCATCAATTGCAGCTACTGTGCCCCAACAAATGCTGCAAATGTGCATCCCCGGCCCGCTCGGCACTTACCAAAAGTATGCAGATATAGGACACACCCCGTGCCACGCCCCCTTAAAGGAGAATTGTACAAAAAAACAAGATTGGTTAAACCCACAAGTGCTTTTTTTTACCACTATAATTCCGTTATATTGGTTTTTAGAATGTACAAATGCAGCAATTTAGAAATCAGGTGAAAGGTTTAGCACTGCAAAACACTTTTTGATAGATAAAAAGTGCATTTTATATACATTTATATAGATCAGACCAAAAAGAGGAGGAAAGAGGGACAGAGGGACATTGCTCCAAATCAGAGACAGTCCCGAGCTATGGAAAAAAGGGAAACCTGATAAAAAGTCCCAGCTAGTGAGTGACTCTTTCTTGGCCCCCCATGTGACAGCCCTGGGTGCCTGAGTACCCAATAACCAAGCACCGTCACTGTCACATGACAGGAAGTGGAATAAGTCACATGCTCGCCCATACCCAGGAAGTACTTCCCAATGAATGAGCATAGTACCCTTCGAATATGAAGTCTGACATATAAGAATACATATTGGGAAGGATAAAACAGCTGTTTTCAGATACAGGTTACACAAACTTGCGCCAGTTTTATAAACCACAAATCCACTTACTCATTTTAACTATATTTGTAGGGGGGAAAAAAAGAGAGGAAATGTTTCTGACTCGACTTTCAACATGTAAAAATCTGGAAATCATTCTGAGCGGTCAGATGGCAGCTGTTTCTCAAATAATCTGACTGTAAATCCAAACAGAGCTCTTGAATCAATAGACACTTGTGCCACCTTTGAGCCGTCTCTCTGCGGTGGCTGCGTCTCTCTCGAGCCGCGCGCTGGTCAGCGGCCAAGAACTGGGCTGCGCTGATGAGGAATAAAGTAGCGTCTGTATAAATCACGCAGGCAGCTCCTCTGATCTGTCCGGGAATGAGAGGTTTTTTTTCTACTTTCTTCATGTTCAAAACTCAAATTCTCTTTTGAAAAGTGTGACATGAAACAACAATTCCACTTTCTAAGGGATGAAAGAAAACCCCAGAGCTCCATTGTCATTTCTGGTACCACTTCTTTGCCTTTGTGAAAATCATGGAAAAAAATTTTTGAAGGGGAAAACTACCACAAATACTTTCTGACATACGCCAAATTACCAAAAGTATTGGGACGCCTGCCTTTACACGCACATGAACTTTAATGGCATCCCAGTCTTAGTCCGTAGGGTATAATATTGAGTTGGCCCCGCCCTTTGCAGCTATAACAGCTTCAACTCTTCTGGGAAGGCCGTCCACAAGGTTTAGGAGAGTGTCTATGGGAATGTTTGACCATTCTTCCAGAAGCGCATTTGAGAAGGCCTGGCTCGCAGTCTTTGCTCTAATTCATCTCAAAGGTGTTGAGGTCAGGACTCTATGCAGGACAGTCAAGTTCCTCCACCTCAAACTTGCTCATCTATGTCTTTAGGGACCTTACTTAGTGCACTGGTCCAAATCATTTGGTGGAGGGGGGATTATGGCATGGGGTTGTCTCCCCCCCCCCTTCCCAGAGAGTAGGAGTGATTCAACTTCCAACAAAGACTCAGCAGCTCAGCTTCCCTTGCTCCTTCCTCCCAGAAAAGGCTCGGCAGCTAAGCTTCCCTTGCTCCTTCCTCCCAGCAAAAACTCGGCAGCTCAGCTTCCCTTGCGCCTTCCTCCCAGCAAAGACTCGGCAGCTCAGCTTCCCTTGCTCCTTCCTCCCAGCAAAGACTCGGCAGCTCAGCTTCCCTTGCGCCTTCCTCCCAGCAAAGACTCGGAAGCTCAGCTTCCCTTGCGCCTTCCTCCCAGCAAAGACTCGGCAGCTCAGCTTCCCTTGCGCCTTCCTCCCAGCAAAGACTCGGCAGCTCAGCTTCCCTTGCGCCTTCCTCCCAGCAAAGACTCAGCAGCTCAGCTTCCCTTGCGCCTTCCTCCCAGCAAAGACTCGGCAGCTCAGCTTCCCTTGCGCCTTCCTCCCAGCAAAGACTCAGTAGCTCAGCTTCCCTTGCTCCTTCCTCCCAGCAAAGACTCGGCAGCTCAGCTTCCCTTGCTCCTTCCTCCCAGCAAAGACTCAGCAGCTCAGCTTGCCTTGCTCCTTCCTCCCAGCAAAGACTCAGCAGCTCAGCTTCCCTTGCTCCTTCCTCCCAGCAAAGATTCAGCAGCTCAGCTTCCCTTGCTCCTTCCTCCCAGCAAAGACTCAGCAGCTCAGCTTCCCTTGCTCCTTCCTCCCAGCAAAGATTCAGCAGCTCAGCTTCCCTTGCTCCTTCCTCCCAGCAAAGACTCAGCTCTCCCTGCCCCCCCCCCCCCCCCCTAGTGGTGACTAAGCAGATCAGCTTTACCTGCCTCCTTTCACAGTAGAGTCTCGGGAGCTCTTCTTACCCTGATGCTTTTTCCAGCAGTGGCTCAGCTACACCTGCCTTTTCTTACCAGCAATAACATTAAAGCTCAGATTCCCCTGTCCCCACCCTAGCAGTGACTTAGCAGTGCAGCTCATCCTGCCCCCCCCCCCCCCCAGTAGTGACCCAGCAGCTCCTCTCACCTTGCCCCCCATTAGTAGTAACTCAGCAGCTCAGTTCTCCCACCCAGAGAAGATTTAGCAACTCTATGCTTCCAGGACGAACTCAATAGCTCAGCTTTCCCCGCTTCTTTCTCCCAAAACTAACTTAAAGGGGTTGTAAAGGTAAAAAAGTTTTCCTAAATAGCTTCCTTTACCTTAGTGCAGTCCTCCTTCACTTACCTCAGGGGTGACCAACCTTTTGAAGAGCGAGGGCCACTTAAGCAACTTGGTAACCAGTCGCGGGCCACAATGAGCGGAGTGGGCAGATGACAGGTCACGGCTACTCTATAGGTCCTCCAATCTGCCCAGATGGAAGGGGACAAATTCCCTTTTGTTTTTCGGATTGGAGGTAGGCGGTTGTAAACGGACATCTGTCGCTCTGTAGAGGTGAATTGAGGGTCTCATTTGGTCTGGCCGATTGTGTGAAAAGGGCCTAAGACTACTTTCACACTGATGTGCTGCGGTTTACCCACAACATGGGTGTAGCATAGTGCATCTGTGTCTATCCTGCGGGTTAGCTCAACTTTGAAATAGACTTCACCTGTGGCAAAAGCCGGTGCTGTAGAGAAAGCATTGCCTTATGGGGCTCTGCTCTGCAGCCGCTTTCTTCCTCTACCACCACCATTCACAACACAGATGCTGCAGTATGGCGGGTAGGCAACCTGCAATCTATGCTTGCCAACCCACCATTCCAGAGCAGGAGGTTGCGGGCCACATCAGAGGGCTCCGCGGGCCACATGTGGCCCCCGGGCCACTGGTTGGCCACCCCTGACTTACCTCGTCCTTCCATTTTGCTTTTAAATGTCCTAATTTCTTCTGAGAAATCCTCACTTTCTGTTCTTCTGTCTGTAACTCCACACAGTAATGCGAATACTGTCTCCCTGGTGTGGAGTGTCGTGCTCGCCCCCTCGCTTGGACTACAGGAGAGTCAGGACGCTCTCTACGTTGCAGATAGAGAAAGGAGCTGTGTGTTAGTGGGCGTCCTGACTCTCCTGTAGTCCAAGGGAGGGGGCGAGCATGACACTCCACACCAGGGAGAAAGCCTCGCATTACTGTGTGGAGTTACAGACAGAAGAACAGGAAGTGAGGATTTCTTGGAAGAAATAAGGACATTTAAAAGCAAAATGGAAGGATGAGGTAAGTGAAGGAGGACTGCACTAAGGTAAAGGAAGATATTTAGGTAAAAAAAATTGTACCTTTACACAGCGCCGTTTTACTAGCATCAAGGGCCCCTGGGCAAAGTAATGCGCTGGGGCCCCTACAATGATGACAGTGAAGGTAAACAGACATCAAGTAGGTAGGAGGCAGACTGCCTCCCGTGTGTATCTATCACTCTCAGTGCCATCATGGGGCCCCCAATTTCGGGGCAGCGTGGGCTCAAGGATCAGCTGCTCTGGGGAAAGTGCAGGGGCCCTCCATGCAGCAGGGACCCCTTGGGCAGTGCCCAGGTGTTCCCTCTCATTAAGGCAGCCCAGCCTTTACAATAAGGTGACCAGATTTTTTAAATGAAATCCGGGGACATATTTTTTCTTTACTAGTAATGGCTGCAATTAGCGACTCTCTGCCCATCACCGCCTCACAGCCTCTCAAGTCTTACTCTCTGGGCCCCGGCTACTACTGGGTGGGGAGCAGAGGAAGATCACTCCGCCAGGGAAGGCAAGGAGATAGGCAGGTGGCTGGCCAGGATTTGAGCCAAGGCAGAAGAACATGCGAGAAGAGCTGAAAGGGCATGTGCCCAAAACTGAAGAAAAATTCCCTCCACTCCGACCAGCACATGATCATCAGAAAGAGGCACACATAATGGAAAAAATACAACCCCCCTATGCTAGTAGGCACGGCGGAGCAGGAGGATGTAATTCTATTTATTTATTTTTTTAATTATGTACTGACTGTCTTTGAAATTGCCCCTGCCCCCTATTAAATCCAATCTGGGGACAAAACCAGGGACAGACTTAGTCCAGGGACAGTGTCCTCAATCAGGGGACTGTCCCCTGAAACTGGGGATGTCTGGTCACCCTACTTTACAACCCCTTTAAGAAATAATGCCTTTTGCCTTTAGAACCACTGTATACAGTGAATTATGATGTTAAACATAGTACAATAAGATGTGGGGGGTTTTCAAGCCCTTTAATGCTAGCGTGGGGCTGCATCATATATGTCGTTATTGATTTTGGCCCATAATTCCATTATCAGGCAGAAATAGGATTACAAAGGATCTTTACATTGAAATACTCTTGCATAACGCACCAATGAGACCTCCTTTAGTGTCTGGGTAAACAGTAATCCATTGTACTGTTGGTAAGGTTGGAAAAGTCTTGAGCACCTTAGTGCCCCCCGGCACTGAACTGGGTTCCCTCGCAACAGCTTGAAAGTGAAAAATGTTTTCTTTCATTTAGAACCGCCAATTGGCAGGTAGTCAACTACCCGCATTAACCAATCTTTATATAGATCACATTTTATGAGCTAAACATTGCTAATTTTTAATATTCGCCAGGAGCAGTCTATAAAAAAGGTTCATTTTTACACTGCTCTGCCTTTAATGAAGCATGTGCACAGAAAAGAAAATAATAAAAAAAAAAAAGAAATCCCCCACAACACTTTAGCCGGACCCTTCACCAAGTCATGGAGACCGGGATGTCTTCTTCATTAACCCCATAAGACCCGGACCATTATGCAGGTGAAGGACCAGGCCCATTTTTGCGATTCGGCACTGCGTCGTTTTAACCGACAATTGCGCGGTCGTGTGATGTGGCTCCCAAACAAAATTGACGTGATTTTTTTCCCACAAATAGAGCTTTCTTTTGGTGGTATTTGATCACCTCTGCGCGGGTTTTTATTTTTTGCGCTATAAACAAAAATAGAGCGACAATTTTGAAAAAAATTCAATACTATTTACTTTTTGCTATAATAAATATCCCCAAAAAATATATAAAACGTTATTTTTTCTCAGTTTAGGCCGATACGTATTCTACTACATATTTTTGGTAAAAAAAAAAATCGCAATGAGCGTTTATTGATTGGTTTGCGCAAAAGTTGTAGCGTCTACAAAATAGGGCATAGTTTTATGTCATTTTTATTAATATTTTTTTTTTTTTTCTAGTAATGTCGGCGATCAGCGATTTTTTTCATGACTGCGACATTATGGCGGTTACATCGGACACTTTTGACTAATTTTTGGGACCAGTGCGAAAAGTGCTATAAAAATGCAGATTGCTTTTAAAATGTACAAATGCAGCACTGGGAAACACTTTTTGAAAGATAAATAGTATTTTCTATACAACTATATAGGTCAGAACAAAATGAGGAACAAATGAGGGGGCAAGAGGGACAGAGGGACTTTGTTCCAAATCAGGGACAGTTGGTAGCTATGAAAAAAGGGAAACCTGGTTTAAAGTCCCAGCTAGTAGGGGACTCTTTCTTGGCCCCCTATGTGACAGCTCTGGGTGCCTGAGAATCCAATTACCAAGCATGCTCACCCATAACCAGGAAGTGCTTCCCAATGAATGAGCATAGTACCCTTCGAATATGAAGTCTGACTCCAATCTCAGCAGTTGGCAGCAGAGAGGAGGACAGAACTCCTCTGCCAAACCCTGCACATCTATGTGCAGCTGCAGCACCCCCTTGTCTCCGTCTTCTCTGGTCTCAGCATTCAGCATACTCTGGCAGTAGACTCCAGCCCTTTTCTGGTCCTCCTCCAGACCCTGCACTTTATGCTTCCCAGCTCCACCCCCAGCTTACACCTTGCAGCAGAACAAGGTAAGGGGGGTGCACTGTGGAGAGGATGGGGGACTTGACTCCTGATGATGGTGGGGGGGGGGGGGGTGACACTTGACATCTGATATAATTGGGAGGAGGTGCTCTGGACATCTGCTTATAATTATTATGAGAATAAAACAATTCTATGCCAGTTGAAAAGGAGGGGCACAAACCGCTTGTATCATCCACAAGAAACTTTGCCAATATTCTGTTTACTTTGCTTGTAGCAGCCTGGCATTGCATGCTATTGCTGAGCCTATCATCTACTAGGACCCCCAGGTCCTTCTCCATCCTAGATTCCCCCAGAGGTTCCCCTCCTAGTGAGAAGATTTTTTTTCACATTATTGCCATAATGCATACAGGGGGTCGCCGACTTACGAACGCCCGAGTTACGAACTTCTCCTACTTACGAACCGGGCGCTGCGGGGGACCCTCTGCCATTTTCGGCGGACTGCCTGCTGTTCTGCGCATGTGCGGCCAGACGGAGCCTCGGGAAATGTCGAAAATGTCTGTAATTGGCCGCGCATGCTCAGAACGGCATTCGACGGAGCATCGGAAATGTCAGTAATTGCCGTCTGCGCATGCGCAGCCAACTTACGAACATTTTCCATCTACAAACAGGAGGAAAGTCCCTAATGGGTTCGTAACCCGGGGACCCCCTGTATTGATCAAGGGGGAGGGACCTAAAATTGAATATAAGCAAACAAAACATCAGAATTAAGATTAAAGACACCTGACTAATGGAATAACAATACAAAATGGCGGCTTCTACAATGCACAGGTGCAAAGAAGACAAGTTTTCTTTACTCGCCAACGCGGACCCTCACGGCAAATTGTTTTACCATCTATTTACATTCCGGACTCATTTCAAATGTCAATATCCTCAGGAACATGAACAATGCGAAGCGAACTCTAAATAAAATCTGGGAACACTTAGCCGACTTTCACCATTACAAATGTCACTTTGTCTTGGAACATCGTCGGGCTCCGAATATCTGCCGTACCCTCCGCCGCGCACATCCCGCCAGCGGCTACTTGCGGGGGAAATGCATAAACATAAAATAGTGCAAGGTGGCCGTGTCAGTTGATGAAAATGGTTGACAGATGGGCGAATGTCCGTAACGGGTTACAGAATGTTTATGTCGCCAACATGAGATTTGTTGCGTTTGTGCAGAATGTATACATGGAAATTTCACAACCTGGAAAGGAATATAAAAAATGGAAACACTGCAAGATGCTCAACAGAAAATGCATGTCAACAAATGGCTTGGCCTACCCAAAATGAGAAGATTGTTTACCTACACCACATCTGAAGGCTTAACTACTTCCCGCCCGGCCTATAGGAGAATGACGACCGGGCGGTGGTTCAGTTATCCTGACTGGGCGTCATATGACGTCCAGGAGTATAACTGCCGGCGCACGCCCATGGGTGGGGGTGCGCAGCGCGGCGATCAATTGTGTGGAATGTCAGTCTGACACACCGCTACACCAATCTCGAAAAAGAGCCTCTGATGGAGGCTCTTTACCATGTGATCAGCCGTGTCCAATCACGGCTGATCACAATGTAAACAGGAAGAGTCATTTATTGGCATTTCTCCATTCGCATCTGACAGACGTGAATAGATGAGAGCCGCTCGGCGGCTTCTGACGGGGGGGGGGGGGGCTGTGCTGATTGTTTATCACCACAGACCGCCCCACGGATGCCCGTTCAGGACAACCAGGATGTCGCCAGGACCACTAGGGATGGCCACCACACAGGACCACCAGTTATGCCACCCTAGACCACCAGTACCAATCAGTGCCCATCCGCAATGCCTGCCAGTGCCACCAGTGATGCCTATTAGTGCAATATATATTAGTGCCAGCCATCAGTGCCGCCTTTCATTGCCCATCAGTGCCACCTATAAGTAGCCATCAGTGAAGCCTTTCAGTGCCCATCAGTGTCCCTATCAATGCCAACTAGTTCCACCTATGAGTGCCCATCAGTGGCGCCGATCAATGCCCATTAGTGCTGAATATCTGTGCCAACTATGACCCCTTATCAGTGCCAGCTCATTGTTGCCAGTTCATTGTTGCCACCTCCTCAGTGCAGCTTATTAGTGCCCATCATCGAAGGAGAAAACATACTTGTTTACAAAAATTTATAACAGAAACAAGGAAAAAAATGGTTTTCAATTTTTTTATTCATTTAGCAAAAAATAAAAAACACAGAGGTGATCAAATACCACCAAAAGAAAGCTCTATTTGGGGGAACAAAATGATAAAAATTTGGTTTGGGTACAGCGTAGCATGACTGCGCAATTGTCATTTAAAAAGTGACAGCGCTGAACTTGGCCTGGGCAGGAAGGGGGTGTAAGTGGCTGGTATTGAAGTAGTTAAAGGAGCTGTAAACCCTCCTTTTTTGTGTGTTTACGACCCCTTTAAAGTGGTCCAAAATCAGATACAATTACTCCGGGTAAGAACTATTTTCTCCAAACCCCACTTATTTCTTTCCTCTTTCCGCTCTTATCTATTAAAAAATCTTTATAAATAACATAAGTGATCACATACCCTCTTAGATCTTAGAGAGCTGGGGGAGGAGAAACAGCACGACACTGGACTGGGGGATGGGGGCATTTCAATTAAAAAAAATGTTTTCACAATTGTCGCTTTTATTTTTTTGTTTATAGCGCAAAATAAATAAATCACAGAGGTGATCAAATGTCACCAAAAGAAAGCGCTATTTGTGGGGGGGGGGGCGACATCAATTTTGTTTGGGTACAGCGTTGCACAACCGTGCAATTTTCCGGTAAAGTAGCGCAGTGCGGTATCGCAAAAAGACGACCTGGTCATTAAGAGGGGCAAATCCTTTCGGGCTGAAGTGGTTAAAGCGGAGCTCCACCCGCATTTTTTTTTTTCCAAAGTCGGCAGCTACTAACAGTGTAGCTGCTGACTTTGAATAAGGACACTTACCTAAAAAACAAAAGCAAAGCCGCGCCAATAGGAGGTATATACCAAACACTGTATAAATATTTAGGCAAAGAAATGTGAACCATGCAACATATATCAACAGGTTTAGATAGTACCAACAGTCTATATTGCACATCAATTAAGATATGCTGTGTAACATAAAGGAAAGTCCATTTATTAACACCGCTGTGAATGTGAACCCAATGATGTCTCCTTCATATGTTTGCACATACACAAATGTCCATCTCTCACACCACAAGGAAAAAAATTGTGTGACTGAAAGTGATCCCTTCACCAACTATGTAATGGCTGCTTACCAGAGGCAAGCTGAGTTAAAGCAGATGGCTACAGCCCAGCCACGGCCCTGGCTACCAGAGGCTCCAGTATATTCTCACGAGTCTCACGATTCTCAGGAGTCAGTCTAGCAGTCGAATGGTATAGCGCAGCTCACAGTCCGGGCGTGAAAGTAATGGAAAAGTATACCATAGTGTGATAACATTTTAAATTTATTCATAAAAGCAAGTAAGTACTCACATATAAAAACATGTATATCTGCATGTAAAAGCCGGCCTGCAAACGGAGCGATACCTTGCCCCTACGTGGTGACGTCACTGCGTGTCCCCCAGACGCGTTTCGTCATCAACAGACGTTTTCAATGGGATGTTACCTGTCCTAGGCGCCCACGCCCATGTGCGAGCGACGCGGCGCTTTGTGAATGGTCCGGCTGCTTTCTGGGATACACACAGTTCCCAGAATGCAGCGCGGCCCATTCACAAGAAGACACCGGGAAGAGGAGGAGGAAGAAAACCACACCGCGGATCATGAGGGCAGATTTTTTCTCCATTTTTTTTTTTTTCCTATTTTTTTTTTTAGATTTTTGAAAAAAAAATAAAAAATCAGGGTGGAGCTCCGCTTAAAGTAATGATACTGTTGCTGTATATTGTGACACATCAGGAAATGATTCATGCCTACTCGTAAAGTTACCAAAAGGTTTATATTTAGGGTTTATTTAGACTTGCGGCTGGGGAGCGTTAAAAATAAACAGTTGAGCTGCCTTTTTAGTGCCCCCTCCCCACATAAGGCAGCAGACGGGGTGTTTACATGCTGCGGTTGAAATGTTAATTTCCCGCCTGTAACAAAAACTACTATCGCTCCTGTCGCAATTCATGCGGCTGCGGCACTTTGGTGCAGCAATTACTGGGTTAAAACAGGTGGTGAGGAAGCATCACATCTCCTCCCCGCCGGCCAAAAGTGATCTCACCTTGGATCGTTTCTCAGAGGCAAGGCGGTTTAGATGCTTTGCCTAAATCTTCACTATATACAGAAATAGATGATTTTGTACCAGTGACAGTGTGATAGTAATTTGATGCAAAAATAATCACAAGACACAAGGGATCATGGGGCCCTATAGCAAATTTGTGATGGGTTCTTCCCCAGCGACCTCCCTACAATCATTTATCTTAAAGAGGAGTTCCACCCAAATTTGGAACTTCCTCTTGTTCCACTCCTCACCCCCATACCTGCCACATTTGGCATGTAATTTTTTTGGGGGGGGAGTGGGGGCTTCAGTAGGAGTGGGACTTCCTGTCCCACTTCCTGCTTCCGCCGAGGGGCTGGTTAGGCGATTAAGCCTTAATCGCCTACACCAACCCCTCCCTGTAGGCGATCACATGGGACACTGACTCTCCAATCAGCGGCGAGCTGTGCGCGCATGCGCAGTGCGGCTCGCGCATGCGCAGTGGGTGCCCGGCCGTGAAGCCGAAGGCTGTCACGGCTGGGTGCCCACAGTCGAGATGGAGACGCCGGCCGGGGAGGGGGGGAGAGGAGCGGAGCCCCGGTCGGCGCGTCGCTGGAACGCAGGAGCAGGTAAGTGAGTGTTTATTAAAAGCCAGCAGCTACACTTTTTGTAGCTGCTGACTTTTAATAAACACAATTTTGGCTGGAACACCCCTTTAACATAAAGTATGTCTAAATGAAAGACATGTAGCAGGAGAGCGGTCAGCAAAGTCAGCACATTGGTAGGGACCAGAGCTGTCATGGAGGGGCAACAGTGCATAGAATGAAAGTGGTTCTAAAAGCTGAAGGTTTTTTAGCTTGATGCAACCACTTCCGGACCGCCGCACGCCGATATATGTTGGCCATTTGAAGAGGGATATCTAGCTAGCTACCATAACCCAGGTATCCTCGTCTTCAGTGGGTGGTCCGGTTTCCCATAATGGTGGTTCTCTGCGGTGGATTCACTGTAAGATCACTGTTATCGGTGGCGGGAGAGGTCCGCTCCTCCTGCCGCTTTCCCATGCCCTCTGCCGCTTACTGGAGCCGTCAGCAGAGGCGCTGTGGCGATCGGGTCCTCTCTGTGGCGATCGGGTCCTCTCTGTGGCTGGGTATAGAGACGAGTGAAGGGAAGAAAAAGTTTGACGTCATTCCACGAGCGGGCGCAATTTTGAAGCGTGACATGTTGTGTATCAATTTACTCGGCGTAACATTATCTTTCACAAAATAAAAAAATTGGGCTAACTTTACTGTTGTCTTATTAATTGATTAACAAAAAAAGTGTATTTTTTCAACAACAAAAAAAGTGCGCTTATAAGACCGCTGCGCAAATACAGTGCGACAAAAAGTACTGCAACAACCGCCATTTTATTCTCTAGGGTGTTAGAAAAAAAATGTATAATGTTTGGGGGTTCTAAGTAATTTTCTAGCAAAAGAAATTGTTTTTAACCTGTAAACAACAAATCTCAGAGCATGTAGAACTGGATGGACTGACCCATAGCATAAGGTGGCCAGAATTTTTATACGAAATCTGGGGACATATTTTTATTTTATTGTACTAGTAATGGCGCCTCTCTGCCCGTTGCTGCCACCGCCCGCCTGACAGCCTCTCAAGTCTTGCTCTCTGGGCCCCGGCTACTACTGGGTGGGGAGCGGAGGAAGATCATTTCACCAGGGAAGGCAAGGAGATAAGCAGGCAGGCGGTTGGCCCGGGACTTGAGTCAAGGCGGAAGAACATGCAAGCGGAGCTGAATGGGCATGCATCCGAAACTGAAGAAATATTCCACATGATCATCAGAACGAGGCACAGATCATGGATAAAAATAAAAATACACCCCCCAAGCTAGAAGAAGTGCCAAACTGGGGGGGGGGGGGGGGTAAATATGATTTTTTTTTTCAAAATTCTGCACTGACTGTCTTTGAAATTGCCCGAGACCCTGTTCAAATCCAATCTGGGGCCAAACACGGAGGCAGGCTTGGTCTGAGGACAGTGTCCTCAATCCAGGGACTGTCCCTTGAAACGGGGGACGTCTGGTCACCCTACCATAGCAGGTAAAAACGGCTCCCACATATACATTTCATCAGTGTATTTATCTGTAGCCCATTAAAAGATAAACAAAATCAGCCTTTTGCCTTCTGCTGCTGCTTCTTACACTCGAGCCATACTGCGCAGGGGGTGCAAGAGGCGGATACCAGGTCACATTTAGGTACTTACACAATAAGCATTATTGATTACAGAGCTGCATTATTTGTCTCCTTTATATGTGCAACTTTAACGATGCGCTGAACTGAAAGCATCTGCCCGGAGTCCTCCTTTAAGAAAATCCCAGAACACATTCCAGTGTAAAGTAAGACAACTCTGGAATTTGGTGTAAATACTCCGAGTATTGAAAGCTTCCATTAACATTTAGCGGGGGGGGGGGACGGTTCCCCCAGGAAGCTTTGTGTACACAGCCCCCGGGTGTGCTAGAGGATTCTATCAATAAACACTTTGATTACTCCGTGTTGACCCGGATCTGCCCAACATTATAATCCCAGCTTTTTATTCCGCCTTCCCGGGAATGCCACGGACAAGGCAAACCTTAGTGCTTTCATTAAATAAATTATATTAATTGCTTTAATGAGTCACCGTCTGAGACCTTGAATTGTTCCAGTGTTTGGTTATATACTGCCGGCCCGTCCCACTAAGAGAAGCCTGCAATAATATAGATCCACCCAAACACAGCCGGGACTGACTAACGGCCGGGACTGACATACAAGGACAGCCGGGACCGACATACGGCCGGGACTGACATACAAGGACAGCCGGACCGACATACGGCCGGGACTGACATACAAGGACAGCCGGACCGACATACGGCCGGGACTGACATACAAGGACAGCCGGGACCGACATGTGGCCAGGACTGACATACGGGCACCTTACTATGTTCAAAGAGGACCTGTGAGGACAGAAATACATACGTCACACAATTGGGAGAAGGGAGAAGGGGGGACCGTCACCCTACAGCAGGGGTCTCCAAACTGTGGCCCTTTGCTAGGTTATATCCGGCCCTTTGGGCACTATTTCTTCCACTGATATGAGGCACTATTCCTCCAACTGACAGCAACAATGGGGAACTCTTTCTTCCACTGATACCAATGATGGGATAATATTCCACCTATTAATAGGTGCACTACCCCTCCTATTGACCACCAATCCTGAGGCCATATTAATTCTCAATGATGCCAACATTTTTTGCCCCTGCTGGCCACAATCTGGCCCTCCTAAAGTCTAAAGGACAATAAACTGGCCCTTTGTTTAAAAAGTTTGGAGACCCCTGCCCTACAGGAAGGGCCAGAACAACGACATTACAAGGGGATTTTCACTGATCCTCCACCTCAAACCCAACCCCTCCCACCTCTCCACCCCACCCGGCTTCTGTGTCATCATTAGGAACAGGTCCATTTTTAATATTGATTGGACCCTGGGCAAACATTTTCTTGGGACTCCCCATGCAATTTTACTCTCCTTTCCAACATCCCAAAAAAACAAACACACACAGAGATTTACACAGGACATCATTACACAGGACCCCCCTTTCTCATACTACCCCCATCATTACACAGGACCCCCCGCCCCCATACTACCCCCATCATTACACAGGACCCCCCTCCCTCATACTACCTCCATCATTACACAGGACCACCCTCCCCACATTACTCAGGACCACCCTCCCCTATATTACTCCCATCATTACACAGGACCACCCTCCCCCATACAACCCCCATCATTACACAAGACCCCCCTCCCCCATACTACCCCCATCATTACACAGCACCCCCCTCCCCCATATTACCCCCATCATTACACAGGACCACCCTCCCCATATTACTCCAATCATTACACAGGACCCCCCTTCCCCATATTACCCCCATCATTACACAATACCCCCTCCCCATATTACTCCCATCATTACACAGGAACCCCCTTCCCCATATTACCCCCATCAGTACACAAGACCCCCTCCCCCATATTACTCCCATCATAACACAGGACCCCCTCTCCTATACTACCCCCATCATTACACAAGACCCCCTCCCCCATACTACCCCCAACAATACACAGGACCCCCTCTCCCATATCACTCCCATCATTACACAGGACCCCCTCCTTAATACTACTCCCATCATTACACAGGACCCAGGGCCCATCCTAGGATCCTTACATGATCTCTTAACAATAAACAAAATACAGGAAGAGAAGCAGAGTACTTTATTGGGACCTGAAGGGGGACCTCTCTGATGGACACAGAGAGGGCTTCTGTTAGAGAGTCCGTTAGAAAGAGCCCCCAGACATACTACAGATATAATACAGGAGACAGTCAGAGACTGCAGACATATTAAAGGAGATGGTAAGAGACCACAGACATAGTACAGGAGATAGTCAGAGACTACAAACATAGTAGAGGAGATGGTCAGACACATCAGTTCTGGACGGACACACACCTATGCTCAGAACGCTAGTTCTGGACGGACACAAACAAGGAGAGAAGGAGGGAGGGGAGAACTCTGCTACTTGGGCGCCCCCACCTCTGCAGACGCCTGGGTGCAAAGCACCCTCTCTAGGATCGGCCCTGACAGGACCCCCCTTCTCCATACTACTCCCATCAATACACCCCTCCCCCATACTACCTCCATCATTACACAGGACCCCCCTCTCCCATACTACCTCCATCATTACACAGGACCCCCCCCCCCCCCATACTACTCCCATCAATACATAGGACCCCCCTCTCCCATACTACCCCAATCATTACACAGGAATGCTAAAAAAAACTTGGCTTATACTCGAGTATATACGGTAATCATATTCAACTGGACTTGTTCTGTTATGTTAAAGGCGTTTTGTAGCTTCTCCAAGCCACTTCGTCAGTTCCAAAGAAGTGGCATGGAGAAGCTATGAAATGCCTTCAACATTACAGAACAAGTTCAGTTGAATGTGTATAACTACTACCAGCTATACCATGACCAATGATAAATGAGAACCTTCACAGAAAAATTGTCGTAATACAAATGCTTCCAGCTGAGAACCGCACAGCGCTGCAAGGCTGCAGGACAAAATGGAGTAGCCTTCTGTGAGGCATGGCGCCAATCTGTCACATGATCTGTTAGAGGAAACGCTGCTAAACTAGAAGCTGACACTCGGTGGACAGGTTCTCCCCGCCGGCTGAGAATTAGGAAAGTGATCTTTCTGTCCTCTGTCCATTTCCACTGCTTGCTGCCATTTAGAAGCTCGTATTCATATACACCTTGATGGGCCCTCGGGGCATTTTCCCTCTTCCACTGTTTACTATGCCTTCTGCTGCAGTCAGTTTATTTATCTGTCCCTGTAAATGCTCCGTATTCCTTACTGACAGCCATCCCGTTACCCCATGATAAATAGCCAAGTAAAAGGAGTGCACATCTGTTGCTTATTGACTTGTTAGTTTTCCCATCATCAGTTAACCCTTTGCACCCTGCTACACACTCGAGTACATGTTTAGCCAACATGATTTAGACAGGAGATTACAATATATATGTACAAAGATTATGAAAATAAAGATTGGGAAGAGGCTGTGTGTGGACTTTGATGGTACCGTATATTAACTGATAATACAGTCAAAATTAAGAAATTACAAAAAGATTTTATAACAAAATGATATACCATATATACTCGAGTATAAGCCGAGGCACCTAATTTTACCACAAAAAATCTGGGAAAACGTATTGACTCGAGTATAAGCCTAGGGTGTCCATCTGCATATGCCTCACTGTGTCCATGTCCATGCCTCACAGTGCCCATGTCTCACTGTACCCATGCCTCACCCTGTCCATGCCTCACCCTGTCCATGCCTCACCCTGTCCATGCCTCACCCTGTCCATGCCTCACCCTGTCCATGCCTCACTTTGCCTCACTGTGTCCATGTGCATGTACATGCCTCACTGTGCCCATGACTAGACTGACCAAGTTTGCCAACCGTCCGTATTTTTACGGACAGTTTGTAAAAACAGGCACTTTTTCCCCCCATTCGTAAATGTCTGTGGTTGTGGAAATGTGCCAGTAAAAATAGCCAAGATTGGTTCGGTTTGGAACTGCGCATGGAGATTGGAGGCAGGGGGCAATGGAGGCAGGGGGAGATTGGAGGCAGGGGGTGTTAGTGGCAGGGGGTGATGGTGGAACCGAAGAAGGGGGATGGTGGCATCGCAGAGTGTGGGTATGGAGACAGGGGTTGTTGGTGGCACCGCAGAGGGGGATGGAGGCAGGGGACAATGTAGGCAGAGGGAGATTGGAGGCAGAGGGAGATTGGAGGCAGGGGGAGATTGGAGGCAGGGGGAGATTGGAGGCAGGGGGAGATTGGAGGCAGGGGGAAATTGTGGCACCGCAGAGGGGGATGGAGGCAGGGGACAATGTAGGCAGGGGGAGATTGGAGGCAGGGGGAGATTGGAGGCAGGGGGAGATTGGAGGCAGGGGGAGATTGTGGCACCGCAGAGGGGGGTGAAGGCAGTGGGTGACTAAATAATTTGCCCTTATTTTATCGAAAATAACAAACAAAAAAATGTTTCCATTAATACCTACCCCAACACAAAATTTCAGAAAATGAAGCAATTCACACAAACCAGGCGTGTGCGTCTGCTGGACCTTTAAACTAAGAACAACAGTTAATACTTTTTCAAAAAAACTACAAAAGAAAAAAAAAGAAATAAAAAAGGTCAACTTGGGTGAAAAAAATCGCTCATCCCCGTACATCATAAATCACAGTCAGGGTCAATTTCATAAATAGCCGTGCTGAAATAGAAAATGTGGAATGTGTCAAGGTTAAACCCTGTGGAGCGGGTGATAAGCTTGCAGACTGAGACATAATTAAAGATTCTGACGTCCTTGACCTTGGGGAATGAATAGATCTTAATTCAGCAAATCACTCCAACTTTTCTGAAGAGACACAAGGTCGTATTATATTAGGACGCTGAACACTTTTTTTTTGGGAGAACTCTTCAATCTGGCTTGAATTAAAGGAAAACTCCTATTTTAGTGCTATTATTCTGTAATTCCTATCAATGGTTGCAAAAAAGACTTCACCTGGACAGCCGCAGTCCAACGCTGGCTCATCCTTAATATACAGCTGTATATGCTGCATTATACTTGTTATGTTATATAGTTGCATTATTATTGTTGTTATATGCTGCATTATAGTTGACCATATGTTAACCACTTAAGACCCGGACAATTATGCAGGTTAAGGACCTTGCCCCTTTTTGCGATTCACCACTGCGTCGATTTAACTGACAATTGCGTGGTTCCCAAACAAAATCAGTGTGTTTTTCCCCCACAAATAGAGTTTTCTTTTGGTGGTATTTGATCAGATTTATTTTTTGCGCTATAAACAGAAATAGAGTGACAATTATTTTTTGCTATAATATCCACCAAAAATAATTTTAAAAACTTTTTTTTTTCCTCAGTTTAGGTCGATACGTATTCTTCTACATCATTTTGGTAAAAAAAAAAAAAAAAAATCACAATAAGCGCTTATCGATTGGTTTGCGCAAAATGTATAGCGTCTACAAAATAGGGGATAGTTTTATGGCATTTTTATTTTTTTCGTGACTGAAACATTATGGCGGACACATCGGACAATTTTGACACATTTTTGGGACCATTGTCATTTTCACAGCAAAAAAATGCTATAAAAATGCACCGATTACTGTGAAAATTACAATTGCAGTGTAGGAGTTAACCACTAGGGGGCGCTGGAGAGGTTAAGTGTGACCTCATATGCGTTTCTAACTGTAGGGGGGCAGGGCTGGACGTGTGACGTCAGTGATCGTATTTCCCTTTATCAGGGAACAGACGATCACAGACTGCCACAACGAAGAACAGGGAAGGTGTGTTTACCCTCACCTCTCCCCATTCTTCAGCTCTGGTGACCGATCGTGGGACACCGGCAGAGATCGGGTCCACGGTTCCCGCGGGTGTGGTCACGGAGCTTTAGGCCAGGTCGTGACCGCACCACTAGCGGCGTGCTCATGACCGCACAGCTGGGCTTAAAGAGACACGTACATGTACGTGATTGTGCCCAGCCATTCCATTTTGCTGACGTATATCGGCGTGAAGGTGTCCTTAAGGGGTCAAAGTGGTTGTAAGGTAATTTATTTTTATTTTACTAACATAAAAAAATTATACTTACCAGCTCTGTGCAAGGGTACTTGCACTAAAAACAAACTGCTATGTGTGGCAGAAAACTAACACTGTGAATCACCCTGAACACACCAGGGACAGGGAAGCTGGTCAGAGTTGATGGGAAGATGGATGGAGCCAAATACAGGGCAATCTTAAAGACCCGTACACATGATCGGATTTTCCGACAACAATTGTGTGATGGTAGGGTCTTTCTCGGATAATCTGACCATTTGTACGATCCATCGGACAATTGTCCGAATTTCCAACAACAAATGTGGGATAGCTTGCTCTTAAATTTTCCAACAACAAGTGTGTCTTGTCGGATTATCCGATTGTGTGTGCACAAGTGGTTCGGACTAAAATCCAATGTAAACCATGCATGCCCTGGACCAATGCTAACTATAAGACAACAATAGCAGAAGTTGCCCAAAGGGTAGCGCTAAAGAGCAGAACTAACACATAGGGCCAGATTCAGGTAGATGAGAGCATCTTTGCTCTGGAGTAACGCTTCTCATTTGCGTTACGCTGCAGAAATTTTAGGAGCAAGTGCTGTTATTCATGAAGCACTTGCTCCTAAAGTTGCGGCAGCGCATAACAAATGAGCCGGCGGAATTCAAATTGGGCGGGTACGGGGCGTGTAGTATTCTAACTATGCGCGATCCCGCGGCGAACGTACTGCGCATGCGTCGAGTGTCAATGCATCCCAGTGCGCATGCTCCAAGTTCTGTCAGTGAACGTCAATGACGTCACGTCCCCATTCATGAATGTTTTACGCAAACAACGCAATTTGGTTTTTTTTCCGACGCGATGACAACGCCTATACCTAACATAGGATATTCCACTAGGGGGCTGCTATATCTTTACACCGCGTATCGCTTCCGAAAACGTCGTAAAGTCACTGCGTCGCGCCCGAAAACGATCGTGAATTTCCGACTCCCGCTGATTAACATATTTTTTCAGCGTTAATCAGCGGGAACGCCCCCGGCGCCATTTTTAAGTTGAAGTAACGATGCGATGGCGAAATTCAATTACGCCGATCGCATCGGAACTCCAACCCGGCGTTTCTTGTTTTCTGGTTATAGAAAACAGAAACGCCGGCTTAAAGTGACAGTTAGGCTGGCGGATCACTGGATCCGCCAGCCTAACTCTTCATGAATCTGGCCCATAGTTTTATGTATATTGGCTGAAAAAATTCTGCCGTCTGTATGCAGAACAAGTACACTTTAGAGAAAACCTTTTAGAGTCTGCAAAAGACTTGAGATGACCCTAAACATACAGCCAGGCCGCGTACACACGATCGAACATGTCCGCTAAAACTGGTCCGCGAACCAGTTTCAGCGGACATGTTCGATCGTGTGTGCGGCCTATCAGACCGTTTTCCAGCGGACAAAAGTTTCTAAACATGCTTAGAAACCTGTCCGCTGGAAACCTGTCCTTCGGACAGGTTCGATGGTTAGTACACGAAATCAGCGGCCAAAAATCCCGCGCATGCTCAGAATCAAGTCGACGCATGCTTGGAGGCCTTGAACTACGTTTTTTCATCACGTCGTTGTGTTCTACATCACTGCGTTCTGGTCCGAGGGGAGTTTTGTCCGATGGTGTGTACGCACATCAGACCAACAGACAACTTCAGCCTGGTCCGTTGAAAACGTTCCGTCGGACAGGTTTCCTCGGACATGTCTCATTGTGTGTACGCGGCCCCAGAGCTACAATGGAATGATTTAGATCAAAGCATATTCATGTGTAAGGCCGCGTACACACGACCGAGAAACTCGTCAGGCGAAACTCATCGTTCCGCTCTTCGAGGTTCCCGTTCAGCTGTCGAGAAGCTCGTCGAGCCAAATTTCCCCATAGAACAACGAGGAAATAGAGAGCACGCTCTCTTTTTGGCTCGACGAGCTTCCCGACGGGACGCTCGGCGAAAAGTGTACACACAACCGTTTTTCTCGGCAGAATACGTCTCCCATCGAGGTTCTCGCTGGATTCTGCCGAGAAACTCGGTCGTGTGTACGGGGCCTTAGAATGGCCCATTCAAAGTCCAGACCTAAATCCCATTGAGAATCTGTGGCAAGACTTGAAAATTGTTGATCACAGACGCTCTCCATCCAATCTGACAGAGCTTGATCTATCTTGCAAAGAAGAATGGGCAGAAATGTCCCTCTCTAGATGTGCAGAGCTGGTAGAGACATGCCCAAAAAGACTTAGCAGCTGTAATTGCAGAGAAAAAGGATTCTACGTATTGACTCATTTAAAGTCCCACGGGCCATTCTTTGTTTTTACTTTATGTAATATAGGGATGGAGGCGTTTCATGTTGGGGGGCAGCTTTCAGACCCTCTCTAATTTTAATTTCCAGCATGATGGAGCACCTTGACATAAGGTCAAATTGATAACTAAGTGGTTGGGGAACAAAACATTGAAATTTTGGGTCCATGGCCAGGACATTCCCTAGACCTTAATCCCATTGAGAACTTGTGGTCAATCCTCACGAGGCAGGTGAACAAACCCCCCCACCACGAATTCTGACAAACTCCAAGCATTGATTATGGAAGAATGGGTGGCCATCAGTCAGGATGTGGCCCAGAAGTTGATGGAGAGCAGGGGGGAATGGCAGAGGTCTTGAAAAAGAAGGGTCACCACTGCAAATATTGACTGTTTGCATAAAGTGCATGTAATTGTCAATAAAAGTCTGACACTTATGAAATGCTTGTAAATATACTTCGGTATATCATAGTAGAGTTGAATATATGCCATATTACTTCATGCATGGATGTATTTTGCGAACAATTTGCATTGCCATTAATTCTTCCATGTTCTAAACCGGAAGTAATAGTTGTAAAGGTACAATTTTTTTCTCCTAAATAGCTTCCTTTCCCTTAGTGCAGTCCTCCTTCACTTACCTCATCCTTCCATTTTGCTTTTAAATGTCCTTATTTCTTCTAAGAAATCCTCACTTCCTGTTCTTCTGTCTGTAACTCCACACAGTAATGCGAGGCTTTCTCCCTGGTGTGGAGTGTCGTGCTAGCCTGCCTCCCTTGGACTACAGGAGAGTCAGGACGCCCACTAACACACAGCTCTTTTCTCCATCTGTCAAGTAGAGAGTGTCCTGACTCTCCTGTAGTCCAAGATAGAGTGGGCGAGCACAACACTCCACACGGTAAGCGAGGCTTTCTCCCTGGTGTGGAGTGTTGTGCTCGCCCACTCTATCTTGGACTACAGGAGAGTCAGGACACTCTCTACGTTACAGATGGAGAAAAGAGCTGTGTGTTAGTGGGCGTCCTGACTCTCCTGTAGTCCAAGGGAGGCGGCTAGCACGACACTCCACACCAGGGAGAAAGCCTTGCATTACTGTGTGGAGTTACAGACAGAAGAACAGGAAGTGAGGATTTCTCAGAAGAAATAACGATATTTAAAAGCAAAATAGAAGGATGAGGTAAGTGAAGGAGGACTGCACTAAGGTAAAGGAAGCTATTTAGGGGGGAAAAATTGTTTTTGTACCTTTACAACCCCTTTAACCACTTCAGCCCTGGACCATATTGCTGGTCAATGACCAGTCCACTTTTTGCGATTCGGCACTGCGTCGCTTTAACTGACAATTGCGCGGTCATGTAACGTGGCTCCCAAACAAAATTGGCGTCCTTTTTTTCCCACAAATAGAGCTTTATTTTGGTGGTTTTTGATCACCTTCTGGGTTTTATTTTTTTGCGCTATAAACAAAAATAGAGCGACAATTTTGAAAAAAAAATATATTTTTTAACTTTTTGCTATAATAAATATCTCCCAAACATATATATAAAAAAAAAAATCCTCAGTTTAGGCCGATACGTATTCTTCTACATATTTTTCGTAAAAAAACAAAAACGAAATAAGCGTTTATTGATCGGTTTGCACAAAAGTTATAGAGTTTACAAAACAGGGGATAGTTTTATGCCATTTTTATTAATATTTTTTTTTACTAGTAATGGCGGCGATCACCGATTTTTTTCGGTACTGCGACATTATGGCGGACACATCGGACACTTGACACATTTTTGGGACCATTGGCATTTTTATAGCTATCAGTGCTATAAAAATGCATTGATTACTATAAAAATGCCACTGGCAGGGAAGGGGTTAACACTAGGGGCGAGGAAGAGGTTAATTATGTTCCCTAGGTGTGTTCTAACTGAAGGGGGGGTGGGACTGACTAGGGGAAATGACAAATCGCTGTTCATACATTGTATAGGTAATTTCTCCCCCCTGACACACAGCTCCCAGTTCTCGCACTGTAACGAGCGATCGCGGGTGCCCGGCGGTGATCGCACCTGCCAGGCACGCGCGTCGGGGTCAGAGGCGAGCACGAGCCCCTATTGGCTGAACGGCGAGATGACGTATAGCTACGTGATCTTGCCCAACCCAGCCGACCCGACCTGCCGCCGTATAACTGCGGCGTCTGGTCGGCAAGAAGTTAAGGCTAGTACACACTATAAGGCCCCGTACACACGACCGAGGAACTCGACGGGCAAAAACACATCGTTTTCCTCGTTCGAGTTCCTTATTAGGCTTGTCGAGGAACTCGACAAGCTTGCTTTGCGTACACACGTTAAAGACCAAATCTCCTCGTTCTCAAACGCGGTGACTTCAACACATACAACAGGGGAAGTTTGATTCCATTGGCACAACCCTTTGGGCTGCTTTTGCTAATCTCATGTTACTGAAAAGTTTGGTAAGAGACATTTTCACTTTTCAGTCTGTTACAGCGTGACAAATGTGCTATCTCCATTACAAACGCTACTTTTACAGAAAGTGCGCGGGTTTCTTAGCATACACACGCTCGAGTTTCTCGACGGAAACCAGCCCGATGAGAAACCCGCAGAGCCAAATTCGACTCCCGTCGAGAAAATAAAGAACCTGATCTCTTTTTGGCTCGACGGGTTTCTCGGCGAAAAGTGTACACACGACCGGTTTTCTCGGCAGAATACGTCTCCCATCAAGTTTCTTGATGGATTCCGTCGAGAAAACCGGTCGTGTGTACGAGGCCTACGGGGCCTAAGAAATTCGATTTTCATATAGTGTGTACACAACTTTCAACAGCCGATTCCCAATTCCAAACTCCAAAATGTATCTTGTATGGGAACATAACTAACAATTTTCGTTTAATGTGTACCGTTTTCGTAAAAGGAGAATCAGGAAAGAAAGACTGCGCATGATCAGAAATAATAAACGTAAGAATTTCCGTACAAATTTTCTTTCATCACTTCCAAATTGCTGTGACATATTAAGAAAAATCAGACGAACATTGGCCCGGTTTTCTTATCTTGTGCACCCCACATTAGACAAAACAAGAAAGAAAGAAAAAGAAGAAGAGTGAGTGAGTGAGTGTATCTCTCTTTTCCCCACACTCACCATTCCATTCACATATATTGGCATGAAGCTTTTGGGTTTATTATAAATAATTGTCCTCTCTGTGCAGTAAAGACAGGAAGTTTCACACTGAAGGTTCTTAAAACAGGATTAAAAATTTGATGTTAAGTGGAAATACGGATTAAATATATTCCACTGTTTTCTAATAAACACAAGATTTGTAGAAGTAAACCTGTGAATATGGAAGGGATGTATCCTGTCTATTTAATACAAAGTCATGACGGTACAGTGTAGAACAGACCACCCGCGTGGCATAGATCATTGCTGTGATTCTCTCGGGATTGCACACCGTTTTGCTACCTGCATATCTGGCATATCTAACACAAAGCCTGAATTAGTCTTACCCCGATTAACAGGAGTAAGTCAGTGTTTGTTGTACTGGTGCATTGTAATATCTATAATGAAATTTAAAGGCAGATTTGTGGGGAAAAAAATAATGTCCAGGCTTTTTTTCAAACTAAGAAAAAGAATAACAGCTTTAGCTGCAATACTCACCTTATTTGCAGTGCTATCCCCTGCAGACTCATCTCTACAAGATCCAGCATGGGCCCTTTTTCCAGATTGTATGTCCAGTGTCATTCAACCCACTTCCTTTGAGCCCAGGGCATTAAGGACACGTCCTCTGTAAGTGCATCATCGAGCTATCTTATTCCCACAGGTGAGTGCTGCAGAGAATAGCGGTAAGTCATTATGAGAGCAATATTCACGGAGACGGCTGCTCCCCGTCCCTCCACAGCTCATTGCTCCAATGAGCATGAAGGATCAGAGCAGGAGAGATGCTGACTGACAGGCAGCATCTCTCTGCATGGGGAGGAGCAAGAACCAAGCCATCGGCTGTGTTCAGGGGCTCGGTTCTCAGTGCAGAGACGCTGGGAACAGATGCAGCATCGGTCTGATGCTCCATCCAACGAGGTAAGTATGAATCAGGGGCAGACTGACAACTCATGGGGCCCCCGGGCAATAGGAGATTATGGGGCCAAACAGTATACACACACACATACAGTATACATACACAGTATACACCCAGACACACAATATACATACACAGTATACATATATACACACTGAAAAGGTACTGGAGAGGCGGGGCAGCTATAATCCTGGGATTTTTTTTTAAAACACAGATTTTTGGATACTGTCCCTGGTTTTACTGAGGCTGGCAACCCTGATGGGGCCCCCTGGTGCCATGGGGTCCTCGGGCAGTGCCCGAATGGTCAGTCCACCCCTGGTATGAATCTACAAAAAAAACGAAAACCCCAAATTATTTTTTAATGAGTGAAATAAGTATTTGATCCCCTATTAATCAGCAAGATTTCTGGCTCCCAGGTGTCTTCTATACAGGTAACGAGCTGAGATTAAAAGCACTCTCTTAAAGGGAGTGCTCCTAATCTCAGCTTGTTACCTGTATAAAAGACACCTGTCCACAGAAGCAATCAGATTACAATCTCTCCACCACGGCCAAGACCAAAGAGCTGTCCAAGGACATCAGGGACAAGATTGTAGACCTACACAAGGCTGGAATGGGCTACAAGACCATCGCCAAGTAGCTTGGTGAGAGGGTGACAACAGTTGGTGTTATTAATCATAAATGGAAGAAACACAAAATAACTGTCACTCTCCCTCGGTCTGGGGCTCCATGAAAGATCTCACCTTGTGGGGTTTCAATGATCATGAGAACAGTGAGGAATCACTCAGAACTACACGGGAGAATCTTGTCAATGATCTCAAGGCAGCTGGGTACCACAGTCACCAAGAAAACAATTGGTAACACACTACACCGTGAAGGACTGGAATACAGCAGCGCCCACAAGGTCCCTCTGCTCAAACAAGCACATGTACAGCCCCCGTCTGATGATTTCTAATGAACATCTGAATGATTCAGAGGAGAACTGGGGGAAAGTGTTGTGATCAGATGAGATCAAAATCAAGCTCTTTGCCATCAACTCAACTCGCTGTGTTTGGAGGAGGAAGAATGCCGCCTATGTGAACTCCATCCCCACCATCAAACATGGAGGAGAAAACATTTTGCTTTGGGGGTATTTTATGCCAAGGGAAAAAGGACAACATCCCTGCATCAAAGAGACGATGGACGGGGCCATGTACCGTCAAATCTTGGGTGAGAACCTCCTTCCCTCAGCCAGGGCATTGAAAATGGGTCGTGGATGGATATTACAGCAGGACAAAGACCCAAAACACATGGCCAAAGCAACAAAGGAGTGACTCAAGAAGAAGCAGATTAAGGTCCTGGAGTGGCCTAGCCAGTCTCCAGACCTTAATCCAATAGAAAATATGTGGAGGGAGCTGAAGGTTGGAATTATCAGCCTCAAAACATCAAAAACCTAATGACTTGGAGAGGATCGGCAAAGAGGTGTGGGACAAAATCCCTCCTGAGATGTGTACAAACCTGGTGGCCAACTACAAGATACGTCTGACCTCTGTGATGGCCAACAAGGGTTTTGCCACCAAATACAAACTCATGTTTTGCGAAGGGGTCAAATAATTATTTCACTTATTAACCACTTAAGGACCGCCTCCTGCACATATATGTCGGCAGAATGGCACGGCTGGGCACATGCACGTACAGGTATGTCCTGTGCTAGCACCCAGCCGCAGGTCGCGGGCGTGCGCCTGCGGTGCGCTCCCATGACCCGGTCCGGGAACGCGGGACTAGTGGACCCGATCGCCGCTGGAGTCCCGCGATCAGTCACCAGAGCTGAAGAACGGGGAGAGGTCGTGTGTAAACACGGCTTCCCCGTTCTTCACTGTGGCAGTGTCATCGATCGCGTGATCCCTTTTAAAGGGATACACAATTCGATGACGTCACACCTACAGCCACACCCCCCTACAGTTGTAAACACACATTAGGGAACACATAACCCCTTCAGCGCCCCCTTGTGGTTAACTCCCAAACTGCACTGTCATTTTCACAATAAACAATGCATTCTAAAATGTATTTTTTGCTGTGAAAATGACAATGGTGCCAAGAATGTGTCAAAATTGTCTGAAGTGTCCGCCATAATGTCGCAGTCATGAAAAAAATCGCCGATTGCCGCCATTAGTAGTAAAAAAAAAATTTTTGGATAAAAATGCAATAAAAGTATCCCCTATTTTGTAAATGCTATAAGTTTTGCGCAAACCAACCGATAGACGGTTATTGGAATTTTTTTTACCAAAAATAGGTAGAAGAATACGTATCGGCCTAAACTGAGGAAAAAATCTATTTTTTTACATATTTTTGGGGATATTTATTATAGCAAAAAGTAAAAAATATAGAATTTTTTTCAAAATTGTTGCTCTATTTTTGTTTGTAGCGCAAAAAATAAAAACCAAAGAGGGGATCAAATACCACCAAAAGAAAGCTCTATTTGTGTGAAAAAAAGGACGCCAATTTTGTTTGGGAGCCACGTCGCACGACCGCGCAATTGTCAGTTAAAGCGACACAGTGCCGAATCGCAAAACCTGGCCGGGTCTTTCAGCTGCCTAAAGGTCCGGGTCTTAAGTGGTTAAATGTAAATCAATTTATAACTTTTTATAAATGTGTTGTTTTTTTTTTGGAAATGTTGTCCTTTTTAATGCCGAGTACACACGATCGGAGTATTCAATCGATTTTTTCATTGGAATTCCGTTCAAGCTGTCTTGCATACACACTATCAGACTAAATTCCGACCGTACAAAACGCGGTGATGTAAAACACTACAACAAGCCGAGAAAAATTAAGTTCAACGCTTCGGAGCATGCATCGACTTGATTCTGAGCATGCATAGATTTTTCTCTGATGGAATTCCACACAGACTCGGAATTTACGATGAAACAAGTCATCTGACTTTTTTAATCTGAAAATCCGATCGTGTGTATGCAGCATTATTGTTAAAATAAAACTACCATTAAAATTATAGACGGATCATTTCTTTGTCAGTGGGCAAATGTACAAAATCAGCAGGGGGTCAAATACTTTTTTCCCCTCACTGTAGATCTCTCAATTTCCTAAACTGACAGATCACTCCCTCTGTACAGAGCTCTGTGTTGATTATCAACACAGGGCTCTGGGCTATGATCAGACACAGCTGATCAGCAGGTCCTGGGCCTGAATCATTGGCCTGGGCTTACTTACAGGCTCCCGATGTAATCCATCACAGTGGGTGACGGGCCAGGGGAGCGCATGCACGCTCACTAAAGTCAGTAAGTATTCAGTGGTGTATGGGTATGTCACTTTGCCTACACTGGGCACTCGTCCTCGGTGCACAAAAGGCTTGTTCACATGTAAACATCCTGCTAGTTGGATATGATGCTTTATACATATTCTATAACTGCCATTTTCTGCAGGCTTTCAGATGGAATTGCAGCCTCTTGTCACATGATTCTGTGTTGTGCAACCCCCCTCTGTTAAGTTGTAGAATGCCCCCAGGTTCGGTGGAGAACAGTGGATTTAGTCCCTTCCTAGATGCCTAGAGTAACTCTTCAACGTGACACCCATCATAGCGAGAATAATCCAACATCATCACACGTGGCGGGTTTTAAATCATTCATGCTGTCGGGGGAAATGTTTACAGATTTCATAGATTAAAATGATGTAAGTCACATATACAATGGAAAGGAAAATGGAAAACTGGATGCCTTGGCTCTACCAGGAACAGACAAAAGCAAACACGCAATTAGCGCTAATTCAGATTCTGAGGAGCGTGTCAGGAGGCTTGTCTACATAATGAGATGAAACGCGCTGCTCAGATGTACAGGGATTTGTAGAACACCATAGTCATCTGCAATGTGTCCGAGTGTTTACCTAGAGTGTCAGCTCACACTGCTTATCACCTAATCTTATTTCTGTCTTTGACCTTGTTGGGGAGATTTCCTCTCACTTCCTGTCTTCCTGTCGTCCGGCTGACCATGAAGGGTTTTGAAAATACCGTCTTCAGAATGATAGCACGGTCTTCAATTAACCATTATTTCACAAAATATAGCCAATGGCAGGATTAGGAATGGCCAGAAATAGCTCCTTCTTTATGAGTGAGTGAGTAACTTGTATAGCGCTACAAATGCGAACTAAATCGCCGAAAGGCGCTTTTTGCATCCATTGTCACCCTGATCCTTCAAAAGAGGTGGGTCTTTAGTTTTTTCCTAAAAGCCAGATGATTTTCTTCTATGCAGATTTTCTTCCAGCGCCACTTCCCGCATTACATCTCTCCCGCAGACAGGTCCCAATGCGAACCGCTGTGGGTGTCAATACAATGTTAATGACACCCCCAGATCGGTTCACAGATAGCAGTGCAAATTGTGGAATCGGATCGCATTGGGGGAGAACACTCATGCAATCTGATTCCAGTGCGGGAGGAAAAAAAAAAGTCCTTGTACCTTTTTTGTGTGAATCCAATGCGAGTTTAGCCATACAACTGTACAGCTGAACTCTCATTGCACAACAGTGCAGGTGCAGGTGCTAATCACATGCAATGTCTGTGTTCGCTATAGTGTGAACACAGACTCAAACTCATGTTGAGCCCTGGTTCACACTGGGCTGCAGGAGTAAAATCGCGCGCGATTTCAGCTGAAATCGCGCAATTTCACTCCCTCTGGCAGTCCCGATTTTGGCGCGATTTAGGAGACATCTGTGCAGGTTTCTGCACAGATGACAATGTAAATCGCGTCCTGAAAGCACAAAAAGTAGTACAGGAACTACTTTTTGAAATCGGTGCAGCACCGCAGATGCGGCGTCGCACCGATTAGGATGGTGTCATTGCCGGCAATTGCCGCAGATTTGAGATGCGATTTCACATGTGAAATCGCATCTCAAATTGAACTAAATCGTACCCAGTGTGAACCTGGGCTAAATAAGAGTCAGCACACCTGCCATCATTTAAAGTGCCTCTGATTAACCCCAAATAAAGCTCAGCTGTTCTAGTAGGTCTTTCCTGACATTTTCTTAGTCACATCCTACAGCAAAAGCCATGGTCTGCAGAGAGCAGCTTCCAAAACATCAGAGGGATCTCATTGTTAAAAGGCATCAGTCAGGAGAAGGGTACAAAAGAATTTCCAAGGCATTATTCATACCATGGAACACAGTAAAGACAGTCATCATCAAGTGGAAAAAATATGGCACAACGGTGACATTACCAAGATTCCAGTGCGGGGAAAAAAACAGTCCCTGCACCTTTTTTTGTGCGAATCCAATGCATGACATACAATTGTCTGAACTTACAGCACAGACAGCATGTTCAGCAAGGCAGTGTGGGTGCATCAGCAATATCTGGTTCGCTACAGTGTGAACCCGGGCTCATTGTTAGTAACCTGGTAGGCAGTAATCGTGTGAAAGAAATGCAAAAGATTGGTTATTCTGAAGACAATCGATTGATTGACTTCAGTACAAAGCCTTCCCATAGACCAATCCTCAAACTACGGCCCTCAGGTGTTGTAGAACTACACATCACATTAAGGCAGTAACACACTGCATTCACAGACATACTAGGCATGATGGGAATTGTGTTCCTGAACTGGAGGGCCAGTGAAGACCCATGCCAAGACAGTGGTTCTCAATCTTCAGTGTTGTCTAGATCGACCGATAATCGGCTGGCCGATATATGGAATTTTGCGTTTTTTAAAATCGGCATCGGCCGATTTTTGCTGTAAGAAACGATTTTTTTTTTTTTAACTTGTGTAGAAGGTGTTTAACCATTTAAACATTACCAAGATTCTGGAAAATCAGAACCCCCAAACATTATATATATTTTTTTGCGAAATAAAATAGGGGAAAAAAACAGTCATTTTTTTGGGAAAAAATATGCCTGCACCTTTTTTTGTGCTTGTTGTGTTTAAATGTAAGAAATGTTTTGAATCCACTTCCGATGCGAGTACCTTTCAGAGGGGGGGCATACAATTTGCTCCCTCTTTGTATGGCTGAACTTACATTGCACAGACATCGCATGTGATCAGCACCGCAGTGTGGGTGCGAATCACATACAATGTCTGTGTTCGCTACAGTGTGAACCCGGGCTCAATCTGGTTGGTAGTAACCTGGTAGGCAGTAATCGTGTGAAAGAAATGCAAAAGATTGGTTATTCTGAAGACAATCGATTGATTGACTTCAGTACAACCAGCCTTCCCATAGACCAGGGATCCTCAAACTACGGCCCTCCAGGTGTTGTAGAACTACACATCACATTAAGGCATTGTAACACACTGACATTCACAGACATGACTAGGCATGATGGGAATTGTAGTTCCTGAACAACTGGAGGGCCATAGTTTGAAGACCCATGCCATAGACCAGTGGTTCTCAATCTTCTAGTGTTGTGACCCCTTGATAAAATTTCCCAAGTTGTGGGGTCCCCTAACAGTAAAATTATTTTCATAGCGTGGGTTGTCGGCACCCAAGGCAAGACAAGTATTTTGCACGCCTAACCCACAGACATTTAGCGCTACACGAGTCCTTTTAATGGCAACTATAATAACAGGTAATGTAACTCGCTGTGTCTCCGGCTTCACTGTGTCTTCAACTTTATGGTATCTTGTAGCAGTGACACATATGCCAAAATCAGGAGATAGGGTCTCCTCTAGCACCTCCCACTTCACATTTCTCATCAGTCAGCTGACCTCTAGTCTCTGCCCCTCAGCCATGCAGTATACTGAATGGGCACCTGCGAAGAGGCTGACTGGGCGGCTGCGGGCTCCAGAAACAGCCCAGCTGGCCAGCCACAGGCTCCAGGGAGCCCTGCTGGGTGGCCGCAAAAAGCCTGGGAGAGCGGTGTGAGCTTCAGGGAACAGCCCAGGTTTTGGGGACCCCTGGCAAATCACCATTCGACCCCTGAGGGGGTCCCGACCCCCAGGTTGAGAACCACAGACGGATTAAAATTCCAATCTGCATCTCACAGCAGAATTTTCAGCTTTTGACTGGAGAGTGCACCTTTAACTGCATCAGTCAATGGAGTACTGAGAAAGTTTCTCAGCTCTTCTGGGTTTCCTGCCTCCTTATCCATTCACACTTATCCAAACTGTGTAGTTAACCAAACAAGACCAACAAAGGGAAAATAATGTACAGTCTACCACTTGTTTGTACAGAACAATTTATTTTAGATAGGAAAGTGTTCCTTCCAATGTCACAGTATGAAATCACCATACTCTCTAGGTGGCAGCAGGGTTCAGCCCCTGACACAGGAGTTCTGGGAATATTTATGTAGTGTTCCTAGATTATCAAACATTCTATTTGCGGTATGCAATACAAGTAGGGACACTATATACTGTAAGGCAAGCCATAGATGATTAGATGTTTTTCTACTGTAAGCCATGGCCGACTGTGTTGTTGGGGGACTCCCTTTCGCAGCACGATTGTATTCTGCCGGCTGGGAGCCATCCCTGCAAGCAGAACACAATGATTACTGCTAGCGGGTATAGCCGCCGACAGTAAGCGTATAGATAAAATCTGACACGCTGGTTGTACTAAAGTCAATCGATGGATCGACTTCAGTACAACCAGACTGCACATATATGGATTAAATGCCGGCTATTCCAGCTGAAGAAAAACAGCCCCAAAGCATGATGCTGCCACCACTATGCTTCACAGTGGGTATGGTGTTCTTTCTGTGATGTGCAGCGTTGTTTTTGCGCCAAACATATCTTTTGGAATTATAGCCAAAAAGTTCAACCTTGGTTTCATCAGGCCATAACATTTTCCCACATGCTTTTGGGAGACTTCAGATGTGTTTTTGCAAAATTTAGCCGGGCTTGGATTTTTTTTCTTCGTAAGAAAAGGCTTCCGTCTTGCCACTCTACCCCATAGCCCAGACATATGAAGAATATGGGAGATTGTTGTCACATGTACCACACAGCCAGTACTTGCCAGATATTCCTACAGCTTCTTTAATGTTGCTGTAGGCCTCTTGGCAGCCTCCCTGACCAGTTTTTTTTCTTCTTTTCATCAGTTTTAGAGGTATGTGCAGTTCTTGGTAATTTTGCGGTTGTGCCATATTTTCTCGACTTGATGATGACTGTGTTCCATGGGAGATCTAATGCCTTTGAAATTCTTTTGTACCCTTTTTCTGACTGATACCTTTTAACAATGAGATCCCTCTGATGCTTTGGAAGCTCTCCGAGGACCATGGCTTTTGCTGTAGGATGCGACTAAGAAAATGTCAGGAAAGACCTACTAAAACAGCTGAACTTTACTTGGGGTTAATCAGAGGCACTTTAAATAATGGCAGGTGTGTACTGACTCCTATTTAACATAAGTTTGAATGTGATTGCTTAATCCTGAACACAGCTACATCCCCAGTTATAAGAGGGTGTGCACACTTATGCAACCACAATATTTTAGTTTTTCATTTTTAGCCCCCCAAAAGATTTCAGTTTGTTTTTCAATCAAGTTGTACAGTTTATTGGTCACATTAAAGGTGGAAAATGTTCTG
The DNA here is from genome assembly GCA_029574335.1 of Rana kukunoris. Taxonomy (NCBI): domain Eukaryota; kingdom Metazoa; phylum Chordata; class Amphibia; order Anura; family Ranidae; genus Rana; species Rana kukunoris. The sequence goes on from CM056053.1 coordinate 10,995,318, forward strand.
AAATGATTTATCTTTGTCTCATTTTTTTACATCACAGAAACCTGACATTTTAACAGGGGTGTGCAGACTTTGTATATCCACTGTAGGTGATCAGTGGAGAAAGAATTCCCTTTACAGGTGTATGGGTGGTCAGTGGAGAAGGTCCATTCATATAGGTGTATACAGTATGTTGTCAGAAGTGAAGGTACTTCTAATACAGGTTCTACCAGAAATTTCTAGGGATTCTTCAGCCATGAGCAGTTTCTGCCTCTCCAATTATTAACTGTTGACCAATTGACCAACTTCTCTTTGACCACCATTCTAAGAAGGTGTATATGTGGTGAGTGGAAACGGTCTTCTTTTTTAGGTAGTCAGTGGAGAAGGCCCTTCCTTTATAGGTGTTTATTGGTGGTCAGTAGCAACAGTCTTCTTATAGGTGTATATGTGATCAGTGGAGAAGGTCCTTTATAAGTGTATGGTTGGTTAGTGGAGAAGGTCCTTCTTCTACAGGTGTACAGTATATGTGCTCAGTGAAAATGGTCTTCTTTTATAAGTACTCAATGTAAAAGGTCATTCCTTTATAGGTGTATGGGTGATCAGCGGTGAGGGTCCTTCTTATACAGGTGTATACAGTAGAATCAGTCTTCTTTTTTATAGGTAATCAGTGGAGAAGGTCCTTCCTTTATTGGTGTATGGGTGGTCAGTGGAAAAGGTCCTTTTTAATACAGGCTTTTATGTGGTCGGTGGAAACAATCTTCTTTTATAGGTAGTCGGTGGAGAAGGAACTTTCTTTATCGGTGTATGGATGGTCAGTGGAGAAGATCCTTTTTATACAGGTGTACAGTATATGTGGTTAATGGAAACAATCTTCTTTTATAGGTAGTCAGTGGAGAAGGTCCTTCCTTACGTGTGAAGCCCCGTACACACGGCTGAGGTTCTCGGCAGAAACCAGCGAGAACCTCGCTGGGAGCCGCATTCTGCTGAGAACCTCGGCCGTGTGTACGCTCTCGGCGAGCCCCGCCCGTCGGGAAACCCGTCGAGCAAATAGAGAACAGGTTCTCTATTTGCTCGACGGCCCGTCGGGATGAATGGCTGGTTGCCTTTCCCGACCGGCGGGTTGCCGATTCTGACGGCCGGCAGAGAACCTCGACGGGCGGAACGATGTGTTCCGCCCGTCGAGGTTCTCTGCCGTGTGTACGGGGCCTAAGGGTGATCAGTTAAGAAGGTCTTCTTATATAGGTGTATATGTGGCCAGTGGAGAAGGTTCTTTCTTTATAGGTGTATGGGTGGTCAGCGGGGAAGGCCCTTCTTATATTGGTGTATAGGTGGCCAGTAGAGAAGGTCCTTCTTTTAAAGGTGTATGGGTGGTCAATGGAGAAAGGCCTTCTTATACAGTTGTATATGTGGTCAGTAGAGAAGGTCCTTCTTTTAAAGGTGTATGGGTGGTCCATGGAGAAAGGCCTTTTTATACAGTTGTATATGTGGTCAGTGGAGAAGGTCCTTCCTTTATAGGTGTATGGGTGGTCAGTGGAGAAGGCTCTTCCTATACTGGTGGTGTATAGGTGATCAGTAGAGATGGTCCTTCCTTTATAGGTGTATGGGTGGTCAATGGAGAAAGTCCTTCTTATATAGGTTTATACTGTATGTGGTCAGTGGAGAAGGTGCTTCCTTTATAGGTGTATGGGTGGTCAGTGGAAAAGGCCCTTCTTATACTGGTGTATAGGTGATCAGTGGAGAAGGGCCTTTTTAGAATCATGGTCAAAGGGAAGAATGTCCCCATTGGTGTCAACAGTTATCAATTGGAGAGGCAGAAACTGCTCATAGCTGACGAATCCCTAGAAAGTCCTGGAGGAACCCTACAGTTTATGGAACCCTGGTAGAGAAAGGCTGCCCAAGGCAATGAGAGATTTTCTGGATCAACCATCTATGGTGTCTTCTCTTATAATTAATAATAGCCAGTTATTTTCTTTGCATTTTAAAATAATCTACGGAGTTGTGTAGAGCTAGCGCCTGTGGAAGTCTGTTGTGTATTTTCATTCATACTGTAAAGAAGCCTTTGCGTATGCTAAACCTCTTCCTCTAGGTACAGAGAGCCCCCTTGTCAGGTAAACGACCTGTTCCCAAACTTGAAATAAGGTTGAGGTGCACGTTTCTCGATTAATGGTCTTAAAGCGGAGGTTCACCCTAAAAAACATGCATGTACCATTACATTCAGCATACTTCCGACATGTACAGTATGCTGTACAGTATGCCAACTTGAAGTCCGCTCTATATGGCGCCTGAGCAGTCAGCGCCGTATAGAGCTGACTCCCAGTTCGGCTATTTTCGGAACGCGTGACGCGTCTTATCCGCACGTCAATCATCCAGGCTAAGTCCCAGATAACACTACGCCTCTTCATAGGAACGCCTACCCCCTAGCGGGAGTGAGAACCCGGAAGCCGGGTGGAAAAGAACAATAAGACGGTATGTACAGCGGAAAAAAAAAACAGCATACTATACATGTCGGAAGTATGCTGAATGTAATGGTAGATACATGTTTTTAAGGTGAACCTCCGCTTTAAAGTGAATGGCCCCTCTTCTGTTGGTTCTGCTTCTTCGGTCACAGCTGGGATCTGGGATACAGTATAAGGGTTGTCTTGCACCCAGTGATGCTTCTTTTTCATAAGCCTTAGTTATGCACAAGCAAAGAGCCGAAAGTTGACAGGAAGTGCCAGAAACAATCGCAGACACTGTACACAAAACGCCTCAACACAGGAAACTTCTGAGTTTTTATATAATAAATCTGTTGTATAAATAAAGATATGTACATTACATCGGCAGTTCCGGCCCTGCCAAGAAAACACACAGTTTGCCGCTACATGTTTATACAAATGAAATCACCCGCCCTTGTGCGAACATTAAACAAAAGCCACAATTGGCAAACAGGTTAAAAGGGAGCATTTATCAAAAGTCATAACAGCAAAGGAGTTATAAAAAAAGGTCAGCCGCGTATAAAAGGAGAAATATGATTTTATTTACAGACCTCCAAGGGGCAATAGGTAGAGCAGAAGCTTTAAAGGGGAACTTGACAAATGGTTTGGGACCAATTTTATAACAACGTTTTTTCATGTCTATATGTTATAAATTCTTGTTTTAAATCTGTTTTTACTGTATGTTAGATAATGGGGTTGATTTACTTAAGACGAGTTGACTGTGCACTTTGCAATGCAGTTGCACTCATTTTGCACAGAGCCTGGTAATTTTGGAGAATCTTAATTTTGTAAAGAATAACCAATCGGGTGCAGGGAGAATAAAAAAAACAAAACTGGTTGATCGCTTCCATGCCACGCCACATTGATGCAGTAATTCATGCAAAATGAGCCGTGACCAAGTACTGAACTGAGTGCATACTATAGTGTACATATTTTTTCAGTAAACCAACGATTCTCTATTAAAAATCCTATTTTTTTTATTGGTCTTTTGTAATATTCCAATTTTCTGAGATACTGAGTTTTGGGTTTTCACTAGCTGTAAGCCATAATCATGAAAATTTAAAAGAAGAAAGAAAAAAAATGCTTGAAATATATCACTCTGTGTGCAACGCTGCATTTATATAAAATATAAGAGTTTCACTTTTCGAATTGAATTACTGAAATAAAAACTTTTGATGATATTCTAATTTTATGAGATGCCCCTGTATACAGGGGCAGTCACAAGATCGATGTTCCATAAAGAAGAGGGCATAGTGACAATCTGTCTTACAAACCTGAAACCAAAGAGAGCGAGGTCATGGAAAACAGAGACTAAAACATATTAAAGTGAAGTTCCACCCAAAAGTGGTAGCTCCGCTTATCTGACTCCTCCCCTCATATGGCACCTTTTGGGGGGGGGGGGGGGCGGTTACCTGTTTTTGACAGGCACTTGTCCCCAATTCCAGGAGGGTGGAGAGCGTGCCGCGATCACCTGTGAAGTTTGGCCCCCACTCCTTCCCCAGCCGCCGGGCCATTCAGGAAGAGCAGTGAGCTTTGCGCATTCACAGTAGGGAACCGGATGTGAAGCATCAAGACTTCACTGGCGGGTTCCCTTACTACGAATGGCGGCAGCAGCACCAGAGAGCAGATGGAAACATCAGCTGGGATGCCAACATCGCTGCATTCCAGGAAAGGCGAGAGTAGCTGCTGACCTTCATTTTTTTTGCTGGGTTGGGGGCAGAACTCCTCTTAAAAGGGTAAGTTCACCTTTACAGAATAATCTGACCCCCTCCTCTTCCCCCCCCCCCCCCCGGTCCCGCTGACCTGGACCGTGGCAATCTCCCATTCTGAGCCGCGGTATATCCCCGGCTTAGAAATCCCCTGAGCTGAATGTCCAAAATGTACGTCGCCAGGAGGGATGTTTCGGAGCATTCTAATTGGTCAGTGCCATCACATGGGTGGCGCCGACCAATCAGCAGCCGCATAACCTGTCCTATGAGCTATGGAGAAGATGCCAAGGGGATTTCTAAGTCCCGGAATACTGACGCGCATATACCGGGGCTAAAGCCTTGTAAACACGGCCAAGAATCTCATCAGGAAAAAACTCGTCTGTTTTCCCGACGAGATTCCTGGCAAGCTTTCTTGCTCGCCGTGTGTACAGACACGCCATTCAAAAGAACCGCCGTTCTTTTGAATGGCAAGAACGCAGTGACGTCATCGACTATGACGAGCATGCGCTCGCTCGTCACATTCGATGCCGTCGCCGCCACCTTGCTTCACCCTACTTATGCCGTGGAAGCTACCACGCATGCATCAAAGTAATTTCGAGCATGCGTGGGTTTCCGCGGCGACAGGTAAGTATACAGACGCTCAGGTTTCTCGTCGGGGAACAAGCCAACAAAAATTCCTGGCGAGAAAATAGAGAGCAGGATTTATATTTTTCTTGTCGAGATTCCCGGCAGTTTTCCCGACGAGAAAACCATACACACACACGGTTTTCTCTGCAAAAAGCTCTCCCAACCGTGCGTGTATATGAGGCTTTAAAACAGGAGATTGTCGCGGGGGGCTAGCAGGGGGTCCTGTGTAAGTTCACCTTACAGATTTTTCTGTAAAGGTGAACTTACACTTTAAGTAGTGGTTTCAGGACTATTGAGAAGAAACAAAAACACATTGATGCAAGGTGGGACATGACATTTACAAATATGCTTTTATATTTCTGATAGGAGTTTATCTTGAAACTCTCTTCTGCTTCACCCTATTTTTACAGTAAAACCCACCTTTAGAATAGAGGAGCCACAGAAGCAATACAACCTGACCCATCCAGGTTGGCTCCTCATAAACCAGCTTCTACCGCAGAGAAAGGGTAAACCATTATGACAAGAGTACTTCAAAGGCAGCTTTCACTTCTTCAGATCCTGCAAGTTTATTGAAAGTGCAGTTATCCTTTAAATCTGTCACCTTCTGCTATTCAAGAACCGAATCCAACTTGAAATAAAGTAAACTAAATCTAAAAGGCTCAATCACAGCCAAAAAAATACCCTCGCCCCGTGCCAAGCCCACACACGGCGAAGAAAATCTATTGCATAAGCTACTCTTTTTTTTTTTTCTATTTAAATTGATTTTGAAAACTTTGTTGCAACCTAAGCAACTCACCTAGGAAGCTGATAATAGACACATTCATTAAAAGTTCTCCGCATAATGAACAACGGTGAGCTGACGAGCGATGGAATGCGAGGAAAGAAAATAATTACAGTAAATACTAATTAGAGGAATCACGGTGGTGAAAATAAATATTACAAGCTATGACTACATGCCAAGAATCTGAAACACAGCGAGCTCTGTGAGGTCTGAAGAGAATTTACTTTATAATCATACAAACATGGATGTGGCGGCCAAAGACCTGCAAAGATGATGCTTCAAAAACAAGAGTGGTGACGACTTCGCTCCTTGGGAAATGCCAAGGCCTGGTGTATAGAAACCCGAACAATCAACTTCTTTTATTTGCTCCTCTTTGGTTTGTTAACCGCTTGCCGACCGCCGCACGACCATTTACATCGGCAGAATGGCACGGCTGCGCAAAGGGACGTGGGCGCACGTCCGCCACGTGCTCCGTGAGTTTGACCGCGGATCCCGCGGACCTGATGTCTGCCGGGTGACCCGTGATCGTGTCACGGAGCGGCAGAACGGGGAGATGCCTATATAAACAAGGCATTTCCCTGTTCTGCCTAGCAACATGACAGAGATAGACTGCGCCCTGTCATTAGGAGCAGTGAGTTAGAATCACTCCCTAGGACACACTTATCCCCTTGATCGCCCCTTAGTGTTTACCCCCTTCCCTGCCAGTGTCATTTACACAGTAACCAGTGCATTTTTATAGCACTGATCGCTGTATAAATTACAACGGTCCCAAAATAGTGTCAAAAGTGTCCGATGTGTCCGCCATAATGTCGTGGTCACGATAAAAGAAAATCAGTTTTATGGCATTTTTATTATAATTATTTTTTTATTAGTAATCGCCGCCATTACTAATAAAAGAAAAATGCCATAAAACTATCTTGTAGACGCTCTGGCCCAGATTCAGATAGAATTAGATTATCGTAGAGTATCAGAAATACACTACGCCGCCGTTTTTTACCTGGCTCTATGTGGAATCCAGGTAGATTTTGTCCAGTAAACGACGGCGGCGTAGTGTATTTCTCCCGTCGCAATCCATCTACGCGAGTAGGGGGCGTGAAGCATTTAAAATAGGCGCGTTCCCGCGGCGATCGAACTGCGCATGCTCCGTTCGCAAATTTCCCGCCGTGCATTGCGCGAAATCACGTCGTTACGTCATTTTTTCTTGAGTAGCGTCGTTTACGGAGATTCCTATTCCCGAACGAGTTACGTAAAAAAATATAAAAATATTTTAAATTCGACGCGGGAACGACGGCCATACTTAACATGGGCTACGCACCGTTAGACCAGCAAAAAGCTCCTCTAACAGTACGTATAAAAAAATAGACGAAAGCGATTGCGAAGACCGCTCGTATCTTCGTGGATCGCCGTAAAAACTCATTTGCATATCCCGACGCATGAAAACGACGCGAACTCCTCCCAGCGGCCGCAAAAATATCGCAGCGTAGATCCGAAGGCTTACGAGGACGTAAGCCTCTCGGATCGAAACCCGAAGCCGCCGTATCATGGTTTGAGGATTTAAACTAGTGATACGGCGCGCCAAATTTGAAATTACTCCTGTCCTGTGAATCTGGGCCTATAACTTTAGCGCAAACCGGTCAATATACGCTTATTGAAATTTTTTTACCAAAAATATGTAGAAGAATACGTATCGGCCTAAACTGAGAAATACTTTTTTTTTTTTTGGGGGATACTGATCAGGCTGCATTGATGGGCAATGAAGAGGCTCCAAATGGGCAAAGATCAGGCTGCATTGATGGGCAACGGTGAGGCTGCAGATGGGCACTGATCAGGCTGCATTGATGGGCAATGATGAGGCTTCAGATGGGCACTAATCAGGCTGCATCGATGGGCAATCGTGAGGCTGCAGGTGGGCACTGATCAGGCTGCATTGATGGGCACTGGTGAGATTGCAGATGGGCACTGGTGAGTCTGCAGATGGGCACTGACCCTTATTTGGCTTCAAAGTTCTTTATTTAAAATGTAACCTATTTTCCTGAGACTTCCCTCTTAAAATAAAAGCGCTTGTTACCTAAAAAAAATGGATCCTATTCCTTTAAATCTTATTATACAGCACAGTGCTTGTGCTGTGTAATTTGGCCCCCTGTAACACCTGAAAAATCTGTCTGATCCTAACAATTTCTGTCCTCTCCCTGTAAAATGTCCACTGTATATCATGGCTTCTGAGCCCTGACACTGTGGTCAGATTACGTGCCTCCGTCATCCACAGCTCTCCTGTCTCTCCTCTGTCCTCTCCCCCTCCCTCCCCCTCCCTCCCTCCCTGCCTGTCAGCTCTGTGTCCGTGCCCGCCCCCTCCTCCTCCCCTCCTGCTGCTAAAATGACAGTTTATTTTTCCCACTATCCTCTCTGTTTATTAATGTAACGTGCTCCAGTGTCTGTGCCTTACAAAAATAATGCAGCTATATGCCTAATTTAAGAGCGCTGCTTGGCATGAATGTGACCGTCCGGTTCTCTCCTCCTGACTAACGTCAGTGAGGGAATGTGGGCCCCTACCGCTGCAGCCGTTAGGCCGAGCAAGGAGAGAGCCAGCCGGTCACATGAGCACCGAGCAGCGCTCTGAAATGAGGTATATAGCTGCATTTTTTTTATAATGCACAGACACAGGGCAGATTACATTATTAAACAGAGAGCATCAAGTGAATTGCATATACTTGGTTAAAGAGGAAGTAAACCCTGATGGGTTTTGCTTTCTCTTTTACTCCCCACAAAGACTGTTAAAAGCATAATGGACTAGTATGCATCACATACTAGCCCATTATGTGACACTTACCTGCAAACGAATCCAGCGCTGTCCCCTGCGCAGGCTGCGCCCATGTTCTCACTCCTCTTCCTTCTGGGGCTGCGGACTCCGGGTTCTGTGATTCGCCTGAGCCGAGTAACGTCGCACATGCGTGCGGGAGCCCCCGGAAATGGCACAGTCCAACTGAAGCAATGGCACGACATGCAGTTGCTTCAGTGCGCATGTGTCGATGTCTTCGGCACATGCAGATATAGGGGGATATCGCCTAAACCATGCAGGTTTATGAGATATCCAGGTAATCCTTATTATAGGCTTATCTGTAGCAAAAAGTGGTATGTAAGGGTTTACAACCAGGTTAACAACCACTTTAAGGTGCAGGTTATATGCCGATAAATATGGTAGTTATGACGGTCGGGTGCCTTCAAGCTTTTGGCCATATAGTCCAGACCCCTTTAAGGCATTTGTCCATAGACAATGGGCTAGATTCAGGTAGAAGAGCGTAACTTTGTGCGGGCGTAGCGTATCCTATTTACGTTACGCCTCCGCAACTTTTACAGGCAAGTGCTGTATTCACAAAGCACTTGCGTCCAAAGTTACGGCGGCGTAGCGTAAATGGGCCAGCGTGACCGCACCCAATTCAAAATAGGCAGGTAGGGGGCGTGATCCATGTAAATGAATCGTGACCCAACGTAATTGATGCTTTTTCCGAACGCCACATGCACCGTCCGTGGACGTATCCCAGTGCGCATGCTCAAAATTACGCCGCAACTACTCATTGGTTTCGACGTGAACGTAACTTACCCAAAGCCCTATTCGCGAACGTTTTACACCAACGACGTAAACGTCGGAAAATTCTACGCCGGCCCAAAATCCATACTTAACATTACGTACGCCTCATATAGCAGGGGTAACTTTACGCCGACTTACGCTTATGCAAACGACGTAAAAAAATACGCCTGTACGTTCGTGAATCGGCGTATCTAGCTTATTTGCATATTTGACGCGTAAATCGACAGAAACGCCACCTAGTGGCCAGCGTAAATATGCAACTAAGATACGACGGCTTAAGAGACTTATGCCAGTCGGATCTAAAACAAATCTATGCGTAACTGAGGCCACGTACACACGAGGAGACATGTCCGCTGAAACTGGTCCGCAGACCAGTTTCCGCGGACATGTCCGATCGTGTGTACGGCCTAGAAGACAGGTTTCCAGTGGACAAAAGTTTCTCAGCATGCTTAGAAACTTCCCTGCTGGAAACCTGTCCGTCGGACATGTCCGCTGGTTAGTCCAGCGGACCGAAATCCCGCGCATGCGTCGAATTGATTCGACGCATGCGTGGAAGCATTGAACTTCCTGGATTGAGGACGTCGGTGACTTCTACGTCACCGCGTTCTCTGTCCGCGGGGATTTTGGACTGATGGTGTCATCGGACATGTCTCCTCGTGTGTACAGGGGCTAAGAATCAGGCGCATAGATACGACGCCGCTCACTCAGAGTTACGACGGCGTATCTGGAGATCCGCTGACGCAACTCGTTCCTGACTCTGGCCCAATGGCTGTACATTGATGGAAACAATTATAGGACTAGACCACTATAGATCCAAGGTCCATGTTGCAGTGTAGATGCTTTGCTAGCAGGCTGGCTTCCTATCGCAGACATAAAGGAACCAGGAGCTGTTCAGCAGCTTATCTGATCTCCGTCTACATTCCCTTCCTTTCTCTTGGAGCAAAGGAAGTCATTTACAGGAAAACATCGGGGATGGAGATGTGAAGACCCTCATACATCAAGCTGACAGGTCCTCAACTGAAAGTGACAGATTGCCGGTGCACATTTCACAAATCTCATCTAATATCCATAACATCCAAATCATCATTACCGGCACAGAGACAAGAGACGCGCTGCTGATATGTCACTGCGAAGATATGTCCTTAAAAATTCCAAAACAACGTCCGACGTATAGAAATCATATATACAGTACTTGCTTAAGGCGGATATGTAACGAATTGTTCATTTTAAAACCAAAGTGTATGCAAATCCCTTTCACATCCCATAAGTTGGGAAGACGATCGGTAAACGATTTTGGAAAGAATCGCAGCGATCAAAGTAGCAGAAATATTGGGCCAGATCCACAAAAGTATCTCCGTATTTTAAAATCTGCGCCGGCGTATCTTTGTTTTGTATCCACAAAACAAGATACGCCGGAATTTTGCTTAGATACGACTGACGTAAGTCTATTACGCCGTCGTATCTAAGTTGCATATTTACGCTGGCCGCTAGGGGCACTTCCGTAGAATATGCAAATGAGCTAGATACACCAATCCACGAACATACTTGCGCCCGGCGCTGTTTTTTTACGTCGTTTGCGTAAGTCGTTTTCCGGCGTAAAGTTACCCCTGCTGTATAGAGGTGTACGCAATGTTAAGTATGGACGTCGGGACAGTCACGTCGAAAGCATTGACTATTTGCGACGTGATTTTGCGCATGCGCACTGGGATACCTCCACGGAAGGCGCAGGCGCCGTTCAAAAGACATCATTTACGTGGGGGTCACAAAGATTTTACATAAATCACGCCCACATATTCCACATTTGAATTACGCGGGGCCACAGTTTGGAGACCAGGTATCTTTATCGGCGATAACAGTAATCATTTTGCTGCATTTATGTTTTTCTTTGATACATACCAGGTGAGCGTGTGAAGAATTCTGTTGTACTTTTTCTACCCTATTAACCACTTAAGGACCGTCGCAAGACGATATAGGTCGACAGAATGGCACAGCTGAGCACAAGGGCGTACATGTACGTCCCCTTTAAGAACCCAGCCGTGGGTCGCGAACGGACCTGCGGATCCTATCGCCGCCAGTGTCCCGCGATCGGGTCACAGGAGCTGAAGAACGGGGAGAGGTGAGTGTAAAAAAACCTTTTCCGTTCTTCTCTGTGGCAGTTTTACTGATAGTTGGTTCCCTGTCATAGGGAACGAAGATCAGTGAGGTCACACGTTCAGCCACGCCTCCCTACAGTAAGAAACACACAATAGGACACACTTAACCCCTCCTGCGCCCCCTAGTGGTTAACTCCTTCACTGCCAGTGTCATTTTCACAGTAATCAGTGCATTTTTATAGCACTTTTCGCTGTGAAATTGACAATGGTCCCAAAAATGTGTCAAAAGTGTCCGAAGTGTCCGCCATAATGTCGCAGTCATGAAAAAAATCGCTGATCGCGGCCATTACTAGAAAAAATGCCATAAAGCTATCCCCTATTTTGTAAACGCTATAACTTTTGCGCAAACTAATCAATAAACGCTTATTGCATTTTTTTTACCAAAAATATGTAGAAGAATACGTATTGGCCTAAACTGAGGGAAAAAAAACATGTATATCGTTTTTGGGGATATTTATTATAGCAAAAAGTAAAAAATATATATATATTTTTTTTTTAATGGTCGCTCTGTCGATTTTTGTTTATAGCGCAAAAAAACACCAAAAGAAAGCTCTATTTGTAAGAAAAAATGGACGCCAATGTGTTTGGGAGCCACGTCGCACCACCGCGCAATTGTCAGTTAAGGTGACGCAGTGCCGAATCGCAAAATGGGGCCAGGTCCTTTACATGCCTAAAGGTCCGGGTCTTAAGCGGTTAAGACAGCGAGGCTCTCTAATTTTTATTTAAGTACAGCGTTGCATGACCGCGCAATTGCTAAAGTAACAAAGTGCCGAATAACCAAAAATGACCTGGTCATAATGGGGGGGGTAAAACCTTATGGAGGTCAAGTGGTTGAAGGGGACAACAAGGCGAGCGGTAAGGGGATGCCATGGCAGGCGGTACAGGGACGCCAGGGCGGACGGTAAGGGGACGCCAGGGCGGGCGGTAAGGGGATGCCAGGGAGGGCGGTAAGGGGATGCCAGGGAGGGCGGTAAGGAGATGCCAGGGTGAGCAGTAAGGAAATGCCAGGGCGGGCAGTAAGGGGACGCCAGGGCGGGCAGTAAGGGGACACCAAGGCGGGCGGTAAGGGGACACCACAGGAGGCGGTAATGGGATGCCAGGGCGGGCGGTAAGGGGACGCCAGGTTGGGAAGTAAGGGGACGCCAGGTTGGGAAGTAAGGGGATGCCAGGTTGGGAAGTAAGGGGACGCCAGGTTGGGAAGTAAGGGGACGCCAGGTTGGGAAGTAAGGGGACGCCAGGTTGGGAAGTAAGGGGACGCCAGGTTGGGAAGTAAGGGGACGCCAGGTTGGGAAGTAAGGGGACGCCAGGTTGGGAAGTAAGGGGACGCCATGGTGGGCAGTAAGGAAACACCAGGGCGGGCAGTAAGGGAACACCAGGGCGGGCAGTAAGGGAACACCAACGCGGGCAGTAAGGGGATGCCAGGGCGGGCGGTAAGGGACACCAGGGAGAGCAGTAAGTGAACACCAGGGCGGGCAGTAAGGGAACACCAAAGCGGGCAGTAAGGGGATGCCAGGGCGGGCGGTAAGGGACACCAGGGAGAGCAGTAAGTGAACACCAGGGTGGGCAGTAAGGGAACACCAAAGCGGGCAGTAAGGGGATGTCAGGGCGGGCGGTAAGGGACACCAGGGAGAGCAGTAAGTGAACACCAGGGTGGGCGGTAAGGTTATGCCAGGGTGGGAAGTAAGGGGACGCCAGGGCGGGCGGTAAGGGGATGCCAGGGCGGGCGGTAAGGGACACCAGGGAAAGCAGTAAGTGAACACCAGGGTGGGCGGTAAGGTGATGCCAGGGTGGGAAGTAAGGGGACGCCAGGGTGGGCGGTAAGGGGATGCCAGGGCGGGCGGTAAGGGGATGCCAGGGCGGGCGGTAAGGGACACCAAGGAAAGCAGTAAGTGAACACCAGGGTGGGGGCGGTAAGGTGATGCCAGGGTGGGAAGTAAGGGGACGCCAGGGCGGGCAGGAAGGGGTTAAAAAAAATATAGGGGAGAAATGAGAGGGTGTCAGTGTTACCAAACAGGAAAGCCCAACCTACAAAGGTAATTTCTCTTCCTCACACTGAAGTGTTGCTGTAAAACGGTTTATCGTGTCATGTAAAATTGCTCAGTGACAGGTTTACATTTCGGCACGCCGGATGAGCCATTTCAAGTTCTGGGTGAAGAAAAGCTTATGGAGACATAACAAAGGCCTGGATCAGCCACAAAGAGCTTTTCAAGGATTTAAGGTTCATTAATAAATACTTAACACTCGCTCCAGATAAGATCTGGTGTTGTGCTGTTTGCAGGCCATGCGTTCCACAACAACGTGTCTTATACACAGCCGGACGGATACGCAGCGTGCCTTTCTGCAAATCACAAGAGCCAAATCTGTTAAAGCTGAAGTTTCATCTGCCTATAAAATCCAGTTATTATATTTTTAAAAATTATTGTAGCGCTACCCCTGCAGGGGCTGCTGGTACCTGGCTCTCCTATTGCTGCACAGCCGGGCAACACACATTTTTCACTGGCATCCACGCACAACAAACCAGTCCCTGGGCTGGTGTTTGTTGTTTTTATTAAAGCGGGTGTCCAGCGAATTTTTTTTTAAACATTGTAGCTGCTGACTTTTAAAAAGCACACTTACCTGTCCAGGGTGCCTGCGATGTCGAGGCCGAACCATCCTCTGGATCGGGTCCCAGTGCCTCCATTCCAAGTAAGGGAAACAGGCAGTGGAGCCTTGCGGCTTCACTGCGAATTTCCTACTGCGCATGCGCGAGTTGCACTGCGCTTTGTGAATGGTCAGCTGTCTTCTGGGGCACACACAGATCCCAGAAGACAGCACACCCATTCCCCAGAAGACAGCGCACCCGATTCCTCAGAAGACAGCGTGAGGAGGAGAAGACAGAAGATCACAGCGGAATAGGAAGTGGCAGATTAGGATGATCTGTCTAGCAACAGCCATTTAAGGTAAGTATTAAAAATAAATAAAAATAAAATAATGTTGGGAGCCTTTTTGTCTATTTTTTTTTTTTTTTAAGGGCGGACATCACCTCCGCTTTAAGGAGAACAACTTGGATGGCTCCCATTTATGAAGTATTGGATTTGGCTGCTAGTGCAAACAGAACTTAAGCATCCCATTGATGACTTGACTTTCTTTCCTTACAACCACAGCTGAAAAGAACGAAATTAGCCTTCCCCAGCACTATTGTGTTTTGCCGACGGGCGGGGGCGGAGCCTTCCCAGTCAGCAGAACACAATGATTACTGCTAATGGCTATAGCCGCCGGTAGTAATCACATGTACAAATCCAATAGGCTGGTTGTACCCAAGTTGATCGATGGATTGACTTCGGTACCGTCTGCCCATAGATGGATCGAATCACCGCCAGTCCCTGCTTAACCAACTGAATTTCAATCCATGTATGGCCTGCTTTACACAAGGGAGGAGTTCACTTACCTTAGAGAAGCGAATCAAAAGACCGTAAACCAACACGTCCGCTTTCTGTGCTTCTTTTGCCAAGTCTCGGATCCCACTTAGGTTCTGAGTTCCACGTTGCTCTGAAAAATCCAGATGGACCTTAAGAGAAGAATAAAAAAGTAATACATAAATCAATACAGCCCACATGCTAATGTAATAGCCTTTAATTAGTCCAAGCACTCAATGGAAAGTTAATAAAAATATATTTTAGAACTAAGCAAAGAGGGATAACGAGCTTGTTTTTTTTTTTTTTTTTTCACATTATTATAATCACATCCAAAAGGAACAAAAATCATATTGGAAGGGGCTTTGTCCTACACTGCCTGTGGAAATAAGAGGGGTGGCGAACCACTGGATCGAATTAAGCAAAATGTCCGACGGGAAAAGTTCCTGTGGAAAATCCCGAGGCGAAAGCCAAGAACCTGGGGAGACCCGATATAGTGAATGCAGAGTCCTGGGGATACCCAATATAGTGAATGCAGAGTCCTGGGGATACCCAATATAGTGAATGTAGAGTCCTGGGGATACCCAATATAGTGAATGCAGAGTCCTGGGGAGACCAGAAATAGTGACTGCAGAGTCCTGGGGATAGCAGATATAGTGACTGCAGAGTCCTGGGGACAGGGCCGCCATCAGGAATTATGGGGCCCCTTATATAGCTTCAGGCATGGGCCCCCTGGAGCAGAGAACCGGGGGGTGGGGGGGGGGTGCTGCCGTCTGAAATTGAAAAGCGGGGGGGGGGGGGGGGTGCTGCCGTCTGAAGTTGAAAAGCGGGGGGGGGGGGGGGCTGCTGCGAATTGAGAGGTTGAGGGGGGCCGTTACAATAAAAAAAGAAATAACAAGGAATATGTATAAAAAAAAAAAAGGGGGGGTAGCCATCCGGGGCCCTCTGGGCCCTTTAATAAAAAGAAAGAAAAAATATATATATATAAAAATATGTATATATATATTTTTTTTTAAAGGGGGGTTGCCATATGTGGCCCTGGGGACCTCTGGGTCCTTTAATTTTTTTTTATAAAAAGTAATTACAAAAAAACAGGGTTGCCATCTGGGACCTCTGGCCCTTTAAAAAAATAAAAATAAAGAAACCGCTGGGCTTTTTAATACAAAAATATATATAAACAAAAAGAAAAAAAAAAAACATTTATAAAAAAAAAAGGGGGGGGGGTTGCCAGATGAGCCCTTTAATAATATATATATATATATATGTGTATATATATATATATATATATATATATATATATATATATATATATATATATATAAAAAAGAAAGAAAAAGAAAAAAAATATATAAAAATATAAGGGGTGTTGCCATCCGGGGCCCTGGGGACCTCTGGGCCCCCCTACAGGTGTACTGCCTGTACTGCCCTGCCTGGGGAGACCAGATCTAGTAAACGCAGAGTCCTGGGGAGACCAGATCTAGTGAATGCAGAGTCCTGGGGAGACCAGATCTAGTAAACGCAGAGTCCTGGGGAGACCAGATCTAGTAAACGCAGAGTCCTGGGGAGACCAGATCTACTGAATGCAGAGTCCTCGGGAGACCCAGAGTGGAGAGACCAGATCTGCAGAGTCCTGGAGAGACCAGATCTAGTGAATGCAGAGTCCTGGGGAGACCAGATCTAGTGAATGCAGAGTCCTGGGGAGACCAGATCTAGTGAATGCAGAGTCCTGGGGAGACCAGATCTAGTGAATGCAGAGTCCTGGGGAGACCAGATCTAGTGAATGCAGAGTCCTGGGGAGACCAGATCTAGTGAATGCAGAGTCCTGGGGAGACCAGATCTAGTGAATGCAGAGTCCTGGGGAGACCAGATCTAGTGAATGCAGAGTCCTGGGAGACCAGATCTAGTGAATGCAGAGTCCTGGGGAGACCAGATCTAGTGAATGCAGAGTCCTGGGGAGACCAGATCTAGTGAATGCAGAGTCCTGGGGAGACCAGATCTAGTGAATGCAGAGTCCTGGGGAGACCAGATCTAGTGAATGCAGAGTCCTGGGGAGACCAGTGAATGCAGAGTCCTGGGGAGACCAGATCTAGTGAATGCAGAGTCCTGGGGAGACCAGATCTAGTGAATGCAGAGTCCTGGGGAGACCAGATCTAGTGAATGCAGAGTCCTGGGGAGACCAGATCTAGTGAATGCAGAGTCCTGGGGAGACCAGATCTAGTGAATGCAGAGTCCTGGGGAGACCAGATCTAGTGAATGCAGAGTCCTGGGGAGACCAGATCTAGTGAATGCAGAGTCCTGGGGAGACCAGATCTAGTGAATGCAGAGTCCTGGGGAGACCAGATCTAGTGAATTTAGAGTCCTGGGGAGACCAGATATAATGAATGCAGAGTCCTGGGGAGACCAGATCTAGTGAATGCAGAGTCCTGGGGAGACCAGATCTAGTGAATGCAGAGTCCTGGGGAGACCAGATCTAGTGAATGCAGAGTCCTGGGGAGACCAGATCTAGTGAATGCAGAGTCCTGGGGAGACCAGATCTAGTGAATGCAGAGTCCTGGGGAGACCAGATCTAGTGAATGCAGAGTCCTGGAGAGACCAGATCTAGTGATGGCAGAGTCCTGGGGAGACCAGATCTAGTGAATGCAGAGTCCTGGGGAGACCAGATCTAGTGAATGCAGAGTCCTGGGGAGACCAGATCTAGTGAATGCAGAGTCCTGGGGAGACCAGATCTAGTGAATGCAGAGTCCTGGGGAGACCAGATATAATGAATGCAGAGTCCTGGGGAGACCAGATCTAGTGAATGCAGAGTCCTGGGGAGACCAGATCTAGTGAATGCAGAGTCCTGGGGAGACCAGATCTAGTGAATGCAGAGTCCTGGGGAGACCAGATCTAGTGAATGCAGAGTCCTGGAGAGACCAGATATAATGAATGCAGAGTCCTGGGGAGACCAGATCTAGTGAATGCAGAGTCCTGGGGAGACCAGATCTAGTGAATGCAGAGTCCTGGGGAGACCAGATCTACTGAATGCAGAGTCCTGGAGAGACCAGATCTAGTGAATGCAGAGTCCTGGGGAGACCAGATCTAGTGAATGCAGAGTCCTGGGGAGACCAGATCTAGTGAATGCAGAGTCCTGGGGAGACCAGATCTAGTGAATGCTGAGTCCTGGGGAGACCAGATATAGTGAGTGCAGGGTCCTGGGGAGACCAGATCTAGTGAATGCAGAGTCCTGGGGAGACCAGATCTAGTGAATGCTGAGTCCTGGGGAGACCAGATACAGTGAGTGCAGGGTCCTGGGGAGACCAGATATAGTGAGTGCAGGGTCCTGGGTTTAGTAACACTTTAGGATTCGATCTATACATGAAAATCCCTTATGGTCGGAGTGTCTCTGTAACTCCTTGAAAAGAGCATTTCCACTCCTCAGTAGCCTTCCAAGGTTACATCTTGCTCCATAGCCTCAGGACAAACATGAAGTTGAATAAGACAGGTCGTCTCTTGAATTCACTAGAAACAATGTCTCGGCTCTGTACGCTTTGCGGTCACAAATAAGTGATTTATGAGTGTTTGTTGGATTTGGAGACAAGACACTTCAGAATGGGTTGCATCGTGAAACAGATCTGTGTATGTCACAGAGATTGTGAAGCCAGACACCAGGTCTTCACTTGTACATGTAATGTATTTAACCCTGCAGGACGGGTATTAATTCCACCCACCCGCCAAATTGACATCTCTCCGCGTTTTCTGCAGAGCTGACAAAAGTAGATTGTTACTTGCTCTCTAGATAACCCTGCTTATAAAAAGGAGATAATCGGCCTTTGAAACCCAGCCAACTTATAGAAAACTTACAAATGTCATGCAAACTTTTAAAGTTTAGTGAAAAGTTCCCTTTGTGATGATTATCCTTGATTTATAGCGCCATCGCCTCCTGCGGCGCCGTACAACAAGAGGGATGCAAGCCAAGGTAATAACAGATAATACAGATACAGAAAATATTTCCAACGACACATCAGTGGCGTCTTTAGCTTTCATATTTAGGGGGGGCACAGGAACAAAAGTAGGGGGGCCAACTATAAAATGCAATCATATACAGTACAGACCAAAAGTTTGGACACACCTTCTCATTCCAAGAGTTTTCTTTATTTTCAAGACTATGAAAATTGTAGATTCACACTGAAGGCATCAAAACTATGAATTAACACATGTGGAATTCTATACAAAAAAGTGTGAAACAACTGAACATATGTCATATTCTAGGTCCTTTTGCTTTGATTACTGCTTTGCACACTCTTGGCATTCTCTTGTCACCTGAAATGCTCTTCCAACAGTCTTGAAGGAGTTCCCAGAGATGCTTAGCACTTGTTGGCCCTTTTGCCTTCACTCTAAAGTCCAGCTCACCCAAACCATCTCGATTGGGTTCAGGTCCGGTGACTGTGGAGGCCAGGTCATCTGGCGCAGCACCCCATCACTCTCCTTCTTGGTCAAATAACCCTTCCCCCCGCGCCTAGAGGTGTGTTTGGGGTCATTGTCCTGTTAAAAAATAAATGATGGTCCAACTAAACGCAAACCGGATGGAATAGCATGCCGCAGCAAGATGCTGTGGTAGCCATGCTGGTTTAGTATAAATCCCCAACAGTGTCACCAGCAAAGCATCCCCACACCATCACACCTCCTCCTCCATGCTTCACAGTGGGAACCAGGCATGTAGAGTCCATCCGTTCACCTTTTCTGCGTCGCACAAAGACACGGCGGTTGGAACCAAAGATCTCAAATTTGGACTCATCAGACCAAAGCACAGATTTGCACTGGTCTAATGTCCATTCCTTGTGTTCTTTAGCCCAAACAAGTCTCTTCTGCTTGTTGCCTTTCTTTAGCAGGGGTTTCCTAGCAGATATTCTACCATGAAGGCCGGATTCACACCGGAGTCTCCTCTTATCAGTTGTTCTAGAGATGTGTCTGCTGGTAGAACTCTGTGTGCCATTGACCTGGTCTCTAATCTGAGCTGCTGTTAACCTGCGATTTCTGAGGTGTGACTAGTCATGAAAATAAAGAAAACTCTTGGAATGAGAAGGTGTGTCCAAACTTTTGGTCTGTACTGTGTGTGTGTATATATATATATATATATATATATATATATATATATATATATATCCTGGGTCTCTTTATTACGATCACGCAACGAGACTCATTAATGAATGGGAGAAATCAGTCTGTTTTTTCACTGTCACTGAGATAATGGGAGGCTTTCCCGCCCTCCCCAGTGCTAGTGGAGTCCTTCCTGAAGTTGCTCTCCTCCCTGCCAATGAGGATGCAGGGGGAGGAAGCAGATAGAGTGGCCGTGGCAATGCAAGCAGCTCTCTATGTCAGTGATCAGAGGGAGGGGGAGAAATCCCCTGCAGCAGATGTCAGGAATGCTCTGCCTTCTCAGGAGAGCATGTGTTCACTTGACAGCGACCTGAGCAACATAAGGGACACCAGCTACATATAGAAACAAAAATGTGTTTTAATTGGGGGGCACAGCAAAATGTTGGGGGGGGTAAGGGTCCCCTCTGCCCCCCCTTAGTGATGCCACTGCACATGCATAGAGTTATATAGAAAATATATATATATTAGGGCTGTTACTGATCAAAATTTTTAATCGTTTTTATAATCGATTAATCGACTAATTTCGATTAATTATAACGCACAGATCCAACTACTTTTAGCTGATCTCCTTGCAGGCTGATTCCCAGTGCAGCTACCAACAACTGGAAAAATGAATAGCAGGATACAAAAAACACACAAAGGCAACGCTCGATGGGAATAGCATTAAAACTTTTATAGTCTTCAAGTAGGTAACCAAATAAATATTGCACTGGAGAAAAAATCGATGTAGCTACATAAACTGTAAAAATGGTGTAATACCAAACGGTACCAAAAGCAGTCATAAAAACATGCAGCCAAGTATGATACTGGTATAAAAATGTGTACAACGATACCACTGCTGAATCCAGATGAGGAGAGGTTAACATCAGTCAGTCGGCATGAAGGGAACTATCACAACTCCCAGTGGATGGCTGTAGAATCCCAGGTTGATAGAGGGAAGTGATAGAGGGAAGTGTAACAGCCCTTGCGTGTGGCAGATAGTAAAGTCCCACCGGCATGCAGATATGAAGACACAGCAAAGGAGCCCTTCAAATGGACACGGCAAGCCCCGCCGGTGTCCGTGACGTTAGCGGATCTCCGACGGAACTCCCTGAAGGCCCAGAAGCCGGCGGAGAGGTGAGTACCAATCAAAAGAATTTTAATTGATCAAAAAGATTTTGATCGATCAAAAAAATGTACTTTTAATTAATCGATTAATCTATATATATATATATATATATATATATATATATATATATATATATATATATAGATAGATCGATCTATGACAACGAACAGAAGAAGAAAGTCTTGTACATACAAATTCACAACCTTGAACAAGGCTGCTTGTAAGGCAGTACAGTTGGCCCTCCTCTACTGGGCCCTGGTCCCATCAGTTTAAAAGGGGGGCTTATGCCGCATACACATGATCGGAAATTCCAACAAGTAAATCGTGAATTTTTTCCCCCGACGGAATGTTGGCTCAAACTTGTGTTGCATACACACGGTCACACAAAATTCCGACCGTTAAGAATGCGGTGACGTACAGCACTACAACGAGCCGTGAAAAATTAAGTTCAATGCTTCCAACCATGCGTTGACTTGATTTCGAGCATGCATTTTTTTTACGCGTTGGAATTGCAGACGATCGGAATTTTTTCACAATAACTTTTCCCTTTGGAAAATTTGAGAACCAGCTCTCAAATTTTTGTGTCGGAGATTCCGACAAAAAAAGTCAGATGGAGCCTACACATGGTCAGAATTTCCGACTGAAAGCCAACATCAAACTTTTCTTGTCTGAAGTTCTGATCGTGTGTATGCGCCATCAGGCACTCGCTGAGCAGGAGGTCAGGCTGTACTGCAGTGGCGGCTGGTGTTTTTTTGGAGAGGGGGCAAACAACCAGCCCTAACCGCCCCCACCCAAGCGGCACACAACTAGTCCCCTCCCCAAGCTTTACAACTAGCTCCCCCTCTGGCACTTACCTCATCATGGCAGGCAGTGTGTAGCGGCTCAGGTCTGAGTCCTCTCCTCCATGGTGGCTTCCAGCTCCTCCCCTCCTCCCACTAGGCGTCCAAGAGAATCGCCTATCCTTTCGGGCCAATCGGGTGGCCGGTGTCAAAGCCAACTTCCTGATTGGCCAAGAAGAGAATGTAACAAACCTGGGTTGGGCTCAGAGTGCACTCTCTGAGACCCGAGCCCAGGCTATATTGAAGTCCATTAAAAAAAACGACTCCTCCGCATTGGAATACATGGACTGGTGTCCTGAAAGAGGCCGGGCACATGGATAGGGGAGGTGGCACCCAGTGTGCCCTTAATGGACAGGCCGCCTTTTCTGTACTGCCTTCTTGAAGCCACGGGTTGCAGGAAAGAAGATCACTCAATTCCCCCATCAACACTGACTGTGGTCATGGGTAAATCCTTCCAGCAAAGCCATTGTGTAGGGGAAGCCATCCCCACCAGGAGAACACAGTGAATATTGCTAGCAGCTATATCAGCCGCTGGCAGTGATCACATGTAAAATCCAGCAGGCTGGTCATACTCAAGTCGATCAATCAACTTGGGTACCATCAGCCTGTCTATTCATAGTTGGAATCTCAGCCAGTTCCTGCTGAACTGGCCGAAATTTTTACCGTCTATGGCCAACTTAATGGAACCCCTCAGGCAATGAAATGAGTTTGTATTTGAGCACTTGACGAAATCCCACACCTGAGAGTGAATGCCTGCACAGCAGGTGTCCTCTACAGCTAATGCACCTGGCTACAAGACCTGAGGAAGTGAGCCAGTGGTGGGGTGATGGTGGTAAGCACTTGGCGGTGGATAGCAAGACATGTATCCACAGCCTTTTGGAGAGCATCTATTGAGCCATAATTTCTACGAAAACCAATGATTGTTTTTGGGTGCACCTAACCTTGACATTTTTCCCCTCTGATGTAGAAGATACAGGTCACCTCGCAGCACAATGACTGAGCTGAAATTATATATCAAATTCCTTGCAGACTTAGCAGCTGTCAATCAGGGAAACTCCCATGTACTTGGGAATAAAACGATCCCCGAGGGGTCCAATTAAAGTGAACGCCCCAGACACATGTTGAATTAATATTTCTGTCTAGAACAGTGTATGGCGACAAGCTTCCACAGGCACGCCGATCGAGCTACAAGTGCAGGGTGAGCCGTGATTGACAGGTGTAGCTTCCCCTCTTTCTCATCAATGGTACCATTCTGCATTACTTCACAGCTTTCCTGGAGGGGAATGCCGAATGCAGCGCCAACAATTCTACAGCTTCACTTAATCATTTTATAAGCGCACTAAGCATTTGAAAGCTACATAATTAACACTGAATATAGACCATGAGATTTTTTTTCCTTCAAGTTTCACAAAAACAAGTGAAAAAGGTTTATGTTCTATGCAAAGGTCCTAGTAGGAGAAGACGGCATAGCAGGAAGGACAATGGTCGGTGTAGATCAGGGGTCTCCAAACTTTCTGAACAAAGTTTACTGTCCTTCAGGGGGGCAGACTGTGGTCAGTAAAAATCGAGTAACATTTTTCCTGGCGTGCATCTTTGCGTTTAGGAGGAGGAATAGTGCCCCATTGTTGGGGGAACTGTTCCTCCCACTGACACCAACATTGGGGAACTGTTGCTTTCAGTTTGTATGACTTAACTCGCATTGGATTCGCACAAAAATGGTGCAAGGACTTTTTTTTTCTCCACACTGGAATACGTTTGAAAATCTACAGTTCGCACTGCGATCTGCAGATCAATCTGGGGGTGTCATTAATTTTGTATTGACTCCCGCAGCGGTTCGCAGAGGGCAGTGTGAACTGCCTGTGGGGGAGATGCGATGAGGGAATCCGCACTGGTTCCCGCATCGCAAGAGTGTGAACCCAGGCTCAATGCACAGAACGCATTAAAGTGATATCAACCACTTGCCTACCGGGCACTTAAACCCCCCTCCTGCCCAGGCCAATTTTCAGTTCTCAGCGCTCTCACACTTTGAATGACAATTACTCAGTCATGCAACGCTGTACCCAAATGTTTTTTTTTTGTCCTTTTTTTTCCATACAAATAGAGCTTATTTTGGTGGTATTTAATCACCAATTGTAGGTGCTATAACTTTTGCATGAACCAATCAATATATACGCTTTTTGGTATTTGTTTTACCAAAAATATGCAGCAGAATACATATTGGCCTAAACTGATAAAGAAATTTGATTTTTTTTTTTTTTAATTGTTGGATTTGTTATATAGCAGAAAGTAAAAAAATATTGTTTTTTTTTTCAACATTGTCAGCCATTTTTGTTAGCGCAAACAAAAAAAACCAACCCCTTTGCGGGAAAAAAGAACATCAATTTTACTTGGGTAAAGCGTCGCACGACCGCACAATTGTCAGTTAAAGTAACGCAGTATCGTAAAAATGGCCTGGTCATGAAGAGGGGTGGGTAAAACTTCCGGAGCTGAAGTGGTTAAGACGGCTCTCATAGGGAACCATTGATTTTGACATGTCATGCGACTTGTTCTCTCGAAGTCGGAGCACACGTCGGACCACTGTGAACCAGCTCTAAAACCTGGAAGCTGATTTTCTATGCACCAGATTTTGCACACTCCAGTTTTAGTAAACCCCTTCCCCCCCCCCCCCTCTAGTGTCAGAAAGGAATTATGGCAGGGACAGCTCCAGAAAAAAGGCAAGTATTGAAGCAAAGCATTTTTTTTAATTTCCTGCTGATCTTATTTTTATTTATTTGTAACCACTAGCCGACCACCCGCCGAAGTTATACGGCAGCAGGTCGGCTCGGCTGCGCGAAATCACGTGGGTATGCGGAATTTCGCATTTCAGCCAATAGGGGCGCGTGCCCGGTGGGTGCGATCACCGCCGGGCACCCGCGATCGCTCGTTACGAATCGAAAACCAGGAGCCATTACTAGTAAAAAAAAGTATTAATAAAAATGCCATAAAACTATCCCCTATTTTGTAAACGCTATAACTTTTGCGCAAACCAATCAAACGCTTATTGCGTTTTTTTTTTTTACGAAAAATATGTAGAAGAATACGTATCGGCCTAAACTGAGGAAAAAATATTTTTTTAATATATTTTTGGGGGATATTTATTACAGCAAAAAGTAAAAAAATATAATTTTTTTTCAAAATTGTCGCTCTATTTTTGTTTATAGTGCAAAAAAATATAAACTGCAGAGGTGATCAAATACCACCAAAAGAAAGCTCTATTTGTGGGGAAAAAAGGAGGCCAATTTTGTTTGGGAGCCGCGTCGCACGACCGTGCAGTTGTCAGTTAAAGGAATGCAGTGCCGAATCACAAGAAGTGGCCCGGTCATTGACCAGCAAAATTGTTGGGGACTGATATAGGTAAAACATTCATCC
Source organism: Rana kukunoris (assembly GCA_029574335.1). Classification (NCBI taxonomy): domain Eukaryota; kingdom Metazoa; phylum Chordata; class Amphibia; order Anura; family Ranidae; genus Rana; species Rana kukunoris. The sequence goes on from CM056053.1 coordinate 11,020,507, forward strand.
CTAGAAGAATAAAAATAGAATTTGTCTTCTCTAACTTTCTCCTGCTTCTTATGTTTACAAGAAGAAAAAAAGGACAGGTGATATTTATTGTACATTTTGCCCTTAAATGCACTTATGTGCCTTGAGGGGAAAAGGTTTTTTTTTTTTTTTAAAAAGGAATGTTAGATAATATTTGGATGCTAATACCGGAACATATACTGTATCATGAGAATTCTGCCACAGCTCAATGGCCCCCATATAAAATTTCCTAGAAGCTGTTCTATCACCAGAGGCTGCAAGTACACTGGATACAGTAAAAGGATAAGATGGGACAATGATAGGATGGTAGTCTCTCAGTAGATCTCATTACACAATAGCAGAAGTGCTGACAAAGCATGTAGTGGCTGTGCTGCAGTAACAGGAACAAGAGGGGTCTTCAGGCAAAGTGCTCTAGAAAATGTACACCAGTGATTCCTTCCGAAAGGAGAAAAGAATAAATGCAATTCCATAAAGTTCAAGTATAAATAAAGTGATACTTTTTATTTACAAAAATATATACATGCCACTGTAGGTGAGCGACTCACTGCAAGCTTAGCTGCAGGTCAACAGATGCCGGTCCAATTGATCAGTATAGGCATAGATCACCACACTCTGGGCTACAGCAAACTTTATTATTTACTTAAACCACACCACGGGTCAACCCTACGCGTTTCATGCTAGAAAGCAAAATGCATCAAAGGGCACTGCTGACCACTTGTCTACCAAAGTACTGCTTGTTTATAAATGGTATGGTAGACAAGTGGATGGCTGGTGAAGGAGCTTGCCAGGAAAAAGTGACCCGGGCTGTCCTAGAACCAGCAAATCCCTTTTATTGGGCTCTCAAAGTGTGTAACCCCCTTGCTGCCAGCACCCATGGTTGTTCCCAGGCTCTCCCGTTCCTCAGGAAACCATTTGCCCAGTGAATGAGCGACTAATGACTCGAGAAGCAAAGTGTATTACGTAATTTCTGAGGTCACAGCTGTCATTCCTCAGCTAGTGTAGTTGAGCATGCAGCTATTCAAGCACGATCTGTGCTTGAATAGCTGCACTGGAGGGCAGGGGAGACATTGGGGTTCTAATAGATGCCCTCCCACACACACTTGCACATAAACATACACACACATACATACACGCACACATACACTTGCACATAAACACACGTGGGTACTGTATCTGCATTCACACTGCCAGGTACAGGCAGTCCCCAGGTGTTACTAACACAATAGGGACAGTAGGTTTGTTCTTAAGTGGAATTTGTTTGTAAGTTGTAACTGCAGGGATGTGGGATGTTTCGGGCGCTTCTGGGCATGCAGTCATGTTATCTGGGGTGCTTCTGGCCATGCAGTGTGGGATGTGTCCAGAGCTGCAAGGTGGCTGCTCTGTGGTATCCAGAACCAGCGGCTGGCATTGAGGTCCATTCGTAACTCAGAGACTGCTGTATTGCACTGTAAGTGGAGGCAGGGTGGTCAGGATTCGAGAAATTGCCTTCCTCACCCACTGCTTTGCAATCCACTTTCCTGACTGAGTGCCCGCTGTGCTGGCTTATAGTTCGGCAAAGCAGTGGCAGCTCGGTCTGAGCTAAATTCCTTTCTCAACCAGGAAGCTGTGCCACGACTGACAAACTCAGACAGCAACCCAGGGTGTCGAGGATGAGAAAGGCGGGTGTAGAGTACAATTTTAGCATCTAAGAGATGCCGCCAAGTGTGAGATTCAAGTTCCAGAATAAGACAGCTCTAATAAGCTTGTACAGGAGTTGCACTATGACTGGCTGCCCAAGAGGTGAAAGAAGGAAGATGGATGCAAAATAAGTGGCAGTGAAGATGACAGTGGCAGCAATGGAGCAATAGAGGAAAGCGTAAACACTAAATGCCGGTTTACGCAGGGGCGACCTATCAGGCACCTTAGCCGCCTGACAAATCGCACTTCATGCATTGCAATGGAACCGTTTCAAAAGGAGCGAAACAAGTCGCTCCGACTTAGAAAAAAGTTCCTGTACTACTTTGGGCCAACTTCGGAGTGGCTTGCATTGGCTTTAATACAGTCGTTTTGCCAGCCACACGACTTTGAAGCTGCCCCTGTGTGAACCGGCACTAACTCAGTTCCTCATTAAAGGAAGTGTATTGTATTTTTTTAACCCGTTTGTTGCAGAATTTTATATATATTTTTCCCACATATGCTAAAAACAGACATTTTAGGCATTTTGAACATATTTGAAAGTAAACGTAAAGTCCCCAAAACAATATATATATTGTTTTTTAAAAACAGTGAACCTGTAGTAAAAAACAATGGTAGTCTCACAATATTTTTTACATTACACAGGCACAGGGACACTTATTATAATACAGAGAATATGGGAGGATTTTGTAAAAGTGGGTTAAAAACCACTTTAACTTTCAAAATGCTGTGCCCCTATACAACTGCACAAAAGATACCCCAAATTTCTAATAGGCAACAATTTAAAAACCTTTACAGGTCATCAATTTAGAGTTAACTATAAATAATGGCCCTAAAAATATTTGCCTCACTCTGGCAAGTGTGGGGATAGCCTGTAATGTGCAAGCCCCAATGTGATTGTAATTTACTGGTGACAAAGTCTTTTTATGTAAAATAAATGTCTCAACTACGTTGTACACAGATCTCAAGAAAAGAGAGTACCCAATCTACTCCCTTCCAAACCACAGTTGCCAAGACCTCAAGACAGCCCTAAATGTAAAAGTGCTCAGAACTGAGTGTGCATCCAGGTGAACACCTTATAGGAAAGATCAGGGAATGGTAGTTCCTCCATTTCCTGCCCCTCTCCACCTTGAATACCTTTGAGGATTTTGCACACCTTAGGCCGCGTACACACGACCAAATACATCTGTTCAAATCGGTCTGACAGACCGATTTGAACAGATCTGTCTGCTGGGCTGTTTTGGTTTGATCGCTGTACACACGATCAAACCAAAATCCCCGCCGGCAGACAGTGCGGTGACATGGCGATGACTTTAATGCCGCCACGTCACCGCACCAGGAAGTAAAACACTTCCGCGCATGCGTCAAATCCATTCAACGCATGTGCGAGCAGATATGTCTGCTGGTTAGCGTACTAACCAACAGACATGTCAGATGCACGGATTCCCAGCAGACAGATTTTAAAGCATGCTTTAAAATCTGTCGGCTGGCCAAATCTGTCTGTCCGCCCGTACACACGATCGAATCTGTCTGCTGAAACGGTCTGTCAGACCGTTTCCAGCAGATAGATTTGATCGTGTGTACGTGGCCTTAAAGGAAAGATCAGGGAATGGTAGTTCCTCCATCTCCTGCCCCCCTCCACCTTGAATATTTTTTTAGCATTTTGAGCATAAGAACCACTATGGAGCTGTTGGAGGATGGGCAGGCACTTTTAAGAGGACCAAAGTTTGAACAAAAAGGTGAACAAACTCAGGGCTGCTTTTCCAATGGCATACAGAGCTCCAAGAATGCCTTCCCATTCCACCAATGCAACCTCTAATATAAAAAAAAATCTAGGTAAAAGGCAAATGAGAAAATGAAAATAAAGTCCTGAGTAGGCCTCACATATGCCCACATCACCAATGCACACTTATCTGAACAAAAATGTAAATCATGTTTTACTGCTACTACATCTGAGATGGCTGTTTTGGAAATCGATTTGTGTAGCTTCAAGTTGAATAATTTAAGATATGTTTTAATGATTTAGTTTAAATGTACTTACTGACACGACAACAGATGGGTAAGAAGGACAAACTCCGGGAGTCTGAAGTAATCCAGTAAGTTTTTGGGTTTCTTCAAAATCTGATTCTTTAACCTGAGAACAAAGTAAGTATATTAGTGGAGGATAACAAAAAAAATCTTAACAGTAATGGGCAGTAGACAGGTCTCTGTTATCAATATAAAATAAAGAAACTGTTGCAGGTATGACATTCAGATACCTAGATGTTGCTTCCTATATACCTACAGCAGCATCTATAATGCTGCCATTACAGTAGGTAAACGTAGGTCAGTAAAGAAGGTCTTTTCCAGCCTGCTACCTTTTGGCCCTCACATATTCCTACTGTCCTATTGCTATGCATCCTATGCATTAAGGTGAAAAAACTTCTGACACTGCCCTTGTATGAAAACACGCAGAAGCAGGACACGGGAGTGTGCCCACATGGATGTCCACCAAGGAGAGTGTTTCTCCAAGGTGGACAACTGTTGCAGGGAGGGGCTACCAGCTCTGCCGGGGACCCTAGAAGAGGATGATAAGGGCCACTCTGTGCAAAACAAACTGCACAGTGGAGGTAAGTATGAGATTTTGTTATTTATTTTTGAAACAATGGTTTACACACCCTTTAACACCCACATATACAGGGCTGGACTGGGGGGGAAAAAAGGTGGCCCTGGACTTCATCCAGAGCGGCCCAGGGCACAACACATCAGGGCACGGTACAGAGCTCAGCACATCAGCGCACACAGCACATCAGGGTACAGAGCCCAGCACATCAGGGTACAACATGTACAGGGCACATCACATCAGGGCACACCACATTGGGGCACATCAGGAAAGGGGGCGCATGGCACATCAGGGAACATGGCACATCAGGGAACATGGCACATCAGGGAACATGGCACATCAGGGAACATGGCACATAACACATCAGGGCACATAACACATCAGGGCACATAACACATCAGGACAGGGGGCACATATCACATCAGGGAACATAGCACATCAGGGCACGGGGCACATAGCACATCAGGACAGGGCCACATAGCACATGAGGGAACATAGCACCACAGGGCACATGGCACATAGCACATCATGGTACATAGCACATCAGGGCATGGAGCACATGAGGGCACTGGGCACATGCGTGTGTAATAAGTTCTCTCTCATGTCACGCTGTGGCTGCTCCCTGCCGCCCCGGCGGCCCCTCCTCTATTCTTGTCCATCCCAGATGATGTCACAAGCAAAAGGGGATGCATGAGAAGAGAGGAAGGGCCGCTGGGGGGCGGGGAGCAGCCACAGCCTGTCATGAGAGAGAACTTAATACACAAGCTTCCTGCTACTCTGCTGGCTAAATCTCGATCTACCCGTCAGGCGCCAGATGTCGGCAATTGACGGGTAGATCGCTGCGGACCTCTGACCGGCCCACTGAGCCATTGGCCCACCGGGAATCTCTCGGTAGTCCCGGTGGCCAGTCCATCCCTGCACATATATGTCCAAGGCAGCAGAGGCATACTTGCTACATGCTTTTAGCATAGTGACCTAGCTGTCTCTGACAGCTCTTGGTTTCTTGTTAGGAGCAGGAGCTGTCAGGAAGGGCTCATGTGACCACTGTAAAAGCCAATCACAGTGGTCGCATGATCAGCAAGACCCCGTTAAAGAGCTGTGATGGGTGGGCAGGAAGGGGTTAAATTAGGGCTAACGGGTTCTCTGTTTACACATATGGGTTCACACATATGTGATGCGGGAACCAACGCCATTCCAGTGTTGGTTCCCTCATCGCAACTCCCTTGCAGGCAGTTCACACTTCTCTCTGCGAACCGCTGTGGGTGGCAATACAAAGTTAATGACACCCTGTGATTGGTTCGCAGTGCGAACTGTGAACTCGGACAGGAATTGTATCGCATAGGTGTTCACTCCCATGTGATCCGATTCCAGTACGGAGGGAAAAAAAGGTACCTGCACCTTTTTCGTGCGAATCCTATGTGAGTTCAGCCCACTGTATGGCCGAATTCGCATTGCACAGACGTCGCATATGATCGGCACGGCAATGTAGTGCGAATCACATGTGATGTCTGCTTTTGCAATAGTGTGAGCCCAGGCTTAAAGTTGTAAACTATAAAGATATATTTAAAAAGGCACATTTTTTTTTATGAAATACATATGTTTTTGTACATTTAACATTCCTTTTAATGGGCCAGCTAAACACGAGTAAAATGCTACATGTCCTTAAAAAAGAAAAAAAGATAATACACTAAACAGCAACCAACAAATGAGAAATGGGATTTCTACTTTAAATTTATTTTCATTAAAGACAGACGTTTCCCCGCAGGAAAACCGACAAGTTGACCCGAACACCTTCCTTGCCTCTTCTCACTGAAAGGGAAAGGTCAGCCGGGTCACCCAAAGACAAGTTGAAAAAACACGTACACTTCAATCTGTCAAAATCATTTACTGTTGCCCCCAAAGGTAGACCTAAATTCTCCAATCCACGCCCAAGTGTCAATCGCAAGTTCAATCATGGAGGGAGTTGGACTTTTTTTCTTTGGACTGCATAGGCCAGGGGTGCTCAACCAGTGGCCCGGGGGCCACACGTGGCCCGCAGAGCTCTCTGATGTGACCCGCGACCTCCTGCTCTGGAATGGAATAGAATATTGTTATTAAAGGTCAGTTTATTACTAAAATCACAGTGTATATGTGGGCATATCTGTTCTGCAGTGGTTACTGAGCTGCTTTCAAACTGATCCGCAGGTGCATAGCGGTGCTGGTGCGGGTTACCTACACTGAGCCATAGACTTCTATTACCTGTGAGTTTGGTGTGCTTTTTGAAAGTGCACCAAACCTCCAGGATATACTGTATTTATTGGCGTATAACACTTACTTTTTTACCCTAAAAATAGAGTGTAAACTGTGCCTGCGTGTTATACGCAGGGGGCTGTGGAACGTTTTTTCCCTGAAACTTCCATCTTAAAGTTAGGGTGCGTGTTATACGCCTGTGTGTGTTATACGCCTGTGTGTGTTATACACAGATAAATACGGGTAATAGAAGTCTATGGCAAAGTGCAGCTAACCTGCAGCAAAGCCACAGGTGAACCCGCGGGTTAACAACAGCGCATCAGTGTGAAAGCAGCCTTAGGCCCCATTCACATGGTCCCGATCAGACCCTATATTCACCTCTAAGGAGTGGCAGATGTAAATCTGTGTCCGTTTACAAATGCCTACCTCCAATCTGATCCAAAAAAAAAAAAAAAAGAGTTCAATGGGCTCTATAGAGTGGGCTGGACCTACTCTGCTCATTGTGGCCTGCGACCGGTTACCAAGTTACTTAAGTGGCCCCCACTCTTCAAAAGGTTGGGCACCCCTGGTATAGGCCAATGGGATGATGACGATGATTGTTCTATAAGATCAAGCGGAGGGTCTAGATGCGTTAGTTCAGCATTGGCCCTTCCGTTTGTGTTATGCTTTCCCCCCAGTACGAATGATTCCGTTAGTTCTGCGGAAATTTGATGATGATGATAAAAGAGTTATACATGATGCTTATACAACTTAGAATAATTTAATTCTCCAATCTGCACCCAAGCATCAGTGGCAAGTTGAATCATGGAGGGAGTTGGACTGTTTATGGACTGCAGGAAGTTGGAATGTTTTTCGGACTATAAAGCTCAATGAAATGATGATGATGATGGTTCTATAAGAACAATATGATGATAAAAGTACTATACATGATGCTTTTACGACAACTTAAATTCTCAAATTTTCGCCCAAGCGTCAATCACAAATTGAATAACGAAGGGACTGTTTATGGACTGAAGGGATTTGGACTCTACATTGGATTGTACAGCGCAATGGGATGATCATGATGATGGTTCTAAAAGGATATGATATGATGATGAAAGTCCGATGGTCGGAAATTCTGACCGTGTGTAGACTTCATCTGACTTTTCCTGTCGGAATATCTGCCAACAAAAATTTAAGAGCTGGTTCTCAAATTTTCTGTCTGCAGCAATTTCGACGCATGCTCGGAAAAAATTTGACGCATGCTCGGAAGCATTAAACTTAATTTTCTCATCTCTTCGTAGTGTTCTACGTCACCGCGTTCTTGACGGTCAAATATTCAGAGAACTTTTGTGTGACCGTGTGTATGCAAGCCAAGCTTGAGCGGAATTCCGTCCGAAAAACCATCCCAAGGTTTTTCCGACAGAAAATCCAATCGTGTGTACGCGGCATGAGGCTACCTAAAATTCTTCAATCTGCACCCAAGCTTTAATCGCAAATTGAATCCTGGAGGAAGTTGGACTATGTATGAACTGGAGAGAGATGGACTGTAAAGCCCAATGAGATGATGATGATAAAAGAGATAAACGTGATGCTTTTAGGACAACTTGGGTTAAATTCTCTCGCTCCATTCCACCCCTCTTGATTTCAGCGGCAAATGCCTCCTACACACGACCGGTTTTCCTGGCAGGAAAACTGCCATGAGAGCTTTTGTCCAGGAATCCCGGCCGTGTGTATGCTCCATCGCAGTTTTTCCAACAGGAAAACCGTTGGGAATCCCGGCGGGATTCCCGGCGGGATTCCCGGGCAAAAGAGCTGTATTCTACTGTTTTGGAAGCAGACGCAGGCGCCTTACTTAGCCGTTTTGGCTCAGTGAGATGGAGGACCTATTGGTTTTGGAGCAGGGCCACCAAGAAAACAATTCTTAAAAATTGGTTTTGTTGGCATGAATTTGTTTATTCTGAGGAATACAAAGCTTTGTTCGCTCAAGCCCCATTACTAGGCGTGCGCTATGGTGGGACTCCTAGTTCTAACGGTTTGGTGTCTCAACTGGTTCCTTTCCCCAACCCTTTCCCCCTCCTTTATTTTAATTTTTTTCGGGTTACGTTGTTTTTTTTTTTTTTTACCTATTGTTTTTTCTAAACAAATAACGGTATTGACTGTGTAAAATTCCACACGGGTTACATAGAATTCTTAGTTTGGCATTTGGATCTCTATAGTGTCTCACTCATTGATCTGCATCCAATAAATGTACTGGTTTGTTATGTTGACCTTTACATGCAAATATATCATGGTCATTATATTCCTGTTGAGGTACCTGTACTGTCTGTGTGTTCCTTAAAAATAAAGTATTGAAAAAAAATAAAAAATTCTTTAGTCTGTGCCCAATTGTCAATCACAAGTTGAATCATGAGGAGAGTTTGACCGTTTCCGGACAGGAGGGAGTTGGGCTGTTCATTAGATTGTACAGCCTAATGGGATGATGATGATAAGGTTGATCTGATGATGATGGTTATTATAATGATGATGATGAAAGAGCTGTCCATGATGCTTTTATGACAATTTAGGATAGTTACATTCCCTTATCTGTGCTCAAGTGCCATTTACAAGTTGAATCATGAAGGGAGTTGGACTGTTCACGTAATATGGGGAGTTGGACTGCATATTGGATTGTACAGCCCAAAAGGATAATAATATTGACGGTTTCATAAGGGTGACGGCTGAGATTTCCGGCAGGAAAAAGTGAGCCAGTTCTCTTTTTTTTTGCTGGCCGTTTTTGGCAGTTTTCCCATCTGAAAAACTGCGATGGAACATACACACAGTCGGGATTCCCGGTCAAAAGCTCTCATCACAGTTTTCCTGTTGGAAATCCCAGCCGGGTGTATGGGGCATAATTTGCAAGCTGAATCATGGAGGAAGTCAGACTATTTATGGACTGGAGGGAGATGGACTACTTTTGGACTTTAATTCCCAATGGGATGATGATGGTTCTATAAGAACGATGATGATGATGATGATGATAAAAGAGCTATAGATAATGTTTATAAAAGACAACTTAGGTTAGTTAAACTCCCTAATCTGTGCCCAAGTGTCAGTCACATGTTGAATCATGAAGGGAGTTGGAATGTTTACAGACTGGAGGGAGTTGGACGCTTCATTGTACAGCCCAAAGGGATGACAATGACGTTGATGAAGATTTTTAAGGATGAGATGATGATGGTGGTTCTAGAAGGATGAGATGATGATGAGGATTTATAAGGATGAGATGATGGTGGTGGTGGTTCTATAAGGATGAGATGATGATATTGGTTCTAGAAGGATGAGATAATGAGGATTTATAAGGATGAGATGATAGTTCTATAAGGATGAGATGATGGTTCTATCAGGATGAGATGATGATGAGGATTTATAAGGATGAGATGATGATATTGGTTCTATAAGGATGAGATGATGATGAGGATTTATAAGGATGAGATGATGGTTCTATCAGGATGAGATGATGATGAGGATTTATAAGGATGAGATGATGGTTCTATAAGGATGAGATGATGGTTCTATCAGGATGAGATGATGATGAGGATTTATAAGGATGAGATGATGATATTGGTTCTATAAGGATGAGATGATGATGATGATGATGATTTATAAGGATGAGATGATGGTTCTATCAGGATGAGATGATGATGAGGATTTATAAGGATGAGATGATGATATTGGTTCTATAAGGATGAGATGATGATGAGGATTTATAAGGATGAGATGATGGTTCTATCAGGATGAGATGATGATGAGGATTTATAAGGATGAGATGATGGTTCTATAAGGATGAGATGATGGTTCTATCAGGATGAGATGATGATGATGAGGATTTATAAGGATGAGATGATGATATTGGTTCTATAAGGATGAGATGATGATGATGATTTATAAGGATGAGATGATGGTTCTATCAGGATGAGATGATGATGAGGATTTATAAGGATGAGATGATGAAATTGGTTCTAGAAGGATGAGATGATGGTGGTGGGTCTATAAGGATGAGATGATGATGAGGATTTATAAGGATGAGATGATGGATTTATAAGGATGAGATGATGGTTCTATAAGGATGAGATGATGATGAGGATTTATAAGGATGAGATGATGATGGTGGGTCTATAAGGATGAGATGATGATGAGGATTTATAAGGATGAGATGATGGATTTATAAGGATGAGATGATGGTTCTATAAGGATGAGATGATGATGAGGATTTATAAGGATGAGATGATGATGATGGTGGGTCTATAAGGATGAGATGATGATGAGGATTTATAAGGATGAGATGATGGTTCTATCAGGATGAGATGATGGTTCTATCAGGATGAGATGATGATGATGAGGATTTATAAGGATGAGATGATGATGGTGGTTCTATAAGGATAAGATGATGATGATAGGGCTCTACATGATGCTTGTATGACAATTTAGGCTACCTAAATTTTGCAATCTGTGCCCAAGTGTCAATCACAAGTTGAACTATTTATGGACTGGACAGCCCAAAAGAATGAGGAGGAGGATGATGGTTCCATATGAACAATATGATAATGATGATCATGATACAAGAGCTATACATGATGCTTATATGACAATGTAGATATCTATAGTATAGAACAGGGGTCTCCAAACTATGACCCTCCAGTTGTTCAGCAACTACAATTCCCATCATGCCCAGTCCTGTCTGGGAATGTCAGAGTTTTACAATGCCTCATGGGATGTGTAGTTCTGCACCAGCTGGAGGGCCGTAGTTTGGAGACCCCTGGTATAGAACGATAAAAGTAACGACTTCGACTTACATTGATGCAAACAAAATTGTAGCACTGTCCTTGTAGAATACTCTGTAGGTCATGGCTTGTTTTGCACATTGATGATGACATTGCTTTCACGTTCTACAACAAAGGAAAATGAAACAAAAAAAAAACAAAGTAGTGAAATCAAAATGTAAAAAAAATGTATCTGAAAAGGTTGGCAAAGCACACATTTTGGATACTGATGATTTTATGTCTGGCCAATTCAAAAATGCTTGAGTGATAAATGTATTTAAGTACAGTGCCTATGTTATACAAAAACACATTGATGAAATTTCTTTATAATATGTTAATTTTTTACAATCATAGGTATACCATTCTCCATATGTCCTCCTGAAGAAGTTTCCTAGTTCACTAAACGTGTTGAAAAGTGCTTTTTCATTAAGTGGACAACAAATATCTGTACATGTGAGACTATATAAGTAAAATATTTAAGATCAAATCAGAGGATAAAATGAATTTATCAGCTTTCAATAATCAATCGTTGTTTGCTTTTATGATATCAGTTTTGTGCTCATGTATTAATAAAAGGACATTTTAATATAAAATGCAATTGTATTGTCTGGCTAAAAATTTCCGAATGTATTACGTGTACAACTTTACAAAATACATCACAAAAACTTACATTCCCTTGAAGGATTTCAATGTTTTGTGTGACAATAGCGTGGATTGCCTGGTGTAAGGGGGACTCTGCTGGGATTGCCTGGTGTAAGGAGGGACACCGCTGGAAATGCCTGGTGTAAGGGGGACTCCGCTGGGATTGCCTGGCGTAAGGGGGACTCCGCTGGGATTGCCTGGCGTAAGGGGGACTCCGCTGGGATTGCCTGGCGTAAGGGGGACTCCGCTGGGATTGCCTGGCGTAAGGGGGACTCCGCTGGGATTGCCTGGCGTAAGGGGGACTCTGCTGGGATTGCCTGGTGTAAGGAGGGACTCCGCTGGGATTGCCTGGTGTAAGGAGGAACTGCCCTGGAAATGCCTGGTGTAAGGAGGGACTCCGCTGGAAATGCCTGGTGTAAGGAGGGACTCCGCTGGAAATGCCTGGTGTAAGGAGGGACTCCGCTGGAAATGCCTGGTGTAAGGAGGGACTCCGCTGGAAATGCCTGATGTAAGGATGGACTCCGCTGGGAATGCCTGATGTAAGGATGGACTCCGCTGGGAATGCCTGATGTAAGGATGGACTCCGCTGGGGACATCTGATGTAAGGGGGGTCTCCGCTGGGGACACGTAATGTGAAGAGGGACTCTACTGGGATTGCCTGGTGTAAGGGACACTCTGCTGGGAATGCCTGGTGTAAGGGACTCCACTAGGGACATCTGATGTAAGGGGGACTCCACTGGGAATGCCTGATGTAAAGAGGGATGCTACTGGGGATACCTGGTGTAAGAGGGACTCGGCTAAGATTGCCTGGTGTATGAAGGGACTCTGCTAGGGACACCTGATGGCAGGCGACGTGGCAAGTGACACACTCGGGGCTTCCACTGATTCTACATTATGGCGAGTTGAACTATTTTATTTTATATTACAAAGTAATAATAGTAAAAATGCGCTTCACTCATCCTGACACCATATTAACCATGGTGTGGGGATGATTGAAGCGCTAACAACAAGTGTTTGGAGTATCTTTATCTGTTGATTTTTAAACTTTCTGAAATACACATATTTCTATTGTGGTGTAGGATCTGTTGTCCCTCCATCCCTCTTTGTTTGTTTCTTTTGCTCCCTTTCTCCCTTTGTTTCTCCCATCCATCCCTGGTTCATCCCAGACTCTAACCACACCCCATTGAGTCACACCCCTTCAAGCCACGCCCAATATTTAGCATAAACCATGCCCATTTTTTGTGGCAATGCATACTAGCCCATTATGCTTTTATTTTGCAGGGGAAAGCAGGGAAAAAAATAGAGAGTAAAACCCATTAGGGTTTACTTCCTCTTTAAAACATGGGAAATTTATGGTACCAAAGTTTGTTGTCGTTTCATGGGTACAAGCATTTTCGAGGTTTGACATGGTTGGTATCTATTTACTCTGTGCAACATCATCTTTTATATATTTTACCCAAAAATTGGGCAAATTGTGTGCCCTAAAATTAATAATTTTTTTTTTACTGAGAATTTTCTATGATGAACTGCTGTGCAAATATCATGTGATATAAAACAATTGGAACTACCACTATTTTATTCTCCATGGGCCGAATTCAGAAAACTATTTGCGCAGCGTATCAAGAGATACGCTGCGTAAATACTAAGAATAGCCGGCGTATCTTTTTTTGCTATTCAGAAAAGAAGATACGCCGGCTTTCTTCTAAGATACGAGCGGTGTAAGTCTGTTACACCGTCGTATCTTAGTTGCATTATTACGCTGGCAGCTAGGTGGCGCTTACGGCTTTTTTTTTTTGCGTAATATATGCAAATGAGCTATTTACGCCGATTCCCGAACGTACTTGCGGCGGCGCATCGTAGTTTATGTCATTTGCGTAAGCGTTAGAGCGGCGTAAGGTTACCCCTGCTATAGGAGGCGTAGCCAATGTTAAGTATGGACGTTGGGACAGCGTCGAATTGTACGTCTGTTACGTCGTTTGCGTAAATCGTTCGGGGAATGGGGCTCGACGTTAGTTACGTCCACGGCATTTACATTGAGGAAAAGCGACGTGATTTCACGCATGCGCCGTCCAAAAAAAACGTCAATTACGTGGGGCCTTAAGCCGCAACACATACGTTACGCCGCTGTAAATATTGGCGCAAGATCTTTCTGAATAAAGAACTTGCGCAAATATTTACAGCGGCGTAACGTATCGGGGATACCTTACGCTAGAGCTGCACGATTAATCGTCAAGAATCGTTATCGTGATCTTTTTCCCGTTGCGATTCTTGATACAGGGTTTCACGATCTTTCACATGAAAATAATTTTCTCTCTGCACTTTGGTATGCAAAGAATTTCCTGTCTGCTCTCAGCCAAAAGTCAGTCTGGGCAATCTGCCAAGTTTTGAAAACATTCTTTATCAGTGGAAAGTTAAGTCTATACATTGTATCTCTTCAAAGGAATAAACTTCTTCTGTATGTAAATTAGGAATTTTTAACCACTTAAACACCAAACCTTTTTCTGACCGCTCAAGTTAAAATCATTATTTTTTTGCTAGAAAATTACTTGGGACCCCCAAAGATTATGTAACTTTTTAGTAAAGACCCTAGAGAATAAAATGGCGGTTGTTGCAATATTTTATGTTGCACTGTATTTGTGCAGCAGTCTTTTTAAATGCATTTTTTTGGGGAAAAAATTACTTTAATGAATAAAAAAAAAACTAGCCAGTAAAGTTAGCCCATTTTTTATGAAAGATGCATGGAAAGAACGGAAAACTCTGGGACTTTTAAGGTGTCGAAAATAAACAAATAATAAATTGTATATGAATTTATTTTTATTTTATTAACATTAAAATTCATAAAAAAATATAACAAAAGAACAGCAAAAGAATAATTATATAAAGTTTTGAAAAAATACATTAATCTCATAATAGGCATTACAGAATGCATACCGTATATACTCGAGTATAAGCCGAGGCACCTAATTTTACCACAAAAAATGGGAAACCGTAGACACACACGGAGCAGACCGAAAAACGAACCGCTCCGTGTGAAAGGGGCCTTACGCTCCGTTTTTTTAAGTGGAAGAAAACCCTATTTTTCTTCCGTCAAAAAAAACCCGGAACGGACGAAAAACGGATGTTAGCGGACGATCCGTTTAACATCCGATCCGCTAACATCAGTTTTTCATCAAAATATGTAATAAAAATAAAGTTCTAACAAAAAAAAAACGGATGAAAAACGGACGAAAAACTGATGAAAAAACGGATCAACTGATGAAAAAAAAACGGACCTAAAAAACGGTTTGCACGTGTGAAAGGACCCTAAATCATCAAGTTTTTAATGGACAGATTGGACAGACATCAGGTGCTGGAATTTAAATGTGCTTTTATCCCATTGTAGGTAAAACTATTAACCAATTTCATTAATAGTTCTTGGTTTTTCTAAACAATATCTTGTTTTTCCTCAAAAAAAAAAAAAAAAAAAAAAAAGGATGTTCAAGGTTAAGAAACCACTAAATGTCATCAGAGGACCTCCAGACACACAAATCACAAGTCATTTATCACATCTAGCAATGACGGGTCCTCAGAAGCTCACATCCTGCTGGAGACCTCACATTTAATATACAGCAGATGATCAAAGAGGCTGTCAGAACTCCCAGCAAACAAAACTCACAACTCGGCAGGGCCGGTTCGCTCTCTGCGCACGTATCTTCTGTCCACTGAGGATTGTCCAATCGTCGCAATACTAACCAAAATCACATGGAAACCGGGCAAAAAAAATTTTCAACACATATGACAGCCCTCCATTCATTAAGAAGCTTCCACTCAAAGGGAACCTCATCAGTAACCTTACAAGAGATCAGATCCTGGTGGTTCTGTCAATTAGTATTTCTTTTTTTTTCTCTCTTTTACATGAAGAATACCAACATTGTACCGAAAGCCTCCTGAGTTGCCATATTGGATTTTACAGAAAAATTTAAGTGGTTGCAGATTGAAGAAGAACGATCATTTTTATCAATATTAAACTATTATACGGAAAGTTCAGCAATTGTATGTGCTGCAGTATATCCACTTAAAGGGGTGTTCCAGCCGCAAATTTTTATTTATTTTTTAAAGTCAGCAGCTACTAACAGTGTAGCTGCTGACTTTAAATAGGGACACTTACCTTGTCCTACTTTCCCGCGCTGATGGCCCCCCCGATGCCGGTCCCACGATCGCTCCGGGTCCCGCGCCGCCATCCACACTATGGGAAACAGGCAGTGAAGCCGTACGGCTTCACTGCCCATTTCCTACTGCGCCTGTGTGAGTCTCACACTGGCTTGTGAATGGGCGGCTGCTCTCTGAGAACACACACAGTTCCCAGAAAGCAGCGCGCCCCATTCACAAGCAGAAGAAGAAGAAAAGACACCGCGGTGTGGAAGAGGCAGATTACGGACTTCCGCATAGCAACAGGTATTTCGAGTGAGTATTTTTTTTTTTTTTAAACGTTTTTTTTATTAAATTTTTTTAAGCAAGATGACCAATATGCTGCTAAATGCCCAGAGGCGTTTTTACAGTTCGGCACTGTGTCGCTTTATCAGACAATTTTAGTCAAACATTTAGGCCAAAATGTATTCAGCCACATGTCTTTAGTAAAAAAAAAAAAAAAGAAAATCGCAATAAAAAAAAAATTAGCTACCTAGCGGCAACAGCGACACTAATACAGCGATCAGAAAAATGATCGCTTAGTGACGCTGGCAATAGGGGGTGAAAGGGTTAACTAGGGCGGTGATCAAGGGGTTAAACCTTTATTGGGGGGGTATGGGGCTACCCTGGACCTAACACTAACTGCCTGTCACACTAACTGTCACACTGACACTAAATGCAGTGATCAGTAAATATATGATCACTGCAATCAGTGACACTGTGATAGGGGCCTGGGGGGGGGTGATCAGAAGGGGTTAAATGTGCCTATGTGTGTGGTGTCAGTGTAGTGTTTGTGCAACTTACTGTGAGTCTTCTCTCCTCTCAGCGGATTGAAAATACCGCCGAGAGGAGAGGTGACATCACTTCCTCTGCCTGTGTTTACATTACACAGGCAGAGGAAGTGACACGGCGGGGGGTTGCTGGATTGGCTGGGAGCGATCACGAGGGGGCGGACAAAATCGAGCAGTCGCCCCCTCAGCACGGATCGCTCCCGCAGGTAAGCCACCCGCCGCACGCAGAGGAGGGGATCCCAATCGGACCCCCGACCCGCTAGAAGGCAGGGACTTGCATGTACGCCCATCTGCCTGTACGTGCCATTCTGTGGACGTACATAGTCGCGCGGCGGGCTTTAAGCGGATATTATTATTATTTTTTAACCACTTAAAGGGGTTGTAAAGGTACAATTTTTTTTCCAAAATGTTTTGTTTATAGCGCATAAAATAAAAACACCAGAGGTGATCAAATACCACCAAAAGAAAGCTCTATTTGTGGGAAAAAAAGAAATGTCAATGTTGCCTCGGTACAACGTAACACAATTGTCAATTAAAGTGACGCAGTGCCGTATCGCAAAAAATGGCCTGGTCATTAAAGGGGCAAATCTTTAAGTGGTTAAAAATAATAATATACTGCAGCGCATACAATTGCTGAACTAGCCGTATTATAATTTAAAGGGGTTGTAAAGCTACAATTTATTTAGAAACACATCCCAGGGAACACTTAACACCTTTGATCGGCCCCCTAGTATTAACCCTTTTCCTGCCAGTGACATTTATACCGTTATCAGAGGCGATTTTTAGCTCTGATCAATGTATAAATGTAAATGGTCCTAAAAAAGTGTCCGATCTATCTGCCGCAATGTCGCAGTCCCGCTAAAAATCGCTGATCACTTCCATTACTAGTAAAAAAAAAATAATAATAAAAATTCCATAAACATCCCCTATTTTGTAGATGCTATAACTTTTACGCAAACCAATTAAAAATACAATTATTGCATTTAAAAAAAAAAAAATATGTAGAAGAATACATATCGGCCTAAACTGATAAAGAATTTATTTTATTTGGATATTTATTATAGCAAAAAGTAAAAAAATATTGTTTCTTTTTTCAAAATTGTCGCTTTTTGTTTATAGCGAAAAAAAAAAAAACAATGCAGAGGTGATCAAATACCACCAAAATAAATCTCTATTTGTGGGAAAAAAAGGACATCAATGTTTTCTGGGTACAGGATTGGACGGGTGATCTGTCTATCAAAGTGCCCGGACAAGGGGGAGGGGCTATATATGATCAACTAGGTGGCGGCGGCGGGGGGGGGGGGAGGCTTGGCTTTAGCTTTGGGGACACAAGGCTGCATTTGGGGACAATGCGGCATTTTGGGGGCACATGGCTGCCTTTTGGGGACACATGGACACATTTTAAATAAAAGTATCGGTATCGGCGAGTACATGAAAAAAAGTATCAGTACTTGTACTGGGTCCTAGAAAAGTGGTATCAGGACAACCCTAACGACCCACCCAGTGTGAAAGGGGTCTTACTGTAAAGAATCATTTTCTGTAAGTGGAGCTTTAACCTCTACTCCTCCAGGTGCAAAACGTAGTTAGGTGGGGAGAAGAGGATATAGGATTTTAAAGGGAAGCATTTGGCAAGGTTTATAGAAATTAGGAACGGTTTAGTGTAGGTGTGAAGGAAGGCATTTGGGGGGTGGAATGGTGTTATGAGGATTTGGAGTTTTGTACAGGCCCAGAACCAATGGGCATTCTTTCATTGATCTCTGTGGGTAGATTAAGCCTCTGCAGCTGCTGGAAGTGAACATCTTACCTGGGTTGGCAGTGCCCAACACGCTGAACACTATAGCAGATATTTACACTTCTACTTCTAATTTCCTACATCCTGTAAAATATTTGCTTTGCCACACTGTATATTGTTTATCCGTTTCCTCCAATATTTGCCATATTCCAACACCTGTACCATCTCTGTAACTGGCAAGCCTTTGTGCCTGGAATTTGTCCATCGCTTGCCTCCACCTCATTCCACACCTGGTTGGAAGGCTCAGTTGTTGGCTCCATTATCAGCAGACTATTCTCTCCTGCTAATGACTGTCACATCTGTTCATAAAAGACTATTTCACGCCAACTGTTGCATGAACTTCCCTTTCACAGGCACAGCTTAATGCACGCCTGCGGATTGGAAGGGTCACTCGGTTTAAAGTGCACATTTATGAATCAGATTTACTTAGAATTTTGGAAACAAATCACAATGATTAGTTTATTGTGTTCAGCAGGAAAGCCCCTGGAAGGCAGATAATGATCTGCAGCTGATTTTGGTATTCAGCTAAACAAAAAGTATAATTACGCTAAGAACCCATTCATATTCCCAGGGAAAGGGCATTGCTTGTCTCTGGATTTAGGTCGATGTGAAAACGACTATTGTATAATCTATTGTGGCAACTGGATCACAACTGGTTGTCATTAACCACTTAAGCCCCGGACCATAATGCAGGTAAAGGACCAGGCCCCTTTTTGCGATTCGGCACTGCGTTGCTTTAACTGACAATTTCGCAATTGTGTGACGTGGCTTCCAAACAGAATTGGTGTCCTTTTTTGTCCCACAAATAGAGGTTTATTTTGGTGGTATTTGATCACCTCTGCGGTTTTTATTTTTTTCGCGATAAACAAAATTAGAGCGACGATTTTGAAATATTTTTTGCGTTTTGCTATAATAAATATCCCCCAAAAATATGGGGCACTATTCCTACCACCGATAAACAATTAGGCACCATTCCTCCCACTAATACCAATTAAGGGGCACTATTCCTCCCACTAATACTGATAATGGGGCACTATTCCTCCCACTGATATAAACAATTGGGTACCATCCCTCCCTCTAATACCGATGATGGGGCACTATTCCTCCCACTGATAAACGATTAGGCACCATTCCCCCCACATTGTTTTTTTTATTTTTTCAACTTGTGATCACAACTTTTTTGTACTCATCTATTATCGATGCATGTACTTTTTACTAATAAACCCCCTTCTTTTTTGACCTGCACCATATGGGACCTTTCTCTTTTTTTCCATATCTGGGCAATGTTGAGAGTAACCCTTTGATCAACATCAGTTTCCACACGGATCTTCCATCGGGTCACAGCTCAGATTTCAGTCACATTGGACCATTAACGTAGATAAACGCATTTATCGTCCCCGGATTGACCTTCCTTCGGATTCCAGTCCTATCCTGGTTGGTACGATACTGGATACAGTACGAGCTTGATTGGCCCACTGTCATTCGGCAAGTGTCCACCTGGTCTGGTAAGAGTATATACATCTATATTTCTTTGGTAGAAGAACACCTTGTTTTGTGACAGCCTCATGACCAGCCTACACCTTCTTTTCACTTATCGGGATCATTATCGGGATTATCGGGATCATTTTCTCAGAGGATTCTGAGGCACCCTTTGACAGACACTCAACCAGTGAGGTTCACTATACTGGTGTCCTCATTTGGTTCTTTCACTTTATCAATTTCATTTTATTTTATATATGTTATTGTTTTGTACACACATCACATATTCATATACTATTGTTTTTCAACCATGTCATATTGGTTTATGAAATTTTAGCACTACACTTTGGGCCAGATTCTCAAAAAATGGTGTATCTGGCGGCGTAGCGCATCGTATCGCATTTACACTACGTCTACGCAAATTACTGGAGCAAGTGCCGTATTCTCAAAGCACTTGCTCCGTAATTTTCGGCGTAGCGTAAATGCGGCGTCGTAAGGCCGCGTAATTCAAATAGTGAAGGAGGGGGCGTGCTGTATTTAAATTAAGCGCGCCCCCGCGTCAAACGAAGTGCGCAATTGCTCCAGCTCACGTCGGAAAGCGTCGTTGAAACTGACGTCAAAACAACGTGATCGTCACTTACGCAATTCCCTATTCGCGAACGACTTAGTAAAACGACGTAACCGACGGAAAAAGACGCTGACCCAACGCCATACTTAACATGGCAACGACGGCACTTCGGAAACAGGGGTAACCTTACGAGTACGCAACCTACAGAAACTACGTCGCCGCGTCGCAAAAACGTTCGGGAATCGGCATATTAGGCTCATTTGCATAGGCAAATGAGAAAACAACGTAAAGGCCACCTAGCGGCCAGCGTTGTCATCACATTTAAGATCCGACGGTGTAATTGCTTTACACCTGTCAGATCTTTAGTGTATCTATGCGTAAGTGATTCTAAGAATCACTCGCATAGATACCCATTGAAAAAAACTGCGATACGACGGTGTATCTGAGATACACCGTCGTATCTCAACTGAGAATCTGGCCCTTAGTTTCTAAATACCAACTATGGTGCACTATTCCTCCCACTAATACCAATGATGGGACACTATTCCTCCCACTGATACCAATGATGGGGCACTATTCCTCCCACTGATACCAATAATGGGGCACTATTCCTCCCACTGATACCAATGATGGGACACTATTCCTCCCACTATTCCTCCCACTGATACCAATGATGGGACACTATTCCTCCCACTGATGGGGCACTATTCCTCCCACTAATACCAATGATGGGACACTATTCCTCCCACTGATACCAATGATGGGGCACTATTCCTCCCACTGATACCAATAATGGGGCACTATTCCTCCCACTGATACCAATGATGGGACACTATTCCTCCCACTGATACCAATGATGGGACACTATTCCTCCCACTGATGGGGCACTATTCCTCCCACTGATACCACTGATGGGGCACTCTTCCTCCCACTAATACCACTGATGGGGCACTCTTCCTCCCACTAATACCAATGATGGAGCACTAATTCTCCCACTCATTAAACAATTAGGCACCATTTCTCCCACTGACACCAATGACTGGGCAATATTCCTCCTCCTACTGACCATAGCTCCTATGTAATTTTTTTCTAGTCATACTGACCATCAAGCCTAATGCCGCGTACACATGATCGTTTTTCAGCTTGTCCAAAAAACGAAATTTTTCCAACTTCATCATTAAAAACGATGTTGCCCACACACCATCGTTTTTGAAAAATGATGAACAAAGCGCAGTGACGTACGACGGCACTACAAAGGGGAAGTTCTATTTGCCTTGGGGCCGCTTTAGCTGATTTTGTGTTAGTAAAAGACGATTCATGCTTTTCTGTCTGTTACAGTGTGATGAATGTGCTATCTCCATTATAAACGATAGTTTTACCAGAACGAGCGCTCCCGCCTCATAACTTGCTTCTGAGCATGTGCGGGTTTAAAACATCGTTTTAGCCCACAACACGATCATGACGTGAAACAATGCAGCATGTTCGAATTTTTTTTTTTGTCAGTTTTCAGAAGATGACAAACGATGTGAAGCCCACACACGATCATTTTAAATGACGTTTTTAAAAATGTTTTTTTTTTTCATGCCGTAAAATTACCGTGTGTACGCGGCATAAGACATTGTCCACTTGCTCTGATTCTGGGGCCAAAATCAGACCCTCAAAACCGCCCCCCCCCCCCCCCCACCCCAAAGTCTGAAGCACAGTACACTTGCCTTTTGTTCATAAAGTTTGACGACCCCTGATTTAATGGTGCACTCTAGTCCAGCTTTTCTCATCTGGGGTTCCACGGAACTGGAGAGTTTCTCAAGAGGTTGGTAGAAGTTCATTGAACTTTCGCAGACTGGCATCACATTTGCTGTAGCCTTCATAGTTCCAGGACTAATGCTACTTGTCAAAGTCAGCAGCATGATACAAATTATTATTATTTTTTAGCTGTTTTTAAGAGTGGCTTTCTCACCGACACTGTAAAGGATGCATTTTTCCTACTGACCATCAATCATTGAGGCATTTTTGCCACTGACCCCCAATAAATTAGTTTTAGTAGGGGTTGCCCAAGACCTGGACTTATTTAAGGGGTTCCCCTGGGGTAAAAAACTTGAGAAAACCTGCTCTAGTCAAAGGCCCCCGTACACACGGCAGAGATTCTCAGCAGAAACCAGCGAGAAGCTCGCTGGGATCCTCATTCTGTCGAGAACCTAGGCCGTGTGTACGGTTTCGGCGAGCTTCCCGTCGGGAAAGCCGTCGAGCCAAAATAGAGAGCAGGTTCTCTATTTGCCCGATGGCCCATGGAGAACCATGGCTCGGCGCCTTTCCCGACGGCTTGGTCGACGATTTCAATGGCCGGGCGAGAACCTCGACGGGCGGAACGATGTGTTTGGCCCGTCGAGGTTCTCGTACGTGTGTACACGGCCAAAGGCTTTGAATGCTAACACTATCCAGTAAGAACTGTTTAGCTTTAGGGAATTCAGGGAAGTCTCCCTACTTTAGTGGTTCTCAACCTTTCTATTGCCATGACCCCTTCACAAAATTTTCCAAGTTGTGGAGACCCCCTAAAATTTAAATAATTTTCGTAGTGTGGGTTGTCAGCGCCCAAGGCAAGACAAGCAATTTGCGCCCCTAACCCACGGACATTTAGCGCTCCCTGAGTCCCTTTCACTTGTACAGTATTAAAACCCCTTATGGTACATTTTAGAATGTATCACTCTTCTCTCTGTACTCCTTTCTTTCCCTTTTTATCTCTCTCTATCCTATTTTTTTCCCCCATCCCTCTCTCTAGCCGTCTTTCTTGTTTTTTCTCCTATTCTTTTTCTCCCTTTTTCCTATTCCTCCTCCTTCGATGTATTCTCTATTTTTATTCCTTCTCTTACTCCTTGGTGGAGTAATGGGATGAGCGGCAACGCCGGGGGGAGTTCTATATAGCCAACTCAGGTGCTCTTGGTCAAGGTCATCTGCTGATCTGAGAACTGTAGTGGGGACTTTTAATGGCAACTATAATCACAGGTAGTGTTACTCTCTGTATCTTCAGATTCACTGTGTCTCCAACTTTGTGGTGTCTTGCAGCAGTGACACCAATGCCAAAATCAGTTAAAGCGGATCTCCACCCTAAAGTGGAACTCGCGCTGATCGGAACCCTCCCCCCCTCCGGTGTCACATTTGACACCTTTCAGGGGGGAGGGGGGTGCAGATACCTGTCTAAAGACAGGTATTGGCATCCACTTCCGGCTGAGCAAAAGACGGGTTTTTCTGGCTTTCCGTCACCCCGTTGTGTGCTGGGAACTCTCGGCTCCCAGCACACAGCGGGAGCCAATCGGCGGGCACAGCGCGACTCGCGCATGCGCCGTAGGGAACCGGGCAGTGAAGCTGGAGCGCTTCACTTCCTGGTTCCCTCACTGTGGATGGAGGGGGGAGCAGCAGAGAGATGAGCGATCGCTCGTCCTCTGCTGCGGACGCCGCTGGACTCCAGGACAGGTAAGTGTTCTAATATTAAAAGTCAGCAGCTGCAGTATTTGTAGCTGCTGGCTTTTAATATTTTTTTTTTTCATGGACCATCCGCTTTAATAGGGTCTCCTTCAGTCCCTCCCACTTCACATTCCTCACCAGTCAGCCACGCTGTAAACTGAATGGGCGGCTGCGGAGAGGCTGAGTGGGCGGACACAGACTCCAGAAACAGCCCTGCTGGGTGGCTGTGAAAAAGCTGGGAGAGCAGTGCAGGCTTTAAGAACAGCCCAGGATTTGGTGACCCCCGGCAAATCGTCATTCGACCCCCAGGTTGAGAACCACTGCCCTACTTGGATTAATCTCAGTACTCTTCTACATCCTGATTCCAGAGAAACTCTTATTTGTTGGGTGAGAAGTTTATCTTCTTGAACCAGTTGCTGTTCTACATTCTCCCTCTGTATAATGTATCAACAATAAGATTCAAAACTGCATGTCAGGTATAAATGGGATTAATGCTTTATGTGAAATGCAGTGGGTGTGTTTGGGAACACTTATTTTGCTTCTTAAACGGGTAAGCCAAGGGGGTTCCCAGATCACTATGCTTTGAAGTTAAATTGAAAGCCCCCAAAAAAGTACACCGTATTGATGTCAAGTGATATATTTTTTAAATTGTAACTCTTAAAGGGAGGCTAGAATGGTTTGGGATCAATATTTCATTTTTTTAAAGTTAAATCTGGGCTAAACATTTATTTGTTAAACATTTCCCCCTATATGCAAAAAAATTATTGGCTGCAATACTTACCTTGGCCTTCTGGGTTAAATGTCATCCAGTGTCACTAAACATGTAGGGATCCCACTGTAAATTCATAGGGGGTTATTTACTAAAACTGGAAAGTGCAAAATCTGGTGCAGCGGTGCATGGTAACCAATCAAGTTCAAGTTCAATTACCGTATATACTCGAGTATAAGCCAAGTTTTTCAGCACATTTTTTTGTGCTGAAAAAGCCCCCCTCGGCTTATACTCAAGTGAGGTTCTCCTTTCCCGACATGTCAATCTTGATGAGGAGGGAAGGAAACCTGATAATGCTGTACATTGTCCCCTCTGATTTACAGCAGGGTTGTATGTATAGGAAGTCTGCGCCGTCCACGGCAACAAAGCCCCACCTCCTCCTCGTCCGCCCACGGAGCTTTGTTATAGTGGACGGTGAGAACGGGGCACGGACTTCCTATACTTACAGCCCAGGTACATGGGCACAGTGAGGCGGCAAATGGGCACCATGAGGCGGCAAATGGGCACCATGAGGCGGCAAATGGGCACCATGAGGCGGCAAATGGGCACCATTGACCCTCTTTTCCACTTACAGTAGCTGCTGCATTTCCCACCCTAGGCTTATACTCAAGTCAATACGTTTTCCCATTTTTTTTGTGGTAAAATTAGATGCTTCGGCTTATATTCGAGTATATACACCAATCAATAAACACTTATTGCGATTTTTTTTAACAAAAATATGTAGAAGAATACATATCGGTCTAAACTAAGGAAAAAATAAAAAATAAAAAAAAATATATTTATTAAATCAAAAAGTAAAAAATATTGTGTTTTTTTTTTAAATTGTCGCTCTTCTTTTGTTTATAGTGCAAAAAAAAAAATGCAGAGATGATCAAATAACACCAAATGAAAGCTCTATTTGTGGGGGGGGGAAAAACAAAGATTTAATTGGGTACAGTGTTGCATGACTGCGCAATTGTCATTCAAAATGCAACAGCGCTGAAAACTAAAAATTGGTCTGGGCAGGAAGGGGGTGAAAATGTCCTGTATGGAAGAGGTTAAAGTTGATTTTTCGAAGCACAAGAAGGCTTATAGATTATTTATATGAAACTGTCCAGCCATGAAAGCAGCCGCCTAAGTCTAGTGAGCGCCATTCTATGTCTCTGGTTGGATCTGCTCTGAAGATGTCACATTGTTACCTTCCTGATTATAGAAGGAGAGATCCTCTGTGGAATGTAAGAAAAATGGGAGATTAAAATGTCACATTCATGGTGAGGCTCCCAATCCCTGTCTGCAGATAATTGCCATCATTGTTCTAATTGTTGAAACAAATCGCAGACTACGTGAGAGGGAAACAAACTGCGGAGGAAGATGATGAAATTGGCATTTCATGGATCTAAATGTCAGTTTCATCCCTGGCCAGAGGCTGCATGGGTGGTTATTGTACAAAGCCGTCGCAGACTCTTCATTTAACGGAAACAATTTTCAAATGTGAAGCCGCAAAAAAAAAAAAAAACGGCTTATTTCACAACTTCTCGTGTCTTTGTAATTATATCCATATAGTCCTACTCAAATCACATATACAATGATAAATAAAATCGGTTTAGGGGCCAGTTCACATGGCCTTGCACACTTAACCACTTAAGACCCAGACCATTATGCAAGTAAAGGCCAGTTTTTGCGATTCGGCACTGCGTCGCTTTAACTGAAAATTGCGCGGTCGTGCGACGTGGCTCCCAAACAAAACTGGCGACCTTTTTTTCTCATAAACAGAGCTTTCTTTTGGTGGTATTTGATCATCTCTGCGGTTTTTATTTTTTGCGCTATAAACAAAAATAGAGCGACAATTTTTACTTTTTGCTATAATAAATATCCCCAAAACATATATATATATATAAAAAAACTATTTTTTTTTCCCTCAGTTTAGCCCGATACATATTCTTCTACATATTTTTGGTAAAAAAAATATAAAAAATAAAAAAATCGCAATAAGCATTTATTGATTGGTTTGCACAAAAGTTATAGGGCCAGATTCTCAAAAGAATTACGCCGGTGTATCTACAGATACACCGGCGTAATTCAAATATCCCGCCGGCGTATCATTGTTTTGTATCCACAAAACAAGATACGCCGGAATTACGCTAGGATCCAACTGGCGTAAGTCACTTACACCGTCGGATCTTAGATGTAATTCTACGGTGGCCGCTAGGTGGCGTTCCTGTCGATTTCAGCATCGAATATGCAAATGAGCCTGAATCGCCGATTCCCGAACGTTTTTGCGCCGCTTCGCCGTAGTTTATGTCGTTTGCGCAAGGTTACCCCTGCTATATGAAGGGTAACCTTGCGTAGGTCCGGCGTACGCCATATTAAGTATGGCCATCAGGACAGCGTCGGGTTTTTCCGTCGTTTACATTGTTTATGTAACTTGTCACGAATAGGGCTGTGCGTTAATTACGATCACGTCGCAACCAATGTATTTGCAGCGTACTATGGAGCATGTGCACTGGGCTACTTTTTCGGCCAGCGCATGCGCAGTTCGTTCGGCGCGGGGACGCGCTTAATTTAAATAGAAGCCACCCCCTTTGAATTACGAGGGCTTACCCCGGGCCATTTACACTACGCCGCCGCAAATTACGGAGCAAGTGCTTTGAGAATACGGCACTTGCTCCTGTAAGTTGCGGCAGCGTAGTGTAAATAGGATACGCTAAGCTGCCACAGATTCTACGTGAATCTGGCCCACAGTGTTTAAAAAATAGGGGATAGTTTTATTGCATTTTTGTTAATATTTTTTTTCTTACTACTAATGGCGGCGATCAGCAATTTTTTTTCCTGACTGCGACATTATGGTGGACACATCGGACACTTTTGACACATTTTTGGGACCACTGTCATTTTCACAGCAAAAAGTGCTATATAAATTCACCGATTACTGTGAAAATTACAAGGGCAGTGAAGGGGTTAACCACTAGGGTGCGCTAAGGGGTTAAGTGTGCCCTAAGGGAGTGATTCTTACTGTAGGGGGGGGTGTGGCTGTAGGTGTGATGTCACTGATCGTTGTTCCCTATATCAGGGAACAGACGATCAGTGACACTGCCACACAGAAGAACGGGGAAGGTTTGTTTACACTCACCTCTCCCCGTTCTTCAACTCCTGTGACCCGAATTTGGGACACCGGCGGTGATCAGGTCTGCGGGTCCCGCGGGCGTGGTCACGGAGCTTCGGACCGGGCCATTCTGCCGACGTATATCGGCGTTAGGCGGTCCTTAAGTGTTTAAAGTGATTGTAAAGTCTTCTTTTTTTTAATATTAAAATAAACTTGTTATACTTAGGGCCCATTCACACCTGAGCGGCAAAACGCCTGTCGCGCGACGCTCGTGCCGCTGGAGGGGAAATTTCCCATTCATGTCTATAGAGATGGTTCACATCTCTGAGACGCCGAACGCCTGTCGCCTGAAAAAAAGTCCCGGACCCTTTTTTTCAAGCGACATTGGCGTTCGCCCATAGACATGAATGGGAAGATTTGTAAAAAAAAAAAAAAAAAAAATAAATAAATCGAAGCGCGGCAAGTAAAGCCGCGTATGCGGCGTTACTTGCCGCTCAGGTGTGAATGCAGCCTTACCTGCTGTAGCGGTTTTGCTCCGATTCTCTTCTTTCCTGTCGAGTGCCCCCACAGCAAGCAGTTTGCTATGGGGGCACCCGAGCCCAGCTGCAGCTCCGTGTATTCATTCAAACAGGGAGCTGCGGTTTGGCCCGCCCCCTCTCTCTCCTGATTGGATAACTAAGTTTGATTGATGGCAACTCGAGCCAATGGTGCCGCTTCTGTCTCTAAGCCAATCAGGAGGGAGAGTCCCGAATGGCTGAGGCACTCGTGGACTTCTCTGGATAGAGAGGGGGCTCAGGTAAGTAGTTGGGGGGGGGTGTGCTGCACACAGAAGGCTTTTTATCTTAATGCATAGAATGCATTAAAGTGATTGTAAAGGCTTGTTTTTATTTTAAATTACAAACATATTGTCGGTTCAGTGGGCGGTACTACACATCACTGGACCGACTCTTCCCAGCTCACCTCATGTCCGTGAGTCTGCGCATTTAATCGCATTCGACACTCTCCCGCCCTTCCATTTTTCAGGGCACTTCTCAGCATATCCTTCTTCAATTAACTACCCATTACTTACCTTGGGTATGCTCCATTTCTTGGCATACTGACCAGACCACCAGGGCACACTTTAGGTCTATTTATGTTGTAAGTCTTGTCGCGTGTTTATGTGATCCACATATCTCTCGGTCAGGGTAATGACCATAAATTATACTTGCCTCTACTGTGCAGCTCGTTTTGCACAGAGTGGCCCTTAACGTCCTCTTCTGGGGTCCCTCAGCGGCTCTTACTCGCATTAGATAACCCCCTAGGCCTAGGAGAAGCGATTTCCCCCGAGGTGGGGGGGGTTAGTTTGCAGGCGCGCTCCTGAGTCCAGCATTTGCGTTCATAGACACAAATGCCAGACTCTGCCCCGGGAACCCACGTCATTGGATTTGATTGATAGCAGAGCAGCTATTGGCTCCAGTCTATCCAATTAAGAGCCGGGACCCTGTGGAGAGAGGGACAGCGAGTCCCCCGCCGAGGAGAAGAACAGGGCTCAGGTAACAAAAAATGGGGGGGGGGGGTCACTGCCAGGTGTTTTTTCACCATTTTATTCTCTAGGGCAGAAAGTGTCATAAAAAGGCCTGCTCAGCAAGGGGTTAAAGTGATTGTAAACGATCGTCCTTGTAAAACAACCCATTCAGTTTAAAATAGAAATAAAAGGCAAAACATTTGTTGATAGATATAGAATACATTATAAATACGGTACCTTTTCCCCTTTTATAAGTGATCACATTCCCTCTGTTCTCAGCTGCATAAGAGCTGGGGGAGGAGAAGTAGAAGCACACTAAGCTTCTGAGTGAATGGCTGTCCAGCGGGGGGATTGTCAGGACAGGTCTAATCATTGGACAAGAGTAAACAGTTCCCAGCACAGAGCTAGAGAACTGACCAGGCTGTGCTGTCCTGCTTGGTGTGGTCATTTTTTAATATAATAGCAGAGGGACTGACAGGAATACCAGAGATTTCACACAAAAGAACCAATACAAAGAGAACAGGGGCCTAGGTCTGCACAGCCTATTGCATTGGGGCAGGCATCCTGGGGCCCTCTAGCTGTTGTGGAACTACATTTCCCATGAGGCATTGCAAGGCTGGCAGTTACAATTACTCCCAAAGGCATGATGGGACTTGTAGTTCTGCAACAGCTGCCTACCCCTGCATTAGGGTGTGCACCCCAAAGTTCAAACAAGTGTGTGTGTGTATGTATATATATATATAGTGCAGTAGGGCAATATACAGTGTCGGTAGAGCAGAGGACGGTGTCAGAATGGCAGATATATTTTAAAGTTCTTTAACAATAATTTTTCATGATTGTTTTTCTACTTTTTTTTCTGGAGCCCCATTGGGGGGGCTTTGGTAAAATATCATAGGTCTAAACCGATGTCTCACCTTTGAGACAGGGAAAGAGACTGAGGACAACGATATCCCAGTTCCTTTCTCTGCAGCCAAGCAGCAGGGAGAATTTCCCCAGCACAGGGTGATTAGGGTGTGCCCAGGCACACCTGGAACACCCCGTGCACACGCCTCTGCATACAAGTACATGGTACAGCAGGCCAGGGTTCAACGAACCCCGGATGCCAGGTAGCCATTGCAACTAGAATTCGCGACCTGACGCCTGGGGCATCCTGTGTCTCCGCGTGCCCCCGCGGAACGATCGTGCCGGCAATTGAGGCAGGGGCTTTGCGGCCTTCTGCATGCCTAGGTTTTCTTTCTGTGATATGGCGCCATCTTGTGGTGGCCATTGGCATGACAAGACAACCAGCAATTCTAATGGTGCTTCCTCTATCTGTTTTCACTGCCATCTCCTTCCTTTTAATTAGAACCCCCAAACATTATATATATTTTTTATTCCAACACCCTAGAGAATAAAATGATGGTCGTTTCAATACTTTCAGTCACATCGTATTTGCGCAGTGGTCTTAGAAGCGCACTTTTTTGGGAAAAAAATATACTGTTTTAGTAAAAAAATAAGACATCAGTAAAGTTAGCCCAAATTTTTTTATACTGTGAAAGATAATGTTACGCCGAGTAAATTGATACCCAACATGTCACGCTTCAAAATTGCGTCCGCTTGTGGAATGGTGACAAACTTTTACCCTTTAAAATCTCCATAGGCGACGTTTACATTTTTTTTACAGGTTGCATGTTTTGAGTTACAGAGGAGGTCTAGGGCAAGAATTATTGCTCTCGCTCTACATGTGTGGTTTAAACACCGCTTTCATATGCAGGCGCTGCTCACGTATGCGTTCGCTTCTGCGCGTGACCTCGGCGGGACGGGGCATGCTCCTGGCTCCTAACTTTTTATAGCTGGCTCCTAGATTCCAAAGCTAATTTGTCAAGCCCTGCAGCAGGCACATATCGGGAATATGAAATGTTGGAGTAACAAACACTTTAAGAGAGTTTCCAAATAGAGTGTAGCATGGAAAAGGTTTTTATCCACTAAACCTATGAGAGTCAGCTCTGCAGCCACATACACCTCCCCAATCAGAATTGCCCCCCGGGGGCCCTTTTTGCTTTACTAAACATTCTGCATACTCCAAAAAGTCTTAAACAAAACATATTTAATGCAGACTCTGATTAATAAAACTGTGTTAATAATCAGCTCACACGCTGCAGGCTATGCCTTTCCTGTTTACGAGCGCATGCTACGAATAATTAAAATAATAGGGAATTAAGTCTGTCTGCATCTGGAGAATGAAGTATTTTTAGATGGTATAATGCTTTAATAGCACAATATTACACATAGAAATATGCAGAATTAACAGCCTTTAAAAAAGGGAAGAAGTGAAGCAATGTGATTCACAGAACACACGTGAAGGCCTTAACCACTTGCTTACTGGGCACATAAACCCCCTTCGTGCCCAGGCGAAATTTCAGCTTCCGGCACTGCGTCGCTTTAACTGACAATTGCGCGGTAGTGCGACGTGGCACCCAAACAAAATTGGCGTCCCTTTTTTCCCCACAAATAGAGCTTTCTTTTGGTGGTATTTAATCGCTGTGCGGTTTTTATTTTTTGCGTTATAATGAAAAAAAGAGCGACAATTTAAAAATATATATTTTTTTTTTACTTGTTGCTATAATAAATATCCCATTTTTTTTTTTTTTTTTTATATTTTTTTTTCTCAGTTAAGGCCGATACGTATTCTTCTACGTATTTTTGTAAAAAAAAAAAAAAAATCACAATAAGTGACTGCTTTGCGCAAAAGTTATAGCACCTACAAAATAGGGGACATAATTATGATTTTTTTTTTTATATTTTTTTTTTACTAGTAATGGCGGCGATCTGCGATTTTTATTGGGACTGCGATATTGCGACGGACACATCGGACACTTTTGACACATTTTTGGCGCCATTCACATTTATACAGCGACCGGTGCTATAAAAATGCACTAATTACTGTATAAATGTGACTGGCATTGAAGGGGTTAACACTAGGGGGTGAGGAAGGGGTTAAATGTATTGCCTGGGTGTGTTCTAACTGTGTGGGGGGAGGGGGGTGACTGGGGGAGGTAATCGATGCTGTCTCCCTATGTACAAGAGAAACAGCATCTGTCACCTCACTGACAGGACGTGAAGCTCTGTGTTTACACTCAGAGCTCCACGTCCCTGCTGTCTCACCGACGATCGCGTGTACCTGACGGACATCGCGGCCGCCGGGTACACGCATCGGATCCTCGGTGATGCGTCGGGACTGTTTTTCCCCGCCGCGCGCGGGGAATTACAAGCAAATCACGTCCAAAGACGTGACCCCGGCGCCTCAGGTCCGCGCTGTTCACGTCTTTGGACGTGATGCGGTTTCCAAGTGGTTAAAGTGATTGTAAAGGTTTGTTTTTTTTTTATTTTCTATTTTTAATTTTTTGTAAAATAACAAACATGTTATATGTGTAGATATAGTCGTGCTCAAAAGTTTGCATACCCGGGCAACATTTTTGAACGTTTGCCATCAATATTGAAAATGTGACCGATTATGCCAAAATACTGGGCCAGATTCAGGTACACTTAAATTTGCGCAGCGTAATCGAAATACTCTACGCTGCCGTATTTTACCAGGCTCTACATCGAATTCTGGTAGATTTTTGCCCGTACGCTACGGCGGCGTAGTCTATTTCTCGCCGCGTAATCGAAATACGCGAATAGGGGGCGTGAAGCATTTAAATTAGGCGCGTCCCCGCGGCGATCGAACTGCGCATTCTCCGTTCAGAAATTTCCCGGCGTTCATTGCGCAAAATCACGTCGTTACGTCAGTTTGAGTAGCGTCGTTTACGGACATTCCTATTCCTGGACGACTTACGTAAAAAATAATAAAAGACGTCGGAAAACGTTGAAATTCGACGCGGGAACGACGGCCATACTTAACATGGGCTGTCTAATATTAGAGCAGCAAACAGCTGGTATAGTGTTACGCAGCGAAAAGATGACTAAAGGTGGCGTAAGAGATTGCGATTGAAGATCATAATTTCGGGGATCGCCGGCAAAAGCTCATTAGCATACCCCGACACGGAAAACGACGGGAAGTCCACCCAGTGGCCGCAATTTTATTGCAGCGTGGATCCGAAGGCGTACGAACACGTAATCCAGTCAAATTGAATCCCGCACCCGTCTATTCATGGTTTGAGGTTCCAGACTAGCTAAAAAACGCGCGTAATTTGAAATTACTCCAGTCTAACACCAGTTACACAGGAGTTACGGCTCTCTGAATCTGGCCCACTGTCTTTTATTTAACCACTTAAAGCGGAGCTCCACCCTAAAGTGAACTTGCGCTGATCGTTCCGGTGTCACATTTGACACATTTCAGGGGGGAGGGGGGTGCAGAATACGGGCATTTCGTCACATCCCGTCGCCCCCCCCCCCCCCGTTTTGTGCTGAGAACACTCGGCTCCCAGCACACAGCGAGAGCCAATCGGCGGGCGCAGCGCGACTCGCGCATGCGCCATAGAAAAACCGGGCAGTGAAGCCGGAGCGACAATTTTGAAAAAAAATATCCCCAAAAATATTTTTTCCTAAGTTTAGGCCGATACGTATTCTTCTATCTATTGTTGGTAACAAACAAAAAAATCGCAATAAGCATTTATCGGTTGGTTTGCGCAAAATGTATAGCGTTTACAAAATAGGGGATAGTTTTTTGTCATTTTTATTAATATTTTTTTTTCTTTTTACTACGACCAGCGTTTTTTTTTTTCCTGACTGCGACATTATGGCGGACACATCGGACACTTTTGACACATTTTTGGGACCATTCACTTTTATACAGCGATCAGTGCTTTAAAAATGATTACTGTGAAAAGGACAATTGCAGTGAATGGGGTTAACCAATAGGGGGCACTAAGGGGTTAAGCGTGCCCTAGGGGAGTAATTCTTACTGTAGGGGGGCATGGCTGTAGGCCTGATGTCACTGGTTGCCACACAGAAGAACAGGGAAGGTGTGTTTACACTCACCTCTCCCCGTTCTTCAGCTCCTGTGACCAATCGCGGGACACCGGCGGCGATCGAGTCCGCGGGTCCCGCGGGCTTGGTCACAGAGCTTCGGACCACGGCTGGGCTCTTAAAGGCGATGTACATGTACGTGCCTGTGCCCAGCCGTGCCATTCTGCTGACGTATATGTGCAGGAGGCGGTCCTTAAGTGGTTAAAGACAGCAATCACATAAGGCCATTTATTATCAAATAGTTTTTTGCATCCCTTTTAAATCATAATGATAACAGAAATCACCCAAATGGCCCTGATCAAAAGTTTACATACCCTGGAATGTTTGGCCTTGGTACAGACACAGAAGGTGGCGCACACACACAGGTTAACCACTTGCCGTCTGCCTCACGTAGATATACGTCTGCAGAATGGCATGGGTAGGCAAAGCCATGTACCTGTACGTGGCCTTGAATCTGCTGCCTAGCGGGTGCGCGACCTGCCGCAAGCTCTGTGACATCGTGGACTCAATGTCCGCCAGGTGCCCGCAATCGTGTCACGGAGCTGCAGAATGGGGAGATGCCTCCCCAAGGCATTTTCCTGTTCTGCCTAGTGACAGGACACTGATCTACTGCTCCCTGTCATTGGGATCTGCATCACTTAAAGATGACAACAATAAAAAGTGATCACAAGAATGAAGAAATAAAAGCAGTATGGGGGGTGCTGTGAAGGGTTTTATGCTTTTATTTTTTCATTCTTGTGATCACTTTTTATTGTTGTCATCTTTATATGACTTCTGTTTTAATCTAATAAACCTTCAGTGTTTTTTTTTTGACCTGCACCATTTGGAGCACTCTTTTCATTTTATTTTTTTTGGAGTTTACTTGAACTGGTCCACATCCAGTCTGCAGCAGCACGTCGATTGGTCTGTCGCTCCAGCCCTCGAGATCCATCACATAGGAGCCATCGAGACTGCCATTGCTTACCTGGGAGACTTCATTACATCGTCTCAGATCCTTGAGGACCACAAGCTTATCAGACCCGCTGTTTTATAAACAGATGAGTCCACAACACAGGGTAAAAGTATTGTATCTTCTCTTTGTGTGAAGTAACCATGATTCCCTTTGATATCGGTCACCCAATCTTCGGTGTTCCAATTGGAAGGAGTTTTTTCACTATATGTGATCAATACACATATATGGACTTTTATTTCACTGGATCTCATTGTTATTATTGTACTTTATCATTTATCACTTTATTCATTTTGTGATTGTTTAGCGCTGCACTATTTGTTTTTTATTTTTAATATTGCGATTTTACCAAAAAATAGGTAGAAGAATACGTATCGGCCTAAACTGCGGGAAAAAAAAATTATATATTTTTGGGGGATATTTATTATAGCAAAAAGTAACAAATATTGCTTTTTTTTTTTCAAAATTTACGCTCTTTTTTTTGTTTATAGCGCAAAAAAAAAAAAATGGCAGAGGTGATCAAATACCACCAAAAGAAAGCTCTATTTGTGGGAAAAAATGCACTAAGGTGAAAAAAACTTGAGGGTTTACAACCCCTTTAAAGAGAACCAGTCACCACGGCTCTTATCCAAATATTCAATCTTAAAGTGTTATTAACCACTTAAGGACCGCCTCCTGCACATATACGTCGGCAGAATGGCACGACTGGGCACATCCACGTACAGGTACATCCTGTACTAGTACCCAGCCCTGGGTCGCGGCGCACTCCCGCGACCCGGTCTGAAGCTCCGGGACCGCGGGACTCGCGGACCCGATCGCCGCTGGAGTTCCGCGATCGGTCCCCGGAGCTGAAGAACGGGGAGAGCCGTGTGTAAACACGACTTCCCCGTTCTTGACTGTGGTGGCGTCATCGATCGCATGATCCCTTTTATAGGGAAACACAATCGATGACGTCACACCCCCCTACAGTTGTAAACACACATTAGGGAACACATAACGCCTTCAGCGCCCCACTTGGGTTTAACTCCCAAACTGCAAATGTAATTTTCACAATAAAGAATGCATTTTAAATGCATTTTTTGCTGTGAAAATGACAATTGTCCCAAAAATGTGTCAAAATTGTCCAAAGTGTCCACCATAATGTCGCAATCACGAAAAAAATCGCTGATCACCGCCATTAGTAGTAAAAAAATAATAATTAATAAAAATGCCATAAAGCTATCCCCTATTTTGTAAACGCTATAAACTTTGCGCAAACCAACAGATAAACGCTTACTGTGATTTTTTTTTACCAAAAAATAGGTAGAAGAATACGTATCGACCTAAACTGAGGAAAAATATATTTTTTTATATATTTTTGGGGGATATTTATTATAGCAAAAAGTAAAAAATATTGAATTTTTTTCAAAATTGTCGCTCTATCTTTGTTTATAGCGCAAAAAATAAAAACAGCAGAGGTGATCAAATACCACCAAAAGAAAGCTCTATTTGTGGGAATAAAAGGACGCCAATTTTGTTTTGGAGCCACGTCACACGACCGCGCAATTGTCTGTTAAAGCGACGCAGTGCCGAATCGCAAAACCTGGCCGGGTCCTTTAGCTGACTAAAGGCCTGGGTCTTAAGTGGTTAAAGCTCATTGTACCTTGCGCACATCAGGAGACACTTGAAATGTGAAATGATGGGAAAATTGTTACCTTTATCTGGGATTTTAGAGCTTCATGAAGGAGAAATCCAATCTGAATTGCATCCTCTTTATTATGAGTAATAATGCAGAGCTGTTTACCCAGGCGCTCTAAGAGACAAAAAGGAAAATGGCACCAAAGTCAGAAAATGACAAGATATGCATTTTTGATTATAAACGATAAAAAAAGGTTCAGATACTACTATTTGGTCAAAGTACGGTCATTTTTGGCATAACAGCTTTGCTGGCACACAAATTATCATGCCCAAAAATGAGTCACTGATGCTGGAAATATTCCTTATGGATCTGGTTTCATCATCACTTACACCCAGTGTCAGTGCTTACCACTAGGCAAACTAGACAACCGCCTAGGGCACCCAGCCACTGGTGATCCTACTCTTCTCTCTGCAACAAGCAACTAAGTCTCAGCATCAGCAGGCAGCCCCCGTTTCGTTTGCACATAGTGTCAGAGGTGCAGCGCTGGGGGACTGTGTCTGTGTCCTGAATCCTGAATGAATTGTTGGTATCAGAAGGAGAAATCGTGCCCTAATGTTGGTATCAGTGGGAGCAATCGTGCCCTATTGTTGGTATCAGTGGGAGCAATCGTGCCCTATTGTTGGTATCAGTGGGAGCAATCGTGCGCTAATGTTGGTATCAGTGGAAGGAATTGTGCCCTATTGTTGGTATCAGTGGAAGGAATTGTGCCATATTGTTGGTATCAGTGGAAGGAATAATAGTACCCCAATGTTGATATCAGTGGGAGGAATAGCACCCCATCATTGGTGTCAGTGGGAGGAATGGTGCCCTATCATTAGTGTCGGTTATGGATGAAATAGTGCCTCAAGGGCCGAATAAAAGCAAGTAAAGGGCCACATCCAGTCCCAGGGCCCCAGTTTGGAGACCGCTGGTCCATTCATTACAATTCCGCCCTTCTTATGCCACTTACTCACGATCGGAAATTCAGACTAGAAAAGTCAGATGTGAGCCGTTGGTCGGAAATTTGGACTGTGTGTAGACTCCATCGGAATTTTTCTGTCAATAGTCCTTGGAGGAAATTCCGATCGTCTGTATGCAATTCCAACCGCACTAAAAACCATGCATGCTCAGAATCAAGACGACGCATGCTCGGAAGCACTGAACTTAATTTTTCTCAGCTCGTCATAGTGTTGTACGTCAGCGCGTTCTTGACGGTCAGAATTTTGCGTGACAGTGTGTATGCAACACAAGTTTGAGCCAAAGTTCAGTCGGAAAAAAAATCCACGGTTTTCTTGACGGAATTTCCGATCGTGTGTACGTGGCATTAGGGTAGAAATATTTGCCAACACACCATGGAACGACGTAAAGAGTGTCCAAACGGATAATTTATTGCATGATCACAACACAAAGAGTGCAACGTTTCAGGGGGCCACGCAGGGCCCCTTCGTCAGGCATGTGACTCTAACCAGTATCCAGCTGGTTGTTGTTACGAACACCCAAACCCAAGAGCTTATTCAGGTATGTGTGCGATGGGAATATGAAGTATGATACGTGGCAGGGACGATCGTAGGGTCACAGGCATCTGGGTGCAGAAATATTTCTGGCGCCCCCACATGGGCGTCGTCATTTTACTAACCCCTCCCCTTTACAAATGTTTCTATGGCAATGACTCAACCACAGAAATGCTTCCCCACGAAGTCTTCATTACCCTGGGATCCTTACATGATCTGTTTAGGCTGCATTCACACCTAGGCGTAGGTGGTATGCAGGGTATTGCGGCGACATGAAATCTGCGTTTTGTCCCCGCGATTTGCGGCGACAAGTCGCTCCTTGTTTTTCGCTGGAGGGGTGATTTTAGCATTGTCGGCTATGCCCGAATGCCGAAGACGCCTGAAAAAAAGGGTCCGGGACTTGTTTTGAGCTTCAGGCGTACGGCGTTTCGGCGTAGAGATGTGAACCATCTCCATAGTCGACAATGTAAATTCACCCCTCCAGCGTATTTCAGGCTGCTACAGCGTCGGGCGTAGGGTGACAAAACGCCTAGGTGTGAATGCAGCCTAACAATAAACAAAATACAGGAAGAGAAGCAGAGTACTTTATTGGGACCTGGAGAGGGCCTCTCTGATGGACACAGAGAGGGCTTCTGTTAGAGAGTCTGTTAGATGTTCGGCGCCCCCGCCTCTGCAGGCGTCTGGGTGAAATGCACCCTCTGCACCCTGCCTTGGATCGGCCCTGATACGTGGCATTAGGGTCGCTCAAATCCTTATACCTGCTTATACCAACTTCAGGGACAAAATGTTCACTTGCTAAGATATATCCCACTCACTTTCAGTTGTGCTGCCA
This sequence comes from Rana kukunoris, assembly GCA_029574335.1. NCBI lineage: Eukaryota > Metazoa > Chordata > Amphibia > Anura > Ranidae > Rana > Rana kukunoris. The sequence goes on from CM056053.1 coordinate 11,059,963, forward strand.
CAAGATAATCGAATCAATGTTATTCACTTTACCTGTCAGTGGTCACAATGTTATGGCTGAATCGGTGTATATATAACGTAGCACCTGGTATTGTGTTTTATGTCATCCTTAGCTAACTAAACTTGTGAAAATTTGAATTAATGCTTCACCGGTGCAATCACCTGACCGCATTAAAAAAAAAAAAAAAAAACCCACATAAGATTCTCCATTAATCCTGGCTTTGATGTTGCATCCGATCGTTTACACACTCAAAGTGGGAGAGGAGTGAAGCTGTCAAATGCATCAAGAAGTCTTAAGAAATTTAAGTTGTTGCTTTTAATTACTTCACACGCCGCCACAATCGGTATCAAGAAAAAAATAATAATAATTGAGTTTCCCCAGCTGTGACTCCGGTACACCAACCTGGTAATAAAAAAAAAAATAGAAAAAGAATAAAAAAATATAATAATAAAAAAAAAAAAGCCAAACGCAGGTCTTGTTTGCATTAGAGTTTGTACACATTACAAAACCCACTGACTTTACCGAACAAGAATGAAAAACTCCATCGCAGAAACATGTCGAGCCCACCCAAGCCTATCCTACATGTCCAGGCGTACAACATCTGCCGACGTCCCAACAATGTCCTAGGTTTTAAAAAAAAAAATTGTTTAGTTCGTTTTTATTTTTGTTACATTCCATAAAAACTTCCTAGCTTAATCTAGGCAAACAGTTTCTTAGACTGTCTACAAGTCAAGGTACGGGCCTCTGACTCACGTCCGTACTCCTTATCAGTTCACAATTCAACCTACAAAAGAAAAACTCTGTCCTTCCTCTTCTTTCGGCACTTGCGATTCGAGGCATGTCACGGTCTCTGAACATTAAAACACCCAACATCCGGTTTGTTCTCATCCTGACCCAAAATGATGAAAATGTCCATGTGTCAAGTCATTTACTTGCATGTCAAACTCTGGGAATGTAAAAAGTTCACGCCGCAGCTTGATGGAAATATGCGACTTGTGCAACCTGTGCGGCTGGCGGGTCACTTCCATGGATAAAAGAATTCCTCTTGCTTCAAGTGTATATATCGATGAAAAAAAAAAGTTTTTTTTAGACAATGGGAGTGCTAGAGAACAATAGCGTACCACAGATCTCAGATCATCAACAAATCTTGCGCCTTTAGACCTCAAAATAGTCCCAATTCCTGCACCTTCACACCTCAGATCAGACCCAATTCCTGCATCTTCACACCTCAGATCAGACCCAATTCCTGCACCTTCACACCTCAGATCAGACCCAATTCCTGCACCTTCACACCTCAGATCAGGCCCAATTCCTGCACCTTCACATCTCAGATCAGACCCAATTCCTGCACCTTCACACCTCAGATCAGCCCCAATTCCTGCACCTTCACACCTCAGATCAGACCCAATTCCTGCACCTTCACACCTCAGATCAGACCCAATTCCTACACCTTCACACCACAGATCAGACCCAATTCCTGCACCTTCACACCTCAGATCAGACCCAATTCCTGCACCTTCACACCTCAGATCAGCCCCAATTCCTGCACCTTCACACCACAGATCAGACCCAATTCCTGCACCTTCACACCTCAGATCAGACCCAATTCCTGCACCTTCACACCTCAGATCAGCCCCAATTCCTGCACCTTCACACCTCAGATCAGACCCAATTCCTGCACCTTCACACCTCAGATCAGACCCAATTCCTGCACCTTCACACCTCAGATCAGCCCCAATTCCTGCACCTTCACACCTCAGATCAGCCCCAATTCCTGCACCTTCACACCTCAGATCAGCCCCAATTCCTGCACCTTCACACCTCAGATCAGACCCAATTCCTGCACCTTGACACCTCAGATCAGCCCCAATTCCTGCACCTTCACACCTCAGATCAGGCCCAATTCCTGCACCTTCACATCTCAGATCAGACCCAATTCCTGCACCTTCACATCTCAGATCAGACCCAATTCCTGCACCTTCACACCTCAGATCAGGCCCAATTCCTGCACCTTCACATCTCAGATCAGACCCAATTCCTGCACCTTCACACCTCAGATCAGGCCCAATTCCTGCACCTTCACACCTCAGATCAGCCCCAATTCCTGCACCTTCACACCTCAGATCAGCCCCAATTCCTGCACCTTCACATCTCAGATCAGCCCCAATTCATGCACCTTAACACCTCAGATCAGACCCAATTCCTGCACCTTCACACCTCAGATCAGACTCAATTCCTGCACCTTCACACCTCAGATCAGGCCCAATTCCTGCACCTTCACATCTCAGATCAGCCCCAATTCATGCACCTTCACACCTCAGATCAGACCCAATTCCTGCACCTTCACACCTCAGATCAGACCCAATTCCTGCACCTTCACACCTCAGATCAGGCCCAATTCCTGCACCTTCACACCTCAGATCAGCCCCAATTCCTGCACCTTCACACCTCAGATCAGGCCCAATTCCTGCACCTTCACATCTCAGATCAGACCCAATTCCTGCACTTTCACATCTCAGATCAGACCCAATTCCTGCATCTTCACACCTCAGATCAGATCCAATTCCTGCACCTTCACATCTCAGATCAGACCCAATTCCTGCACCTTCACACCTCAGATCAGACCCAATTCTTGCACCTTCACACTTCAGATCAGGCCCAATTCCTGCACCTTCACACCTCAGATCAGACCCAATTTCTGCACCTTCACACCTCAGATCAGACCCAATTCCTGCACCTTCACACCTCAGATCAGATCCAATTCCTGCACCTTCACACCTCAGATCAGACCCAATTCCTGCACCTTCACACCTCAGATCAGACCCAATTCCTGCACCTTCACACCTCAGATCAGGCCCAATTTCTGCACCTTCACACCTCAGATCAGCCCCAATTTCTGCACCTTCACACCTCAGATCAGCCCCAATTCCTGCACCTTCACACATCAGATCAGCCCCAATTCCTGCACATTCACACCTCAGATCAGCCCCAATTCCTGCACCTTCACACCTCAGATCAGACCCAATTCCTGCACTTTCACATCTCAGACCAGACCCAATTCCTGCACCTTCACATCTCAGATCAAACCCAATTCCTGCACCTTCACACCTCAGATCAGCCCCAATTCCTGCACCTTCACACCTCAGATCAGCCCCAATTCCTGCACCTTTACACCTCAGATCAGCCCCAATTCCTGCACCTTCACATCTCAGATCAGACCCAATTCCTGCACCTTCACATCTCAGATCAGACCCAATTCCTGCACCTTCACACCTCAGATCAGCCCCAATTCCTGCACCTTCACACCTCAGATCAGCCCTAATTCCTGCACCTTCACACCACAGATCAGCCCCAATTCCTGCACCTTCACACCTCAGATCAGACCCAATTCCTGCACCTTCACACCTCAGATCAGACCCAATTCCTGCACCTTCACACCTCAGATCAGACCCAATTCCTGCACCTTCACACCTCAGATCAGGCCCAATTCCTGCACCTTCACACCTCAGATCAGACCCAATTCCTGCACCTTCACACCTCAGATCAGACCCAATTCCTGCACCTTCACACCTCAGACCAGGCCCAATTCCTGCACTTTCACACCTCAGACCAGGCCCAATTCCTGCATCTTCACACCTCAGATCAGACCCAATTTCTGCACCTTCACACCTCAGATCAGACCCAATTTCTGCACCTTCACACCTCAGATCAGACCCAATTCCTGCACCTTCACACCTCAGATCAGCCCCAATTCCTGCACCTTCACACCTCAGATCAGACCCAATTCCTGCACCTTCACACCTCAGATCAGACCCAATTCCTGCATCTTCACACCTCAGATCAGACCCAATTCCTGCACCTTCACACCTCAGATCAGACCCAATTCCTGCATCTTCACACCTCAGATCAGACCCAATTCCTGCATCTTCACACCTCAGATCAGCCCCAATTCCTGCATCTTCACACCTCAGATCAGACCCAATCCCTGCATATTCACACCTCAGATCAGATCCATATCCTGCATCTTCACACCTCAGATCAGACCCAATTCCTGCATCTTCACACCTCAGATCAGATCCATATCCTGCACCTTCACATCCAGCCTCAGTGACATCTCTAACATTTTGGATTTCCCATCACTTTCTATCGCATTGATAATGGTCAGCAGGACTAAAATCTCATCCAGTAATCATGCCTCGACAAAGAGGTCCTAGATCCCCTCAATGTTGAAGAAAAGGAAAAGTACCCCTAGGGGCTTTGAGTTGCAGAAACAAAAGTCAAATTGCGGTCAGAAAATGGGAAAAATACATTATAGTATGATTTATTAAGAAGGGAATAGGTTACAGAGTAAAAAAGATCCTCCAATATGTTTTGTCTTTTTATTGGAGGATCTTTTTTACTCTGTAACCTATTTCTTTCTTAATAAATCATACTATAATGTATTTTTCCAATTTTTTGACCGCAATTTGACTTTTGTTTCTGCAACTCAAAGCCCCTAGGGGTACTTTTCCTTTTCTTCAACATATAATCAGGGGTGTGCAGCATATAATCCACCATTGGTATCGCCTTTCCTTGCTACTAGATCCCCTCAATATACGACACTGGTTTGCTGTCATTCAATAAATGAGCTAAATTATATTTCAAGCAGTGCCACCACTAACTATGCACCCCTGACTCTACAAAATGGTGAGAGGTACACGTGTGGGAGGTGCGGAATGGACACACTTTTACACAGCACCATTAATTCCTATGGAAGACTCCCCATAATCCATCCTGCTCGTTCATCCTCTCAGCTAGGTTTGCACGGATACCGATACCCATGCTAATGCACAGATACCTGAAACCGATACTTACAGACTGAGATTCCCCCACTGCCAGCTGAAATGTCCCCCAAAAAAAAAGCCGCCAATTATCAGTTGTTAAGGCCGCCACGTCCTTAACAGATGATTAATTGATTAATTCAGGGGATCCCCTGTTGACAGCTGAAGTGTTAAAGCAGTCCAGTGTTATGACAAGAAATGACCCCCGTCGAATAATGTCTGCCCTGTACTGCGTAGGCGCAGCGCTTGCGCACTACGGAGCCGCTGAACGTCCCCGAACATGATGACTTTGTGCCATACACTCCCGATGCTCATGCAACTCTACAAGGGGCCAATATATTATTGATTGAAGCGTGTGAGGGGCGGATGCCTAAAGAGGCCGTGTTCACACAACTGGAGGGCGGGTTTCTCAGTGTTGATGGGCGGGTTTGCAGGACCTATTAAGATTTATGCTGGCCATACACTATACGAAAATTCGGCCGAAAATCGGTCGTAAAGAAAATTCTTTCCTTTTTTCGGCCAGTTAATGGGCACAAAATCGAAAATCGCCTGGACGTTTTTGAGCCGAAAAAACGAAGGACAAGTTTGGAAATTTTCTGACGAACGAACGATAAATCGTAAGGTTAATGTGTTTCCCGTCCGAACTTTCTGCACTAGGTATATGTAAAAAAAAAAAATGGTTCGTTTTTTTTTATGTCCACTGAACGATTTATCGCCATTACATGATGGCACTATCGGTTGCCCTCACAAAAGAACTTTCGTTTTTCGAAAGTTCGTTCGGACGATTTTTCGTAGAGTGTATGGCCAGCATTAGGTATAATAGAAATGTACTCAGGAAAGTATTGAAATTGCTTGTGTTATGTAGTTAATAAAAATAGTAGTTTTAAAAAATAAATAAATAAATAAATAAATAAAAAACACAATATTTTTTACTTTTTGTTATAATAATATCACAATTTTTTTCCCTCAGTTTAGGCCGGAACGTATTCTTTTACATTTTTTGTTTTAAAAAAAATAAATAAATCGCAATAAGCGTATATTGATTGGTTTGAGCAAAAGTTATAGCGCTTACAAAATAGGGGATATATTTATGATTTTTTATTTTTTTTTACTAGTAATGGCGACGATTTGGATTTCTTATTTTTTTGTCAGGCCTGCGATATTGTGGCGGACATATCGGACACTTTTGACACAATTTTGGGACCATTCACATTTATACAGTGAACAGTGCTATAAATATGCACTGATTGCTGTATAAATGTGACTGGCAGGGATGGGGTTAACACTAGGGGGTGTGGAAGGGGTTAAATGTGTACCCTGCATAGTGTTCTAACTGTGAGGGAGGGGGACTGACTGGGGAGGTGATGATCTGTGTCCCTATGTACAAGGGACACAGATCGGGCTCCTCTCTCCCTGACAGGACGTAGAGCTCTGTGCTCCACGTCCCTGCTGTCATCCTTGGAAAAAAACATCGTCCCAAGCAAACAAGTCAAAAGCCTCAGAGTCATCTTTGACTCAGACATGACGATGGATGCACAAATTAGAGCAGTAGTCAGCGGTTCTCACCATCTTCTCCGCATGCTACGAAGACTCATTCCATTCATCCCAGAAAAGGACACAGCAGTAGTGGTTGGAACAATCATCAACTCCCGACTCGACTACGCAAATTCCCTCTATTTAGGACTAGCGAAATACCAGATTTCACGTCTACAAGTTGTCCAGAACACGGCAGCCAGACTGGTAACAGGTAAAAAAAACGTGGGAACCAATCTCCCCGGGCTTGAGGTCCCTCCACCGGCTGGCCGTAAAGGATCGGATCACATTCAAGACACTCTGCCTCACTCACAAATGCACACAAGGAAACGCTCCGCAATACTTATGCAAGAAAATAAAACCCTACATTACAAATCGCATGCTCCGGTCAACCAATCAAAACCTCCTCCAAATCCCCAAGACACAGTACAAATCTAAGGGAGAACGCAGATTTGTGGTCCAAGGACCTTGGCTCTGGAATGCACTACCCATGACCATCCGCCTTGAAGAAAACCATCGGGCTTTTAGGAAAAAACTGAAGACTCACCTCTTCTGATGGATCAGGACAACAATGGATGCAAGCGCCTAGAGGCGATTAAGTTTGCATGTGCTGCGCTATACAAGTTCCTTACTCACTCACTCACTGCTGATCGCGGGTACCTGGCGGACATCCCGGTCACCAGGCATGAGCATCGGCTTCTCAGCGATGCGCCGTGCACAGTTTTTCCCTGCTGCGCACCCCCAGCGGCGTGCGCAGGGAATGCACATAAAAGGACGTCCACCCGGCAGATGTGAGCCTTGCTGTGGACGTCTTTCGTCTATAGCGCGGCTCTCAAGTGGTTAACATATATTTACACGTTTCACATTGAAAAAAGCGCAAAATGCCCCCCCCCCTCATCCCTCTCTTTTCTTCTTCTCTCTTTTCCACATTTTCTCTCTCTAATTCTTTGAAAACTGGAAAAGGGAGGGCGGGTCCGTGGGACCAGGATGCTCTGCTGCGATATGTGAAGGCGCAGCGGAAGTACGATGACTAAAACACAGGCTGGCCAAAGATGATGCCTGCAGTGGGCATGGGGTGTTTATCACCCGGAACCCACGGTACACAATCACGTGGACGTAGCCGGAAACCTGTTATGCAAATGATTGAACTGAATGGCGTCCATGTTTGGATTGTTGTACATATTATTTGTTGATGCTAAATTGACTGTAATGTTATTGGGGTCCATGTGGACTCGCCTCCCGCTCTGAATAAATACAAAAAAAATAAAAATGTATTTAATTTGTAAATAAACTTTTCAATGCTTTGCACTATTGCTGACAGCTGAAGTGTAACCAAAACAGTTGTAATTGGTATCGATGAGTACTAAAAAAATATATATCTGTATTGGTACCCTAGTTTTAGCCTCATTTCCATACACCTAAGAATGCCAGAGAATAAGGCTGAATCCAAACAGGTAATAAAAAAGCCGGAATTCAACTCCTTTATATAAATAGTTTGCATTGTGAACTTTCATTGTACAAGACAACGTGTGCTCCAGCGACAGGTGCACTTTAAAGCCCTCGGAATGTGTTTTTTATTCCCAGTTGTACAGAACCAGGCTGCTCTAATGTAAATCCTCTGCTGAATAGATGCAGAGATTTCCTGCTGGGATTACCTGTACATCAGACCCGGCATGTTTCATTGTGAATCTCTAGGACAGAAGACAATTATACGATCACTAATATATAAAGCAGGAAGCGTGGCATGTCTGCGGGACAAAAATTAACAAAGCTGCTAATATTTCCATCTCTGGGGGGATCAGAGCCCCCCCCCCCCACCGGTACATTCCTGAAGAACCCAGTAATGTGTTACTTATTATCCCTTGTTTGCTGTTATTCTTTACTATGGAACCAATTCCTGGCAGGACTGTGCTTGGGGTGCCTGCTTTACATAAGAGGAAAACACAATAATCAAAGAAGACCTGTCATGGGAGAAATACCAGCTCTGCCAGGGCCGTCCATCAAAAATGCTTTATGCCAGGCTGCTAAAGTGATTCTCTAGCTTCAGTCTTTCTGGTTCAAAATTAACATGAAATCCAGATCGGTACGATTGTTCAATATTTGTTTACAATCTGAGGCGGCGTACACACGACCGAGGTTCTCGCTGGAAACCAGAGAGAACCTCGCTGGAAGCTGCATTCCAGCGAGGACCTCGGCCGTGTGTACGCTCTCGGCGAGCTTCCCGTCGGGAAGCCCGTCGAGCAGAAATAGAGAGCACGCTCTCTATTTGCTCGACGGCCCGCCTGGAAGAATGGCTGGTTGCCATTCCCGACGGGCGGGTCGCCGATTTCGACGGCCGGCAGGGAACCTCGACGGGCGGAACGATGTGTTCTGCCCGTCGAGGTTCTCTGCCGTGTGTACGCCGCCTCAGACACAACAGAAGTCCGAGGATCTGCATGACAGGTAGGCAACTTGCGTTTACAGAATCAGCAATGGCAGCCAACATATTTCACTTATTAAAGTACACAGTATCTCACAAAAGAAAGTGGGCTGGGAATTTTTTGTTGTTATTTTGCTTTTCTGTTAGACCTAATAGGCAGCCCACCGTCCAAATGAAGGACTCACAGGGCAAGATGACGACGCTACTGCTATACTGCTAATCTTGAGGGGGTGGCTTAGAGTTGCCAGTGTGCAGCAGGAGGTGCTGTATAGACCGGTTCTCCAAGTGAGAAACCCTGTAACAGATTCACAAAAATCAAATTGCTTTAAAAAAAACTGTATACAGTGAGACATCATGCTAAACACGAAGATATGAACACATAATATGCAAAATAAAAACAATCGCGCAATCTTAACCACTTCCATACCAGGCACTTACGCACCTTCCCGCCCAAGCCAATTTTCAGCTTTCAGCGCTGTCGCACTTTACTGCTACACTGTACCCAAACAAAATTGGCGTCCTTTTTTCCCCACAAATAGAGCTTTCTTTTGGTGGTATTTGATCACCTCTGCGGTTTTTATTTTTTGCGCAACAACTAATAAAAGACTGAAAATTTAGAAAAAATAAATAAATTTTTATTTTTTTCTGTTAACTTTTTTGTAAATAAGTATGTTTTCTCTTTCAATTACGGGCACTTATATGGCGGCACTAATGGGCACTGATGAGGTAGTACTGATGGGCACCAATGAGGTGGCACTGATAGGCGGCGCTGGTATGCGGCACTGATGGGCGCTGGTATGCGGCACTGATGGGCGCTGGTATGCGGCACTGATGGGCACTCATAGGTGGCACTGATGGGCACTCATAGGCGGCACTGATGGGCACTCATAGGCGGCACTGATGGGCACTCATAGGAGGCACTGATGGGCACTCATAGGCGGCACTGATGGGCACTCATAGGCGGCACTGATGGGCACTCATAGGCGGCACTGATGGGCACTTATGGGTGGCACTGATGGGTACTTAGATGGGCACTGATAGGTGGGCACTGGGCATGGATTGGCACGGATGGGTGGCACTGAAGGACACTGTGGGGTGGCACTGATGTATATGTTGCCAGTCAGTGCCCATGTGTGGGCACTGACTGGCATCTTTTTTTTTTTTTTTTTACCTGAATATTTTTTTCCGTCGGAGACTCGTTACCGAGATCGGTGATGCAGGGTGTCAGACTGACACCCCGCATCACCGATCGCCGCGCTGCGCGCCCGCAAGGGCGCGCGCGGCATGAAATCGTACTGGACGTTTGAGAACGACCAGTCACGATTTCATAACCACTTCCCGGCTGTAAATTTGCTATTGGCCGGGCGGGAAGTGGTTAAGTACTGGGAATATTTACTAGAAAAGTAGCTGCTTTACAATCACTTTATGCTACAGGTAAGCCTATATTAAGGCTTACCTGTAGCTACCCAGGATAGCCCCTGTCCCCTGCATGTGCCGATATCATCGGCACATGCGCACTGGGGCAAACTGAAGCAATAGCACCTACGGGCCGTTGCTTCAGTGTGTGTGCCGTTACCGGCGGCTCCCGTGTGCATGCACAGGAGTGACATCATCATGGCTAGGGTCAATCACAGCGCCAAGGCCAGGATACTCGGAAGTAACCCCCGGGAGAGATGTTGCCGCCAGAGGGGAGGACGAGGACCGCTGCAGGGGCTTTAATCTCAGGTAAGTAATTCATAATGAGCTTGTATGCCGTGCATACTAGCTCATTATGTCTTTGTCTTGCAGATTATATATATATATGTTGGGTTTACAACCACTTTAAAAAGTGATTTCATTCCACCTGCAAAGAAATGTTTACCAAAAAAACAGTGCTGCTCTACCAAGTGACTCAAAACATATATAATAATACCATGAATACATCAATTGTAATAATAATTAAATCCACTGATTGTGAAAAAAAACACACATATATATATACACACACACATTATATATATATATATATATATATATATATATATATATATATATATACACACACACATTATATATATATATATATATATATATATATATATATATATATATATATATATATATATCAAAGGTTTGTGCTGATAAATAGTGACTGATTCAAAGGAATCCTGCTGTAAATCAATTTACCCCAAGTGCAGACAATGATAAGTGCTCTCCACCCCCGGGTTCACAAGCTGCTCACCTCGTAAAAGAGTAAAATCAATAGTTGTCCCCTCTGGGGATAATAAAGACACCTGGCATACTATGGATACAAAGACCTCCTTGGGTGGAAGGCTTCTTAATTGGGTTTCAAGAGCCCCTATCGTCTTGTCTGTTGGATATTATATGCAAGAAAAAGGCAACATCTAGTGCTCTCCGCTTCCAATAATTTAATAATATAAAAGGTAATAGATACACTTACAAATAAGGCACAATCAGCTTGTAGGGGGCGGAGCTTACGCACTGACGTCACACCGTGGCCATCTTGCGATTTGGATGTTTTCAATATCTTACAGTTTGCACAAGCTGATTGTGCCTTATTTGTAAGTGTATCCATTACCTCTTATACTAGTAAATTATTGAAAACGGAGAGCATTAGATGTCTGTTATTTCTTTTTGACAATTTTTTGGGGTAAATAAATATGGGTACAAAGTACCCCATACTCATTCACATAGAGGGAGGGAAAAGATCTGGGGGCCCCAAAGTTAAAGGAGGCTTACAGATTCCGATAAGCCCCTTGCCCGCAGACCCCCACAAACCCTGCCCAGGGGTTGTGGGAAGAGACCCTTGTCTCCATCAACAGGAGGGCAAGGTCCTTTGGGGTGGGGGGGCAGAGTCTTCATTTTGGCATGAGGTTCTCCTTAAAATCCAGGGGTCTGGTATGGATTGGTGGGGGGAAGCCCACACCATTTTTTTTTTTTTTCGGCAATGTTTTTTTTTTCTTCATTTAGCTGTCATCCATCGTTAAGGACGCCCCGGCTGGCTTCCCGACCTACTCCTTAACAACCAGCAGCTATTCACTGTGTGCCTGGTGGGCGAACATCAAGCCGACCGTCCTGAAAATGTGGGTGTTCACCCAACAAACAGGTGATGTTCGAGCCAAACTTATGCTCGGTCCAAACTGCTCACCCAACACTAACCACCAACACAAGAAGGCACTTTTCCAATGACCACTAATGTAAATGGGCATTTTTCTGATGACCACCAATAAAATAAGCCACTTTTCCTATGACCACCAATACAAGAAGCCACTTTTCCTAAGACCACCAATACAAGAAGGCACTTTTCCAAAGGCCACTAATGTAAGGGGGCACTTTACCAATGACTACCAATATATAGAGGCGTTATTCCAATAATCACGAATGTAAGAGGGGACTACAATTTTCAATGTCTGTATTCCTTTCTGGCCAATACTATTTGATGAATTCTTCTCTATGTCTGATAGACCAGGGGGGGGGGGGGGGTAGTTATCCACATTCCTTAACGTTTTAATACATACACAGCTTACTAATCATATTAATGAACTGCAGATGAAATATTTAAGCAGTGGTTCCCTGAGGCCCGATAGTTATTTCAAGGGTTGCTTTTGTTCATAATGGTGATAAAAGATGCATGAGTGCAGGGTTTCTCGACCAGGGTTCCATGGAACCCTAGAGTTCCTCCAAAGGTTGCTAGGGTATCCTTAAACAATGAGCAATTTCTGCCCCTCAGATAATTTTCCACTGACACCATTGATTTTTTTAGCTATATATAAAGGGGGCAATTCCTCCTAACGACCACGGGCCAGATTCATGAAGAATTAGGCTGGCGTATCCAGTGATCCGCCAGCCTAACTGTCACTTTAAGCCGGCGTTTTTGTTTTCTATAACCAGAAAACAAGAAACGCCGGGTTGGAGTTCCGATGCGATCGGCGTAATTGAATTTCGCCATTGCATCGTTACTTTAACTTAAAAATGGCGCCGGGGGCGTTCCCGCTGATTAACGCTGAAAAAATATGTTAATCAGCGGGAGTCGGAAATTCACGATCGTTTTCGGGCGCGACGCAGTGACTTTACAACGTTTCCGGAAGCGATACGTGACGTAAAGATAAAGCAGCCCCCTAGTGGAGTATCCTATGTTAAGTATAGCCGTCGTCATCGCGTCGAAAAAAAAAAAAACGCGTCGTTTGCGTAAAACATTCATGAATGGGGATGTGACGTCATTGACGTTCACTGACAGAACTTGGAGCATGCGCACTGGGATGCATTGACACTCGACGCATGCGCAGTACGTTCGCCGCGGGATCGCGCATAGTTTGAATACTACACGCCCCGTACCCGCCCAATTTGAATTCCGCTGGCTCATTTGCGATGCGCTGCCGCAACTTTAGGAGCAAGTGCTTCCTGAATAACAGCACTTGCTCCTAAAATTTCGGCAGAGTAACGTAAATGAGAAGCGTTACTCCAGAGCAAAGATGCTCTCATCTACCTGAATCTGGCCCCACAAGTGTAAGAAGCATTCTGCCCACTGACAATCACACCAATGTGTCATGAGTTGTAGATCTAATAATTATTTGCCAGGGTTCCCTGAAACCAGAAAGTTAATTCATGGGTCTCCTCTCTGTTGAAAGGTTGAGAGAGGCCAGTCTAGCGTCTATAGGCACCCCATGAATACTTTTTTTTTCTCCCGGTAGAAAGGTTTTTGTCTCTCTGAATCTGTATTAGGTTCATGTCATGTGGCCAGTTTAGGTGCAACACAGTTCTTCAGTCAGCCAGAGATGGACCAAATCTCAGCCACTTCAACAAGGACCAGCCAAGATTCGATCTATCTTTGAGCAGACTGGTTATACTGATGTCACTGGCTAAATCCTGCCGCCTTAACCTCCGCAACATCTCCAGAATTCGACCCTTCCTGACTGACACCACAAAACAACTTATTCACTCCTTGGTTATTTCCCGCCTTGACTACTGTAAAGCCCCGTACACGATCAGTCCATCCGATGAAAACGGTCTGATGGACCGGTTCCATCGGTTAACCAATGAAGCTGACTGATGGTCCATCGCGCCTACACACCATCGGTTAAAAAAAACGATCGGGTCAGAACATGGTGATGTAAAACACGACGTGCTGAAAAAAATGAAGTTCAATGCATGCGTTGACTTGATTCCGAGCATGCGTGGATTTTTAACCGATGGTCATGCCTACTAACGATCGGTTTTGACCTATCGGTTAGAAATCCATCGGTTAAGTTTAAAACAAGTTGGCTTTTTTTTAACCGATGGATAACTAACCGATGGCGCCCACACACGATCGGTTTGGTCCGATGAAAACGGTTCATCAGACCGTTCTTATCGGTTTAACCTATCGTGTGTACGCGGCCTAACTCTCTCCTTAATGGCCTACCCTTACCCAGGCTATGCCCCCTTCTGTCTTATATGAATTCCGCTGCTAGACTAATACACCTCACTAGCCGATCTGTGACTGCTGCTCCTTTCTGCCAATCCCTTCATTGGCTTCCCCTACCCCACCATATAAAATTTAAAATGCTAACCATAACATACAAGGCCATCCACAACATCGCCCCTTCATCTGCAGATATCACCCAAATCGTCCGCTCCACTCCTCCCAGGACCTCCTGCTCTCTAACTCCCTTGTAACCTCCTCCCATGCCCGCCTTCAGGACTTCTTCAGAGCCTCTCTGGAACTCCCTGACCCGGTATGTCCAATATGCCCCTACCCTGTCCACCTTTAGGAGATCCCTGAAAACTAATTTTTTCAGGGAAGCCTATCCTGACCCACACCCACCTAACAACTGCCCCCGAGCTACTCCCATCAAATCATCCCCTGCAGCTATTACCTTTTGTACTTCCACCCACTCCCTTTAGAATGTAAGCTCTATGAGCCGGGGCCCTTCTGTATTGTACTGTACTGTTGTTGTGTTGTTCCCCTCTACATTGTAAAGCGATGAGTAAACTGTTGGCTTTTTTCCCCTTTAAAATCAGGGGGAAATTGTGGGTGCGTGTTATACGCCGATCTTGAGGGCAAGAGGAGCACCGCCGACATAGACCAAGCTGAGCCGAGTGTACTGTGTACTCAGCTAGGCTCGGCTCCCCTCGCAATCACGCCCTGTCCAGCCTCCTAGCCTTTATGTCCTGCCATTGGACCGATGTTGTGTCCGTCATATAAGCCGGGCCAAGGGGCGGGACTGGGCAGGACTGCGAGAGGAGCCGAATACACAGGAAATCCGACTCTGTATCTCGGCGGCGCTAAATCTAAAAATACATAATGCTGCAATTTTGGGCAAGGCTGCAGATGGACACTGATAAGGCTGCATTGATAGAAGTTTTTTTTCCTTAACCACTTCAGCCCCGGACCATATTGCGAATGACCATGCCACTTTTTGCGATTCGGCACTGCGTCGCTTTAACTGACAATTGCGCGGTCATGCGACGTTACTGCCAAACAAAATTGGCGTCCTTTTTTTCCCCACAAACAGAGCTTTCTTTTGGTGGTATTTGATCACCTCCGCGGGTTTTTATTTTTTTGCGCTATAAACAAAAATAGAGCGACAATTTAAAAAAAAAATGAATATTTTTTACTTTATGCTGTAGGAAATATTACCAAAAATATATACAAAACACATTTTCCCTCAGTTTAGGCCGATACGTATTCTTCTACATATTTTTTGTAAAAAAAAAAAAAAAAAAAATCGCAATAAGCATTTATTGATTGGTTTGCGCAAAAGTTATAGCGTTCTAAAAAATAGGGGATAGTTTTATGGCATTTTTATTAATAATTTTTATGCGACATTATGGCGAGGGATTAACAGTAGGGATTAACACTAGGGGAGGGGAAGGGGTTAAGTATGTTCCCTGGGGGGGTGGGACTGACTAGGGGAAATGACTGATCGCTGTTCATGCATTGTATGAACAGACAATCCGCCATTTCTCCCCCTGAAAGGACCGGGAGCTGTGTGTTTACAAGCGATTGCGGGTGATCGCGCCTGCCAGGCACGCGCATCGGCACCAGGGGCTGAAATGCAAGATGACATAATATTACGTGATCTAGTGCAGCCGAACCGACCTGTCGCCGTACAACTACGGCGGCTGGTTGGCAAGCGGTTAAACTTCCCTCCTAAAAATTTTTTTTCTTAAACTTCACTTCTAAGCTTGGAGTACGTGTTATATGCCAGCACGTGTTATATGCCGATAAATAGAGTAAATTGTGGATAATAATAATGTCGACCCATCGATTGACTTAATACAACTGGCCTGTTGGTTTTTTATTTTTCAATCACTGCCGGGAGCTATAGTCACTAGCAGTGATCATTATGTTCTGCCGGCAGAACACAATAGTGCTGCAGGAGGGGTTCCCCCATTGACACAAGCTGAGTTAACGGGGAAGTCAAGCAATTTTCTTGTATCGTGTATGGCCAGCTTTAGTGGCGTTCTTCTTTAACACTATAATTTATAGATCTGTGTTGACCTCGGATCCTGTCTTGCCTCTGAGAGATCATAACTTAGAGACGTCCCGAGCACCTGGAATAATTGGCTGCTATTCAAGGGAATCTCTCCACATGAAGAAAAGAGAATTGTTCTATTCGATTTACGCCAATTCATCAACGTGTTCACCTCCAGTTACGTGGAACAATAAACAGAAACTATCTGCAGGCTCCTCACTTAACACCAAGCCTGCTCAAAATAACGGCTTCCCCGCACCTGCCCACCCCGGCAGAGTCTACAATGTTTGATGAACTCTTTTTGTATATAAAAAATGAAAAGTTACATACAAGGGGCAATGATCGTGCAAAATGCAAAAATTAATGGGGGGGATTTAAAAAAGGCAAATAGTCTGTGCACTGTCAAATGCAGTTTATTTGCTTTTAGTAAATCCACCCCAGTTCCTGCCAATTAACCAGTTCCTGTCCATGCTATAGGTGAAAGACGGCTACAGCGCAGGCTTACAATGCCGGGAGAGTGTCCATGAACGTCCTCCCGTGCTCGTGCTGCACTCGCGCCCCCTGCGGAATGCACGGGTGGTGCACTCTGTGATCGCCGAGTCCTTAGGGCTTGGCTAATCACAAATCAGGGTAAGGGACCAATCACAGTGGCCCTTTACCACGTGATCAGCTGTCAGCCAATTACAGCTGATCATACGATGTAAACAGAAGTGGGCCATCAGCTTTTTTCTTTCCTCACACGGACAGCGTGAAGAGAAAAAGCAGAAAGCCGAAGACCATCTTCTGTTAAAGGGACATCGGTCCCCACATTGCCCACCAGTGCTGCTAATTAGTGCCTCATCAGTCCTGCCTATCAATTTCACCTATCAATGCCACATCTCAGTGCCCCCCATCAGTGCCAATCAGTGGAACCCATCAGGGCAGGCTCATTTGTGCTTCCTGATCAGTGCCTACCGGTGCCGCCTCATTAGTGCCCCTCAGTGCCACCTACCAGTGTCCATCAGTGCAGCCTACCAGTGCCCATCAGTGAAGCCTCATTAGCGCACACCAGTGAAGAAGAAAAATTACCTGTTTGAAATTTTTTATAACAAAACAATGAAAAATGTTTTTAATTTTTTTTTTTAAATGTCGGTCTTTTCGTTTTTTTTAATCAAAAAATAAAAACCACATTGGTGATTAAATACCACCAAAAGAAAGCTCTATTTGTGTGAAATAGAGGGGGTCGGAACAAGGGAAATATTGATTGAATTTGATCTTTAACTTTATTCTGTCAACCGGATCCTAGCATCTTTTTCTGTATGTAGTGGGTACAAATGCATCTGGAAGGAGCAGGATATGCAATGTGACATAAACAAGCACTCTAGGCAACTGGCAGCGAAAGTCGAAGAATGTGTCAAACAACCACATGGATGTTCCTTCTCTACGTCCACTGCCAGGGGGGGGGGTGTATACAGGCAAGACTGTATATGCAGAAAAAGCTCTTCTAGAATTGCCCATAGATGTGCGATATCTATGCACCACGATTCCAGGAATCCCATCCTAGGCCAGGATCTTCCCTGAAAGATCCCCTCTAGTCTTATAGAAGCTCCTGTGTAATGCAATAAAGTAGGGAGAGGAAGCCACATGGAGAGAGTCTTACAAACAACAGAGATCACGCAATGTGAATGTTCTCACCTATCCAACTCTTATGTTCCCCAAGAATGCTCATCCTGTACTGCCCATGGACTCGATCAGGATTTTTTTTTTAATGCAGATTGTTTTGTATTTTTTTTATATAATATTATTATTTTTAAGCACCATTTTTTTTTGTTTTAATTATATATATATTTTACACTCATTTTGCAATTTTATTTTATGTGTCATTTTTGTCCTTCTATGCATAAAATGTTTTTAATGCAGATTGTTTTGTATTGTTTTTTTTTATTATCTACTGTGGGCCAAATTCAGGTAGAGTTAGGCTGGCGTATCAGTGATACGCCAGCCTAACTCTCACTTTGAGCCGGCGTTTCTGTTTTCAGTAAGCAGAAAACAAGGAACGCCGGGTTGAAGTTCCTATACGAGCGGCGTAATTGTATTTCGCCGTCGTATCGGAACTGCAATTTTAAAAATGGCGCTCGGGGCGTTCCCGCTGATTAACGCCGAGAATATGTTAATCAGCGAGAATCGGCAATTCACGATCGTATTTGGGCCCGACGCAGTGACTTTCCGACGTTTCCGTAAGAGATACGCGGCGTAAAGAAAAAACAGCCCCCTAGTAGAGTATCCTATGTTAAGTATGGCCGTCGTCATCGCGTCGAATTTCGCGTTGTTTGCGTAAAACGTCTGTGAATGGGGATTGACGTCATTGACGTTCACTGACAGAATTTGAAGCATGCGCACTGACAGTCGACGCATGTGCAGTACGTTCGCTGCGGGATCGCGCCTAATTTAAATAATACACGCCCCCTACCCGCTCAATTGAAATTCTGCCGGCTCATTTTCGCTACGCCGCCGCAACTTTAGGAGCAAGTGCTTTGTGAATACAGTACTTGCTCCTAAAGTTTCGGCGGAGTAACGTAAATGAGAAACGTTACTCCAAAATAAAGATTCGCCCATCTACCTGAATCTGGCCCTTTGTGGCATTATTTTTAAGCACCATTTATTTTTGTTTCAAATATATATATATATATATATATATATATATACACATACACTCTTTTTGCAATTTTATTATATGTGTAATTTTTGTACTATGAATAAAATGTTTTTAATGCAGATTGTTTTGTATTTTGTTTTTATTATTATTAGTTTGGGGGCATTATTTTTAAGCACAATTTATTTTTGTTTTAAATTTAATTATATATACATATATTTACACACCTTTTGCAATTATATTATATGTGTAATTTTTGTCCTTCTATGAATAAAATGGGGCAGATTCACACAGAAATGGATTATCGTAGAGTATCAGAAATACACTACGCTGCCGTATTTTACCTGGCTCTACGTGGAATTCAGGTAGATTTTGTCCAGTAAACGACGGCGGCGTAGTGTATTTCTCCCGTCGCAATCCATATAGACCAGTAGGGGGCGTGAATCATTTAAAATAGGCGCGTTCCCGCGGCTATCGATCTGCGCATGCTCCGTTTGCAAATTTCCCGCCGTGCATTGTGCGAAATCACGTCGTGACGTCATTCGTTGTTTAGGTAGCGTCGTTTACGGGCGATCCTAGTCCCGAACGAGTTACGTAAACAAAAAAAAAAATTAAATAAATTCGAAGCGGGAACGACGGCCATACTTAACATGGGCTACGTAACGTTAGAGCAGCAAAAAGCTGCTCTAACATTACGTACAAAAAAATAGACGAAAGTGATTGCGACGACCACTCGTATCTTCGGGAATCGCCGTAAAAAAACATTTGCATATCCCGACGCATCAAAACGACGCAAACTCCTCCCAGCGGCCGCAAATAGATGGCAGCGTAGATCCGAAGGCTTACGAAGACGTAAGCCTCTCGGATCGAAGCCCGAAGCCGCCGTATCATGGTTTGAGGATTCAAACTAGTGATACGGCGCGCGAAATTTGAAATTACTCCTGTCTAACACCAGTTAGACAGGCGTAATTGCTCTATGAATCTGGCCCAATGTTTTTAATGCAGATTGTTTTCAATTTTTCTTTCTATTATTAGTTATTTTGGGGCATTATTTTTAAGCACAACTTGTTTTTGTTTTATATATATATATATATATATAATTTTTATTTATTTATTTTTAAATCATTTTGCAGTTTTATTATATGTGTCATTTTTGTCCTTCTATGCATGAAATGTTTTTAATGCAGACTGTTTTGTATTATTTTTCTTTATTATTAGCACAATTTATTTTTGTTTCATTTTATATATATATATATATTAATCATTTTGCAATTTTACCATATGTGTCATTTTTGTCCTATAAATAAAATGTTTTTAATGCAGATTGTTTTGTATTTTTTTTTATTATTATTATTTTTGGGGTATATATATATATATATATACACACACACATATACACACACATACACACAATCATTTTGCAATTGTATTATATGTGTAATTTCTCTCCTTCTATGCATAAAATGTTTTTAATGCAGATTGTTTTGTATTTTTATTATTATTAATATTATTATTAGGGCATTTGTTTTTTAAGCACAATTTATTTTTGATGCAATTATATATATGTATGAATAAAATAGCATTTAAAAGTCCAATAATCTCCTGTGTACTTCCAATGCCATAGCAGCGCTCATGTCAGTTTATTCTCATGTGACAAGCATTTATATTTATTACACATATAAGTAGCGGTGGGATGACTTATAGATGGGTAAATTTCTCAACACGGTGATTCTAATCGTTGTCAAAACGTGCACCACATACCGCGAACACCCCCACCTGAGTAACACTCCCCCCTCGGGGTAAACACTCACCAGATATTAATATTTCACACGCCTTAGGTAATCCTTTTTGTCACTTTAAGTGCAAGTCATCCACATAATCTGTCGGGGGTGAGGATGTAAATGGCTCCAATATCACAGGATCATAAAGGGAATAAAATACCGCAAAAATTCCTGCTTACATTTTTTTTTTATTGTAGCCAAGATATACGTAACGGCCATCATTAAATTAAGAGCATATAAACGTATCAAAGCGTAGTCACCAGTCCGCTGTGGAGGAAGGGGCCGGTGCATTACAAACACCCGCGTTGTTCCTTCCTGATAGTATCCAGCTGACCGTGACAAATTTGAAAGGTAATTCCTATACCTATAAAAGTTATTAATAGTCAAGTTATTTTTAGTTAGTTATTTCCGATTTTCAAATTTTAGGGTTTTCGAATTTCCACATTTTCTTATTTTGTTTTTAGAATTTCCGATTTTTTTCGAATTTTAGATTTTTTTCCGAATTTCCGAATTCTTTTTAGGTATTGGAATCTCTTTTCAAAATGTATTGTAAGGCCTTGTACACACGAGGTAATATATCCGATGGGAACGGTCCGACGGACCGTTCCCATCGGATCTGTCCGCCGGATTGCTTTGATCCGATGGCTGTACACACCATCGGATCAAATTCCCCGCCGGCGGACAGCGCGGTGATGCGGCGGTGACGTTGATGCCGCCACGTCACCGCACCAGGAAGTAAACACTTCCGCGCGCATGCGTCGGATCCATTCACAGGATACGACGCATGTGCGGGCAGATATGTTCGCTGGTTTGCCGTACTAACCAGCGGACATATCTGACGGGCAGCTATCCGGCGGAAAAATTCCAAAGCATGCTTTGAAATTTTTCTGCCGGAGGAATCCGGCCAAAACGGTCCGTTTGCCCCTACACACGAGCGGATTTTAGTGAACGAATACGAATTGATCCGAAGTTACGAATTATGCAAAATAACGAATGCCGCATCTAAACAAATGGAACTGAACAAATTGATAATGAATATTAATAATAAAATACGTTTTTATTATTATTTTAATTTATTGTTTTTATCGTGGCGATCAGGAACTGACACGTTTCGTCACTTCCGACTTTAACTGAGGGCCTGATCTCACAGCGCAACGTTCCCATCTAAATAGGATCCATGGCTCAGCCAATTTACCCCTTGTGTGCCGATCATTACAGCCCACAATTGAATAGTGAGCCACAAATCGGTGCATCGGTGGGAAAAGGATCAAGAGCTGAGAAATCAGATAATACTAAAATAGTCACTATTTGACGTGATAATTTGTTGTACACAAAAGCTACCTACAACAACTACTACTACAACTCTTGGGACAACCCTAATTTGTAGCGCTGTTTTTTTTTCCCCCTTTATAAAGATGCCAAACTGTGAAAACAGGAGCAACGCGGTTGTAGGAAAGGTGGTCCTGGAGGGGGAGAAGGAGCACAGCCCGCACCTCCTCCCGATGCTTTCCTCCTCTCCTCACCATTTCCTGCACTTGGCTGACAGGAATAGTGATGCAGCAATAAAAAGGAGGGGGAAATGGCGCTAAGTAGGTGGTTTGTGGGAATGGTTTGGGATGAGTGGTTCCTGGAGCAAGGTTCAAGAAGTACAGTATAAATGAGGGGGAAGTGTCAAACACTTGAAATCCAGCTGCAGCTATCCCAAAAAAAAGATTGGAGAACCTTGTTATCTACTTACCGGTAGTGATGTAGCAGTCACTATTCCTGTCAGCCGGTAGCACAAGGAACTGCCCACACGGTGTCCCTTCCACATGATAAACCGCTGTGCCCAGGGTAGCCACCCCTCCTGCATCTCCCCCTTGCCCCAGCCCTGCTTGGGATACAATTTTGTATCATTATGATTACATTTCATATTTGTTCTTATTATAGCCCTGATGAACATGGAGTGGTTTAGCCCCCAAAACACATTGGTCATTTTTATTAGACAAGTACAATGTGTTTTGTTTAACACATTTTTTAATTAGGAAACATCCAAATTAACGAAAACCTGGTTAAGGATGTTTTCCAAGTATTCGTAAATTCTTAAATTCATAAATTCTGAGATTCGGAAACTAAAAAAAAAAAAGACGGAAATTCAAAAAAACACTAAAAATCGGAAATTTGAACTTTCCGAAGTAACGAATGCCACATCTAAACTAATGGAACATTGCGAATTAAAGCGGTCTTTCACTCGATTTTGTTTTTTTTTTTAAAAAAGTTTTAGGCTCCTCTTACCTTAATTCAATAGCAGCCCGTGTGTCCCGAATTATTCGCCCCCAGGATGCGATTCTACTGCCAAACTATAAGTTTTATTTTTGTCTTCAGGCAGTTTTCATCTTGATCCCTGGCACGCTGGGCACGTTGAAGCCCAGTCCTAAACATTTCCGGGATACGGCGGTGAATGCGTCCCAGCATGCACCGCTGTATCCCGCGCATGTCCTTTGATGTGCTGTGTTGACGGCGAACGGCGCCGTCAACACAGCACAGTTACCATGGCAACGGCCGGCGTCAATATGACCCGCTTGCCGAGTCACATGACCCGCTTGCCGAGTCACGTGACCGCGGTAATATCGCGGGATTTTAAGAGAGATCGTCTCCTGGGAACATCACATCGAATTCCCAGGAGGCTCTGCGCATCGGGGATAAGGAAGGCACGCCCAATAATCCGCGGGGAGAGGTGAGTGACAGGCCACATTAGAGAAAAGATAAAGGTAAGCCTTTAGAAAAAAAAAAAAAAACCCACTGTTTAGTAATGCTCTCTGGGAGACAGTAAGGCTACAAGAGAGGTAAATAAAAGGGTGAACTACCGCTTTAACAACAATAAATTACAATAATAAAAACAAATTTTATTATTAATATTATTCATTAATAATTTGTTCAGTTCCATAAAATAAATGTGGAAATTCGAAAACCCCAAAATTTGAAAATCAGAAATAACCAATTAAAAATAACTTTTTTTTTTCCCATTCAATTATTTTTATTTGTATTTTCTTTATCACTGCTTTACACATACATATATCCAACAGGCAAGAGTACAAGTGGTTTGTTGACAAATAACGTATTTACAGATTAAAACGGCTAGTTACTGTGCCCCTGTCGGGTTAATAACTCGTGCTCTGTTACATAGATGTTGTATTGTTGTATTCCCCCCCCCCCCCCCCCCGCGTTCCCGCCTCCCATCCCCTTACTTAATTAAAAATAACTTACTATTACTATTATAGGTATTGGAATTTCCTTTCAAATTTGTCTTTAAGTGAACATAACGAATATGAATTTATCCGTAGATCAGAATTATCCAAAATAACGAATGCCGCATCTAAACAAACAGTACGTAACAAATTAATAACAATAAATTACAATAATAATAAAAAAATGTTTTATTATTATTAGTTTGTTACGTTCCTTTCGTTTATATACGGCATACATTATTTTGGATAATTCGTAACTTTGTTTAAATTCATATTCGTTATGTTCACCAACAGCCAAATTGAAAGTTAGTAATAGTTAGGTTATTTTTAGTTTTTTTAACCAGAAAAGCAAGTTTATTGAGATGTGTTCAAGTTATACAAGGCATACAATACAGCTTTCATTTCGTCTTATCACACAAAGCAAACAAATATACATAATCCTCCCTCATTGCAGTTATGATTCATAAGCCTACTTGTGGTGACAGCCCCAACTGGCGTACAGGAGGATTCTAATCGTACCTTTATTCTAACTCAGTTCCCCCCTCCCTATGATCCAATACCAATATATCCCCCTTAAATCACTCAGTGCATGTCTCCCCGTCCTCCAGCCACCGGTCCCAAACATTTGAGAACTTCTGAGGGCGCCCCCTGTGTATATAGATCATTTTCCAGTCCCTCAGCGTCGGGGAGCCACCGCCTGCATCCACGCCTTTGCCACCACCTTCCTAGCTAAGAACAGCGATTCACATATGTAACGGAATGGCCCGTGACAGACTGAGATATTCCTATGTCTAGGGTCACCTTATGTCCACTAGGGCCATAGGGTGACAAAGAATCATAATTCATATATTACAGAAGACATTAATAAGGGACATTAATAATAATTCATGTTTGCAGGATGTCTTCAAATATCAAAAGCTGTTAGCTATGCAATCTGGGCACACATGCTTTTGAAAGGTGTTAATTCAGGTCTACAAGACCAGAGTGAGTCATACCTTTGTATAATATGCTATTGAAATATCTTAAGGTGTTGGCTATTCACTGTAAAGACATTCCGTTGAAGGTGTGGATTGCACCCACTCTCACAAGACTCTGCCATTGTGTGATAAAGCTGTCTAGAGAACTTATTCAACTAGATGTCTGTGTTACTATTCAAGGTTAATTGAACCCTATTGATGATACGGTGCCGTCATGTCTAGCTACCAATTAAAGAATTATCCTCAGTGAGTGAATAGGGGGGTGGAGATTGCATTGTCCTGTGATAAACTGCATTATGCTTGAGACTGTATAAGAAGCTGAGAAAATAAATAGTGATATCTTTGGAAGCAAGAACGGAGCTCTGTCTCGTCTTATTCTGGGAAATGATATGGATCGTGTATGCAATATTGTCGGAGTGTGTCAGATAAGCTTGTCGTGGTTGGATGGAAAGTCGTAAGCGGTGGTGACCGTTACAACATATAAATATGGTCTGGTACTTCTCAACCTCCACATCAGGCAGTAACCCCAATAAGCAAAGCTTCGGGTCCATTCCCACTGGTGTTCCCATATTGTCATGCAAAAAGTGCGTCACCTGAAGCCAGTAGGCCTGTATATCCGAACACTGCCATAGCATAAGGAAAAAGGTTCCTTCTACCAACAAACATTTAGGACACATTGGGCTCCTTGTGGGTTGAAACTTTGCCAGTCTTAAAGCTGTAAGATAAGCCCGGTGAAGTATGTACAGCTGTGTCAGTCAGAGTTTGGGAGATGCAACCTTTACCCCCTCCATAACTTACCCCCAGTCCTCGGTCTCAATCGGTCCCACGTCCTGCTCCCACTGACTTCTCACCTTCTGAACCACCCCTTCATCCTGTGCTGTCTAATGACGTAATATATATTGGATATAAGTTTGGTTGAATCTGCTCCAAAGACAACATCTAACACCGGCGGGGTACTAAGATCTGGTGTCACCTCTGCCATCTGCTTCTTAAGTGCGTGCCTAAGCTGCAGGTACCTGAATAGGAACTGTTGCGGGAGGGAGAACTCCCCCCTCAACACCGAGAATTACTTAACACCGCCCGGCTCCAGTACCTGGGACAAGTATAACACCCCATATGAAGCCCAGATTCGAGCGTCCGGCACTGAGTTCAGCTCGGGCAAGCCCCCATTATTCCAAAGTGGTGTGTGTGAATGTATATGTGACCGGTTTTGTTTTTTAAGGGCTATGTCCCACACTCTCTAAAGGTGCAATAGCATTTCGACCCCAAACTGTGGCGTCCTGCATCCTCCCTGTCCCTTCCTAAACACCACTTGGCAGGGAGTGTGGAAAGCACTTCCTGGTTTGTTACAGACCAATGACCTATACCTCTGTGTCTCAGACTTGTTAAAATGGTAGAGGTGGGATAGCTGTGATGCCACATAATAGTCTTGAAGATCCGGTAGGGAGCAACCCCCCTCTAGTGTGGGATTTTTAAGTATATGCCAAGCCAATTTATGCCTGCCCGAGCCCCAAACAAAGGAGTTCAATATTGCCTCCATCTGCTTGAAGATTTTCAGAGGGAGATACAGGGGAGCGTGCCATATCATATACAACATTTTGGGTAATAATATCATCTTGACTAGGTTAATTCTCCCCATTACTCCTAGTGGTAGTCTCGCCCAGGCCTGGGTTCTGCATTTAATAACCGCAAACAGGGGATCCACATTTAAAGACACATAGTCCTGCAAGTTCCTGGTGACCAACACCCCCAGATATTTAACCACTGCCACTCTCTGTAATGGTAGCGCCGGAGACATCTCCTGTGGAGGGAACAGGTCCAGGGGGAGAATTTTAGATTTGTCCCAGTTAATCTTCAGCCCCGAAAAATGGCCCACTTCCTCTATTATTGCCAATGCCGCCCTCAGGGATGGACCCTGGTCCGCTAGGTATAAGACCGTATCATCCGCATACATCCCCATCTTATCCCAGCTGTCACCTTTCTTAAGGCCCTCTACCTCCGGGTTCGTTCTAATGGCCATAGCCAAGGGCTCCGCTGCCAAGGAGGTTATTTTTAGTTTAGTTATTATTTCCGATTTTCAAATTTTCGGGTTTTCCAATTTCCACATTTTAGTTTTTTTTAGAATTTTTCCTTGGTATTGGAATCTCTTTTCAAAAATTTCTGTTAGTGAACGTAACGAATACGAATTGATCTGAAGTTACGAATTATGAAAAATAACAAATTATTATTAGTTATTATTTTAGATTTCCGAATGTCATTTTTCTTTTTAATTTCTGATATTTTTCTTAGAATTTCCGAATTTCGTATATTTTTTTTAATTTCCTTTTTTATTTTTTTTATTTACGATTTTTTGTAGAATTTACAATTTCTTTCAAATTTACGAATTGCGATCATAAAGAATGGCCTGAAAAACAAAAAAAATATAAAGATCAATGAGATGAAAACGAACACATTTTTCAGCAGTGCACACGTCTAGTTTTTATATGACCCATTTACCAACAACTGAATTTACCTTGGACTCCTTCATCCATCTTATGGTCTGATGCACCTTTCTGTATCTCTGCAGTGTAAGCAAATGTTGACTATTATTGGGGGAAGTTGTTTCCTCGCCAGCACTATTAAGCTTGTTTGACGTTTTCCATTATCTGGCTGCATTTATAAGTTTGAAAATTCCCAGCGCCTCTTTAAATATGTTTTCCAGGAATCTTAATGGGTAAGGAAACTTTTCTGACGAAGGCCAGAAATGAAGGACACAAACAAGGGGAGACAATTAAAACTCACAAAGAGGATTTGGAAAAATATGAAAGCGTTGCAAGCCTCTGGTTTCCAAATAATTCATTTTAATTATCTGCTGTTGGGGGGCAGATGGTGAGGCCGCCATCTTGGAACCGCTCTGTAGAATATCTTATTAGTGGCAATTTTTAGACAGGAGCTGATTCACCTAGCAGCATGTCTTTAGGTTGTGGGAGGAAATCAGAGTACCTGGAGGAAACCCACGCAAGCACAGAGTGAATATGCAAACCCTAATAAAGGCCTGATAGGGACTCGAACCGAGGGCCCAGGTGCTGCAAGGAAGGCAGAAGTGCAAACCACTAAGCCACTGTGCTGCCAAAATCCTGGGAGTCAGTAATGTGAGGAGTAATGACGTGTAATGCTTACTGTGTGTATCATGAGATGTTGCCCATTCTCATTAACCCCTTCCTACACACCCCGGCATCCCTTTAAACCACGGGTCTCAAAATGGAGGCCCTCCAGCTGTTGCAAAACTACAAGCCCATCATTGGTTGATTGGTGTGTTAGTTTTTAGCTAACATTTTTTGCTACATCACTTTTTTCTTTCTTCCTATTGTTTCATTTGTTTATAAGAATGTTTATACTTATGTATCTTTTTCTCTTTACAGATACTTTTTATTTTTACTTTAAGTGCCGGTTCATACAGGGGCAACCCGACTTAGGCCCCTTTCACATGTCCGCCTCCGTTCGTCCGTTTTTACAAGTCCGTTTACGGACTTGTAATGGACGCCTATGGGGTCGCGTCCGTTAGCGGATGATGCATCCGCTAACGTCCGCAAAGATCCGCGTCCGTCTGGATCCGGTTTTTCGGACGGAAGAAAACCCTATTTTTCTTCCGTCCGGCGGAACGGATCGGATGAAGACGGACAAACGGTCTGTTTTCATCCGATTCCCCATAGGGGAGAGCGGAGGAGAGACAGGGCGGTCCCTGCACAGTGTGCGGGGACCGCCCTGTCCGCCGACAGCTGAGCGGGACCCCCCGCTGAGCCGACGGACACACACGGAGCGGACTGAAAACCGGTCCGCTCCGTGAGAAAGGACCCTTACAGTGCAACTTTGCAAGGCAATTTGGAGGCGACTTCTGCTTGACTTTGAGCAACTTACAGCGCGACTTAAAGTTGCCTCCTGGACCGGCGACTTTGGCTGTGGCCAATCACAGAACAATCAGCTCTGTGGGAGGGAGGGGTTTGAGTAAACTATTTTCTTTTCCTGTAAAGTTGCCTCAGTTAAGATGGAGATCTGCCTTTGGAGGCGACTTTCATTGAAATCTATGGGTACAAGTTGTCTAGAAGTCGCCTTGAAGTAGTTCAGGAACCTTTTCTGAAGTCAGGAGCGACTTCAGTAGTGTACATTAAGACGGCTCTCATTCACTTCAATGTGCAGCAACTTGGGGCGCAAGTGAATATGTAACGCTACATGTTATAAAGTGAAATAAAAACACTAAACAATATACACCCGACTGAGTGTGATAGTGAAATAATTATAATCAGTCCACACGTGAAATGATAATCAATCCACATAAAAATAAGATGTAATAAAAAGATGTCACTTTATAACATGTAGCGTTACATATTCACTTGCGCCCCAAGTTGCTGCACATTGAAGTGAATGAGAGCCGTCTTAATGTACACTACTGAAGTCGCTCCTGACTTCAGAAAAGGTTCCGGAACTACTTCAAGGCGACTTCTAGACAACTTGTACCCATAGATTTCAATGAAAGTCGCCTCCAAAGGCAGATCTCCATCTTAACTGAGGCAACTTTACAGGAAAAGAAAATAGTTTACTCAAACCCCTCCCTCCCACAGAGCTGATTGTTCTGTGATTGGCCACAGCCAAAGTCGCTGGTCCAGGAGGCAACTTTAAGTCGCGTTGTAAGTTGCTCAAAGTCAAGCAGAAGTCGCCTCCAAATTGCCTTGCAAAGTTGCACTGTAAGGGTCCTTTCTCACGGAGCGGACCGGTGTTCAGTCCGCTCCGTGTGTGTCCGTCGGCTCAGCGGGGGGTCCCGCTCAGCTGTCGGCGGACAGGGCGGTCCCCGCACACTGTGCAGGGACCGCCCTGTCTCTCCTCCGCTCTCCCCTATGGGGAATCGGATGAAAACGGACCGTTTGTCCGTCTTCATCCGATCCGTTCCGCCGGACGGAAGAAAAATAGGGTTTTCTTCCGTCCGAAAAACCGGATCCAGACGGACGCGGATCTTTGCGGACGTTAGCGGATGCATCATCCGCTAACGGACGCGACCCCATAGGCGTCCATTACAAGTCCGTAAACGGACTTGTAAAAACGGACGAACGGAGGCGGACATGTGAAAGGGGCCTAAGTCGGGTTGCCCCTGTATGAACCGGCACTTAAAGTAAAAATAAAAAGTATCTGTAAAGAGAAAAAGATACAGTATAGTATAGACATTCTTATAAACAAATGAAACAATAGGAAGAAAGAAAAAAGTGATGTAGCAAAAAATGTTAGCTAAAAACTAACACACCAATCAACCAATGATGGGCTTGTAGTTTTGCAACAGCTGGAGGGCCTCCAGTTTGAGACCCGTGGTTTAAAGGGATGCCGGGGTGTGTAGGAAGGGGTTAATGAGAATGGGCAATATCTCATGATACACACAGTAAGCATTACACGTCATTACCCCTCACATTACTGACTCCCAGGATTTTGGCAGCACAGTAGCAGATGTAAATAGAGTAGCAGATGTAGGAGTAGCAGATGTAAATAGACTTGTGTCCGTTTACAAACGCCTACCTCCAATCTGATCCGCAGATAGAGTGGGCTCTATAGAGTAGAGTGGGCTACCATGCACCCATGGAGGGTCCAATTGGGTCAGACTGACTGTGTGAATGGGGCCTATGGCTCAGTGCAGGTAACCCTCAGGTGCACTGCACTACACCTGCGGATCAGTTTGAAAGCAGCCCAGTGAACCACTGCAGAACAGATATGCCCATATATACACTGTGTTTTTATTAATAAACTGACCTTTAATAATCGTATTCTATTCCATTCCAGAGCAGGAGGTTGCGGGCCATATAAGTGGGCTCCGTGGGCCACTGGTTGGGCACCCCTGCTCTACACCATCAATAAAGGTTTGTGTGGAGCCCGCAGAGAAGGGGAGCCAGGCATGGGAGGGTGAGGGTGGCTGTGCCCTGGTCAGTGTGCACAGAGGCTGGGGCTGTGTGGGAAAGGTTCCCCCCTGGAGTTCTACTATCCTGAGGCCTACAACGATGTCACAGTCAGGGCCATCTTAATAGCATCATGGGCCCCTGGGCAAAGTAATGCTCTGGGGCCCCTACAATGATGACAGTGCAGGTAAACAGACATTAAGTAGGTAGGAGGCAAACTGCCTCCCCTTTACATCCATCACTTTCAGTGCCATCATGAGGCCCCCAATTTCAGGGCAGTGTGGGCTTAAGGACCATCTGCTTTGGGGAAGTGCAGGCCCCCCCCCCCATGCAGCTGGGGCCCCTGGGCAGTGCCCAGGTGTGCCCTCTCATTAAGAGAGCCCTGGTCACAGAAAGCCAACTGATGGATGGGGAGGGCTGGCTTCTCCCGGTTCTTGGACTCTTAGTTGGGGGACAGGAGCACGGAGGAAGACACGGAGGGGGACCGATAGAGGACACAGAGGGGGACCGATAGAGGACACAGAGGGGGACCGATAGAGGACACAGAGGGGGACCGATAGAGGACACAGAGGGGGACCGATAGAGGACACAGAGGGGGACCGATAGAGGACACAGAGGGGGACCGATAGAGGACACAGAGGGGGACCGATAGAGGACACAGAGGGGGACCGATAGAGGACACAGAGGGGGACCGATAGAGGACACAGAGGGGGACCGATAGAGGACACAGAGGGGGACCGATAGAGGACACAGAGGGGGACCGATAGAGGACACAGAGGGGGACCGATAGAGGACACAGAGGGGGACCGATAGAGGACACAGGGGGGACCGATAGAGGACACAGGGGGGGACCGATAGAGGACACAGGGGGGGACTAGTAGAGGACATAGAGGGGGAATGGAGGAGGATACAGGGACAGTCAGGGATGATCGTGAGGCAGTGGGGAGGAGTTACAAGCACTGATCTCCCTGTATAGATTTTTAATATAGCAGCTGTCAGCTGCTTTATTGAAATCTATACAGGGGGATCAGGGCTTGTAACTCCCCCCACCACTGCACCGATCACCCCTGACTGCCCAAGTATCAGATTAAGCATCGGAGCATTTGCGCGAGTACTCACGCAAATGCTTGGTATCGGGACAACCCTACCCAATAAGAGTACATATGTACTGTCTCTTTTTCTTGGATGAGTGTACAGTGGGCATGGCTCAGACTCAGAGCCTGCATATCGACAATGCTCAGCGAGGGTGTTCCCAGAACAGTAGCTTACCAGCAACTGGATGATTTCAGGGGAAGGGGTGCCCTGGTGTTCTGCAGATCTGTCCGCACATGCTAAGGCATAATTTTTCAATTATGACTGGAGTGACTTTTAAATATCGTCCCGCATAATAAAAGATACAGGTAATCTGTTGACCAAACAAGACTAAAATAACTTTTCTAACTATATCATATCTTTGCTGTAGGTAAAAAAAATGATGCCAATCTTTCAGCTCATAGCAAGTCAAGTAACCATGACAAGCCGCTGACAAATGAACTGTCACTCTCCTCGACACGTTTCTCCGTCTCTCAGTTTTTCCCCCAGCGACTTTTGTCTCTCTTTCAGCTTATCCCGCTGTGTGCTCGCAAAGGTCACCCAAAGCTTACACAAACTTCCGCAACACTTCGCAATCTTCCTACGGGAACGTGTGGAGACCTGCGCCGTGTGATAAAACCACTTTCATCACATTATATTAATCAGCAAACATCTACAGCAAAAAATACAGGAGCAAGGCCCGAGATGATTAAAGCTTCTCGTCTTTACGCACAATTACACAAAGTTTTTAAAATGAAGAGTAAACGATTAGATTTTTTTAAATGTCTCGAATTATATATACAGTCAAAACTATTTTTTTAAGTTTTTGATACAGTAGGGAGGGGTTAGTTTATTTTTTGCTGTCTTTCTCCCATTAGGGGGATTTTCCTTTACTTCCTGTCCCAGAGATGCAACAGGAAGTGAGTGAAGCTCTTGGTCTCATCAGACCACAGGTTCTAGTAATCCAGGTCTTTAGTCTGCTTATCTTCAGAAAACATCTTTAGAAGAGGCTTCCTTCTAGGACGACAGCCACGCAGACCAATTTGATGCAGTGTGCGGCGTATGGTCTGAGCACTGACAGGCTGACCCCACCACCCCTTCAACCTCTGCAGCAATGCTGGCAGCACTCATACGTCCATTTCCCAAAGACAACCTCTGGATATGACGCTGAGCACGTGACCTCAACTTCTTTGGTTGACCATGGTGAGGCCTGTTCTGAGGGGAACCTGTCCTGTTATACCGCTGTATGGTCTTGGTCACCGTGCTGCAGCTCAGTTTCAGGGTCTTGGCAATCTTCTTATAGCCTAGGCCATCTTTATGTAGAGCAACAATTCTTTTTTCCAGATCCTCAGAGAGCCCTTTGCCATGAGGTGCCATGTTGAACTTCCAGTGACCAGTATGAAAGAGTGAGAGCGATAACCCCAAATTTAACACACCTGCTCCCCATTCACACCTGAGACCTTGTAACACTAACAAGTCACATGACACCGGGGAGGGAAAATGGCTAGGTGGGCCCAATTGGACATTTTCACTTAGGGGTGTACTCACTTTTGTTGCCAGCGGTTTAGACATTAATGGCTGTGTGTTGAGTTATTTTGAGGGGACAGCAAATGTACACGGTTATACAAGCTGTACACTCACTACACAACATTGTAGCAAAGTGTCATTTCTTCAGTGTTGTCACATGAAAATATATAATAAATTATTTACAAAAATGTGAGGGTGTACTCACTTTTGTGAAATACTGTATATAGCAACCTACAAGACAGCTTTGGTTGGAGCCGCTGTATTAACAGTCTGACTTTAGTACACTCATCTCCCCCACCGCGGACTAGACCGAAGCCGTGGCCTCGCCTAAAAACTCCTGCCCGCAGCTCCTCAGGACCGGTGCTGTGTCCATCAAAAAAAAAAAAACGATTTGAATCGTAAATGATGTTTTTTATTAAAAGGGGGGGGGGGATCGCCCAGCTCTATTTGTATGCATATTGTCTTTTTTATCCATTGATCAAAACCTAAAAATTACATTTTAAAGGATTATTTTTAATTAAGTAAATATTGTAAAAATCCTATTGTTTATACAGCCCAGTAGCTCAAGAAGAATTTAAACACAGATGCAAAAGAGTAAAGGAAGAGTGTCCCCCTGCCCCACTTTACACAGAAGTAGAAGAGTCAAAGCAAAGTGTCCACCTTCCCTACTTCCCCTATCCACCTGTTAAAGCGGTTGTAAACCGCAAAAAAATATATATTTTTTTTTTAGACCTGCAAGGGAAAAGCCATAATGAGCTAATATGCACCGCATATTAGCTCATTATGAAATACTTACCTCGGAACGAGGTGTAGGGAACTTACCTGGTGCACGCCGAGCGAGATGTCATCTTGACTCGGCGTGTCTTCCGGGTATCGCCGCTCCAGCGCTGTGATTGGCTGGAGCGGCGATGACGTCACTCCCGCGCGTGCGCGCGGGAGATTTAAATCCGGCCAGGACGGCGGTGGCCGATCCTTTGGCCGTAGATTCCCCCCTGCGCATGCGCCGCTGCAATCAGCGGGGGTAATATCTCCTAAACCGTATAGGTTTAGGAGATATTCTTTATACCTACAGGTAAGCCTTATTATAGGCTTACCTGTAGGTAAAAGTCGAAAAAGTGGGTTTACAACCACTTTGAGATGGCTTCATAGACATTTTTAAAGGGCAAAAACATTTTGCAACTTGGAGCAACTCCAAGCAACTGAACAGGAAGCTGGGGAAGCAAAATACAGGGAAGTAAATGTGGCTGGTGGGTCCAGCAATAAAAATAAACCCGCTATTTTGCCCTGCATAAGCAAAATACAGGTTTGCTTTAAAAAAATGTATAAAAAATAAAATAAAATAATGAAAAAAATGAAACTGACCCAAAATGGTTAAAATTTCCATTTAAACTGGACAGAAAACACATCTGTCATTTGTTTAATCATACTCAACACTCAGAACTATCCCTCTAGCTGTTCATTAATCCTACTTAGCAAAAATGAAAAGGAAAAAAAGAATCTCCAAAAAAGCCACCCCACAAAAAAAAAAAAAAATTAAAATGAGAACATATGAAAAGCACAAAAGCAGAAAAGTTGACCAATGTGACTGATTAAAAATTAAGTATACCACAAAAACAAAGTCAAATGGGAACATACAAAGGAAAAAAGCATAAGTTGACCAATGTGGGGCGGGGTGGGGGGGCTTGGTGGTGGTGGGGTTTAAAAAATAATTAAGAAACACACAAAAGAAACTAAAACGAGAATACACAAAGGAAAATAAAATATTGACCAATGTGGGGTGGGGTGGGGGGGGGGGGGTTGAATTAAAACTTCAGAAAATGCAAAAAGAACGAACCAAAAGGTGAAGATGGACTTTAAATTGGTGGCCACCAGTAGACCCAAAAAAACAAAAGACCAAAAAAGAGCACTCAGTAAAGTAAAAATAGAAATGTATTATATATGTTCCAATGTATATACATGGTATTGTCCCAATTGAATGTGTCCTATTGGAATACAGAAGAACCTGTAGGTATACCCATAGATATGATGGACTCCGTAGTGTGTCTTAAAGCAGAGTTCCACCTAATTTTTTTTTTTTTTTAAGTCAGCAGCTACAAATACTGCAGCTGCTGACTTAAAATAAGGACATTTACCTATCCAGGGCGCCCGCGATGTCGGCACCCGAAGCCGATCTGTCCCTCGGCTCTCTGGTGAAGGCGCCGTCATCTTTGGTAAGGGAATCAGGAAGTGAGGCCTTGCGGCTTCACTTCCTGGTTCCCTACTGTGCATGCATAACTCGCGCTGGGCGACCTTACTGGTCCCTACTGTCTTCTAGGACCCTCTGTGTCTCTTAGAAGACAGGGGGGGGGCAGAGAAGGTGCCGGCAGTGGCGTAGATACCCGCGGGTGGCTCAGGTGTCTATGCCCGGAAGTGGGAGAAAAATACCTGTATTAGACAGGTATCTGCTCCCCCCTCCCCCTGAAAGGTGCCAAATGTGACACCGGAGGGGGGGGGGGAGGATTCCGAAAAGCGGAAGTTCCATTTTTGGATGGAACTCCGCTTTAAGAAAGGTCATACATATCAGGCCTCGCAGGAAATAAAGGCACTGAGGGATCGCTACACGTTACGCTTCGCAGCTTCCTCAGGAGATCCTATTGGTACCAGATTGCAGTTATGAAACATGGAGTGTCCAGCCCCAAAGCCACCGGGGGGGAAACAAAGGAATAGTGAAAAGGCAGCGGCAATGCAAGAGTGCATAGGATCTGTTTCAGCCAGAAAGAGGAGCTTGCCATACAGTGAAAAGCATACACCATATAGGAGTTTGTTCCAAGGAGCAAGTCCAATCAAACAAGGTATGGAGAAAGGTAGGATGTCTAGTTAAAGGGGTGTTCCACCCAAATGTAATGTTTATTAAAAGTCAGCAGCTACAAAAAGTGTAGCTGCTGGCTTTTAATAAACATTCACTTACCTTCTCCACGTTCCAGCAACGCGCCGACTGGGGCTCCGCTCCGCTCCTCTCCCCCCCTCCCCGGCCGGCATCCTCATTGCAACTGTGGGCACCCAGCCGTGACAGCCTTCGGCTTCACAGCCGGGCACCCACTGCACATGCGCGAGCCGCACTGCGCATGCGTGCGCGGCGCGGCCCGCCGCTGATTGGACAGGCGATCGTCTAGGACCTGTCAGTGTCCTAGACGATCGCCTACGGGAGGGGCTGCAGTAAGGCGAATAAACCTAATCGCCTTACCAGCCCCTCGGCGGAAGCAGGAAGTGGGACAGGAAGTCCCAATCCTACTGAAGCCCCCACTCCCCCCCCAAAAAAATTACATGTCAAATGTGGCATGTAAGGGGGAGGGGAGTGGATTAAGCGGAAGTTCCATTTTTGGGTGGAACTCCGCCTTAAGATAGTCTAATACCATTCTTCATGAATGAGGATCTCCAACAATCATATGTCCACATGTGTGTCGTGCACTCTGCTAATAATTATGCCGATCCTGGCTGTAAACGAGTCTCCCGACTCATATAGAGATAAATATTGGTTGTATCAACACAGAGATACAGATCTCTGGCCTTTTTGTAGAGTGGACATTTAAAGTGGTACGCCATTATATTGTGTTACAGCATATTGTATTTTATTTGATTTTATTTATGTTTTGTTCTTCCATTTAGTTAGTCTTTTTGATGCTCCCGAAGAAGCGCCATTCACGCAACATGTAGGGCCTAGGACATTATATTCATCGAATTTCTGCCACATAACCTTACTTCTGGATTCAATATTATCATGGAATGATTTTATTCATCTCCAAGTTTCCATACAGTTATCCATTGTACAGTACAGTATTAATTGTGTAATTGTGTAACTGTGTGACTTCTCAATGTGGATGCTTTTAACCAACTTAAGGGCCCCCTACTGACTATATACGTCGACAGAATGGCACGGCTGAGCACAGGCACGTACAGGCACGTCACCTTTAAGAGCCCAGCCGTGGACCCGATAGCCGCCGGTGTCCTACGATCGGTCACAGGAGCTGAAGAACGGGGAGAGGTGTGGGCAGGGGTGTATTTAGGTTTTGTGCTGCCCTAGGCCTGACTAAACTCGTGACCCCCTAATTTAAATATGACCCACCCCTTCCTGTCAAGGCCACACCCCTTGCGGTTTAAGACCCACCCTGAAATTTAAAAGTGGAGACACTAGTTCTGATGGCCTGGGGGGGGCAATGGATTCCCTTAATTTGCATAGATTTTCTCTCACTTCCTGTTTGGCTATGGGACAGGAATTGAACAGAAATCTCTGCAATGCGACAGGGAAGGTAAAAAATTTGAAGGGACGCCCCCCCCCCCCCCCCACAGTTGCAGAATGCCACTCGCCGACATACTGAAAGCAGTGCGGCCGATTTATAGGGGCGCTAAATTTATTTGCCTAACAGTGTAGCACAAGCCGGCTGGGACACTGTCCGTGCTGCCCCCCTGCAAAGTGCTCCCCTAGGCCTGCGCCAGGATACAGCATTGGGTGTGTGTAAACACACCTTCCCCGTTCTTCTGTGTGGCAGTGACACTGATATAGGGAACAGACGATCAATGGTGTCACACATACAGCCACGCCCCCCTACAGTAAAAATCACTCCCTTAGGGCACACTTAGCCCCTTACCGCCCCCCTAGTGGTTAACTCCTTCACTGCCATTTTTCGCAGTCACGAAAAAAAATGCTGATCACCGCCATTACTAGTAAAAAAAAAAAAATATTTATAAAAATGCCATAAAACTATCCCCTATTTTGTAAACACTATAACTTTTGCGCAAACCAATCTATAAACGCTTATTGCGATTTTTTTTTACCAAAAATATGTAGTAGAATGCGTATCGGCCTAAACTGAGGAAAAATGTTGTTATATATTTTTTGGGGATATTTATTATAGCAAAAAGTAAAAAATATTTCATTTTTTTCAAAATTGTCGCTCTATTTTTGATTATAGCGCAAAAAATAAAAACCGCAGAGGTGATCAAATACTACCAAAAGAAAGCTCTATTTGTGGGAAAAAAAAGGACGTCAATTTTGTTTGGGAGCCACGTCTCACGACCGCACAATTGTCAGTTAAAGCGACACAGTGTCGAATCGCAAAAACTGGCCAGGTCCTTTACCTGCATAATGGTCGGGGTCTTAAGTGGTTAACGTATTCTTTATATGTATGATAAAATACAGTATATCTTTTATATTTATAACCGGTTTGGTTGTGCCTAAAAAGTCCAACCTTTCTATTCCATTTCCTTGTTTCATATAGAGATAAGGCATCCATAATAATCATTTTTTCTATGTTAAAACATCAGGAAATAAATAAAAACAATAGAATTAAATGAGAAGGAAAAGACTAAACGTTGAAAAGTTGACCAATGTGGTTGGGGGCGGATTAAAAATTAAGAAAATTCCTGTGAGGTTGATACTATTGATGACGTATTTGAGTGCACTAATGGCATTCTTCAGGTGGAGTAATAAGTAAAGCATGAAGCATAGAATTATACTGGAAAACACTAAAAAGGGACAGGTAAAGATAGTATAGGATACCCACATGGCCACAAACAGTCAAAGTGCTACCAGTCTGTCATCAAAAAATTGAGTAAGCGCTTTAAAAGACAAAAAAGCCCCGAAGTGATGAGGAGTCTCTCAGAACCGGCAATTATCCGACGTAGTTGAAAACAAGAAACTCGTCAAAACTTAAAAGCTGAACAAAACACAGCCTTGGGATCTAACATTCCGGGTCAAGGATTAGTTGGATGCCACACAGGTCACCGCTGACATGGGAAAAGAGAAGGAAAACTTCTGAAGGTGAACTAAGTGTTTCACATTATATTACACCAATGCAAATTCAGAGCAATTATCCTTTTGGTGGAAAAAAAATTGACATTTATAGGGCTCCTCTATCTAAGTGATGAGCATATTGTAGACATCTAAATCGCTAAATTCTCATTCGCTTTCAGCCCCTGTAACTCTTTCAATGAAAGAATACCTGAGGATCTTTCTATGAAGGTTCTTGTTCAGGCACTGCCTGTTAAGCCATCCACAGATGGATCGAATCTAGGCAGATTAAGCAGGGACCAGC
Source organism: Rana kukunoris (assembly GCA_029574335.1). NCBI lineage: Eukaryota > Metazoa > Chordata > Amphibia > Anura > Ranidae > Rana > Rana kukunoris. The sequence goes on from CM056053.1 coordinate 11,099,390, forward strand.
CCAGATTCGATCCATCTATGGGCAGGTTGGTTGTATGGAAGTCGATCCACCAATTGACTTCAGCACATGCAGCCTGTCAGGATTTTTTCATGCAATCACTGCCAGCGGTTATAGCCACCAGCAGTGATCATTTGGCAGGGAAGGCCACCTGTCGGCTGAACACAATAGTGATGCGGGAGAGATTCCCCTATCAACACAGACTGTTTTGAGGGGGAACTGAGAAATTTGGTGCTAGAAGGAAAGAAAATTGCATAATAATCTATGGGCTGCCTTATAGAGGGACATCATCCCTCTTAATTGTGCTCCTGCGTTGTCACACAAACCCCTGGTGGTGACTAAAAGTGTCAGTGCTGACACACATGGTGCATTAGATTTAAAGTGGATGTAAACCCAATTTTTTTTTTTTGATGCCACAATGTAGGGTATACGATTTCCTACCATCTGTGCCCAGTCTTGCCACACAGAGGTAATCCAGCTCTGAGCAATCCTCTTTTATTGTTCAGTGTTTAGAGAAAAACCTTAGTCCGTTCCGCCCCCTTGCTGTGAGTGACAGGTTATTTACATATCTCATGCACTAGCCTGAGACAGAGGCACAACCTGTGTAAAAAGTTCACAATTCACATCCCTCCCCCCTCCCCTCCCCTCCTCTCCTCTCCCTTACAGCTCTCCCAGGATTGGCTGCATTTACTGTGTTTTGTCTGCATGTTTCTCATCATGGGGTGTTATCCACAGTTCAGTGTGATGAGGAAATGCATGTATATTGCAGTGAAAACACAGAACAGAAAGCAGAATATACACAGATAAGTGATCTGATTTAGGTTAGATGTATCTAGTGAGAGCTGGGCAGAATTGCAGAGTGCGTGTGTGTGTGTGTGTGTGTGTGTCTTGAGGTCACCTGATCACAGTTGCAATATCAGGTTATTTACATATCTCATGCACTAGCCTGGAGACGGGCATTATTTTTTAATTCCCACCCGACTCCCTTTCTGAAGACATGTGGTTACCTTTCTGGATTTTGACTGGATGTTGGGGAACATAGCAGAATATAGTGTAAGGGATACACTAGAGAAAATGCATGTTGGCAAGGGGAGTGTAGAGGTGGGCGGGGAGTCTACTGACATCTCGACTCCACCCACCAAGCTCCAGACAACAGATTCACCTACAGAATCTGCAGTTTTTCGGGTCTTATAACAGACAGAGGGGAGACATTTGACAGGTTAGGATACATGCAGGAGGCATCTGTATCCTTATAGATCAGCACTATGGCAGTAGTTTAGAAAGGATGAGAGTGGCTTTACACACACTTTAAATACATTATTATAGTTACTTATATAGCGCCATCAATTTACGTAATGTTTTACATACAGTATATTCTACATTCACATCAGTGCCTGCCCTCGAAAAGCTTACGATCTAAGGTCCCGAAACTCACATTCATAGTAGGGCCAATTTAGACAGGAGCCAATTAACCTACCAGCATGTCTTTGGAGACTGGGAGGAAACAGGAATCAAAATATGTATATTATTGAGACTTATGGCTCCAGTTCACATGGTTGTCCAATGCATGGTTGATGGGACCATTTAAAGCTCCTAGGCTGATCAACTAATGTAATGAGGAGGGACATGATATTCATACACATAAAGGGCCAGATTCTTGTATATCCGCAAATGCGTAGCGTTTCCTATTTACACTACGCCGCCGCAATTTACAGGAGCAAGTGCCGTATTCTCCAAGCACTTGCTCCGTAATTTGCGGTGGCGTAATGTAAATGGCCTGGCGTAAGGCCGCGTAATTTAAAGCGGATGGTTCAGCAAAAAAACAATATTAAAAGCCAGCAGCAACAAATACTGCAGCTGCTGACTTTTAATATTAGGACACTTACCTGTCCTGGAGTCCAGCGGCGTCCGCAGCAGAGGATGAGCGATCGCTCGTCACCCTGCTGCTCCCCCCTCCATCCACGGCGAGGGAACCAGGAAGTGAAGCGCTGCGGCTTCACTGCCCGGTTCCCTACGGCGCATGCGCGAGTCGCGCTGCGCCCGGCGATTGGCTCCCGCTGTGTGCTGGGAGCTGAGAGTTCCCAGCACACAACGGGGGGGCGACGGGATGTCGCCAAAAAACCTGTCTTTTACCCGAGACTGCAGGCCGGAAGTGGTTGCAGATACCTGTCTTTAGACAGGTATCTGCACCCCCCTCCCCCCTGAAAGGTGTCAATTGTGACACCGGAGGGGGGGAGGGTTCCGATCAGCGGATCTTCACTTTAGGGTGGAGATCCGCTTTAAAGGGAGCGGCTTGTATTTAAATTAAGCGTGCCCCCGCGCCGAACTAACTGCACATGCCAGCCGTAAAAGTAGCCCAGTGCGCATGCTCCATAGTACGCCGCAAATACATTGGAATCGACGTGAACGTAATTAACGCACAGCCCTATTCGCAAACGAGGTAAAATCCCGACGCTGTTCCGACGTCCATACTTAACATGGCGTGCGTAAAGTTAAACCACCTTATAGCAGGGGTAACCTTACACTTACGGAAACAACGTAAACTACGGCGACGCGGCACAAATACGTTCGGTAATCGGCGTATCATGCTCATTTGCATATACGCCACCTAGCGGCCAGCGTAGTATTGCATTTAAGATCCGACGGTGTAAGCGACTTGCGCCAGTCGGATCTACGCCGTATCTATGCGTAAATAATTCTAGGAATCAGTCGTATAGATACCCGGGCACAGAAACAGAGATACGACGGTGTATCTGGAGATACACCGTTGCATCTCTTATGAGAATCTGGCCCAAAGAGTGTGGTTCCAGACTAATCGCAATAAAAATAAAAAAAAAGGGTACAATTATATTGCAGGAGATTCCAGGCCTACCCTTTCTTTACTGTTCTTGAAGTTGTGGTATGTCATTGAGCCACATGTAAAGCTATTTTCAGGTCTTTGTTTTGAAAAGTTGGGCAAAACTGAGATAATACTATAACAATAAAATATAATTGAAGCTGCCTACAATAGTAAAGCCCCCTCACACATATGTCTTTCCAAGGAAGACATCTGTTTGGTGAGCCGCTTGACAAATTTAGCAGAGGTTACAGGTGATAAGGTTTTACTTGGACAGCAGAAGGTCCCAAAATCACCCTGCTCAGGAGCCCCTAGGTCCTCTAAATGCATTGCATCTGTCTGTTCTAACTATACTTCAGCTTAAAGACCTTAAGTCGGCATATCCCTTTGGTAAAAAGCTTGGCGCACTAAGCCTTCCTCAAATCCCTCTTAACAATGAAGGAACGCCCTTACTCCTAGAGCAGGGGGACATCTGTTTGCCTCTTTCGGAGGTGTCCCAGATCTGTGGGTTCAATCTCTAATTTCAAAGTAAATTAGAGTTTAAATTTCTACCACCACTTTCTACTTTCTGCTTTCAAATCAACCAAAAACTGCCCAAAGACAGTTTGGATTTGCAAAATGCCCTGAACCATGTCTTGTCATGGGCATTCATTGTGCTAGCACTACCACAAGACAGGTTCAAAGGATTCTACTCAAACCTTTTCACGTTACTAAAGCCCAGCAGGATATTTGACCTATTCTGGATTTATAATCCCTCCACAAATTCCTCAAATTCCAAAATTCCAAAATTTCACATGAAATCTGAAAAATCCGTAATTGCCTTTCGGAAACAAGAGGAATACATGGCACCTGTGGACATCAAAAATGTCCAACGACATGTTCCTATTAACACACCTCATCCCTGCTTTCTGCGTTTCACATTATCAGACAATCACTTTCAGTTTGTCACACCGCCCTTTGGTCTATCCTCTGCTCCCAGAATGTTAGTACCTTTAATTGTCCTTCACAGAACTCGGGCATCCAAGTCTAGATGACCTTCTTCTGAAGGACTTATCTCCCTTCCGTCTATCAGAAAATGTCAACAGGTCAATTCAGATGATGCAGGCCTTTGGTTAGGTGATCAAAAAAAAAAAAAGAATTCTACTCTCCAGTCTTCCCTTCACCTGGAATACTTGGGTCTGGTCCAAGACATATCCCAAGCAAAAATCTTCTCTCTAAAAGCACATATTTGAGAATTGAGGTTGCGATCACGTCTAGCAAACATGTGTCTGAACTGGCAGCCCTTCCTTGTAAAGAGCCTTTCCTCATACTTCACAATGACAATGTCCTACACACAAGGTCATCCTTCCTCCCTAACATGGTCTCAGCATTCTGCCTCAATGAGGTCATTTTCCTCCCATCCTTATGCCCTGTTCCTGGCATCCAACGTTATCTCTCTACATTGCCTGGTCAGAGCATTTAGAAATGGAATTTTAAATGGAACTTCCGCTTTTCCGGTTCCTCTCCCCTCCGGAGTCACATTTGGCACCTTTCAGGGGGCAGCAGATACCTGTCTGTAAGGCCGCCACCTGGTCTACTGTTCCTACTTTATTCAAAGTTTTAGGCCCCTTACAGGCGCTGCAGGCTCCAGAAGGTGGGACCTGCTACAGTATGTCACTCAGCGGCGCTCGGGATCAGATCCCGCGCATTACACAAAAGGTAAAATGTGGCTGCCGCCACTGCTGCACAAAAAGCTGGACAGCTGAACCCGCTTAGACACTCAGGGCTATTGAGCCCACATCGGAGCTCCAGCCTCAATAGCCCCCCTTAATGACGCCTGTGCTCCAGAATATATGATTTGCAGGTAAGTCATAATTCCTCCTATTTCTACAGTATGTGTAGAACTTCATAGCACAACAGAGTACTGTGGAACTGATTGTATGTGTGTTACTTTCATATATTTTTTTATTTTATTCCTCCTCCTTCCCCCTCCCCTCCTTTTTTTTCTGTATCCCCCTCCCTCCCTCATTAAAATATCCATAAACACCATTTTTAAATGTGAGATATAGGCAGCAGAGGGGGCAACCTATCGAGAACAGCGATTACATTTTCATGAGTGAGTAAAAAACAGCTTTGGATGAAGGTAGCAGAATGGTGATGGAATTTCAATAAAGTGGTTCACTCAAAGGCATTGTACACTTTAAAATGTTTTTGCCGTTTTAACTAGGTGCTAGTGAAGCTATATTCCCTGTGCTGTTTGTGGCCTTACCTTGCAATGATGGACCCATATGTTGTAAAAGCAGTTTATAGTTTCATAGTTGATTGATTCCCGTATGTGTTCCTATTTGGCAAAGGGACAAGAGCACTTCCTGTTCCGGGTCACAGAGCATCCAATTCATTGCCACTTGTTCGGTTTTGCATCACAAATATGGAAGGACTAGTCTAATAGAAAATTAAACTTGTTTTCTGAATCAGTGTGTCTGTGATTTTTCTGCCTACTTGTGTCTGTGTCAGATCTATTTACTGTGTAGCTCTTACCTGAACCAGCATGAGACTGGAAACCAGGGGATTGTGGGATATGTAGTCTCTTCACAGGAAAACAAATGGCACCATGAAGCTACATGATCAATGCATATCTTATGCATGTAAAAAAACACAAAGGTCAAGCATTAAAGTTTATAATAACTTTGAAGAAAGAAACCTGCAGTGGCGGCCCGTCCATAGGGGCACACAGGTGCCGCCCCCCATCCATGCGTTCGGCCCCCTAAACTACATACAGGGAGCTGGATGCATGGATTCCAATGAAGGGGGGGGGTTGAAGCACACGATTAGAGCCAGAGGCTCTAATAGGCTTAAAAAAAGGGTGGTCTGGGGGAGCAGATCACTGTGCTCCGAAGCCCATCCAGTTGCGTGACAATAGCTAATGAATATTTGCAATTTTCACACTGAATCTCCTCTCCGCCAATCAGGAGGCTGGTCATGAGACCGGTTTCCTGATTGGTCAAAACGCCAGGCGATCCTATTGTATGCCTAGGAGGAGAAGGAAGATAGAGGAGAGCACAGCCGGAGGAGAAGGACTTCCTACCCACCAGACGCCACAGTGTATGGCTCACTCACAGCAGCTCAGCCATCCGCCACTCCCCTGCTCCGATAGGGGAGGGAGGAGAGAACAGATTGTCATCCCAGGCAGGTAAGGAGGGTGTCTTTCTCGGGGGGTGGGGGGAACGTCCTTGTCTCCCGACAGATAGGTGGTGTCGGTGGTGTCTGTTTGACGCCACCCCCCCCCCCCCCCCCGAATTATTGAGCACCAGCCACCACTGGAAACCTGTACTATGGAAGTTGTAACAAAACAGAGGATAAAGGACTGGTCACCAGTATCTTTTCCCCATTACCGACTTGTCTTGCAGTATGTCTCTCTGTATGGAGTTGGCCAGTGTGGTACAGGCAGGGCTTTGCTTCATAATGTCAGATCTGCTCTCCTAATAACTGCTGATCTAAAGACCGGTGGCAGAATATTCAAAAATCAGTAGGGGAGGTGGTGGAAGCACATATTCACAGTATAAATGAAGTACAAACAGGGAGAAGCTTTCACTGCAGAGGCCCAGATACAGCTTCCTTTCCAGCAAGGAGAACAGCGAGCCGAACGGACAACAAATCTCACTCCAAATCTTGTGAGATAGTCAGAGGCAGCATAGCCTGAAGCCCCATACACACTATCAGTTTTTCTGCAGGTTTTTCTCTTCAGGTTTACCAAAACCATCTAATATGAGGTAAAATATTAAAGGGGAGGTTCACCTAAAAATAAACTTTTAACATTGCATTTATGAGATTAATGACAATTCGAATCGGCTGTTTTTTTTTTTTTAAATACGTCCGTACATACCGTTTATATTCTCATCGCCGCTTCCGGGTATGATCGTCGAGGCTGGGCGTTCCTAATTGATTGACAGCATCCGACCGACGCATACAGCGCGTCACGAGATGCCGAAAGAAACCGAACGTCGGTGCGGCTCCATACCGCGCCTGCGCACCGACGTTCGGCTTCTTTCGGCATCTCGTGACGCGCTGTATGCGTCGGTCGGATGCTGTCCATCAATTAGGAACGCCCAACCCCGACCATCATACCCGGAATCGGCGATGAGAATACATATAGGAAACGGTATGTACGGACGTATTTTTTTTTTTAAAACAGCCGATTCTAATTGTCATTAATCTCATAAATGCAATGTTAAAAGTTTATTTTTAGGTGAACCTCCCCTTTAAGAGTTTCAATTCGTATGCAATCAGGCAGGACCATGTACTACATGGTTTTGGTAAACCTGAAGAGAAAAACCTGCAGGAAAACTGATAGTGTGTATGGGGCTTTAGATTAGGGGTATCAAGCTCAATTTCAATGCAGGCCACATCAGTAATATGGTTGCCCTCAAAGGGCAGGTTGTATGTGTAAGACTATATTAGGGCCGAAACAACTAATCGATTAATTGACAATTAATCGATTATGAAATGAATCGATTACCATTTTCATAATCAATTAATCGGTCAGTAACATAATGGGTAAAATAAAATGGCCCTTTATAGTACATGAAGAGCAAATAATCACTACTGTTAATATTATATTAATATGAAAAATCTTTGTACATTTGCTGAATGAAAGTATGTCGTTTGAAATTTTCACTTGCTTTTAACATTCAGTTTGAAAATAAATGAAATTTCGGAACGAAAACCACGTACACGGTCTGAAAATTCCTTTCACCAAGACGTTTTCTATTATTTCTAAACTTCCCCGTCACTGTGGTTGAAAACGAACGTTGTTTTGACCCCCACTAATGATTAGAAAATCATACAAACGTTCTTAAAATTATTATTTTTTGAAGGAAGACATTGTTGTATGGCCACATTTTTTTTTTAAAGTTTATTAACAGATTTATTAACAGATTAATCGATTAATCCAAACAATAATCGGCCAACTGATCGATTATGAAAATAATCATTAGTTGCAGCCCTAGACTATATATATGTATCTACTGCCTCGTACACCGGACTTTCCGAGAAAAAAGTCAGACAGGTTTTTTTTCTCGGAAAGTCCAGCCTCCATCTGACCTTAGATAGAGAACCTGTTCTCTTTTTTTCCGTCGGACTTCCGACAGACTCACAGCGGACTTTTGCATGGGCAAAAGCCTGACCGTGTGTACGAGGCATTAATTGTCTCTGCATTCGATTATTACAGATTTTAGTAATAACTTAAGACTTAAAGTGACACTAAAGGTTTGTGTTTTTTTTTTTGTTTTTTTTTTAAATAACAAACATGTGCTACTTGCCTCCACTGTGCAGTTTGTTTTGCACAGAGTGGCCTTCATCCACCTCTTCTGGGGTCCCATGGCGGCTCCCACGGCTCCTCCACACATTAGATAACCCCCTCTGGGAAGCTCTCGAGGGGGTTTCCTTGTGGGTGCGCTCCTGAGTCATACACTCGGCATCCATTGACACCAAGAGTATGACTCGGCCCCGCCCCCTGGCGCCCGCGTCATTGGAATTGATTGACAGCAGCAGGAGCCAATGGCTGCGCCAATATCAATCTGTCCAATCAAAGCCGGGACTCCGGGAAGGAAGTCGGGGATGCACCCTGGAAATTCAGGTACTTAAATTTACGCAAGTAAAATGGGGGAGCTGGGGGGGCCGGACACAGCAAGGTGTTTTTTCATCTTAATGCATAGGATGCATTAAGGTGAAAAAACACGTAGGTTTACAACCCCTTCAAGCTGTGAAGCAAGGTGCAGACCGGCACGGAGCCCTCTCACTCCTGTAGCAGATAATGGAAGTCTGAAAAGGAAGGTTCTTGCACACTGCACACAAAACTTTATTGGTGACTGCTGAGACAGAACATTATTCTGCCACGATGTTCGGTTTGAGCAGTCTCTAATAACGTTTCTTGAGGACGATACCAGCGGTGTGCGACCCTCCTTATCAACTGGCATAGAATTGTAATATTCTCAAGCAGATGTCCAGAGTACCCCACCCCCTCTTACATCAGAAATCAAGAGTCCTTCACCCTCCCTTACATCACAGTTCACCCCCCCCCCCTCCTGTTGTACCTTGTTCTGTTGCCAAGAGATAGGGAGCTAGGAAGCAGAAAGTGCAGGGTCTGGACGAGGACCAGAGGAGAGCTGGAGTCAGCTGCCAGAGTTTACTGAATGCTGAGACCAGGGGAACCAGAGACGAGGGGTTGCCAAGGTGCAGGATCTGTAGGAGGAGTTCTGTCCTCCTCTCTGCTACCGAGTGCTGATATGGGGGTGGAGCAGAGATGAGCCTCTCTGCGGGTGCACGGAGAAGCACAGGATCTGGAGGAGAAGCTCTGTCCTCCTCTCTGCTGCCAACTGCTTAGAAGAGGAGAGGACGCAGCTGCAGGAGAGGTGCAAGGGCCACATGAAATGGCCTGGAGGGCTGAATTCAGCCTGCGGGCCTCATTTTTGACACATATGCCTTAAATCAGTGGTCTATAAACTGTGGCCCGGGGTCCAGATGCAGCTCTTTGCTTGCTTTTGTCCGGCCCTCGGGGAACTAGTTTCATCCGACCATACCAACAATGGGGCATAATTCCCACCACTGATAATTCCTCTCAATGACGCCAACAATGGGGCCCAATGATATCAATGATGGGGTGCTATTCCTCTCACTGACACCAATGATGGGGCATCGTTTATTCCCATTGACATCAGGAAGTTTTCTACTATCTAAAGTGGAACTCCCGCTGATCGGAACCCCCTCCGGTGTCACATTTGACACCTTTGCCGACCTTTTCAGGGGGCAAGTATTTGCACCCACTTCCAGCCACACAGTCTGCGGGTTGACTGCGGGCAGGATGTCAACCCCCCCCCCCACTCGGCTCCCAGAGCACAGCAGGAGCCAGTCAGCAGGCACAGCACGACTCGCGCATGCGCCGTAGTGAACCGGGCAGTGAAGCCGGAGCGCTTCACTTCCTGGTCCCCTTACCAAGGATGGTGGGAGGGGGGGTAGCAGAGTGACGAGCGATCCAGCGGACGGCGCTGGACTCCAGGACAGGTAAGTGTGCCGATAGTAAAAGTCAGCAGCTGCAGTATTTGTAGCTACTAACTTTTAATATATTTTTGTTGCAATGCAGTTATACAGATGTAAAGCTCAAGGTACAGGCAACCCAAGCACACAATGTGCACTGATGTTTTTCTGGAGTAGTTGTAAAAAAATTATATATTTTTTTAGGGTACTACTTTAGCGCAATTAACATTTCTAGATGTTCCCTACAACACAGCAAGTCTTCACTTTTCGAGTTGGGGTCAATTCTAGAGCATTTTCCTGTAAGTAAAAAAAAATATCTTTCTGCCGACAATTACAAATGCACAACACTCTCTCAGCCTGGAATGTGTTAACGGCCTTAACATTTTTTATCAATATAGAATTTCTTTAAGGTTTAACAAGCTCATAATAAAGCAGTGACCTAGTGGCTCCACTCCTATACTTTATCAGTTTTATCACGCTCACACCATTAAAGAGTTAATTAGAACACACATCCCTGTTAACAGCCTAAAATAACATCATAAAAAGACGCACTTACCTTTAATAATTGACTCAGCTGCATATAAATCTCGCTTGTAGGTCACCTAGCGAATAAATTCAAGCCATTAATTACAGCACAGGAAGGGATTATATGCCAATAAAGCAAATGCCCAGAGCAGCACTCTCCATTGGCAGCAATACCAATAATTCATTCAGTCTGACATTCATCCAATTACCAGAGACACGGTGCATCAGAAGCAGGCAATCTAGATCAATGTTTCTCAACCTTTTTTCAGTCAAGGCACCCATTAAAGTGGCGTTCCACCCATTTAAAAGACTTTTAATAATCAGACACTCACCTGTCCCACGGTCCAGCGATGCGGTCGTACGAAGCCTCGCTCCTCTCCCCCTCCCCTCGGCGGTGCCGGCATTCTAACTGTGGGTGCCTGGCTGTGGCTTCACAGCCGGGCGCGCACTACGCAAGCGCGAGCCGCGCTGCTAATGGCCAGACAATCATCTGGGACCTGTGACATGTCCCAGAATATTGCAGGGAGGGAGAGGGAAGAGGTGATCTTCCTTCCGGTGCCGTGGTGCCAGGGGAGGAAGTGGGCGCTGGGTACCTGTAAAAACAGGGTACCCGTAAAAACAGGGTACCCCTCCCCCCAAAAAATAAATGAAAAATACATGCCAAATGTGGCATGTCAGGAGATCACCAACACTTAAAGCGGAAGTTCCATTTTTGGGTGGAACTCCACTTTAACCACCTCAATACCAGACACTTTTATCTCCTTTCTGCTTTCAGCGCTGTAACACTTTGAATGACATTTGCGCGGTCATGCAACACTGAACCCATATGAGATTGTTACCATTTTTTGCAGACAGACAGAACTTTCTTTTGGTGGTATTTAACAATTTGTTTCTAAACAAGCAAAAAATACCTAAAATTTGGAAGAAAGAAAAAAGGTTTTCTTTGTTTCTGTTATTTTTTTTTACAAATAAGTAATTTTTCCTCTTGACTGATGTGCGCTCATGTGGCAGGACCGATGGCCACTGATAAAGAGGCACTGATAAGATGGCACTTATAGGGGTGCGCAGGGGGTGTGTCAGGTGTGCCTGGACACACCCTAATCACTATGTGCGTTGCCGATTTCCCATACTGCCCGGGCTTCCCCCGTTTTGCCAATCGTTCCCCACCCTCACATACAGTGCTGCTGGCTTCCCTCCTCTCCCCCCGGCTGCTGTGGGAGATGTTTCAGGATGGAGAGCAGGAGAAGAGGCAAGTCAATAGGCTGCGCTCACCTATGACGGCACTGATATGCTGCATTAATGGACATCGATTGGCAATGATGGGGCTGCACTGATCATCAATTTAAATGTACCCTGACACAGAATAGCTGGTTATCGGCTTTCCTTTCCTCAGCGCTGTCACTCTTATAGCGGCAAAGGGTGGGGCCAACTCAATATTGAACCCTTCGGACCAAGACTGGGATGCTATTAAAGTTCATGTGTGTGTAAAGGCAGGCGTCCCAAAACTTTCAGCAATATAGTGTATGTCACATGTACTGCTTGATGAGCCCTAAATTGGCATTTGTTGCTTAAAGGGGTTGTAAACCCTTAAAAAAAAAAAAATCAACGTTTAGCTATAGTCCTAAGCGAGGTTACTACATATATAGTTTAGGTTATTGAATGTCTACTGATGGCAAATGTTCCTCAGCTTTAAAGTGCAACTGTGTCCAAGCTATGGAATTCAAATCGGTTATTACTAAAAAGCTGTAAATGAGCTTTAAAACAAGACCTCACTGACTTCTGTAGCTGCAGGCATTGTGGAGCAATTCTTCCTTCAAATTTATAGCACTTTCATTTTCAGAAACTCAACTTACCCTGTTCTCCCTCCATCACTCTTGTTAACTCAACAGCTCCCATAGACACCCTCCTAAACCTTGTGGACAGCCTTCCCAGAAGAGTTGAAGCTGTTATAGCTGCAAAGGGTGGGGCCAACTCAATATTGAACCCTAAGGACTAAGACTGGGGTGCCATTAAAGTTCATGTGCGTGTAAAGGCAGGTGTCCCAATACTTTTGACAATATAGTGTATGTCAGATGCAATGCTTGATGAGCCTTAAATTGGCATTCGTTGCTTAAAGGGGTTGTAAAGCTTTGTGTTTTTTCACCTTAATGCATCCTATGCATTAAGGTAAAAAAACACCTTGCAGTGTCCCCCCGTTTTACTTGCCTGAGCCCCGAATTTCAGTGGGAGCGATCCCGTGTCGCTCTCCACGGCTTCTCGGATTTTCATTGGATAGATTGATAGCAGTGCAGCCATTGGCTCCCGCTGCTGTCAATCAAATCCAATGACGTGGGTGCCGGTGGGCGTGGCCGAGTCATACACTCGGCGGCTATGGCCGCCAAGTGTATGACACGGGAGCGTGCCCGCAAGGTAACCCCCTCGGGAGTTGCGGGGAGGAGCCACGAGAGCTGCCGTGTGACCCCAGAATAGGAGGATTGGGGCCACTCTGTGCAAAACGAACTGCACAGTGGAGGTAAGTATGACATGTTTGTTATTTAAAAAAAAAAAAATGAACCTTTAGTGTCACTTTAAATCTTTTATTGCACTTAAAGCAGAGCTTGCCAATGCCCACCCCCTCGGGTGCGGCCATTATGACCATTGCTTTTGCTTGGCCTTCGGGTCCTGGAAGAGCCTGTATACACAACTGCGCACGCAACTGCGCAGGTAATTTTCAGTGTACATGCAAAGACAGGGAAGGTATCGGTCTTCCCTGATAGCAGTCTTTGGGCGTGTGTGGGAAACCCCATGTGTGCGCAAATGGATGCAGAAACTGGACCTGAGCCCTGTAGTTCATGCGCAGGGGGAGGGGGGGGAAGTCTCGCCTTGGCAAGAAATGCAGAACTGCTGCTTTGCACCACAAATACAGTAATTTCCAAGAAAAAAATGTCCATTTTGTAAGAGAGGGAGGGGGTAGGAGGCAGGGAGGCACAACATCACCATTAGGGAGAAGGTCCACTTTAAGCAGGGGGGGGGGGGCGTGCAGAATGCTCCAATACCTTAGACCAGGAGTCTCCAAACTTTCTAAGCAAAGGGCCAGTTTACAGTGCTTCAGACTTTAGGGGGTCCGAACTGTGGCCAGTAGGAGTAAAAAATGCCCTGACATCAGTGCCCCATCATTGGTTTTAATAGGAGAAAGAGCGCCCCATTGTTGGTATCAATGGAAGAACAGTGGCCTAATGATGGTATCAATGGAAGAACAGTGCCCCCATCAACGGAGGAACAGTGCCCCCATCAACGGAAGAACAGTGCCCCCATCAACGGAAGAACAGTGCCCCCATCAACGGAAGAACAGTGCCCCTATCAACGGAAGAACAGTGCCCCTATCAACGGAAGAACAGTGCCCCCATCAACGGAAGAACAGTGCCCCCATCAACAGAAGAACAGTGCCCCATCAACAGAAGAACAGTGCCCCATCAACGGAAGATCAGTGCCCCCATCAACGGAAGAACAGTGCCCCCATCAACGGAAGAACAGTGCTCCATCAATGGAAGAACAGTGCCCCATTGATGGTATCAATGGAAGAACAGTGCCCCATCAATGGAAGAACAGTGCCCCATCAATGGAAGAACAGTGCCCCATCAATGGAAGAACAGTGCCCCATCAATGGAAGAACAGTGCCACATCAATGGAAGAACAGTGCCACATCAATGGAAGAACAGTGCCACATCAATGGAAGAACAGTGCCACATCAATGGAAGAACAGTGCCCCATCAATGGAAGAACAGTGCCCCATCAATGGAAGAACAGTGCCCCATCAATGGAAGAACAGTGCCCCATCAATGGAAGAACAGTGCCCCATCAATGGAAGAACAGTGCCACATCAATGGAAGAACAGTGCCACATCAATGGAAGAACAGTGCCACATCAATGGAAGAACAGTGCCACATCAATGGAAGAACAGTGCCACATTGATGGTATCAATGGAAGAACAGTGCCCCATCAATGGAAGAACAGTGCCCCATTGATGGTATCAATAGAAGAACAGTGCCCCATCAATGGAAGAACAGTGCCTCATTGATGGTATCAATGGAATAACAGTGCCCCATTGGTAGTGTTAGTAGGGGGACTAGTGCCCCATCATTGGTGGCGGTTGGTGGAATAGTGCCCCAAGGGCCAGTTAAAAACAAGCAAAGGGCCACATCCGGCCCCCGGGCCACAGTTTGGAGACCACTGCCTTAGACAACACATTTTGCTCCAAATAGTAGCAGTTTTGCAGCATTCTATACATACCCCGCTTGCAATAAAGGATTTCTGCAACAAATACGGGTGCGGTGCCATCATCAATTTTTGCATGGAAAGTAAACAGTACAAGACCCAGCCAATAGGAGACAGACAGACCTACCAGACGGAATGCAGCCTCGCCTTATCTTTACCTCTCCGCGGTGGTCGCTTGTATATCAATTCCCACAAAATGTGTAACTGTTTAGTTCTTCCACCAAAACAAATCAGCTGCCCAATTAGTGTTTGCAGACTTTGTACAAACTGAGCTTAGCGTTGGTGCTCCAGGCGGCAAATGGGCTGCCCGCTGGCGGAACGGCCCCGCGTGTTTGCAGTAGTTAAGTGTAAGTCAAACATTTAATGTGAGGTAACGTTATATTTACCTTCCACAGATCGGGGGGCCCTTCCACTAACATTGCTCTGACTTTACTGTATTCCAGGGCCAAATGTAAGCATTCTGTGCCAAAATCCAGGTCGTAGTCGGTGCACTGTTGGCAGAAAACAAAAACACAAAATGTCAAAAACAGCTGAAAAATATCTTATGGAATGATCAGTTATTATAAAGAGAAAACAAAGCCTGTTAAAGGTTTTTATTGCTAGCCCACCTCCCAAGCCACCTCTTCTCAACTTTACCTTTGCTTGGGCCCAAGTGGCAAATCGGAAAACACAAACACGGTCACATAAAGAGGAAGAAAATGTCTTTAACCGTTTCCATGCTACATGGAAAAATCATCATTTTATTTCTCAGAACCAGGCTGGATATAAATCAATTTATATATATATATATATATATATATATATATATATATATATATATATACACACACATACACACACACACATACACATATATATATATATATATATATACACACACAGTGGGGATCGAAAGTTTGGGCACCCCAGGTAAAAGTTTGTATTAATGTGCATAATGAAACCAAAGAAAGATGGAAAAATCTCCAAAAGGCATTAAATTAAAGATTAGACATTCTTGTTTGAGGTATCTTTGCCCATTCTTCCTTACAAAAGTCTTCCAGTTCTTTGAGATTTCTGGGCTGTCTGTCACGCACTGTTCTTTTAAGGTCTATCCATAGATTTTCAATTATGTTGAGGTCAGGAGATTGTGAAGGCCATGGCAAAACCTTCAGTTTACGCCTCTTGATGTAATCCCCCGTGGATTTTGAGGTGTGTTTAGGATCATTATCCATTTGTAGAAGCCGTCCTCTCTTTAACTTCAGCTTTTTCACAGATGGCATCAAGTTACCATCCAAAATTTGCTGAAATTTTATTGAATCCATTTTTCCTTCTACCCGTGAAATGTTCCCTGTGCCACTGGCTGCAATACAGCCCCAAAGCATGATTGATCCACCCCCATGCTTAACAGTTGGACAGAGGTTTTTTTCATTACATTCTGTGCCCTTTCTTCTCCAAATGTACCTTTGCTCATTCCGGACAAAAAGTTCAATTGTAACCTCATCGGTCCACAGAACTTGTTTCCAAAATGCACTCGGCTTGTCTATATGTTCATTTGCAAAGTTCAAACGCTGATTTTTGTGGTGAGGATGTAGAAGAGGTTTTCTTCTGATGATTCTTCCATGAAGACCATATTTGTACGAGTATCTCTTTATAGTGGAATGGTGTACCACAACTCCAGTGTCTGCCAGATCTTTCTGGAGGGATCATGCAGTCAAACGTGGGTTTTGAATTGCTTTTCTCACAATCCTGCGAGCTGTTCTGTCTGATATTTTTCTTGGTCTTCCAGATCTTGCTTTAACTTCCACTGTTCCTGATGACTGCCATTTCTTGATTACATTCCGAACAGAGGATATTGACATCTGAAAACACTTTGCTATCTTCTTATAACAACAAAACCTGGGGAATGCCGACCGACCAGCCTACAGAACAACCAAATTAACCTGTCTAACAGTATGCGTTAAAAACAGGGGTTTTGTCCGCACGCATTTGCAAACGCATGCGTAAGCCACAGAGCCGCACCAAGGCACCCTGTAATCTGTGGTCCCAACACTAAACAGTGAGTGTCCCCATAGTAGAGGCACATGCATTTTAATGGATAGATGAGGGCAGGTGGACTGAAGGGGAGCCACCCCTCCTAAAAGGTACAGGAGCACACCAAACACCCAGCATATAGCACAATGGCTATCTTCTTATAGCCTTCTCCAGCTTTGTGAGCGTCAACTATTTTCAGTTTCAGTTTTCTGGACAACTGCTTAGAAGAACCCATGGTGCCGATTGTTGGGGCAAGGTCCGATGAGTCTGGGCATTTAAAACCTTTGAGATTGACATCACGTGGTCTTCCCAGATGATGATTCGGTTGGAGGAGAACCACTTAGCATTCAGGAGAAAGATCAAGACTCATCTCTTGATTTCAAAGGAGACAGGAACAACAAGCGCCCAGAGGCGATTTACTTTGCATGTGCTGCGCTATATAAGTTTTCATTCATTCATGATTGAGAACAATCCATGACACTGGCAGGTCTCAGCTTTGCAAAGGGGGCAGTGCATGCTATAAATTCTGCAGGGTGCCCAAACTTTTGCAGACGCCATTTTTTTGTTTTCTGTGATTTTGAAAGTGTAAATGATGGAAATAAAATCTAACTTTTTTGACATATTATAAGAATGCCTAATCTGTAATTTGATGCCTTTTGGCGATTTTTCCATCTTTCCTTGGCTTCGTTATGCACATTAATACAAATTTTTATCTGGGATGCCCAAACTATCGATCCCCACTATATATATATATATATATATATATATATATATATATATATATATATATATATATATATATATACATATATATATGAGTAGGAATATGTGAGTGTGATTGTAGTTGTTATTTATGATAAAGAAGCTAATAGATAATAATCAAGGTTCTTTTTTTTTGTTAAATACATAACAAGAAGGAAGAAAATGTATATTGTAATAAACCTTGTAAAAATGTAAAACATTTTGTATAAACGAATAAAGAGAAACTGAAAACAAATTATATATATATTTTTTTCTTACCTTGAATCGTTTCTGATATCGCTTCATGTTTTACTAACCTGACAGCTTATTATTCTAATAGGAAACCTTGTAAATATTAAAGATTCTAACTACCAGCAAGAATGAGTTCTTACATTTAAAGAGCACCTGTCATTTCAGATTCCATCATGGCAGCGCCTGTTAGCGGGCATCCATTCACCTTCTGACATCACGTCCCTTACCTTGTGTCACTGTCGCATCACCAGCCATCCCATTAAAGTGAATGGGACTGTCAGTGAGTCAACAGCGGGTCAGAGGAGGAGCAGCTGCGGAACAGAGATGACAGTTGCTCTTTAAAAATTATGATTTAACCACTTGCTTACTGGGCACATATACCCCCCTCCTGCCCAGGTGAAATTTCATCTTCCGGCACTGCGTTGATTTAACTGACAATTGCGCGATCGTGCGACGTGGCTCCCAAACAAAATTGGCGTCCCTTTTTCCCCACAAGTAGAGCTTTCTTTTGGTGGTATTTGATCACCTCTGCGGTTTTAATTTTTTGCGCTATAAACAAAAAAGAGCGACATTTTTGAAAAAAAACGGTGCGTAGCCCATGTTAAGTATGGCCGTCGTTCCCGCGTCGAATTTAAATTTTTTTTTTTTTTGCGTAACTCGTTCGGGAATAGAAATGTCCGTAAATGACGCTACTCAAACAACGAATGACGTAACGACGTGATTTCGCGCAATGCACGGCAGGAAATTTGCGAACGGAGCATGCGCAGTTCGATCGCCGCGGGAACGCGCCTATTTTAAATCCTTCACGCCCCCTACTCGTCTAGATGGATTGCGACGGGAGAAATACACTACGCCGCCGTCGTTTACTGGACAAAATCTACCTGGATTCCACGTAGAGCCAGGTAAAAAACGGCGGCGTAGTGTATTTCTGATACGCTACGAGAATCCAATTCTCTCTGAATCTGGGCCAATATTTTTTACTTGTTGCTATAATAAATCGCCCAATTTTAAAACTTTTTTTTTTGTCTAGGTCGATACGTATTCTACATATTTTGGCTTGAAAAAAAAAAAATCGCAATAAGCGACTGGTTTTCGCAAAAGTTATAGCGCCCACAAAATAGGGGACAGAATTTTTTTTTTGCTAGTAATGATGGCGATCTGCGATTTTTATTGGAACTGCGACATTATGGCGGACACATCGGACACTTTTGACACCATTCACATTTATACTGCGATCAGTGCTATAAATATGCACTAATTACTGTATAAATGTGACTGGCATTGAAGGGGTTAACACTAGGGGGTGAAGAAGGGGTTAAATGTGTACCCTGAATTGTGTTCAAACTGTAGGTGGAGGGGGGTGACTGGGGGAGGTGACCGATCTGTGTCCCTATGTACAAGGGACACAGATCGGTCTCCTGTCTCCATCACATGAGCTGTCTCTGTGTGAGCCGACAATGAGAGGTGATCTCATATGTTTACATTTGAGATCATCTCTCATTGGCCACACAGATCGCATAGCAAACGGCCACTCTAATTGGTCGTTCGCTGCGATCTGTGATTGGCTGCGTCCAAGGGACACGGCCAGCTTCGAATTTCCCCCACTGCGCGCTCTGGAGCGTGCGCGGGGAACACCCAAAGGGGCGGACGTCAAAAGACGTCCTGTTGGAAATTCAGGTCCGTGCTGTAGCCGTCATTTGGCTATAGCACGGGTCTCAAGAAGTTAAAATCGGCTCGATTTTAATCAAATCCACCCCGCTCAGAAGCCCAAACATTATATATATTTTTATTAGAGACCCTAGGGAATAAAATGGCAGTAATTGCAATTTTTTATGTTACACAGTATTTGCGCAGCAATTTTTCAAACACGATTTTTTTGGAGAAAAAAAAAACACTTTCATGAATTATCATATCAAGCAAATGCCTACATTGCTTAGCCATTTGAATCTGACCAATCCACCTTCTGTACATTATAGTAGAACTGATGTGTATTCAATTTCTGATATAGATTTCCATAAAGACCTGTTATTAACGAGTGCCCCCATAACAAGTGTATTTCTATGGGGGCATTCAGCAGGGGCAGGAGACAGGAGCTCCAGTGGGGCACTCGAGAAGAGGAGGATTGGGGCTGCTCTGTGCAAAACCATTACACCGAGCCGGTAAGTATAACATGTTTGTTATTTTTTTTAATTAAAAAAATACCTTTAGTGCCGGTTCACACAGGGGCGGCTTCAAACTCATCAGACTCTAAACCCACCCCGTACATCGCGACTTCAGCGCGGCTTGCAAAAACAACTTCTGTGCATTAAGGTGAAAAATCTTTTGTGCTGAAGCACCCCCCCATAGCCCCTGTTTTTCCTGATGAGATTCTTGGCAAGAATCTCTTGCCGCCCGAGTGTACAGACTCTCTCTTGACAGGCAGGAACGCCTTTGTGCCTATTGAGTTTGTTCCATCTGATCGCTCGCTTTCACTGCCATTGGAGAACGCTATCTACTGGGAACAAGTCCAATACTTTTGGCTGGACACCAGCGGCGATCAGATCCGCGAGAGCGGTCACAGAACTTCGGACCGGGTCATGAGCGAGCCGCCGGCAGCGTATTCACGACCCCACGGCTGGGCACTTAAAGAGACACGTACAGGTACGTGCTTATGCCCAGCAGTGCCATTCTGCCAACGTACATCGGCGTGAAGGGGTCTTTAAGGTCCCTTTCACACTTGTACGACTTCAAAGTCGCGCGATTTTACCGCAATTCGCGGCTGCGATTTTGCCGCAATTTCAATGAATGCTTGTGTAAGTGGCATCAAAATCGGACCAAAGTAGTGCAGGGACTACTTTGAAGTCGGCACTACTTAAAGTCGTGCCAGTATGAATGATGTTCATTGAAAATCATGGAGAATGACTTGTCATACGATTTTGCAGTACAAAATCGTGAGACAAGTCGTATAAATGTGAAAGGGGCCTTAGTGGTTAAAGTAACGCAGTGCCATATCGCAAAAAATGGCTGGGTCATGGAGGGGGAGGGGTAAGTCTACCGGAGGTCAAGTGGTTATGCAGCCCACAGTGCCCATCAGATTTCAGCTTTCATCAGTTTATCAGTTCACATCCATCGTTTATTGTTGGGGGGGGGGGGGGTTGGGGCGGTTGCTGCACTGGTCATACCGCTCTCGCTGCCTCAGTAGGGAAGCCTGTATAAGCCACGGGTGTATTATTTTTTTTTTTCTTCAGCCAGGATGTGAAGAGGGAAAGGCAGAGCGCTCCCTTCCTCCAGGCTACGGAGCCACAAATTTACTCAAATGCTTTCAATTTTCCTTATTTACGAGCAAAGAAAATTGCAGCAATTTCTGAAGATTGCTATCCCTTTGGCAGCTTTGTAGCTGGGTGTTTATGGAAAGCATTACTGTCAGGGTTATGGAGTATAAAAAAGGTATAAAATGGGATGTAACCCTAGTGAAAAAAAAAAAATATATATATATATAGATATAGATATAGATATAGATATAGATAGATATAGATATATAGATCATTATCAAGTTATGATATACAACGTATCTATGTATAATGAGTGAAAATAAAAATGAAAAAGCTGAACTCCTGCATTGTTCTTCGTATCCAACAAACTTTGCGCAGCAAGCAGATTCACCAATCCAGAGCATTGCAAATTCTCTCTGCCAGACTGTTTCTTCTACTCCTTCAGTGTTTCTCCCTTAAAAGGGTTGTAAAGGAAAAAAAAATAATTCCCTAAATATCTTCCTTTCCCTTAGTGTAGTCCTCCTTCACTTACCTCATCCTTCCATTTTGCTTTTAAATGTCCTTATTTCTTCTGAGAAATCCTCACTTCCTGTTCTTCGGTCTGTAACTCCACACAGTAATGCGAGGCTTTCTCCCTGGTGTGGAGAAAGCCTCTTAAGGGGGCAGGGGCCGAGCAGGAGTGTCAGAACGCACACTAACACACAGTTCCTTTCTCTATCTGCAAAGTAGAGAGTGTCCTGACTTGCCTGCTCGCCCCTCCCACCTCAAGAGGCTTTCTCCACACCAGGGAGAAAGCCTCGCATTACTGTGTGGAATTACAGACAGAAGAACAGGAAGTGAGGATTTCTCAGAAGAAATAAGGACATTTAAAAGCAAAATGGAAGGATGAGGTAAGTGAAGGAGGACTGCACTAAAGTAAAATAAGCTATTTAGGGGGAAAAAAAATCCTTTACAACCTCTTTAACCACTTCAGCCCAGGGGAGGATTTGGCTGCCCAAGCGATCAGGCCATTTTTTTGCGATTTGGCACTGCTTCGCTTTGAAGCCAATGCGCGTGCCTGGCGGCCGCGATGTCCGCCAGATACTCGCGATCGGCGGTGACAGCAGGGACGTGGAGCTCTCTGTGTGAACACAGAGCTCAACGTCCTGTCAGGGAGAGAGGAGACTGAAGCTGTGTCCCTTGTACATAGGGACACAGATCAGTCACCTCCCCCAGTCAGTCCTCTCCCCCCACAGTAAGAATCACTTCCAGGGAATACATTTAACCCCTTGACCGTCCCCTAGTGTTAACCCCTTCCCTGCCAGTCACATTTATACAGTAAACAGTGCATTACTATAGCACTGTTCGATGTGTAAATGTGAATGGTTCCAAAATAGTGTCAAAAGTGTCCGATGTGTCCGCTGCAATGTCGCAGGCCTGACAAAAAAATCGCAGATCGCTGCCATTACTAGTAAAAAATAAATCTATTCACTATTTTGTAGGCGCTATAACTTTTGCGCAAACCAATCAACAAAAGCTTATTGCGATTTATTTATTTTTTACCAAAAATATATGGAAGAATACGTATCGGCCTAAACTGAGGAAAATAATAATAAAAAAATTGGGATATTATTATAACAAAAAGTAAAAAAATATTGTGTTTTTTTCCAAATTTTCTGTCTTTTTTGTTAATAGCGCAAAAAATAAAAACCGCAGAGGTGATCAAATACCACCAAAAGAAAGCTCTATTTGTGGGGAAAAAATATAAAAATATAATTTGGGTACAGCGTTGTATGACCACGCATTTGTCATTCAAAATGCGTCAGCACTGAAAGCTGGTCTGGGCAGGAAGGGGGTTTAAGTGCCCAGTAATGAAGTGATTAACATTCAATTTTGCAATGAATGTCATTTCTTGAATGAAGACCACATACACCGTTAGAAATTTGTCCGAAATGTTTTTTTCTCTATTCCAGTCCAAATTTTCCTGCTCGCTGTGGTCAACAACGAATATCGATTTGACCCCACTAAGGATTAAAAAATATTTTAAAAAAACAAAGAATTTTGAATAAAATTCTACTAGCGTATAGCCAGCTTAACTGCATGCATTCTACGATAAAATCTGTCTCTCCCCATCACAGCTAACGGACTTACAATAATAAATTCCGCCAGCATAAATAGGAGGCTTCACGAATTGTGAAACTCGCCGCGCCTCTCCCAAAAATGCTTCGGATGTTATCATTCCTGGAGCCTCCTGATTCCACAGGAAACATTCGCTCTTGTTTTGTTTCTGTACAACAAGCGAGACTTCCGTTTTCAGACAATTTAAGCCCTCATTTCTGTCTGGACTCTTCCTTTTCCAGATCAAAGGGAAAAACTTCGGAAACAGCCACTCAGATACCAAAGATCTCTGCTTTATCTCTGTGAAACGACAGAAATAGCTCTTTAAAATATTCCGACTGGGGGAAACAATGTGAACGAGACATTTCTTCATTTGGAAAAGACAGACTGGTGATTTGGGCTGCATTCACACCCGAGCTTCACTTACACCTGAGGTGCGCGTCACATGTCTTTGAGCGTTTTTTCAGGCATTTTGTGGTCAGGAAGGGGGGGTAAATCTTCCGGAGGTCAAGTGGTTACCACTTCAGCACCAGAAGGATTTACCCCCTTCCTGACCAGAGCATTTTTTTTTTACGATTCAGCACTGCGTCGCTTTAACGGACGATTGCAACATTTTTGGGGCGTCCTTTTTTTCCCAAAAAATAAAGCTTTCTTTTGGTGGTATTTGATCACCTCTGCGGTTTTTATTTTTTGCGCTATATACAAAAGAAGAGTGGAAAAAGAACAATATTTTGTACTTTTGCTATAATAAATATCCCAAAATGCTTTTTAAAAACAAATTTTCTTTCTTCAGGCCGATGTGTTTTTTACATATTTTTGGTTAAAAAATAAAATCGCAATAAGCATATATTTTGTGCCAAAGTTATAGCGTCTACAAAATAGGGGGTCATTTTTTTACTAATAATGATAGCGATCTGAGATTTTTATCTCGACTGCGACATTATGGCGGACACATCGGAGACTTTTGACACATTTTTGGAACCATTGTCATTTATACAGTGATCAGTGCTATAAAAATGCACTGATTAACGCACCTAATTTTACCACAAAAAAACTGGGAAGACGTATAGACTCGAGTATAAGTGATGGCTAACCTTGGCACCCCAGATGTTTTGGAACTACATTTCCCATGATGCTTATGCACTCTGCAGTGTAGATGAGCATCATGGGAAATGTAGTTCCAAAACATCTGGGGTGCCATCACTGGCCTAGGGTGTCCATCTACACAAAACACAAAGCCCTCAATAGCGCTACAACAATATGAAGCAGAACACAGTAATACCTATATGGATATCTATACTTGACTCAGTGCAGCTGCCAACCATAGGAGGATGGGTACAAAAATAAACAACAAAAACAAGCAGCGCTCTATGAGTTAAAGTAATAAAAACTTTATAGTTGAAAAAGTAAAAAAATGGACATCAAACAAATGTACACAAGTTAATATGCCGTGGTGGACAATTAGGGTACATAAAATAGCTACCAATTGCATAGCATTGGAAGGAGTCCTGTGATGGAGTGGTAAAAATCAGAGACTGATATCAATCACTTGGGCTGCTGTATGGGCGTCAGTTCATCAGACTTAGTGACCCATGCATAAGGACACAGTACCTTAGATGGTAGAAGGGGATACTGCTGTGGTGGGGATGGAAGATCGCTCAGGTGAACTGATGTACTCACGTCACCGTGGGTGGCTGCACATGCGGTGTAGATCTGTAAGAATCCGTCACACCGACCCCGCCGGGGAGACAGTTGTGATGGCGCCAGAGAGCAGGAGGGTACAGATGACACTGGATCAAGATGGTGGACAGCAGCGGCTGTGTCACAGCGGGCACTGGACCGGCGGTCAATTCAGTGAACTGAAAAACTCGGCTTATACTCGAGTATATACGGTAGTGTATAAATGACACTGGCAGAGAAGGGATTAATACTAGGGGGCGATCAAGGGTTTAAATGTGTTCCCTAATGTGTGTTCTAACTGAAGGGGGGTGGGACTGACTAGGGGAAGAGACTGATCAGTGTTCTAACATTATATGAACACACAATCGGTCTTCTCACCCCTGAGAGAACCGGGATGTATGTGTGTTTAGACACACAAATCCCCGTTCTCGCTCTGTAATGAGCAATCGCGGGTGCCCGGCGGTCATCGTGATTGCTAGGCACTCGCATCAAGAGCAGACTTACAGCTACGACAGCTTACGCAGGGGGGACAGCCTGCCGCAGTATAACTGCGGCGGCTGGTGTGGAAGCGGTTAAAGCCTCTGTTTTGCCCAGACAAAACCTCCAAAAAAACATTGAGGTTTGGCATTTTTTTTATTATTAGCCAATAGAGAAAAATGTCATCTGTTTCATTATTTGTTGCTATGTTTTTCAGCTTTTTCAACCACTTTTACTTACTATTATTAATTAATTAATTATTATTATTTTTGCTACAGTTGGGGTCTTGAGGTTTGGGGTTTTGATTAGGTTTGGGGGTTTATATCATTATTATTATTTACTTATTATTGTTATAACACAGATGTCTGTGTTCCCCCAGCCAGGCCATCCCCCACACAGTTAGCTTTTGAGCATCCTAATTTTGAGAGTATTTTTTTTTTTTTTTTTTTTTTTAAGGCTTTGGCGGGTTTTTTTTATTAGCCAATAAAGAAATATATCATCCGTTTCATCATTTGTTGCTATGTATTTCAGTTTTTTTCATCCACTTTTTTTTATTATTAATTTATAAAACAAAATGTTAGAGTCGGTTCACACACAGGCACGACTCCGGGGGAGGCTATGCAAGTTGTCCTGAGGACGACTCCAGAGGCGATTTGCAAGACGACTTCTGTATAGAAGTCAATGCAAGTCGTCCCGAGCCGCCCCCGAAGTCATACAGGGAGTAAATTTCTACGTCGGATTGACTTGCGTCGCTCCGATTAGAACGCTTCCATTGCACTGCATGGGAAGCGACTCGTCAGGCGGCTGAACTGCCTGACGTGTCGCCCCAGTGTGAACCGACTCTCATGTCGCGTACACACGGTCGTTTTTTGCGATGAAAAAAAACGACGTTTTTTAAAACGTCATTTAAATTGATGGTGTGTGGGCAAAACGTTGTTTTTTGTCTTCAAAAAAACGACCAAAAAAAAATTCCAACATGCTTGAATTTTTTGTGTCGTTTTTCAAAACGTCGTTTTTTGTTTCACAAAAAGTCACCGTGTGTAGCAAAAACGTCGTTCAAAACGACGTTTTTCAACCCGCGCATGCCCAGAAGCTAGTTATGAAGCGAGCTTCAATGGAAAAGAGTGGTGAACGTAACCTCGCTTTTTGTGAAAAAACGATGGTGTGTATGCAAAATTGTCTTTGAAAAGTGACGTTTCAAAAACGTCGTTTTTTACTTCACAGAAAACGTCGTTTTTTTTCATCGCAAAAAACGACCGTGTGTACGCGGCATTAGGGTTTGAGTGTTTATTTTATTCTGATTAGGTTTGGAGTTTTTTTTTTTTATTATTATTATTATTTCCTAACCTTCAGGAGGCGATTGATAGCCTCAGCTGCACATGTTTCCTTATGAGACTATGTAGAGGGGGTGAGTGCATTACCTCCACCCATGTCTCAGATTACACTAAGCTCTGTGTTGTGCAGTGTGTGACATCAGTTACCCAACCCCCTACCTTCTGGAGCTATGGAGTGCCATCTAAAATGTGTGCTTTAGGAGGCTGTAGAGGAGAGATGGCAGATAAACAGGTACAACGTATGTAGGAGGATTTGTTTCATCTCTGTGTAACACCTGAGGCCAGTCACTTCACTGGGTTTAGAGCCACTTTAATGCAACTCATGGTAACATATTGAAGTGATAAAGTGGAGAGTAGTGGCGCTTGCGTATTAAAATAAAATAAAGGACTAGATAGATAATTATAGTACCATCCGGATGGTACTATAATTATCTATCTAGTCATTTATTTTACTTTAATAAGCAAGAGCCACTACTCTCCCCTTCATCAATCTTGTACTGGTGTGTGAGCACCTATTTTGTCATGGCTGCTGCTTAGTTTTGTAGTTATTATTTTAGATTTTATACTTTAGTTAGTTTGGTTTTTGCGCATTAGTTCCCCCTATTAAACATATTGAATAACGCCTATAATTATTATACAGGATTTATATAGTGCCAACTAGGGTTGTCCCGATACCGATACTAGTATCGGGACCGATACCGAGTATTTGCGGGAGTACTTGGGAGCAAATGCTCCCGATGCTTCTGCCGATACTTTTTTTGTATTTATCAACATGTTCTCTGAAAATTCTTTTGAGTTTTTTACTACTGCGTGACAAGCAAATATTTTTTTTTTATAAATTTTTACAATTTTTTTTTTCTTTTATAATGTCTTGGGTTAGAGTTCTTCATAATTCTAAAGAAAATATCCTTAGTCTGTATTGTGGTTTGAAAACTGTCACATGACATTTTTAAAAAAGTATCGGTATTCGGTATCGGCGAGTACATGAAAAAAAGTATCGGTACTTGTACTCGGTCCTAAAAAAGTGGTATCGGGACAACCCTAGTGCCAACAATTTGCGCAGCGTTTTATGTAAAGCAATTGGTAATTTGTAAAGTAATTTTTTTTTTTTTTTTAACAAAAATGTAATACTTACCATAGTTTTGCACTGAGCAGCCCCAATCCTCTTCTTCTCGAGTTCCCCTGCCAGCGCTCCTAGCTCCTCCCCCCTTCCGAGTGCCCCT
Organism: Rana kukunoris; assembly: GCA_029574335.1. Classification (NCBI taxonomy): domain Eukaryota; kingdom Metazoa; phylum Chordata; class Amphibia; order Anura; family Ranidae; genus Rana; species Rana kukunoris. The sequence goes on from CM056053.1 coordinate 11,127,078, forward strand.
ATAGCAAGCCGCTTTGTGCGTCCATAGACACATGCAGCTGACCGCAGAAGGATTTTTTACCTTAAAAAGGGGTTGTAAAGGTAAAAAGGTAAAAGTTTTTTCACCTTAATGCCCCCCGACGCCCCCCCCCCCCCCTTTACTTACCTGACCCCCCGAAAGTCCCGCGCCGCGAACGCCCAGGCTTCTAGGACCGTCTTCCCGGCTCATTAATTGGTTAATTGAAAGCAGCGAAGCCATTGGCTCGCGCTGCTGTGAATCACATCCAATGACGCAGCGTGCTGGGGGCCGAGTGATACAGTCAGCTGCTATGGCCGGAGGCTGTATCACGGGAGCATGCCTGCAAGAACTCAACACCATGCGAGCTTGCTCGCATGAAGGTGTTGGGTCCTTGCGGGGGGAGCCGCGACAGCTGACAAGGGACCCCAAAAGACCGGGTTTGGGGCTACTCTGTGCAAAACGAACTGCACAGTGGAGGTAAGTATAACATGTTTGTTATTTTTTTTTACTTTAGTGATCCTTTAATGCAGAGAATACATTCTGCCTTTACAACCACTTTAAATTCTCAAGGTAACATCCCACAGCGCACCACAAATGTGCAAGCGGCCCTAAACAATCAGCATAACTTCCCGATCTTTTCCCCGAATCCAGACTTGCGGCTTTCCCGCCTTCTCCAATCAACCATTTTCACATTTGTTTCGTGTTACCCAATAAAAGGCTGTCGTCAGACGCCGACATACAACCGGATAATTAGAATTTAACACGAATGGCTCCGGCCCCGTTTGTCATCCTAGAACTTGTTTAGACGGTGACTGCGTCTCGGCCAGCGTGAGCTACAAAGCTATTTCTCGCTCTTAGACTATCGCACTTCTCAGGCCGGCATGAGAGCGTCCTTGAAAGTGATTGAAATCTGAATTTTGCTTCAAAGTTTGTTATGAAGAAATGTATTTAGCGTATATACACTTTCTTCCTCCTGTCTACAGATTAAAACGGAAAACCCCCCCGAAAAAAAGGGAAAATGCAGACGGCCGTGCCACCTCAGTAGTGACTGTTTATGTTATGTTGTATAGGAAGGAAATTTATATCAGATAGAGATCGGGGGGGGGGGGTGGAAGGAGGGGGATCATCCGAGTTGTAGAAGAGGAAGAGCCCGTGGAAAGTCTCTCATCTATCACATTCCACATCTCAAACATCCCGATAATGTACAGAAGTGATTCCCCGACTTCACACAACATCCTTCTGTTTTTACTTTGTACAAATCAAGCGGAAACCATTGCTATATTAGGACGGCTTATGTCACTTACGATGTTCTGATAAAGATTTCAAGAAAAGGCCAAATATTCGTTGTTTTTTTTTCCATTGCGACAGTGCAAGGCCTTGCCGCTGTGCAAATGTAGGAGAAGGTGACACAGGATTCGCATTAAGACTTAAAGTGATATTAAAAAATAAAATACAAAAATTACCCTTTTTAGTAACAAACATGTCATACTTGCCTCCACTGTGCAGCTCGTTTTGCACAGAGTGGCCCCGAACAGCTTTTTCTGGGGTCCCTCAGTGGCTTTCTCGGCTCTTCCCTACCTCAGATAACCCCCTCTGGAAAGCGCTCTCCCAAGGGGGTTACCTTGCGGGCATGCTTCAGAGTCCTGCATTTGGCGTCCATAGCCGCCGAGTGCAGGACTCGTGCCCCACCCCCGGTGCCCGCGTCATTGGATTTGATTGACAGCAGCGAGAGCCAATGGCTGCACTGATATCAATCTTTCCAATGAAGAGCTGAGAACCCCGGGCAAAGATCCATCGTATTCACTAAGCTGGACTTTCCAGGGCTCGGGTAAGTAAAACGGGGAGCTGGGGCGGTAATCGTCAGATGTTTTTTCACCTTAATGCATAGGATGCATTAAGGTGAAAAAACAGGAACCTTTAACCACTTGACCACTGGGCACTTAAACCCCCTTCCTAACCAGACCAATTTTCAGCTTTCGGTGCTCTCACAATTTGAATGACAATTACTCAGTCATACAACATTCTACCCATTTGAATTTTTTGTCCTTTTTTTCACACAAATAGAGCTTTCTTTTGGTGGTATTTGATCACTTCTGTTTTTTTTTTTTTTTTTGCGCTATAAAAGAAAAACGACTGAAAATTCTGTAAAAAAAATAAACTTGTTTCTGTCATATTAGCGGGTTATTTCTCACACACAGCATATGCATACCACAAATTACACCCCAAAACACATTCTGCTATTCCTCCCGAGTATGTTGATACCCCATGTGTGGGACTTTTACACAGCGTGGCCACATACAGAGGCCCAACATGCAGGGAGCACCATCAGGCGTTCTGGAGCACCCAGACCAATTCTGACATTCCTCTCCTACATGGAAAAATCATCATTTATTTGCTAGAAAATTACATAGAACCCCAAAACATTATATATGCTTTTTTAGCAAAGACCCTAGAGAATACAATGGCGGCCGTTACAACTTTTTATCTCGCATGGTATTTTCGCAGACATTTATTGAACGTGTTTTTAAAAAAAAAATGTTTTGTGCTTAAGACAAAACAAAACAGTAAAGTTAGCCCAATTTTTTTTCATAATGTCAAAGATGAAGTTACGGCGAGTAAATAGATACCCAACATGTCACACTTCAAAATTGCACACACTCGTGGAATGGCGCCAAACTTCGCTACTTAAAAATCCCCATAGGCGGTATTGCAGAGTATTGGGGTATTGCAAAGTATCATGCAGGGTATTGCAGAGTATTGGGGTATTGCAGAGTATCGCGCGGGGTATTGCAGAGTATCGGGGTATTGCAGAGTATTGGGCGGGGTATTGCAGAGTATCGCGCGGGGTATTGCAGAGTATCGGGCAGGGTATTGCAGAGTATCGGGCAGGGTATTGCAGAGTATCGGGCAGGGTATTGCAGAGTATCGGGCAGGGTATTGCAGAGTATCGGGCAGGGTATTGCAGAGTATCGGGCAGGGTATTGCAGAGTATCGGGCAGGGTATTGCCGAGTACTGGGGTATTGCCGAGTACTGGGGTATTGCCGAGTACTGGGGTATTGCCGAGTACTGGGGTATTGCCGAGTACTGGGGTATTGCCGAGTACTGGGGTTTTGCCGAGTACTGGGGTATTGCAGGGTACTGGGGTATTGCAGGGTACTGGGGTACTGCAGGGTACTGGGGGATTGCAGAGCTGGGATGGATGGAGGGATGGCTGGATCTGTGACTGCATTTGTCACAGATCCAGCCACAGCGCTGCTGCTGACACCCCCCTCCCCCCTCTCCTCGCACACTGTACCGAACGGTACAGAGAGGAGAGGGAGGAGAGGGAGGAACCGGCGTGTTTACAAGTGTTTACATGTGATCGCGCCGTCATTCGACGGCGCGATCACGTGGTAAACGGTCGCTATCAGCGGCAATTTACCGTGATCCGCCGGGTCTTCTAGACCCGGCGAGCACGGACACTTCCGTGAGCGCGTCACAGGGGACGCGCAATCGCGGAAGTGAAGGACGACGTCCCAGGGACGTCGTTTCACAGTAGCTCAACCGCGCTGTAGCAGTATTTTTGCTATAGCGCGGTCGGCAAGTGCTTAAAACCCCTTTAATGTGATGTTCCAGACTATCGTTTCTAAATGGAGAAAGTTGTGTTTTTTTTCTCTGAATTCTGTAGTCCCGGATTGGGGACTGGAGCTTGAAGGTTCCAAAGTGTCTTGGAGCCTGTGTGAGCACACAGTTGTGAAGGGTTGTTATATACTCAAGCCTGAGGATAGCTCGGCTCTCATATTGGAGATAGGAGACAGAAGACTTAACCCCTTCCTCGCTGCCAGTGTAATTTACACAGTAATCGGTGCATTTTTATAGCACTGATCGCTGTATAAATGACAATGGTCGCAAAATAGCGTCAGAAGTGTACGATGTGTCCGCTGCAATATCGCGAGAGAGAGAGAGAAAAAGAGAGAGAGAAAGAGAGAGAAAGAAAGAGATCCTATGATGGTGGGGCAAGCAGTAATGCAGTAAGGAGTGGGAGCATCTTTGATAGTTTTTGACCAGGCTTTGGGAGATACGCAAATGGCCTACACCTATAGGCAAGGACATCATCCAACATTAGTCAAAGTTGCAGTTTGTTTTTATCTATGGGAACCCCTTACCCGCAGAGAGCCCTGGGAGATCTCTCTGTTGAAGTATCTAAGACATATAAGAAGTCAGAGGTTGACTCGGGTCATTAGCCTTCACCTAAAATATAACACTTGAGTGGACTGGCCCTTGAAATAGAGTTGATGAATCCACATAAACTCCTGCCAGCCTAGAAGTGTTCTCAAACAGGCCAGTTCTTCTGATAAATGCCAGAAAGTGGTTAGTCTGGGCATATGAATACAGTGAAGACAACTAAATGGACATCTGATAAGGCCAAGCCCAACTTCACTCCATCCACACAGACTCTGCAACAAGAAACATTCCATTTTCTGAACACTACTTCAAATGAGCCTTGATGAAATCTGACACGGGGGTATCTCCTCTGTAATTCACGCAGACTTTGTTTTTAGAAGGTACAGTTTAAACCACTTATGGCAAACATTCTTTGGCCTGACATGAGGCTCTAACCCCAACGACAGGACCTCTTCAATATCCTGGATCGAATGCCGAGTGCCAACAGACTAATCAAACACAGAGGTATTTAGCAAGTCAAGTTTATACAACGGACCACCAGTCTCGCTGGAAATTTGGTATCCATTATAACAACATTACAAGGTTTTAGTTGTGTTGGCAGCCGCTCTCTCTGGCACATGTGTTAGCGGAACAAAGTTGTTTTTAGGTTTAGCTCTCCATTATCAAATTTCCAGGTTCTTATTTTGCAGAGCGGAGGAGACATTTCTCACAAATCTGTCTGTTTATTTGCTGATAGGATTTCAGATACAAAGAGAGGGAGACACCGGGGAGGAGGGGGGAGTGAGCACGAGAAAGGTGGAGGAGAAGGGAAAGAGAGAGAGAGAGAGAGAGAGAGAGAGAGAGAGAGAAAGAAAGAGAGAGAGAGAGAGAAATAAAGAGACAGAAAGATAGAGAGAGACATGGGTGATATACAGAGAGAGAGAGAGAGAGAGGGGGGGGAGAGGGGGAGAGAGAGAGAGAGAGGGGGGGAGAAAAGGTGAAAGAGAGAAAAGGGTGGGAGGAAGAGGGAAATAGGGGAGAGAAAGAGCAAAACGAGAGAGCGAGAGCGAGAGCGCGAGAAGGAGAGCGCGAGAAGGAGAGAGCGAGAAGGAGAGAGAAAGCGAGAAGGAGAGAGAGAGCGAGAAGGAGAGAGAGAGCGAGAAGGAGAGAGAGAGCGAGAAGGAGAGAGAGCGAGAGAGAAACAGAGACACAGAGAAAGAGAGAAAGAGAGAAACAGAGAGAGAGAGAGAGAAAGAGAGAAGGAAAGAAAGAAAGAAAGAAAGAAAGAAAGAAAGAAAGAAAGAAAGAAAGAAAGAAAGAAAGAAAGAAAGAAAGAAAGAAAGAAAGAGAACGAGAGAAAGAAAGAAGGAAAGAAAGAAAGAAGGAAAGAAAGAAAGAAAGAAAGAAAGAGGGATATAGAGGAGACAGATAAAGAGTGTAGAATAGGGAGAGAGAGAAAAAAAACAGGAAGAGAGGGAAGAAAAGAGGGAAAGATTGAGGGGGAAAAGACAGTGAGAGACAGAGCAACACAGAGGGATAAAAAGGTGAATAGAGTGAAGATTGAGAAATAGAGAGAAGGGGTAGATGGAGAGAGAAGAAAGACAGAAGGACAGAAAGAAAAGAAAGGCGAATGGAAAATGAAATTGTACCTGTTCTTGTGCTGGGTGCCCCGAGTCCCATATTAACGATCTGCAATTGGGAGGCCTGGTTGCCGATTACCTCTGATTGGCTATCTCAGTGATCAGTCATTGTTCAGCACTTCGCCGTGTGTTTTTTTTTTCTCCTTTTAAAGATACATTGTACAGCCTTGGCCAAAAGTTTTGAGAAGGACACAAATGTTACATTTTCACAAATTCTGCTGCCTCAGTTTTCATGATGGAATTTGCATATACTCCAGAATGTTATGAAGAGTGATCAGATGAATTGCAATTAATTGAAAAATGAAAATGAACATAATCTCATAAAAAAACGTTTCCACTGTATTTGTGAAGGTTTCGGGGTACACAAGAAAATCCAGCATACGCCAGGACCGTCTAGCTAATCAAGGTACCACCAGTGCAGAGCTCGCTCAGGAATGGCAGCAGGCCGATGTGAGGACATCGGCACACAGTGAGAAGACTTTTGGAGGACGGTCTGGTGTGAAGAAGGGCAGCAAAGAAGCCACTTTTTTCCAGGAAAAACATCAGGACAGACTGGTATTCTGCAAAAGGTCCAGGGATTGGACTGCTGAGGATCGGGGGAAAGTCATTTTCTCTGATGAATCCCCTTCCCAATTGTTTGGGGCAACTGGAAAAAGGTTTGTCCGGAGAAGAAAAGGTGAGATCTACCATCAGTCCAGTGTCATTCCAACAGTAAAGCCTCCTGAGACCATGTAAGAGCACAGCCATCAATAAAGATTGGTACAAAAATATCCTCCGAGAGCAACTTCTCCCAACCATCCAAGGACAGTCTGGTGAGGAGGCTTTTCCAGCATGGAGCTCCTTCCATACAGCAAAAGTGGCTTGAAGAACAAAATATTGAAACTTTGGGTGCACGACTAATAGTTGTCCTGTGGACAGGTCCTCCCACCTGAGCTGTGGATCTCTGCAGCTCCTCCAGAGTTACCATGGGCCACTTGGCTGCTTCTCCTTGCCCGGCCGGTCAGTTTAGGTGGACGGCCATATCTTGGTAGGTTTGCAGTTGTGCCATTTTCTTTCCATTTTCATATAATGGATTGAACAGAGCTCTGTGAGATGTTCAAAGCTTGGGATGCATTTTTATAATCTAACTGCTTTATACTTCTCCACAACTTTATCCCTGACCTGTCTGGTGTGTTCCTTGGCCTTCATGATGCCGTTTGTTCACTAAGGTTCTCTAACAAACCTCTGAGGTCTTCACAGAACAGCTATGTTTATACTGAGATTAAATTACACACAGATGGACTCTATTTACTAATTTGGTGACTTCTGAAGGCAATTGGTTCCACTAGATTTTAGTTAGGGGTATCAGAGATGCAAATGCCCCCCCCCCCCCCCCCCCACACACACACACACACACACTTTTTACATATTTAATTGCAATTTTTGAAAATCATTTATAATTTTCCTTCCACTTCACAATTATGTGCCACATTGTGTTGGTCCATCACATACAATACATTACTTTTTGGTTGTAACGTGACAAAATTTGCAAAATTTCAAGGGGTATGAACACTTTTTCAATGCAAATATCAAAATGCCTTGATAGGTGGGTGTCAGTCTGGAGGAGAGGGCATTCCTGGGCAGGCTGCATTTATATTAGAACAATAGAACTAAACTATAAAAAGGGAAGGAAGTAAAGTTAAAAGCACCACAAAAAGGGAGCTGCGGTGGCTGAACGCGATTGGCACTGCGCTGGCAAGCCGTTCACCTCTGCAGCCAAGGGTTCGGATCCCGGTCTCGGCAGCATGTGAATTGAGTTTGGTGGTCTCAGCCCGGCTCCCGGTGGGTGTGCTATGCGAGGAAAGCCTGCGCTTAGTATGCCCACCTCCCTCCCACAAAAAAACACCACCACACTTACACGCACTCGAAATTGGGTTAACACGCACGCATTTTGGCCACGCGGTCTCTAAAAAAAGAGAGGCGAAGGACTAAGCGGGCTGAGCGGGCTAGGTCCTCTCACTCCCTCATAGGGGAGTCCCTCTGCCCCGTTGGGCTTCAAAGCGGAGCAGGTAGGGCGGGCTGTGTGGGAGGATCCCCTCACATCCCCCCGAAGAAAGGTAAGGATGGGTCGGAAAAAGCTAGATGATGCTGAATGTGCAATAAAAGGAGATGGGTAATTTCTAATGCACATTATGAGAAGCTCAGAGTGTGCAGAGTAAGCAATTTCAGTCCAGAAAAGGAGGCTTTACTGTGCAAGACTGAAAGGAAGGCCGGATTTAACTGCAGCAGAGGAAAATCAGATCACAGGCCTGGTGGCACAGTGTGGCGGGGCTGTGTAAATCTCAGGCCGGATAGACAAAAATACAAATCCTTAAGCAGGTAAGAAGAACGCTCCCAGATGTGTGTTCAGCCCGGAGTTCAGCTTTAAATGTACCAATATAGTAACTCCGTATTTTTTATTTTATTTTTCTTCCAAATTCTGTTAAGTCAACTTAAGTGCAGATCTATTGACGATAGTCAAGAACATGCCATGCCTTGTCCTCGTCACATCTCAGCGGCAGACACTCAGAGAAAAATAACTTTATTACAAAAGGCGACATGTACGGGGCATTATCCAGGATTCCGGTTTATGTGCGAGGCACAATGAGAAGACGGATATATGTACTCTGCAGAGCGCCCTCCGATGAGTGATGGGACAATGACTCAGCCTCCCCAATTACTATGGAATAAAAATCTATTTCATGCAGAACCTTCCCAACAAAAAGTCTTTAGTCACCGACACCTGCAGCTCCGTAAATACAAGTGTCAGTGCTGCAGGGGAGCGGATAATGGATGATGGAGGAAGGTGCCCGACCCACACAAAACAACCTCACCGGCCTCAGTAACGCACAACTTTCCCATTCGGGAAGACTGGTAAAGAGACCCTGTCACCAACTTGCAGTTAAAAGCAAAATGACAATCAAATATTTTAACCCCCTTTGGCGCCACCTCCCGCCGAACCCATTAAGGGGGATTGGAATGCCAGGGGGCGGGGCTAGTGACCATGTGACTGTCGTGATTGGTTGTTTTAACGGAACGTCCCACACTCCGCTTGAGTGCTTCCGTCATATACCGCTTCCTATGAGTCTGGATATAGATATCAGATATTCCAGCTGCTCACAAGCACACGAGATGAGACTTGTTTGTCTGCTGAACATGGAGTCTTTAACAGAACCAAGAATACAACATTATATACAGTTAAAGAGGAGGTAACCAGAACAAAAATTTACATGAGCTAATTAACTAATCATTTACCCAGACGAGGTGACTCCGAGATATGACCTTTTAGAGAAGACGTCCCATCTCTGCTCACCTGCTATACAATACACATTATCATAACTGTAAACACAGGACATCTTCACACAATAGCAGGGTCAATTAGCACAGAGAACAGAGAGGTGGCTGGAGGTGACGGCATTAGCATCTAACAGTATGAATGAGTCACTAGTTCTTTACAGATATCCTGGAATATATTGTGGATAATAATTACATAATAATCCCATCTCAGGTAGTCCAAGATATCATTTCTCAGTCATCCTATGCCCCTAGTGGATTTTAGACATAAGAGGGTCCGAGTCTGTCACAGTTGTCACATGATCGGAAAACTCCCGATCACAAGTAGCGGCTAGTAGCTTTCCGCGAGCCGCCGGTCACAGTGCCAGGAGCGTGATCTCAGCACAGCACGTGGGTGCTATTGCACACAAATTTACATGCGCTCGGTTGAATTCTTGGCATGGAAATGTTTACATAGTTACTAGACATGTGCATTATGAAAGAAATTGTTTTGTATTGATTTGTTAATCTAGTTATTTTGTTTAGTTAAATTCGGTTGATTCATTCAATTCGTTTTCGGAATTTTCGAATTTACCATTTTTTTGGATTCGAAACGAACAAATCAATACATTTTCAAATTGGTCGAAACAAAAATGTTGTATTGTTTTCTATTTGAATGCAGCAAAGTGAACAAACAAAAGAAAAATCTTCATCAAATGATTACAATGACTCTTTAACCACTTGGCGGTCACCAATAGACGTCCTCCCCTTCACGCGCTCCTCGCGCTCCCCTTCACGCGCGCTCCCCTGCAGGGCGCGCGCTGTCATCACAGAATCAGATACTGGTAAGGGGTCCCGGCCCCTTACCACGTGATCAGCTGTCAGCCAATGACAGCTGGTCACGTGATGTAAACAAAGCCAATCACCGGCTTATGTGTAAGGGACATCAGTCTTATCTGTGCAATACATACCCCTTGCCAGGGTCACCTACCGGCCATTGCTACCTGCCAGTGCCCACCTATCAATGCTCACGAGTGCCACCTATCAATGTCCACAAGTGCCACCTATCAATGACACCAGTGGTGCCAATCAGTGCCTCATCAGTGCCACCTAGCAATGGTGCCTATCAGTGTAACCTACCAGTGCCCATTATTGCCACCCATCAGTGCCCATCACTGCAACCCATCAGTGCCCATCACTGCCAACTATCAGTGCCCCCTATCAATGCCACCTATTAGTGCCACTTCCCAGTGCCCACCAATGTCACCTATCAATGCCCTTCAGTGCCGCCTCTCAGTGCCCACCTGTGCCGCCTCTCAGTGCCCATCAATGCCCATCAGTGCAGCCTCATCAGCATACATCAATGAAGGAGAAAAATTACTCTTTTACTAAATTTTATAACAAAATATAAAAAATTATATATATATATATATATTTTTTTTTTTAAATCGGTCTTTTATTTATTTTTAACAAAAAATAAAAACCGCAGAGGTGATCAAATACCACTAAAAAAAAGTTCTATTTGTGGGGAAAGAAAATTCTTAAAATTTCATTTGGGTACAGTGTTGTATGACTGCGCAATTGTCATTCAAAGTGCATCAGTGCTGAAGGCTGAAAATTGGTCTGGGCAGGAGGGGGGTTTAAGTGCCCGGTAAGCAAGTGGTTAAATCACTTTTGTTATGTGTATTTATTTTACAATTATTTATTCATATATTATGTTTTTTTTTTTTTACATTTTTTCATTTGAAGAGAAATAAATAAATAAAATCGCACAAAAACATGTGAACCATTGCTACGGGAATAGAAAATGAGTGGCACGGCTGGGCACAATCACGTACCTGTACGTGTCTCTTTAAGCCCAGCCGTGGGGTCGCGAGCGCCACCGGTTTCTCACGATCGGTCACTAAAGAACGGGGAGAGGTAAAGGTAGACACACCTTCCCCGTTCTTCTCTGTGGTACAGTCATTGATCGTCTGTTCCCTAATATAGGGAAAGACGATCATTGACATCACACATCCAGCCCCACCCCCTACAGTTAGTAACACATATGAGGTCACACTTAACCCCTTCATCGCCCCCTAGTGGATAACTCCTAAACTGCAATTGTCATTTTCACATTAATCAATGCATTTTTTGCTGTGAAAATTACAATGGTCCCAAAAATGTGTCAAAATTGTCCGAAGTGTCCGCCATAATGTCGCAGTCATGAAAAAAAATCGTTGATCACTGCCATTAGTAGTAAAAAAAAAAAATAATAAAAAAATGCCATAAAACGATCCCCTATTTTGTAAACGCTATAAATTTTTCGCAAACAAATCGATTAACGCTTATTGCGATTTTTTTAACAATAATAAGTAGAAGAATACGTATTGGCCTAACCTGAGGAAATAAAAAGTTTTTTATGTATTTTTGGGGATATTTATTATAGCAAAAAAGTAAAAAATATTGTTGTTTTTTTTTCAAAATTGTCGCTTTTTTTTTTTTTTGTTTATAGCGCAAAAAAATAAAAACCGCAGAGGTGATCAAATACCACCAAAAGAAAGCTCTATCTGTGGGGAAAAAAGGACGCCAATTTTGTTTAGGAGCCACGTCGCACGACCGCGCAATTGTCAGTTAAAGCGACGCAGTGCCGAATCGCAAAAAGGGACCAGGTCCTTTACCTGCATATTGGTCCGCGTCTTAAGTAATTAATGGGCAATTTATTTTTATCTTTTTACATTTTCACTGCAGTTGTGCTTTCACTGTCATAGTTGCTGATGTAACTTTGGCCTGCAAGTCTCCCTAGAAGAAAAAGGGAATAGGAGTTCAAAGCTGAAGGTCGATTGGCCTCCAGGGACAAATAAGGCAAGGAAGCCCCCAATTAGCATATCTGAAATGAAATCAGTTGGTCAGACACCGCCGCTTTTCCGGATCTGTAACCTATGGAATGTCGTCTGCATCCGATCAGACAAAGCAAATTGTCTCCTGGCTTCATTATGGAGGGTAGACAGGGAGAGTGGAGGATGAGAAAGGCTACGTGGAAGGGACTGGGACACCAGGGGGGGGGGGGGGGGGGAGAGAATTCCTTAAAAAAAAAAACAATCGTCCATTCATGTTAGGTACAGAACCGATGAAGCTCAGGATGAATTAGACCGTGAGCACACGCTTCAAAGGACAAAGGTCTGAAACCCGAACTCTGACAGCACAACGGTTATTCCTTCCATCCCAAGGGTGGAAATGACACCAAGATCAGATCTACTGCAGCATTTCTACCAATGACACGGGGGGGGGGGGGGGTTATGTACTAAAGGCAACTCCACTTTGCACTAAAAAGTGCACTGGGAAGTGCAGTCACTGTAGTTCCGAGGGGGACATGCAAGGAAAATAAAAAAAACAGCATTTTAGGTTGCACATGATTGGATGATAAAATCAGCAGAGCTTCCCCCTTATTTCAGACCTACCCCTCAGATTTACAGCGACTGCACTTCCAAGTGTGCTCTTGTAGTGCAAAGTGGATTTGCCTTTCGTAAAGAACCCCCAGGTTGTCTTAAAGGGGTAGTTCCCCCAAAAACCTTTTTTTTAACATTTATTCAGGCTCGTTATGTCAAGGGGAATCAGGTTTTTTTTTTTTAGAAATGAAGCCGTACTTACCGTTTTACAGATGCATCGTCTCCGACGCTTCCGGGTATGGGCTCCGACTATAGGCGTGCCTATTCGATTGACAGGCTTCCGAGGTCGCATACATCGCGTCACGATTTTCCGAAAGTAGCCGAACGACGGTGCGCAGGCGCAGTATAGAGCCGCACTGTCGCTCGGCTTCTTTCGGCTACTCGTGACGCGATGTATGCGACCGTCGGAAGCCTGTCAATCAAATAGGCACGCCCAGACCAGACGATCATACCCGGAAGCGACGGAGACGATGCATCTGTAAAACGGTAAGTATTGCTTCGTTTCTAATAAAAAACCACCCGATTCCCCTTGACATAACGAGCCTCAATCAATGTTAAAAAAAGGTTTTTGGGGGAATTACCCCTTTAAAGAGGCAAAATCAAAAATGACACAAACTATATTACCAAAAGTATTAGGACGCCAGCCTTTACACACACATGAACTTTAATGGCATCCCAGCCTTAGTCCGTAGGGTTCATTATTGAGTTGGCCCCGCCCCTTTGCAGCTATAACAGCTTCAACTCTTCTGGGAAGGCCGTCCACAAGGTTTAGGAGTGTGTCTATGGGAATGTTTCACCATTTTTCCAGAAGAGCATTTGTGAGGACGAGAAGGCCTGGCTCGCAGTCTACGCTGTAATTCATCACACAGGTGTTCTATCGGGTTGAGGTCAGGACTCTCTTCATCCACCCCAAACTCGCTCATCCATGTCTTTATGGACCTTGATTTGTGCACTGGTCCAAATCATTTGTCCATCAGTGCCGCTTGCCAGTGCCCATCAGTGCAGCCTGTCAGTGCCAGCTATTAGGGGCACTGCCCAGTGCCACCTATCATTGCAGCCTCATCAGTGCCTCTTCATCAGTGCCCACTAGTGCAGCCTATCAGTGCCCATCAATGCCGCCTCATTAGTGCCGTCTCATTAGTGCAAATCAGTGAAGGTGAAAATGTACCCGTTGTCAAAATGTTCGGTCTTTATTCATTTCTTTAGCAAAAAATAAAAAAACAGGAGGTGAATACCACCAGTGCCACCTGCTAGTGCCCATCAGTTTCGCCTGCCAGTGCCACCTAACAGTGCCACCTCATCAGTGCCCATCAATGCCGTCTCATCAGTGCCATCTCATTAGTGCACATCAGTGAAGGAGAAAATGTACCCGTTTTAAAGGATTTCGGTCTTTATTCATTTATTTGGCAAAAAATAAAAACCCAGAGGTGATTAAATACCACCAGTGCCACCTATCAGTGCCACCTGCTAGTTCCCATCAGTGCCACCTATCAGTACCGCATGCTAGTGCCCATCAGTGCCACCTATCAGTGCCACCTGCTAGTGCCCATCAGTGCCACCTATCAGTGCCGCCAGCCAGTGCCACCTATCAGTGCTACCTCATCAGTGCCTCTTCATCAGTGCCCACCAGTGCAACCTATAAGTCCCCATCAATGCCGCCCTATCAGTGCACATCAGTGAAGGAGAAAATGTACCCATTTTAAAGGATTTCGGTCTTTATTCATTTATTTGGCAAAAAATAAAAACCCAGGAGGTGATTAAATACCACCAGTGCCATCTATCAGTGCCACCTGCTAGTGCCCAGTGCTACCTCATCAATGCCTCTTCATCAGTGCCCACCAGTGCAACCTATCAGTCCCCATCAATGCCGCCTCATCAGTGCACATCAGTGAAGGAGAAAATGTACCCATTTTAAAGGATTTCGGTCTTTATTCATTTATTTGGCAACAAATTAAAACCCAGAGGTGATTAAATACCACCAAAAGAAATCTCTATTTGTGTGAACAAGAATTTGTTTGGGTACAAGGATGTATGGCCGCGCAATTGTCATTCAAAGGGAATGCTGAAAATTGGCCTGGGCAGGAAGGGGGTAAAAGTGCCCAGTGGGCAAGTGGTTAATATATATATATAAGGTTTGGGGCTTTAAGGTACACTGTATTTTCTAAAAAAAAAGGATTTTTACATGTAAACAATAAATGTCAGAAAGTCCTGCAGGTGGTTAAATAATTCCCCCCCCCTTGTCTGATTACCGCCTCATGTTTAGCTTTGACTATCTCAAGATTTGAACTCATTTTCACTTTTCACATTTTTCTGGTGTCACATTTTGTTTCTCCAGTTTTTGAAGTTTGGAGCCCCCGGGGGGAGATCTGAGGTCTGCACTGGAAACACATGTCCACTTACCTGAAGGTACGCTTTATAAATGACGTCAAACAGGAAAGCCTGAGGCATCTCACTGGCTCTGTGTTTAGTGCGATCCAGGGAATGGGCCAGACACCCATCGGAGGAGGAAGCGATGACGGTGGACACTAATGGACGCACCGTGCCGGCCGCCTGCGGGGGGAAAAACAAAATCAGAGGTTTCACGCTGTCAGCTGGAAAAACAGGACATTGTGCATGGATAATAGGTGGCCTGTGCTTCTGGATTACATTGGTAACACAGCAAAGCCCCAAAGATAATTATAGTGAAACACCGGCCAAACATCCCAGTAAATACCGTACATGGAAACTGTATAAGATCTGCGATTCTGTTCAGTCGTTCTTGTGATTCTCACACCCAATGCTGCAGTTCACAGGATGAAGGTGACATCGCTATTCACTACCGCAGCAATGCAACCTCTGGGGGTTCATTTATTAAAACTAGAACATGCAAAATATGGTGCAGCTGTGCACAGTAGCCAATCAGCTTCTAATTTCTACTTGTTCAATTACTGTATTATACTCGAGTATAAGCCGAGTTTTTCGGCACATTTTTTTGTGCTGAAAATGCCCCCCTCGGCTTATACTCGAGTCACCTTTTTGCGCCTGTTCACCCGGACTTTGGGGACCTGGTACTGGCCGGCCGTAAGTTTTCTGGACCCCAAACTTGGCAAATTTATAGTCTCACTCTTCCTCTACAAGTGTGCAAAGTGTGTTGTCTGGGGGACCTACGGACGGGGAGCACCGATTTTTCAAAGCCGGGCACCCCTTCCATAGACTCAGATGTTAAATGGTAATTTCTCTGGTGACTTTGGGGACCCGGTACCGGGCGGTCGTAGATCTTCTGGACCTGGGACTTGGCACACATGTAGCCCAATTTCTCCTCTACAAGTGTGCAAAGTGTGGGGGACCTACGGACAGGGCCGCCATCAGGAATTTTGGGGCCCCTTAAACAGCTTCAGGCATGGGAGCCCCCTGGAGCAGAGAAGTGGGGGGGGGGGGTGCTGCCGCGAATTGATTATATATAAAAAAGGGGGGTTGCCATGGGGACCTCTGTGCCCTTTATAAAATAAAAAGAAAAAAGAGAGAAAATATATATATATTTTTTTTAAATATAACATTTATCTAAAAAAAAAAAACAAGGAGGTTGCCTTCCAGGGCCCTGGGGACCTCTGGGCCCTTTAATTAAAAAAAAAATATATAAAAAAAATGTATAAAAAAATAAAAAAAATAAACAATTATAAAAAAAGGGGGTTTGACACATGGGGCCCTGGGGACCTCTGGGCCCTTTAATAATAATAATATATATATATATATATATATATATATATATATATATATATATATATATATAATATGAAAATAAAAGAAATAAAAAAATATATAAAACAAATATTTATTTTAGAAAAAAAGGGGGGTTGTCATCTGGGGCCCTGGAGATCTACAGGTCCCTGTGGACCTCCGGACCTCTAAAAAAATAAAACAACAAAAAATTGGCCCTTTAATAAAAAATAAAAGAAAAATATATAAAAAAAATATATATATTTTTAAAAAAATATATATTTTTTTATAAAAAAAAGGGCTTGCCATCTGGGGCCCTTAGTGGCCTCCGGGCCCCTGGGGACCTTCGGACCTCTAAAAAAATAAAACATTTTTTTTTTTTTTAGGGTGGTTCCCATCCGGGCCCCTGGGGACCCCAGGGCCCCTTACAGGTGTAATGCCTTTACCCCCCTAATGGCGGCCCTGCCTACGGATGGGGAGCACCGATTTTTCAAAGCCGGGAACCCCTTCCATAGACTTCCATGTTAAACATCAGTCAATTCATGGGCACAGTGAGGCATGGGGACAGCGAGGCATGGGCACAGCGAGGCATGTACATGGGCACAGCGAGGCACAGTGAGGCATGCAGATGGACACCCTAGGCTCATACTTTCAGAGTCAATACGTTTTCCCATTTTTTGGGATAAAATTAGGTGCCACGGCTTATATTCGGGTCGGCTTATACTCAAGTATATACGGTAACCACTTGCTATCCAGGCCAATTCTGGAACTCCACTCCTACACTTTGTTTACTTCTGGGTACCCGGGCGTGACGTCATCACATCGCGCCCAGGCCTCCGACGGTCATAGAGATGACTGGTGACCATCTGGTCACCAGTCATCTCTATGCTTCCTGCCTGCGCTGGACGATTCTCTCTGCGGGCCTCCGATGGCACGGGAGAGACCGGAAAAGCATCGTATGGCGGCGGGAGGGGGGTGTCCCCTCCCCGCCGCCTATAAGAACGATCAAACGACGGAACTGCCGCTATGATCATTCTTATCGTGCAGAGAATCGCCGGCACTAACGAATGATATCTGAATGTTGCCTCTAGCTCCAGGCATCATTCAGATATCACTGCACAAAGCCCAGGACGTCATATGACGTCCACCCAGGATGGGAGATCCCATCTGTGGATGTTAAATGACTATGGGCTAGTATTGAAGTGGTTAATGAAAAGAAGATCAGATGGGCTTTAGCAAGATAATGCTTGCTGCAATAATGGAGATTGTGAACTGGATCAGCCCCTCACACCGTTGGGGGTATCAGATGGGATATGTAAAAAAAAATTAGGAAACCAAAATAGTGTAATTCTATTTAATAGAAAAAATATTTAAAAAAAACAGTACAAAATGCCAAATGGCTGCTTACAATGGTGGTGCCATAGCCCGGCACTGAGGCTGGATTGCGTAGCAAAGGAGTGGATGTGTGTCCCGCAGTGAAGACTGGTGGCTGGCCTGCGTTTCACCTACGACAGCAGACAACCAGAGGAACTGGAAATTATGTAACTAGCGTGACCAAGTACCGCCTCGACGTATGTCTCGTTTACACGTCACCAGGAGCTTGATGACGTGTAAACGAAACGTACGTGGAGGTGGTACTTGGTCACGCTAGTTTTTAGTGTTTACAGATTGGGTCTCAAGATTGAATCGAATTGTCTCAAGATTTTGTGTAAAGGGTTCCATTAATGGCGCCGCCCCCTTCCACGCCACCCCCTATTCATGTGTCTGGCCCCTTTCAGGCATGAATTACAGCGGCGGGGGTTTTCCTTTGAAACGCCTGATTAGAGCCAGAGACGTTAAGACCCCTTTTACACTGGGGCGTATTTCGGGGGTTTTTCAGGCGCCTTGGTGTTAAAAAAAAAAGCCTGTAAAGCGCCTAAAAGAAGCCGCATCTGCAATCACAATGTGAAAGCCCGAGTGCTTTCAGAGCCCTTTCACACTGCCACCGCCCGAAAAACGATGGTAAAGCGCCGCTAAGACCCCTTTCACACTGGGGCGTTTTTTCAGGCGCTTTGGCGTTAAAAAAAGCTCCCTCGATGGGAAGGGGGCTTTAGGAGCAATGTATTCACCGCTCCTAAAGCGCTGCAAAGAAGCTGCTTGCAGGACTTTTTTTGATGCCCTGCCAGTGCAGCGCCTCAGTGTGAAAGCACTTGGCCTTTCACATTGGGATTTCAGATGCAGCTTCTTTCAGACACTTTACAGGTGCCTTTTTTAACGCTGAAAAACGTCCTAGTATGAAAGGGGTCTAATATGCTTCAAAATAGGGTGGGCTCAGGTTGCAGAGAATGCGAACGGGGCCCACCCAGGTGTGTTACAACAGCGAATATTAATTTGCTGTTGAAACACCGATTCTCAATCTGTCCAATCAGAAGCGGGTGTGAGACCAGTTTTACGATCGACCGAACAGAGAAGACTCCCGAATGGCTGCCGAGGAGGGAGGAAACGGAAAACGCCACCATCGCTGTAGTGACCCGTGGAGAGCAGGAGCAGGGGAAGCCGCCGGTGATGGGGTAAGTGATACCGACCAACTGGAGGGGGGGGGGGGTGGCATACTGTTTGCCGCCCCCCCCAAAAAATAATTTCTACTGCCCGCCCCTGCTGCACTATAGTATTCCCCTTTGTTTGCTTTCTCACCCCCCCACTAGATACATAGTTTATGCAGGGAGCTAAAAGTAGGAGCTGGAGCAGCACAGGCAGTAATTAGAGGCTGTGTTAGGAAATGTAATCTTCCTGGAGAAGTCAATTTTCCTATGAAGTTCAGTGGCACATTGCAAGTCAATAAACCATCAATTATGGAAAGGAAAAGCCTGCAAGTCAGCATTTAGCATACTTGATTTTTTTTTTCCTCCTTTACCTACATTTTCTAAGTTGGATAAAAGGTCCCTTTAAAATGACTTCAAGACTTAAATTGGTTCTCAGCCAATACACTATAACTTCTCTTTTAGAGAAACAATCAATTGGGCAATTAATGTAATTAATTCTAAGCTCCATCTGAACATGGAGAGTATGAAATTACCAACTTCCCAACCCAAATAAGTCTAATTGCACTTTATGGGCCATTAAAGCATCTGTAGCTGTATTCTCCTCCAAGACCTCCTTTTCATCTCGCTGTTGGTTGGAGGAATGTATGTTTGTGTGGAAACGGCTGTGCGCTGTTCAATCATCGAGTGCATTCAAATTTGTTTATTTTCTTTGGTGTAATTAGGAATAATATGGAGGTACCTAATGTGTGCGAAGCCAAAATCCCAGTAAATTCCATATTAGCTGTAATGTAAACAATGTATCACCCGCCGCATCCCCCCATTGTTTTCATTCCTTCTCATCCCCTCTGTTTATTGTATGGAGAATTGTTCATTTATAAATTTCATTACGGCCCATATTACTTCGACATCAACATATCCCGTAAGACTTTGGAAAAGTCGGCAAAACCCTACAGAAAAAATGGATAGGTAAACCCAAAACACTTGCTGCGTACACACGATCATTTTTCGGCATTTTAAAAACAACGTTTTAAAAAAAAAAAAATTTAAAATGATCGTGTGTGGGCTTTGCATAATTTTTCGGGTTCTGAAAAACGTAAAAAAAAAAATCTGCATTCACGCGTTTCGTCCTACGGGACTTCTTTTGAGGCGGTGGAGCAACGTAAACTTAAGTGGATTGCCCTCATAACACCAACATCCACCGGTTATCTGAACGGGGCGTCATGACGTCACTGCTAGACTCCTACCTACTGGACATCTTCTGAGGCAGTGGAGTAAAGAAAACTGGAATGGGTTGCCCTCATAACACCAACATCCACTAGTTCTCTGAACGGGCGTGATTACGTCACTGCTAGACCCTACCTACGCGTTTGGATTGCCCTCATAACACCAACATCCACTGGTTCTTTGAACGGGGCGTGATGATGTCACTGCTAGACTCCTACCTACGTGTTTCGTCCTACGAGACATCTTCTGAGGCAGTGGAGTAATGTAAACTGGAGTGGATTTCCCTTATAACACCAACATCCACTGGTTCTTTGAACGGGGCGTGAAGATGTCACTGCTAGACTCCTACCAACGTGTTTCATCCTACGGGACATCTTCTGAGGCAGTGCTGTAACGTAAACTGGAGTGGATTTCCCTCATAACACCAACATCCACCGGTTATCTGAACGGGGCTGTGATGACGTCACTGCTAGACTCCTACCTACGCATTTCATCCTAAGGGACATCTTCTGAGGCAGTGGAGTAAAGTAAACTGGAGTATGTTACACTAAAGGCCTGTACACACGATCAGATATCTGATGGAATCTAATCCGATGGATTTTTTTTTGTCGGATATCCGATGAAGCTGACTTTCATCAGTCAAAAATCCGACAGTGCCAAAACGCGGTGACGTAAAACACTACGACATGCTGAGAAAAATGAAGTTCAATGCTTCTGAGCATGCGTCGACTTGATTCTGAGCATGCATGGATTTTTCTCCGATGGATTTCAACACAGACGATTAGATTTTTCCATCGGTTTTTTATCCATAGGAAAAAATTTAAACCATGTTCTATTTTTTTTCACAGATGGAAAAAAGACCGATGGGGCCCATACACGATCGGTTTCAGACAAACCGATCGTGCGTACACGGCTTAAGGTGTTCCTCCCTTTCTCTACCTATGAAGAACATGGTGCGGTTATAGCTTTCCCGGGAGGTAGAATAAAGCCATCCATCTGGGATCTAAGCACTGTAGTCAACAAAGCTCTGTATGACCTCCTACATACTGGGGTCTTATTATCTGGTAAGAAGCCGCCGTTTGGTACATTGAAGAAGGTGATAACAATGAAGATATAATTTCTTCAAAGTGGACTTTAAAGTATAACTAAAAGCAAAACTTTTTTTTTACGTTTTAGAGGGATTAGAACCACTGTCAGTTTTTATTGCTGTCTGTGCCCCCATTAGGGAGATCCTCTCCCTCGATTTGTCCGGTTTACTTTATTGAAAGAGAAAGCAACTGGGTTGTCCCCAGTAAAATAATAGTGGGAAATCTTCCAATGGGGACACTGGTTCTGGTGACCTCAGGATCCCCAAGGAATTCCATTAGATTGCAGGGGTTTCCTTTCACTTCCTTTTTTGGCTATGGAACAGGAAGTGAAAGGAAATCTCTCCAATGGGACACGGGTGGCAAAAAATAAAGTAATAGTGGGGAACTCTTCCAATGGGTTCTGGTGATTCTAATAGATTACAGCGGTTTCCTTTCACTTCCCGTTTTGGCTATGGTACAGGAAGTGAAGGGAAATCTCTTTAATGGGACACAAATGTCTAAAAATAAACCTGACAAGGGTTATAACTAGGGTTGTCCAGATACCGATACTAGTAGATACTAGTATCGATATCGGGACCGATACCGAGTATTTGCGGGAGTACTTGTACTCGCGCAAATGCTCCCGATACCTAAATAGAATACTTTTTTTTGTATTTATCAACATGTTCTGTGAAAATTCTTTGAGTTTTTTTACTACTGCGTGACAAGAAAATAAAAAATTTTTATTCATTTTTACTTATTTTTATTCTTTTATAATGTCTTGAGTTAGAGTTCTTCATAATTCTAAAGAAAATATCCTTAGTCTGTATTGTGGTTTGAAAACTGTCACATGACATTTAAAAAAAGTATCGGTATTCGGTATCGGCGAGTACATGAAATAAAGTATCGGTACTTGGTTCTAAAAAAGTGGTATCGGGACAACCCTAGTTATAACACTTGCCAAAATGTAAAAAAAAAAAAAATGTTGTCTATAGTTCTACTTTAATTTCACAGTTGGGTGGGACTTTGTATCTTTAAAGCAAAATACCATCCTGTAAAAAAAAAAAAAAAAAAAAAAATGTTTTAAGTTAGCCGATACAAATACTGTAGCAGCTGACTTTTAATAAAAAGACACTTACCTGTCCAGAGGTCTCACAATGTCGACACCCCTAGCCGACTCGCCCCTCAGCTCCAGTGTCCCGTGGCTTCACAGCCTGTTTCCTGCTGCGCATGTGCGAGTCACACTGCGCTTTCTGAATGATCCAGTCCATCATCTGGGAACAGTGTCTCTCCCAGAAGCCAGCAGAGGGGGAGGGTGAGAAGGGGCCACAAATTTTGTAGTTCGCTTTGGTCGTTGTGTGCCAATCTTACCCAGAAGTAGGAGCGGGTGGAGCTCCACTTTAATATTGTATTTTCGGCACATTAATTTGCACTATTCTTTTGTACACTGATTCTCATTAGGACTCTTGAGAAGAGAATGCACTTGGATTTATAATGAATTTAAATGAAAGCACAAATCATTTTTTGTATAATTGTATTCAGATATTTTTGTGTTTACCAATTACCGCAAACCGCCGTAGCTGTACGTCGGTACCTTGACGTAGAATACCAGGGTAATGGCAGTAGATAGCAGCCATAACCCCGGTATTTTATGCAATGATGGGCCGTCCTCTTTAAGGTAAAAGTGATCTCTGTGGCAGATGCGCCGCAAGATCACTAGAATCGCGGGATGCCCGTTGCCCAAAACACTTTCCTGTACCTCTTTTGGGCAAAGGGCGTCCGGCGATTCTGTTTGCACGTTTTTACAGCTACCAGCAGCGGAGACGTCCGGAAGTTCGGCGGGCGCCACTCCCGCCAGACTTCCGGTCCTCTCCACTGCTGGTAGCTGTAAAAACAAGCAAACAGAATCACGGGGCGCCCTTTGCCCAAAAGAAGTACAGGAAAGTGTTTTGGGCAACGGGCATCCCGCGATTCTATTTGCGCGTTTTTGCAGCGATTGTCGCCCCCATAAACGGAGATATGAACAGAGCCCAAGTAATTTTCTAGCCTCCTCAAATCTGCTTCCCCAATTACGCATTGCTAACACTGAATCAGCCAATCAGGTGCTCGGGTCTGTTACCCGTCACCTGATTGGCTGAAACGTCAGGCGCTGTGATTGGACGCCTGATAGAGAGGACGGAAGAAGACATCGAAGAGCGTGCAGGACACTGCTGCTGACCTGCTGCGAGACAGATAAGTGCTGGGGCGATGCACACTGGCAACATTTGATGGGGCACAGTAATGGCAATTGATGGGCACACTGGCAGCAATTGAGTACAGTAGCTGCGTTTGATGGCACAGTGTCTGCAATCGATGGGCACACTGGCGGCAATTGATGGGCACAGATGGACACAAATGTATGGGTACAGTAGCTGCGTTTGATGGCACAGTGGCTGCGCTTGATGGGCACAGTGTCTCAGATTTAAAGCGGTGGTTCACCCTAAATATACTATGTCCCATGTGATCCAGCATACTGGCATCAGCGCCAGTATGCTGTTTTTTTTTTTTTTTTTTTATTGGTCCACTTACTGTGTAATCCTTAATTTTCATTTTTTTCTCCCGTGTTGGATGGCGCCGTTATAGCCCGTCACGGCTTCTGAAAATAGCTGATTTAGGACTCGGGTATTTTCGGCGCTATACGGTGCCTGCGCACAGACCTAGGAGCTGACTGCGCAGGCGCCGTATTTCTCCGAGTCCTATGCCTATGGCACGTCACGCCCTCCGAAAAAAGGCGAAATAGGACTCTGAGAAATACGGCGCCTGCGCAGTCAGCTCCTAGGTCTGTGTGCAGGCGCTGTATTGTGCCGGAAATACCCGAGTCCTAAATCGGCTATTTTCGGAAGCCGTGACGGGCTATAGCGGCGCCATCCACCGCGGGGGAAATAAATGAAAATTAAGGATTACACAGTAAGTGGACCAATTAAAAAAAAAAAACAGCATACTGGCGCTGACGCCAGTATGCTGGATCACATGGGACATAGTATATTTAGGGTGAACCACCGCTTTAAGTTTGCTGTGCCCATGAAGGGGGCTGAGCAGCCGCCACTGCTTATGACAAATGATCTGTTAGGCGGCGTACAGACGATCGGACATATCCGATGAAAACGGTCCGCGGACCATTTCCATCGGATATGTCCGATCGGGAGTTGGATCCGATGGCGTGTACACACCATCGGATCAAATTCCCCGCCGCCAGACGGCGCGGTGACGTGGCGGTGACGTTGACGCCGCCGCGTCACCGCCACGTCACCGCACCAGGAAGTAAAACACTTCCGCGCATGCGCCGAATCCATTCGGCAGCGGCGCGGCGGCGGTGGGGGCCGACATGTCTGCTGGTAAGTGTACTAACCAGCAGACATGTCGGGCGGACAGATTCCCACCGGATAGATTTCAAAGCATGCTTTGAAATCTGTCGGGTGGAGAAATCTGTCCGCTAGCCCATACAAACGAGCGGAGATGTCTGCTGAAACGGTCCATCGGACCGTTTTCAGCGGACATATCCCCTCGTGTGTACGCCGCCTTAGAGCAACAGAATTTTTTTTTTTTTAAGTGAACTATTGTAATCGCATATTTGCTTAAAATGTTTACAGGATTGACACTAAAACGGTAAACTTTGGGCCCACAAAGAAAAGTAAAAGTTTAATGATAGTATGGAGGAGGCGGCGGCGTGATTACACAGATGTGTGAGCAGGTACGTGTCTGTGCCTGCCGTATCCCCGGCTTTTCATAACACGGCATCCTGTACTGAGAGCGCCAGCTAATGACTTACAAAATAATCGCTAATGATGCAAAGACTGGGGAATGTGTCCAATGAATGTGTCAATATATCCATCATGCTACCAGCGCGATTGCTAATCCAGCACAACAATAGAGGGATGATGTATGTGTCATTATCTATGCACGGGGTCGAGGACAGCATGGCAAACTATCCCAGGAGAACCTTCAATCCATCTCCTGCGTAGGGCAAATAAAGCGTGGCACAATTTCTACAATAAACAAACTTAAATCTGAACTTCGAATGCAACAGATTTCATTTAAATAGATTCTCGACAAAGCAAAAAGGGCACCAAATGCCAATACAAACCCAGATACTACCCTGTAATTGCAGCAGTAACATCATCACTGTGCTGTACATATAGTCCTGTGCAGGAGAGGAGAGCAGAGGGTATGACAGGAGGCTACTCTCTGGGATACACATAGTTCCCAGAAGGCAGCGCGCCCCATTCCCCAGAAGACACAGCGACTAGGACAGAGGAAGAAGATCCACGGCGGACGATGAAGAGGCAGATTACGGACTTCGGCATAGCAACCGCTATTTCTGGTAAGTATATTAAAAAATATATATTTTTCAATTTTTTTTAGGATTTTTGGTAAAAAAATATAAAAATTCAGGGTGGAACTCCACTTTAACCACTTAAGACCCGGACCAAAATGCTGCTAAAGGACCTTGCCCCTTTTTAGCGATTCGGCACTGCCTCGTTTTAACTGACAATTGCGCGGTCATGCGACGTGGCTCCCAAACAAAATTGGCATCCGTTTTTTCCCACAAATAGAGCTTTCTTTTGGTGGTATTTGATCACCTCTGCGGTTTTCATTTTTTGCGCTATAAACAAAAATAGAGCGACAATTTAAAAAAAAAAAAGCAATATTTTTTACTTTTTGCTATAATAAATATCCCCCAAAATTTATATAAACATTTTTTTTCCTCAGTTTAGGCCGATACGTATTCTTCTACCTATTTTTGGTAAAAAAAAAAAAAAAAAATCGCAATAAGCGGTTATCGGTTGGTTTTCGCTAAATTTATAGTGTTTACAAAATAAGGGATAGTTTTATTGCATTTTTATTATTTTTTTTATTTTTTTTACTACTAATAGCGGCGATCAGCGATTTTTTTCGTGACTGCGACATTATGGCGGACACTGCGGACAATTTTGACACATTTTTGGGACAATTGTCATTTTCACAGCAAAAAATGCATTTAAATTGCATTGTTTACTGTGAAAATTACAGTTGCAGTTTGGGAGTTAACCACAAGGGGGTGCTGTAGAATTTGTGTGTTCCCTGTGTATGTGTTTACAACTGTAGGGGGGTGAGGCTGTAGGTGTGACGTCATCGATCACGTCCCCCTATAATAACAGGGATGACGTGATCGATGCTGCGGCCAGAGTGAAGCACGGGGAAGCCGTGTTTACACACGGCTCTCTCCGTTCTTCAGCTCCGGGGACCGATCGCCGCACTCCAGCGGCGATCGGGTCCGCGAGTCCCGGTGCTTCGGACCGGGTCATGGCGCGCCCGTGACCCACGGCTGGGTACTAGAACCAACGTATATATATACACGTTAATGTGCCCAGCCGTGCAATTCTGCTGACGTAAATGTACAGTAGGTGGTCCTTAAGAGGTTAACTGACAATTGCGCGGTCGTGCGATGTGGCTCCCAAACAAAATTGGGCATTCTTTTTTCCCACAAATAGAGCTTTCTTTTGGTGGTATTTGATCACCTCTGCGGTTTTTATTTTTTGCGCTATAAACAAAAATAGAGCGACAATTTTGAAAAAAAAAAAAAAAACACAATATTTTTAACTTTTTGCTATAATAAATATCCCCCAAAAATATATAAAAAAATGTTTTTTCTCAGTTTAGGCCGATACGTATTCTTCGCAATAAAATCGCAATAAAAGGATTTTTAATAAACAGCTTACCTGTAAAATCCTTTTCTTGAAGTACATCACGGGACACAGAGCGCATAGCCATTACACTTGGGTTATATGGGTACCTTCAGGTGTGGACACTGGTGTAATCAATTTCACAGGGAGTTCCTCCCTATATAACCCCCTCCCACTGGGAGTGCTTCAGTTTTGTAGCAAGCAATTCCTCCGAGGTTACACAATGTTCCCCAAAAGAGGGGTGGGAGCTCTGTGTCCCGTGATGTACTTCAAGAAAAGGATTTTACAGGTAAGCTGTTTATTAAAAATCCTTTTTTCTTTATCGTACATCACGGGACACAGAGCGCATAGCCTAGGGTTGCCACCTTTTCTTTAAGCCAAACCCGAACACATTCGCGGCGTATAGCAATTTTTTTGTAGTACATTTCGGCTATAGAATTGTAAAATACCTGGGATACCTTTTGGGTTACCCAAAGAGAGAAGTAATGAGGTGTGCTACGGTGAACAGTGGCTGTGGCCAAATTGCATTAACAGTGGGGGGACTTAAAGGGGCATGGTTAAATAAAACAAAAGCATTCGTCTAACCATAAAATATGATTTGATTACTAAAAGAAATGTTAGTTAAAATATGAAACTAGCCTACCTTAAAAATGGACACTGTCAGTCAGTAGGGCAGGGGACGGTGTCGGTAGGGCAGGGGACGGTGTCGGTAGGGCAGGGGACGGTGTCAGCAGCATTGTACCTCCATCCAAAAACCTGAATCAGCTCTACTGAACCCAACCTCATACAAACTGTTTACAAAATGGCACTGTGCATTCTACAACCCTTTCGAGCACCTTTTAATTACAAAAAAATGGCCAAAAAATTCAAAGCAATCCACAGAAGAAAATAACAGATTAAATATCAGACAGTGCCTGTGCCCCCCAATAGAGACCTTCATTACAGTGAGACAAGAAAAACCTTACCTTCCAGGAGCCACTGAAAAGATGTATGTGTGACCCTGTTAAGGGGCGGGGTCTGTAATACCACGCTTTCTGACAGGTGGGGTTGTTGACGGGGGGTTGTTGACAGAGGGGGCCGACAGAGAGGGGGGCTGACAGGTGGGGTTGTTGACGGGGGGTTGCTGACAGAGGGGGCCGACAGAGAGGGGGGCTGACAGGTGGTGTTGTTGACGGAGGGTTGCTGACAGAGGGGGCCGACAGAGAGGGGGGCTGACAGGTGGGGTTGTTGACGGGGGGGGGTTGCTGACATAGGGGGCCGACAGAGAGGGGGTTGACAGGTGGGGCCGACAGAGAGGGGGCCGACAGAGAGGGGGTTGACAGGTGGGGTTGTTGACGGGGGGGTTGCTGACAGAGGGGGCTGACAGAGAGGGGGTTGACAGGTAGGGGTTGTTGACGGGGGATTGCTGACAGAGGGGGCCGACAGAGTGGGGGCCAACAGAGAGGGGGTTGACAGGTGGGGTTGTTGACGGGGTGGTTGCTGACGGGGGATTGCTGACAGAGGGGGCCGACAGAGAGGGGGTTGACAGGTGGGGGTTGTTGATGGGGGTTGCTGACAGAGGGGGCCGACAGAGTGGGGGCCAACAGAGAGGGGGTTGACAGGTGGGGTTGTTGACGGGGTGGTTGCTGACGGGGGATTGCTGACAGAGGGGGCCGACAGAGAGGGGGTTGACAGGTGGGGGTTGTTGATGGGGGTTGCTGACAGAGGGGGCCGACAGAGAGGGGGTTGACAGGGGGGTTGCTCACAGAGAGGGGGGCTGACAGACGGGTGGAAGAGCGCATGACACAGAGACCTCATCTCAGTCAGGAGAAACACTCAAACACAGCGCGCCAGGCAGGGGGGGCGGGACTCCGGGTGGCCACGATCACACAGTCCAGCCCGCCTCCACAATCCTATCCACATGTGACCAATCACAGACGCGAGCACCGCACCCGACTCAGGAGAAACACTCAAACACAGCGCGCCAGGCAGGGGGGAGGGACTCCGGGTGGCTACGGCTACGAGGAGGCGTACGAGCTACGAGCCCGCCTCCACAATCCACATGTGACCAATCACAGACCCGAGCCCGAGCACTCACATGACTCATTTAGCCAATCACAGGGTGCCCACTGCCCGGCTCGTTACAGTGTACACATTGATGGCGGCGGGCTCGGGAATCGATCGGTGCGCCATTCTAGATGTTGCGGCCGGGGCCGCAGTTGAACTGTTGCTATATGTGTCCGGGTATCAGGCAGGTTGAAACCCGGGCACATGTGTCAAAAACCGGACAGTCCGGGTCAAAACCGGACAGGTGGCAACCCTAGCATAGCCATTACACTTGGGATGTCCTAAAGCAATGCTCTATGAAGGGAGGGAGACCGTAAGGCCAAGAATAGCCAAATAAAAAATTATCAGGAAGTAAAGTAACTCCACCAACAGAGAAAAGGGGGCGTGACCCGGACCAGAGGATTCTATACTGCTGCCCGTAGGACCGCCTGCCCAAATGCTGCGTCCGTACCCTTTGCAACGTCCAACTTATAAAATTTAGTAAACGTATGTACGGAAGACCAGGTTGCTGCCTTGCAAACCTGTGCCATAGAGATCTGATGGTGTGCCGCCCAGGAGGCACTCATGGCCCTCGTAGAATGGGCTTTAACTGATAAGGGAGGTGGAACGCGCTTCAGACCATAGGCCTGAAAAATCAGTTGCTTAATCCACCTAGCCAAGGAAGACTTGGCAGCCGGCTGACCCTTCTTGGGGCCATCCGGAAGAACAAAAAGCACATCTGTTTTCCGAATCTTCTCTGTAGCCTTGAGATAGACCCTCATGGCTCGAACCACGTCCAAAGTATGAAGCCGTCTTTCCTCTCTGGACTGGGGAGTAGGAAAGAAGGATGGTAGGACTAGGTCCTGATTCAAGTGAAAACTGGATATGACCTCAGGAAGGAAAGAAGGTTGAGGCCGCAGAACCACTCTGTCCTTATGCAGAATAAGGTATGGCTCCCTGCATGACAAGGCTGCCAGCTCGGAAACCATAGCCACCAAGAAAACCAACTTTCGGGTTAGTAGCACAAGAGGGATTTCTGTCAGAGGTTCAAACGGCTGCCTTTGTAAAGCTGACAAGACCAGATTTAAATTCCAGGGGCAGAGGGGAGCTCTAATAGGGGGATTCACATGCAAGACCCCCTGCAAGAAGGTTTTCATAAGCTAATGGGTGGCCAAGGGTCTTTGAAACCATATTGATAAAGCCGACACCTGCCCCTTTAGAGTACTAAGAGCCAACCCCTTGTCAACGCCAACCTGGAGGAATCGCAAGATCCTGTCAATAAAAAACTTTCGAGGATGCCATTTTTGAGACTCACACCACTCCACATAGGTTCTCCAGACTCTGTAATAAATATTTCTGGAGACCGGTTTCCTAGCCTGAATCAACGTAGATATGACCTGATCTGAGAGGCCTCTGCCCTTAAGAATTAGGGATTCAGCCACCAAGCCGTCAAATTTAGCTGCTGTGAAGCAGGATGGCAGATTGGGCCCTGAGACAGCAGATCTGGGAGCAGGGGGAGCGGCCACGGCGCCCCGACTGACATCTTCACGATGAGTGCGTACCAAGCCCTCCTGGGCCAGGCTGGGGCCACCAGGATCACAGGCCTGCGCTCCACCCTGATCCTCCGTGGAAGGCGGGGAATCATCTGCAGTGGAGGGAACGCATACAGGAGAGAAAACTGGTGCCAAGGGCAAACCAACGCATCGGTCCCGTAGGCCGAGGGATCCCTGGCTCGGGATATGAATTTGTCCAAATTTTTGTTGGATCTCGTTGCCATAATGTCCACATCTGGGACTCCGAATCTTTGGCAAATCCCTTGGAATACCTGGGGGTGAAGAGACCACTCCCCCGGGAGCAACTGTTGACGACTCAAAAAATCTGCTTGAGAATTGTCTATCCCTGGGATGAACACCGCCGAGATGCAGGGTACATGGGCTTCGGCCCATGAGAAAATCAGGTTTACTTCTCTTTGGGCTGCTGGGCTCCTCGTGCCCCCCTGGTGGTTTATGTATGCCACTGCCGTGGCGTTGTCGGACTGTATCCTTACTGGCAGACCCTGAAGGGGGAGAGTCCAGGCGATCAGGGCCAGCCGAGCAGCTCTGATCTCCAGGATATTGATGGGAAGCAGTTTTTCTGCCTCCGACCACTGCCCTTGCTGGGTCTGTCCTTCTAGAACTGCCCCCCAACCTGACAGGCTGGCATCCGTGGATACTATCTTCCACGTGATGGGGCAAAAGGATTTCCCCTTTGACAAATTTTGAGGGACCAGCCACCAAAACAGGCTGCGCCGGACCTTCGGGGAGAGCACTAACGGACGATCTAACGCCTGAATGGACTTGTTCCAAGCAGAGAGAATGGCTGCCTGAAGATATCTGGTATGGATCTGGGCGTAGGGTACTGCCTCGAAGGCGGCCACCATCTTCCCCAGCAGTCGCATACATAGGCGAATAGTCGGCCTCTTCTTGCCTAAGATCACTTGAACTGCTTGAGCTATTGATCTGACCTTTGCTTGAGGTAAAATTATCCTCTGGCAGTCTGTATCTAGCCGAAGGCCTAGATATTCCAACTGCTTTGTGGGTTTCAATATTGATTTTTCTAGGTTCACAATCCACCCGAATTCCTCTAGATGCTGAACTGTGCGACCTACTGCCTGATTGAGGCTGGAAGCTGAGCTGTCGATAACCAGAAGATCGTCCAGGTATGCCAAGACCAAAATGCCTTCTGTCCTTAGGACGGCTAGCACCGGGGCTAACACCTTTGTGAATACCCGCGGAGCTGTTGCCAACCCGAAAGGGAGGGCTACGAACTGGTAATGGCGGTGATCTATCATAAAACAAAGAAACTTGTGATGTGCCGGGTAGATCGGCACGTGCAGATACGCATCCTTTATGTCTATAGATGCTAGAAAGTCGTCTTGATGTAGGCTGGCTGCCACCGAACGTATGGACTCCATACGAAAGGTCTGAATGTTTAGAAAGCGATTTAGGCGTTTGAGGTCTAAGATAGGCCTGACGTCGCCATTGGGCTTTGGTATTATGAAAAGGTTGGAGTAGAATCCCAGACCCCATTCCTGGGTTGCTACTTCTACAATTACTCCTTAATGCAAGAGACGATCCAATGCTTTTACCAGAGAGGCCCTCTTTAATGGGTCGCTTGGAAGACTTGACCCCTGAAAATGAGGAGGGGGGACTTCCCGAAACTCTAGCTTGTAGCCCGTGGCTACCACGGACAGTACCCAAGAGTCGGGAATTCTGGTCTTCCACACTTCGGAGAAAAACCGAAGCCTTCCCCCCACCCAAGAGAGTGGGGGCGCCCATTCATGAATCTGACTTGAGGACTGGTTTAACCGGCTTGCGAGACCATGGCCTCTTGCCTGCCGTGGCTTGTCCTTGTGGGCGGCTATTAAATGCTGAACGCCCGGGAGGCCGTCGATACTGACGGGAAGTTGAAGGGGCCCGAGCCTGCGAAGGCCTGTCGCTTAAACGCGGGCCCACGCGATCTTTTCTTGACAGGCAAGAAAGAACTTTTACCACTTGATATGGTCTGGATATATTTATCTAGGTCTTCACCGAATAGTCTCCCACCATGAAAGGGAAATCCTGCTAAAAGCCTTTTGCAGGGTGCCTCTGCTGACCAGTTTTTCAGCCACAAAAGGCGACGCATATGAACCAACAGCAGTGATAAACGGGACGCCTGTTGAACGGAGTCCTTAATAGCATCTACTGCAAAGCAGAGAGCCCTTGGGAGGTCAGCCAATTCACGAGCTTGCTGAGCCGGTATGTCCCTTAATATCTGTTTAGTCTGATCCTTTAAAGCCTGACAAACGCCAATGGCTGCCACCGCTGGCTGAACCACGGCACCTACTGTGGTAAAAGAAGCCTTCAGTAGGGTCTCCAATTTTTTGTCGACTGGATCTTTAAACATCTGGACATTTTCCACCGGACAGGTCAGGGATTTATTTACGCAGGAAATGGCTGCGTCCACGGTAGGGAGTGCCCATTTCTTTGCAAATTCTTCTTCCATAGGATAGAGAATGGTGAACCTTTTAGGAGGGATAAAAATCCTATCAGGTCGAGCCCAATCCTGAAAAATCACGCTCTCCAGAAAGGGGGTGAACCGGAAAAGACGCACCACTCAACGGTGCCTTCAAGGAACCTAAAGAGGATACCGCGGGGGCTAATTGTTCTGACACTGGAAGTTTAAAAGCAGTGCGAACCATATCCGTCAGAGACTGGATCCACAGACTCTCTGCTTGAGAAGCCGAAAAAATTTCATCTATAGTGGAATCTTCAATGTCTGAACCGTCGGGACTCAGGTCCGCTTGATCCCCCTGTGGGTCCAATTCCTCCGAAGAGAGGACCTCTGCATCCGAACACACCGCTCTAGGTGATGGGGATCTAGCCCGTTTGCCACCTGGCAAAGAGCGGGCAATTAAAGCAGTTAACCTTTTCTCTAGCCCACCCAGGGTGGTCGCTAGCATTTCTTCCGTAACATAAACGGGAATGGGTTGATTGGGGGCCGCCTCTGCCCCTAGCACCCTCAATGGCTCCTGCAACATGCTGTTCGGTGGTCTATCTGGTGAGGGTGGGACCACTGGAGCCTGGCCCAAATCCTCTGACCCCGATGGAGACCCCTTTAATTTTTTTGGTACCTTTTGCAGCCTTAGCTGGTCCTGATCCCTTGGGAGCCATTGCACAACCTTGAGACACCCCTACAGCCAACACCCAACTGTTGTAGCTAGAAGTGAACCATTAATAAGAACAGGCTATGGTAAAAAAAAATCTAAATTTTCATACGCCCGAGAAGGCGGCAATACCGAGGTAAGTCCTGTGAGTATTGCCACACCAATGCCCGTTAGCTGGAGCCCAAGGTTGCACCGACTCAGATACTGCCAGATCTAAGGCTGAGTCCCTTTAAGAAAAAAAAAAACTTTTTTTTTTTTTTTTTTTTCTGGTCAGTGTGGACTAAGTCCAGACCTGAAGATCCACAAACCACCACTGGGTGTCACTGTTAGCCAGAAATGGCTCAGCTGCGCGCTCTGTGTCCTCAGCCTCCACTGCTCTCAGGAGGGAATGACCAGCCAGGAAATGCTTTGTTGCTTTATTTGAGACCTGACGCTGCTGGCCCACCCCCCCCCCCCCACGCACGCTGACGCTGTAAAAGGCGGCGCGCACGCGCGCGCCCCCGCCACGCTGAAACCAACATGGAGGAAGCAGAGAGCAGAGGAGAAGCCTGGACCAGCGCTAGCAACCCAACAGACACCAGGCAAGTCACTAATCTTTATTGTAGTGCACACATAGAGGAAGCTGTCCCCATAGGCTTCCTAGGAAACAGGAGTTTTGTCAGCATTTCCTCCCTATAACACGTGGGGCTGCAGTATCATGCTAACAGGCAAGTCTGGGGGGAGTAGCAAAATACATATCTTTAAAAGCATATATATATCTACATGTTATCTGGGTAAACATTAGTACATCCCATCCTGCCTCAAAAGACATAGTGGAGATAGTGGCTGATGCATAAGCATACCATTAGCCGACCCAGAACCCCCAGGGGGATACCTACTGTCGAACCAAGTCCCGCAGGTTCCCTCTTACCTGCTCCCCGCCGCAGGGTATTGCAAAATGCAAGAGGCCCAGCCTTCCCCCATCTCCGTGGGTATTGTCTTGGACCTTCAGGGACCGGGGTCCTGTGTTAAGGAACCCACACCCCTGGACCTATATAGCATCCTGGCATCAGTAGCGTTTAGTTCTTAGGAGAGACTAAGGCACTGGAGCCCAGAATCCAGCCCTCCAAGGAGAGGCATTATAGGCAAAACCCCACTCCAGCAGGGCCCGGGTACCGTACACCTTGGCTTTGAAGCACTTCGGACGGATCCGGCTAGCTATCCTGGGTCCCGAGACCTCCGAGGGACAGCTAGACGTGACCAACACCTAAGACACTGGCGAAAAAACTGAAGCACTCCCAGTGGGAGGGGGTTATATAGGGAGGAAACTTCCTGTGAAATTGATTACACCAGTGTCCACACCTGAAGGTACCCATATAACCCAAGTGTAATGGCTATGCGCTCTGTGTCCCGTGATGTACGATAAAGAAAAGCATTTATTGATTGGTTTGCGCAAAAGTTATAGCGTTTCCATAATTTTTTTTATTACTAGTAATGGCGGCGATCAGCCACTTTTATCGGTATTGCGACATTATGGCGGACACTTCGGACACTTTTGATATATTTTTGGGACCATTGGCATTTTTTTAGCGATCAGTGCTATAAAAATGCATTGGATTACTATAAAAATGCCATTGGCAGTGAAGGGGTTAACACTAGGGGGCGAGGAAGGGGTTAAGTGTGTTCCCTGAAGGGGGTGGGGGGGACTCACTAGGGGAAATCACTGATCTTCTGTACATACATTGTATGAACAGAAGATCAGCATTTCCCCCCCTGACAGGACCGGGAGCTTGCTCTGTACCGAGCGATCGCGCCTGCCGGGCACGGGTTCTGATTAATTTTCTAGCAAAAAATTTTTTTAGATTTTTACATGAAAGAGGGGGTTCACCCTTAAAACCACTTTCTCCCATCCCATCCAGCATACTGGCGTCAGCGCCAGTATGCTGTCTTTTTTTTTTTTATAGGTGTACTTACCTCTTAATAGATAATTTAATTTCCGTCCTACCGCGGGGTATGGCGCCGCTATATAGCGTCACGCCTTCCGAAAACAGCCGACTAGCACTCGGCGGTTCTCGGCGCCTGCGCACAGACCCAAGAGCTGACTGCGCAGGCGCCGTATACAGCCGATTTCGGCTTTTTTCGGAGGGCGCGACACGGCTATATACGGCGCCTGCGCAGTCAGCTCCTAGGTCTGTGCTCAGGCGCGGTATAGCTCCGAGAACAGCCGAGTGCTAGTCGGCTGTTTTCGGAAGGCGTGACGCTATATAGCGGCGCCATACCCCGCGGTAGGACGAAAATTAAGAGGTAAGTACACCTATAAAAAAAATAAAAAAAAGACAGCATACTGGCGCTGACGCCAGTATGCTGGATGGGATGGGAGAAAGTGGTTTTAAGGGTGAACCCCCTCTTGAAGGAGAGAAGTGCCAGAATAGGCGCGGTGGAGAAGTGGTTTAACAGCGACAGCGCAGAAAGCTGAAAATTGGCCTGGGCAGGAAGGGGGTGCAAGTGCCCGGTATTGAAGTGGTTAATAATATATTAGTGAATACAGGTCTGTATTGGTTTGTGTAATCGATATCTGCCCGGAGTTGGGCTTTATATACACTGTTCCGTAACTCAGATGGGTTGGCGTCCTACTTTAAGACCCCATAACACTCTAGGGATATCCTAAGCTTACCCCTCTTAAATACAATCTGTTTGTGGTTTGGGAGCAATTTAGCTCATTACATCATGACATTCCCCGCCCCCCCCCCCCGCCGCCGATATCTGGTTACATTCGCCGCGGCCTGTTCCTGTGCTGGAAACGGCTGTGTTTGTAAATATCATTTTCTCTTGCGCCTGCTCGGCATTCCATCTTATCAACTACCGAGACAGGAAGTTTGTACACAATTATGTTTGTTTAACTTGCAGAAACGGCGCTGTGCGCTTCGTCCGCTCGCCGAGAAAACAGCGGCTGCTGCGGGATTGTGCCGTATTGACATTGACTCCACGCTCCGCGCCCAACCCAATAATGACAGTTTGTCGCTCAATTACATTTGTGAATAAAAAGGGAAAACAAAAATAAATTCCTTTATTTGAGCGGAAAACACATCCTGTTTGTCTCCGTCTTCACGGAGCGTGACATTGTAAAGCCGCGGTTGGGGGGGGGGGGGGGGCGGAGGGGGTGAAAAAATTGCAAATCAGGAATTTTCTTATATAGGTTGGAAAAAATGCGATTGCCTGAAGGTACTAAATTAGATATAGACAACTACAAAATACACTATTGTCAAAAGTATTGGGACGCCTGCCTTCACACGCACATGCACTTTAATGGCATCCCAGTCTTAGTCCTGTAGGGTTCATTATTGAGTTGGCCCCGCCCTTTGCAGCTATAACAGCTTCACCTCTTCTGGGAAGGCCGTCCACAAGGTTTAGGAGTGTCTATGGGAATGTTTCACCATTCTTCCAGAAGAGCATTTGTGAGGTCAGGCACTGATGTTGGATGAGAAGGTCTGGCTCACAGTCTTTGCTCCAATTTATCCCAAAGGTGTTTTATCAACAGTGGCGACCCGTCCATTAGGGGCACGTGAGTGCTGCCCCCTCTATCCACAGCCGCCACCCCCATGCTCTATCCATGGCCCGATGGTCCCCAGGGCCCCTTAAAGGCCTGGCTGGCACCCCTCCCGATGAGAAGGTCTGGCTCGCAGTCTCCGCTCTTATTCATCCCAAAGGTGTTCTATCAACAGTGGCGACCCGTCCATTAGGGGCACGTGAGCGTTGCCCCCTCTATCCACAGCCGCCATCCCCATGCTCTATCCACGGCAGTCCCCCATATAAATGCGTCCGGCCCCTTTCAGGAACGCCGGGCTCCTGAATTCCATGCAGTGGGTGTGTTTTTTGAAGCACCCGATTAGAGCCAGAGGCTCTAATAGGCTTCAAAATACGATGGGCTTGTAGGCGGTACACTTTGGTGGGGGTGGGTCAGCCACGACCTTTGACCTCTGGGAACCCGCCTTCTGACCTTTGACCTCTGGGGGAGGTCCCTGTTCCAATTCATGATTCCTAGCCTTATTTTTCAATGGGAAACCCTAACCCCTCAATTGTTTTTGTCGTATTTTAGTTGACTAATGGTATCAAGTTAGTAAAACGTTTTAGTCGACAAAATAAACACTGGTGCCACCCATCAGTGCAGCCTTTCAGTGCCCATTAGTGTCGCCTATCAGTGCCATCTACAAGTGCCCATCAGTGCTGCCACCTCATCAGTGCCCATCAGTAAAAGGAGAAAAAAAAACTTATTTACAACATTTTATAACAGAAACCGCCTTTTTTTTTTTTCTTCAAAACTTGGGTACAGCGTATCATGACCGCACAAATGTCATTTAGAAAGTGACAGTGGTGAAAGCTGAAAGTTGGCCTGGGCAGATAGGGTGGAGAGTAGAGGTCGACCGATATGGGTTTTTCTCTGGCCGATGTCGATGCCGATATTTGGAAAATCGGGCGGCCGATATGTGTTGCCGATTTTTGCGGCCGATATTTTAGGCCAATTTTTTTTCCTTCATCTCAAAAAAAACCTAGGGTGGAGAGGTGGGGAGGAGATAATTGTCACCTCATTAGTGCCCACCAGTGCAGCCTATCATTGTCCATCAGTGCCACCTCATTGGTGTCTATGAGTGCCCGCCAGTGCCTACCTCATCAATGCCCACCAATGCACCAGTGCATCCCATCATTGCCTACCAGTGCATCACCTCATCAGTGCCTCACATCAGTGCCCACCAGTAGAGCCCAATGTCATTCACTGCCTCATACCTCATCAATGCCCACCAGCAGAGCACTCCAGGCTCCGTTCCATGTCCTAGCTTAGCACAACAAAGCTCCCTCCATTCGTCCCTGGCCCTGATGTGCTGCCCCGCCTCTGCCTACAATCCCCAGAATGCAGAGCGGGCCGGTAACAGCCAATCGGCGGCCGCCGCTGCCGACATCCTCCACGTTGAAAAAAACGTCCCCTGAAGTACTGCGTGCCCTGCCTCTGCCTACAAACCCCAGAATGCAGCGCGGCCCGGCTGTTACCGGCCCGCTGGTTGGCTGCCGACTTCCTAAACAAAAAACAAAAAAACAGCAGATTGCAGCGAGCGGGCAAACGAGCGGGCGGGCGGGCGGAAGAATCGGACGATTTTACATAATAATCGGCCGATGCTGATATCTTAAAAAAGGCAAAATATCGGCCGACCGATAGTGGAGAGTGCCCGGAATTGAAATGGAAAGCTTTGACAGTAATGGTCCATACGTACGATCCGATTATCGGACGAATGATCGTCCTTTTTTTTTTTCGTGCTAATCTCAAGTCGAATCTGATGAGTTTACTGAAGTCGTGAAAATTCTCGTGCGACAGAATAACAAAATTCGGAAGTGATGTCATGTGTTGTAATGTATTCGTATTGCATTTTCGAAATGATAGCTGAAAAAAAATTCTGTCCATGTCCGATAGAATAATATCGGATGAACTGTCATGATCAGCTCTCGAAAGCTCTGTACCAATGAACCTGATTATTGTACGATCGCTTCGAAAATGCAGCATTTTTCGGACGATTTTCGAATCGTGTGTACGGAGCTTAAAACCTGGAAGCCAGGGCCGCCAATGAGGTGGTACAGGCATTACACCTGTAAGGGGCCCGATGGTCCCAAGGCCCCTTACAGGCAGGATCACTAAAGGAAATTTTATTTTTAGCTAAATAGCTTCCTTTACCTTACTGCAGTACTGGTTTCTGTCCTTATTGTTCATTTTTGCTTGAAGTTGCTGTAATCCAGCCGTTCTCCACACCCCCCTGCTTTGTCTGTTTCCTTATCACACCATATACTGGGAGCTTTCCACGATGGTTTAAGCTGTCATTACTGTGGTCTAAAACTTCCAGAACCAACAGATTAATTTTAAAAACAAAACACTGCCTGGATTTGTTTTTGTTTTTGTTCTGTGTGTCTATTTCTACTTCACAGAAACATGAAGCCAGTTCAAAAGTGAAACAACCTGCAGGGCACATTATATGATTGATTTTTTATCTATTTTTATCATTTTGAAAAGGAATCAGTTACTTTTATTTTTACCCTGTAAACAGCTAAATTCAGCAAAAAACATTTTTTCCTTTAGTGACCCTTTAAACCCCAGGCCCCCCCCCCCCCCTTACCTCCAGTACTGGTTTATGTCCTATTATCTTACATCAGGAGAGGAGAGATTACACTTGGGTTTATTTGCTTTGAAGTCAGCTGTACACCCCCCCCCCCCCCTCCACTCCTGGTTCTCCTCAAGGGGTCCTGCTGTGTAAGGTTTCCCAATCACCCTGAACCTACTGGAAGGAGGCTTATT
The DNA here is from genome assembly GCA_029574335.1 of Rana kukunoris. Taxonomy (NCBI): domain Eukaryota; kingdom Metazoa; phylum Chordata; class Amphibia; order Anura; family Ranidae; genus Rana; species Rana kukunoris. Next base: position 11,166,811 of record CM056053.1, read on the forward strand.
GCTCAGGCATGGTTTAATCTGTCATACTGTGTGTGTTCTAAAACTTTCCAGAACCAATTTTTTGTTTTTTTTTGAAAAACAAAAAAACTGCCATGGATTTTTTTTTTTTTTTTTTTGTGTGTCTATTTGTGAACTCAGAGAGATGACGAGGGGGCCAGTTCAAAAGTGAAAACTAACCTGCAGCCCCAATTATTATATTAGATTTTTATGCCCCCGTTTAATCATGAGGGGGGAATTCACTCAACTTTTTATAGTCTCTATTGACCCCTGAAACCAGTCATGTTCAGCAAAAAACATTTTTTCCTTTAGTGACCCTGTTAACCCAGGCCTAGCCACCCAGCCAGCCCCCCAGGTCCTCTCCCTTATTAATTATTTACATCAGTGAGAAATGTGCGAGTGTGGTAAAATTACACTTGGGTTTGTTTTGTGCAGGCACACCCCGCAGAGCACCCCACTCCTGGTTCTCTAGCTCCAAGGGGCCCCCCCTAAAGCTGGGTAAGTGGGCCCCAAACGATTGGTGATGGCCAACCCTGCTGAGGAAGCTGATTGGTTTCAATGCACAGCTGGCATCAGAGCGAACCCCATGCCCCCCCCGCCCCCAAGTTGTATACAATTTAGTTACAATTTTTAACTGAGTGATACAGACAGTTTTTTTATTTATTTTTATTCAATTGCATATACAGAGCCTGAGGTTCTTCCTTTAGTGTTTTCGTATGGAAGTTTAAAAATGCCAACATTAATAAAATAGCCGGCAGGCTCCAGGACGTTGTTTTGAAAGGCCCGTCTTCCGGCAGACACAGATGACACAATTTATACAAGGTTAATTGGAAGAGGAAATGTAGGAAGAATACAGACATCCCTATGAGGACACCAGGCAAGCCCCCATTCTCCCGAGTAAATAAATGGCGTTGAAAAGCGTCTGGATGCCATTGTTCCCCGCACCAGGAATCCCAACTGCTCGTCCTGCGGTTATGTCTGCAGCAGAAAACTCCAGCTATAGTTGACTGATAAAGCACAATAGGGGCCCACATCCCGAGCAATGCCCCTGAAAAATCTTCATAATCCCAGGAACAATGCACTTGGGGGCGTGTAGACAAAGGTAAATCGTTGTCTGCCGCACAGAATCCAAACAGCCGCGCTGCCAAGGCAGAGGGGAATCGCGGTTCCATCAACACCGCATTCCACAGAACATTCATGGCGTGGTCTATGGCTGGCTGTATACACAGGTGACATCTCCACCCGCCATAACAAAGAGCTGCATGATGATGAACCCTTCCTGAGAGACTCATTCTATGGAGGATCACACAACGGAGATCTGGAATCTAGATTCCTAAATCCTTCTACCCCCCACAAATCATAGGAACCCCCCCCGGTTCCAATGAGTGGGAATTAAAGCAGAACTCCAACCTTCCTTAAAAGCGGAGTTCCACCCAAAAGTGGAATTTCTGCTTAAACCACTCCCTTCCCCCTTACATGCCACATTTGGCATGTCATTTTTTTCTGGGGGGGGGGGGGGGCTTCAGTAGGAGTAGGACTTCTTTCCAAAATAGGGGATATAGGGGAGAGTTTTATGGCATTTTTATTATATATTTTTTTTACTAGTAATAGCAGCAATCTGCAATTTTTATCGTGGCTGCGACTTTATGGTGGACACTTTTGACACATTGTTGGGACCATTGTAATTTTTACAGCGATCAGTGCTATACAAATGCACGGATTACTGTGAAAATGACACTGCCAGTCAATGGGTTAACCACTAGGTGGCGCTGAAGGGGTTAAGTGTGTCCTAGGGAGTGCGTCTAACTGTTAGGGGGGGGCGTGGCTACGAGTGACACGTCACTGCTCGCTGCTCCCAATGACAGGAAGCAGACGATCAGTGACAGTGTCACTAGGCAGAATGGGGAGATGCTCGTTTACAATTGCCTTTCCCTGTTCTGCAGCTCCGTGACCCGATCGCGGGACACCGGTGGACATTGAGTCCGCAGGTCCCACGGGCACGGAGCTCGTGGCAGGGGAGCGCACGCACGACAGGAATTTCAAAGTGACGTAAATATATGTTACTTTGTCCAGCTGTGCCATTCTGCCGACGTAAATGTACAGAAGCCGGTCCTTAACCGATTAAAGGGGTTGTTAAGGAAAGATTTTTTTGCCCTAAATAGCTTCCTTTACCTTACTTACCTTACTGCAGTGCAGTAGGAGGATGGAGCCGAGGAGATTACTGAGCAGATGTGCAAGACAAGGGACGTAACAGGCTTTATTATATAGGTCACTGTAGAGACATTCATTCATTAGTTCCTCCTTCCTCCCTTGTAAGAGGAAGAGGCGTGCTCTCCTATGTAAACAGTACACTATTTACATTTGTGATCGCTGTGGTTGGTCATCACAGTGAGCACAAGGTACAGAGTCACTCTGATCAGCTCTGTACACTGTGTCTGAACTGAGCAAACAGGGGACGGCTGACATAACAGCCATTAGCAGGCCTACTGGCTGCCGGAACGGCACTGCCAAAGTAGGTTGCCACTCATAAATGTGAGGCAGTATGGAAGTAGTTACATTTTTCACTGAAACTGTATTTGGACTATCTGCTCTTCAAAGAAAAAATATCACATTATGAACATTTCTTAGCAAAGCGCTTCAGAGTACAGCGCTCAATACATCCCTTTGGAAACAATTGCTTTAGGCTCATTGTGAAATCATAACAGGAGAAGTATTCACATGTCCCCAGGAACACACATTATTGGAACTTGAAAGGATATGTACTGGTGAGATAATACATTCCCACACATGGATAGGGGTCAGTGAAGGTCAATATCCAGGGAATATATACGGATTCTCGGAAATTACCCACGCCGGTATCCATGATGTGTGGTCTCCGGGACCATATTCCATCCATAAAGCAGTCAGTATCCTATTGGTGATCAAGTTAAATCCTATAGAGATCCCAAAAAGAACTTGGATATGCACTGATGAAAATAGCAATCCCACATACTGTACGTGTATATCATCCAAATTATCCATAGAATCACTAATTTCTGGAAAAATTGCCAGTGCTGGTATATGATACACAGTGTGTTCTCAAAAACAGAATTCAATCTGTAAGGCGATCAGTATCTTGATGGAAAATGAGTCCTATAAAGGTGGACCTTACCAAAATGTCAAAAGGCTTTGAGGCGACAGCAGGTTCATGCAAGACATCAACAAAGCTGTATAGGGCACATGATGCTCTGAAGAAGCCCATCAGGTGAAATGCGTTACAAGGCACTTTGATTGCTAAAATGGGACTCCTGATGACTCCTGCTTTCCTTTTCTAATTTGTTGCTGTCTTATATGACTTTTAGATGTTCATGCTGCCAACCTACCACAGGCACTATGAAGATTTCTGAAAGGTCCACCCTTATCTGACTTAAAGGGATTGTAAAGTCTCAAAGTTTTTTCCCTTAATGTATTTGATGCATTAAAGGTATACTAAAGTTTTTTTTTTGTCATACTTACCTCCACTGTGCAGTTCGTTTTGCACAGTGTGGCCCCCGATCGTCCTCTCCTGGCGTCCCACTGCGGCCCTTATGGCTCCTCCCTGCAAGAGCTAACTCCTATTCTGGGAAGCTCTCTCTCAAGGGGGTTACCTTGTGGGCACGCTCCCGTGTGATACACTCAGCGGCCACAGTGTATGTCTCAGCCCCACCCCCCGGCGAGCCACGTCATTGATTTGATTGACAACAGCGCGAGCCAATAGCTATGCTGCTGTAAATCATCCAATGAAGAGCTGACAAGAGCTAGGGGAAAGCCAACGCGGGATCTCGCCCATGGAGATTCGGGGCTCAGGTAAGTAAAACGGGGGCTGGGGGGGGGGTGATTGCAAGGTGTTTTATAGGATGCCTTATGGTGAAAAAATACAAAGGTTTACAACCCCTTTAAGGTGAAAAACCTGTGCTGCAGATCCCCCCCCCCCGCTTTTCCTACTCGAGCCCGATACAATCCAGCGATGTGCACATGGGCAGGGGCTCCGGCCGCTGTCTCTCTTCTCATTGGACAGATTGATAGCAGCAGGAGCCATTAGCTGCCACTGCTGTCAATCAAATCCAGTGACAAGGGAGAAGGGGGCGGGGCCGAGTCCCACAGTCTGTGTCACCGAATGCAGCAGCGGGACTCAGAAGTGAGCCTGCATGGGTGCCCCCAAGGAAAGCGACTTTCTGGGGGGCACCCGAAGAAGAGAAGGGGCCCGGAGTGACCAGGGGGCACCCCAGAAGAAGAGGATCAGGGCTGCTTTATGCAAAACGATTGTACAGAGCAAATAAGTATAGGGATGTTTGTTATTTTCCCATAAAAAAATAAAAAGGAGGGTTTACAACCATCAGGACACTGACCACCTTACTAATGGAATACAAGTCTTGAGAACATACTTTATATATTGACAATTGCTGACATGTATGTGGGGATTGCCATTACTTCACCAGTGGATTTCCTTGGGGTTAGCATCTCAAGAAGATCCACTTTGATCTGACTTGATCGCCAGTAGGATACTGACTGCCTTATGGATGGAATATAATTCCTGAGAACACAATTTATGGATACACAAGAAGGGGAAGGTTTTATGGTTACAAATAAAGAAAGGGAGTTTTGGGATTTTAACCACTTAAGCCCCGGACCAATATGCTTCTAAATGCCCAGAGGCATTTTTACAATTCGGCACTGCGTCACTTTAACAGACAATTGCGCGGTCGTGCGACCTGGCTCCCAAACAAAATTTGCGTCTTTTTCTTCCCACAAATAGAGCTTTCTTTTGGTGGTATTTGATTGCCTCTGCGATTTTTATTTTTTGCGCTATAAACAAAAATAGAGCGACATCTTTGGAAAAAAAAACAATATTTTTTACTTTTTGTTATTATAAGAAAAATCAAATAAACTAAATTTTAGTCAAACATTTAGACCAAAATGTATTCAGCCACATGTCTTTAGTAAAAAAATAAATAAATAAAAAATCACATTAAAAAAAACTTTGCTACCTAGCAGAAACAGCGACACTAATACAGCGATCAGAAAAATGATCGCTTAGTGACGCTGGCAATAGGGGGTGAAAGGGTTAAAGCGGAGCTCCACCCGCATTTTTTTTAATTTTTTTTTCAAAGTCGGCAGCTACTAACAGTGTAGCTGCTGACTTTGAATAAGGACACTTACCTGTCCTAGGCGCCCGCGCTGACAGCCCCCGCCGATGCCGATCCTCGATCCCGGCACCGCCATCCACAGTCAGGGAAACAGGCAGTGAAGCCGTGCGGCTTCACTGCCCGTTTCCTACTGCGCATGTGCGAGCGACGCGGCGCTTTGTGAATGGTCCGGCTGCTTTCTGGGATGCACACAGTTCCCAGAATGCAGCGCGGCCCATTCACAAGAAGACACCCAGAAGAGGAGGAGGAAGAAAACAGCACCGCGGATCATGAGGGCAGATTAGGGACTTCCGCATAGCAACAGCCTATTTAGGGTGAGTATTTTTTTTTTTTCCATTTCATTTTTTTTAATTTTTTTTCAGATTTAAAAAAAAAATATATATATCAGGGTGGAGCTCCGCTTTAACTAGAGCGGTGATCAAGGGGTTAAAACTTTATTAGGGGGGGTTACGGGCTACCCTGGACCTAACACTAACTGTTACACTGACACTAAATGCAGTGATCAGTACATATATGATTACTGCATTCAGTGACAGTGTGACAGGGGGGTGGGGATCGCAAGGGGTTAAATGTGCCTATGTGTACTGGTGTCAGTGTAGTGTTAGGTGCGACTAAGGCTGCATTCACACTGTAACCGCGCATCCTGAGCCGCGAATTGCGGCGACAATTGTGAGGCGCCTCGTTTTAACCCCCTTTTTGGAGAGGTCCACTATCTCCTATGCCGAACGCCGAAGCTGCTGGAAAAAAAGGGTCTGGGACTTGTTTTAAGCTTCAGGCGTCCGGCGTTTGGCGTGGAGATGTGAACCATCTCCATAGAGGGGAATGTTACATTTCCCCTCTGGCGTATGCGACGGTGGGCGTAAAAACGCCTAGATGTGAATGGAGCCTTACTGTGAGTGTTCTCTCCTCTCGGCGGATTGAAAATACCGCCGAGAGGAGAGCTGCATCACTTCCTCTGCCAGTGTTTACATTACACAGGCAGAGGAAGTGACAGGGCGGAGGCTCACGGGATTGGCTGGGAGCGATCACGAGGGGGCGGACAGAGAACGAACAGCCGCCCCCTCAAGACGGATTGCTCCCGCAGGTAAGCCGCCCGCCGCACGCAGCGGAGGGGGTCCCGATCGGACCCCCGACCTGCTAGAAGGCAGGGACGTATATATACGCCCATCTGCCTGTACGTGCCATTCTGCGGGCGTTAAGTGGTTATATGAGGCTCTCGACATAGTAGGGGTATGCAAAAATAATTTATGTGTTTATTGACATGGGAGACATATAAAAAATATAAGTCATAAGGATACACATAACCTTGCGTAAATCACATCAAGGATCGACTTGGAAACATGCGACAATATGGAAAATGAATGAGTACCGGTAGTTCCCATGAATACACATAGGCCCGGATTCACGTAGTGCGGCATATATTTATGCCGTTGTAGCGGATCGTCTTTACGCTACGCCGGCACAATGTAGAGAAGCAAGCATGCTATACAAAGAATATGCGTTCCACGTTGCGCCAGCGTAGCGTATAGTTGACGGCGTAAGCCAACGTAAGTCAAAGTAGGTGGAAGTGGGCTGGAAGTGGGCGCGATATATTTAAATGAAGCTTGACCCCAGGCAAATGATGGCCACAGCTTCAAAAAACGAACTGCGCATGCATCGTCTCTTGGACGCATCCCAGTGCGCATGCTCACAGTTACGTCGAAATCACTGCCTAAGATACGTCAATACACTGCCTACGACGTGAACGTAACCTACGCACAGCCCTAATCACGTAGGGCTACGTAAACGGCGTACGTGACGTACGTATGCCCCTCTCCTCCATACCCAACTCCCAAACGCCTATGCCTCTCTCCTCCATACCTAACTCCCAAATGTCTATACCCCTCTCCTCCATACCTAACTCCCAAACGTCTATGCCCCTCTCCTCCATACCTAACTCCCAAACGTCTGTGCCTCTCTCCTCCATACCTAACTCCCAAACGTCTATGCCCCTCTCCTCCATACCTAACTCCCAAACGTCTATACCCCTCCTCAATGCCTAAGCATCTTTATTGTCTCAAAGTTGGACTAAAAAAGTTATTATTGTTTTGTATTTTACTAGTAACTGGAATCTCTATTTAGATATTCCTTCATTTCTATATTTTTCTGTCTGTGTTCCTGTTGCAGATGTTCCCTCACTTCCTGTGTGGTGATGTCAGCAGGACAGGAAGTGAGGGAAAATCTCTCTAAAAGGAGCCATAGACAGCAGTAAGAACCCAACAGAAGTTTTAAACCTTCTACACTCCTTTCAAAACTAGAAAAGATTTGCTTTGTAAAGCGTGTCATGTGTGTATGGAAGTTCCCTTGATACGTGCTCATAACAAGATCCAACTTACACCATGCTCTTTGGCTGATCTGGCGACTTGCAGCAGGACATCTTCCTCCACGAACGGTCGCACGGCGTCATGGATGATCACCACCTCAGGTTTCTGCAGCACCGGCCCCAGCGAATGATCTTCTAAGAACGCTCGGAGCCCGTTGAAGATGGAGCGGTGGCGTGTCACCCCACCTTCCACCAGAGTTATACGTTTGTGTCCATATGTGTGAATGATGGACTTCATCAAATCCACGCTCTCTGCGGCTACCACAACAACGATGTCCGATATCCAGCTGACTCTGCAGAAAAAAAGGGGGGGGGAAGCGCATTTATAATAATGAAGGCAACACATAGTTAGATTTGTTATAATTTATCAAACATCTATACAGCTGAACTACTTATAACTAAACTGTTCTACTTGCCAAAGGATTTGTAATATAGTTCACCCACTCTTCACTTAGAGGGTTAGAAATTAAGGAAAGGTATTGGAGTTCATGGGTTAGATAAAGAGGAGGGTTATAGAAGTCAGGGGATTAGGTACAGAGGATGGGTTAGAGGCATTGAGGAATTGGGTATGAAGGAGGAGACGTAGGAGTTGGGGGATTAGGTACAGAGAAGAGGGTACAGGAGTTGGGGGGATTAGGTACGGAGAAGGGGGTACAGGAGTTGGGGGATTAGGTACAGAGAAGGGGGTACAGGAGTTGGGGGGATTAGGTACGGAGAAGGGGTACAGGAGTTGGGGGGAATAGGTACGGAGAAGGGGGTGCCGGAGTTGGGGGATTAGGTGCGGAGAAGGGGGTACCGGAGTTGGGGGGATTAGGTACGGAGAAGGGGGGTACCGGAGTTGGGGGGATTAGGTACGGAGAAGGGGGTACAGGAGGAGTTGGGGATTAGGTACGGAGAAGGGGGTACAGGAGTTGGGGGATTAGGTACAGAGAGGGGGTACAGGAGTTGGGGGATTAGGTACAGAGAAGGGGGTACAGGAGTTGGGGGATTAGGTACAGAGAAGGGGTACAGGAGTTGGGGGATTAGGTACAGAGAAGGGGTACAGGACTTGGGGGATTAGGTACAGAGAAGGGGGTACAGGACTTGGGGGGATTAGGTACAGAGAAGGGGTACAGGAGTTGGGGGATTAGGTACAGAGAAGGGGTACAGGAGTTGGGGGATTAGGTACAGAGAAGGGGTACAGGAGTTGGGGGATTAGGTACAGAGAAGGGGTACAGGAGTTGGGGGATTAGGTACAGAGAAGGGGTACAGGAGTTGGGGGGATTAGGTACAGAGAAGGGGTACAGGAGTTGGGGGATTAGGTACAGAGAAGGGGTACAGGAGTTGGGGGATTAGGTACAGAGAAGGGGTACAGGAGTTGGGGGATTAGGTACGGAGAAGGGGTACAGGGAGTTGGGGGATTAGGTACGGAGAGGGGGTACAGGAGTTGGGGGATTCGGTGCGGAGAAGGGGGTACAGGAGTTGGGGGATTAGGTACGGAGAAGGGGGTACAGGAGTTGGGGGGGATTAGGTGCGGAGAAGAGGGTACAGGAGTTGGGGGATTAGGTACAGAGAAAGGGGTACCGGAGTTGGGGGATTAGGTACGGAGAAGGGGGTACAGGAGTTGGGGGATTAGGTACGGAGGAGGGGGTACAGGAGTTGGGGGATTAGGTACGGAGAAGGGGGTACAGGAGTTGGGGGATTAGGTACAGGAGAAGGGGGGGTAGGGGGGTACCGGAGTTGGGGGATTAGGTGCGGAGAAGAGGGTACAGGAGTTGGGGGATTAGGTACAGAGAAAGGGGTACGGAGTTGGGGGATTAGGTACGGAGAAGGGGGTACAGGAGTTGGGGGATTAGGTACGGAGAAGGGGGTACAGGAGTTGGGGGATTAGGTACGGAGAAGGGGGTACAGGAGTTGGGGGATTAGGTACGGAGAAGGGGGTACAGGAGTTGGGGGATTAGGTACGGAGAAGGAGGGTACAGGAGTTGGGGGGAATGGGTACGGAGAAGGGGGTACCGGAGTTGGGGGATTAGGTACAGAGAAAGGGGGTACCGGAGTTGGGGGATTAGGTACAGAGAAAGGGGGTACCGGAGTTGGGGGATTAGGTACGGAGAAGGGGGTACAGGAGTTGGGGGATTAGGTACGGAGAGGGGGTACAGGAGTTGGGGGATTAGGTACGGAGAAGGGGGTACCGGAGTTGGGGGATTAGGTACGGAGAAGGGGGTACAGGAGTTGGGGGATTAGGTACGGAGAAGAGGGTACAGGAGTTGGGGGATTAGGTACAGAGAAGGGGTACAGGAGTTGGGGGATTAGGTGCGGAGAAGGGGGTACAGGAGTTGGGGGATTAGGTTATTGGGTAGGTGCGGAGAAGGGGGTACAGGAGTTGGGGGATTAGGTACAGAGAAAGGGGTACAGGAGTTGGGGGATTAGGTACGGAGAAAGGGGTACAGGAGTTGGGGGATTAGGTACAGAGAAAGGGGGTACCGGAGTTGGGGGATTAGGTACGGAGAAGAGGGTACAGGAGTTGGGGGGATTAGGTACGGAGAAGGGGGACAGGAGTTGGGGGATTAGGTACGGAGAAGGGGGGTACAGGAGTTGGGGGATTAGGTACGGAGAAGGGGGTACAGGAGTTGGGGGATTAGGTACGGAGAAGGGGGGTACAGGAGTTGGGGGATTAGGTGCGGAGAAGGGGGTACAGGAGTTGGGGGATTAGGTGCAGAGAAGGGGTACAGGAGTTGGGGGATTAGGTACGGAGAAGGGGGGGTACATGAGTTGGGGGATTAGGTGCGGAGAAGGGGGTACAGGAGTTGGGGGATTAGGTACGGAGAGGGGGTACAGGAGTTGGGGGATTAGGTACGGAGAGGGGGTACAGGAGTTGGGGGATTAGGTACGAAGGAGGAGACGTAGGAGTTGGGGGATTAGGTACGGAGAAGGGGGTACAGGAGTTGGGGGATTAGGTACGGAGAAAGGGGTACAGGAGTTGGGGGGATTAGGTACGGAGAAGGGGGTACAGGAGTTGGGGGATTAGGTACGGAGAAGGGGGTACAGGAGTTGGGGGGATTAGGTACTGAGAAGAGGGTACAGGAGTTGGGGGGGGGAATAGGTACGGAGAAGGGGGGGGTACGGAGTTGGGGGGAATAGGTACGGAGAAGGGGGGTGGGGGGTACCGGAGTTGGGGGATTAGGTGAGGAGAAGCGGGGTACGGAGTTGGGGGATTAGGTGCGGAGAAGGGGGTACCGGAGTTGGGGGATTAGGTACGGAGAAAGGGGTACAGGAGTTGGGGGGATTAGGTACGGAGAAAGGGGTACAGGAGTTGGGGGGATTAGGTACGGAGAAAGGGGTACAGGAGTTGGGGGATTAGGTACGGAGAAGGGGGTACAGGAGTTGGGGGATTAGGTGCGGAGAAGGGGGTACAGGAGTTGGGGGGATTAGGTACTGAGAAGAGGGTACAGGAGTTGGGGGGAATAGGTACGGAGAAGGGGGTACCGGAGTTGGGGGATTAGGTGCGGAGAAGGGGGGTACCGGAGTTGGGGGATTAGGTACGGAGAAGGGGGTACAGGAGTTGGGGGGATTAGGTACGGAGAAAGGGGTACAGGAGTTGGGGGGATTAGGTACGGAGAAGGGGGTACAGGAGTTGGGGGATTAGGTACGGAGAAGGGGGTACAGGAGTTGGGGGGATTAGGTACTGAGAAGAGGGTACAGGAGTTGGGGGGAATAGGTACGGAGAAGGGGGGTACCGGAGTTGGGGGGAATAGGTACGGAGAAGGGGGTACCGGAGTTGGGGGATTAGGTGAGGAGAAAGCGGGTACCGGAGTTGGGGGATTAGGTGCGGAGAAGGGGGTACCGGAGTTGGGGGATTAGGTACGGAGAAAGGGGTACAGGAGTTGGGGGGATTAGGTACGGAGAAAGGGGTACAGGAGTTGGGGGGATTAGGTACGGAGAAAGGGGTACAGGAGTTGGGGGGATTAGGTACGGAGAAGGGGGTACAGGAGTTGGGGGATTAGGTGCGGAGAAGGGGGTACAGGAGTTGGGGGATTAGGTACAGAGAAAGGGGTACAGGAGTTGGGGGGATTAGGTACGGAGAAGGGGGTACAGGAGTTGGGGGGATTAGGTACTGAGAAGAGGGTACAGGAGTTGGGGGGAATAGGTACGGAGAAGAGGGTACAGGAGTTGGGGGGAATAGGTACTGAGAAGAGGGTACAGGAGTTGGGGGGAATAGGTACGGAGAAGGGGGAACCGGAGTTGGGGGATTAGGGGAGAAGAAGGGGGTACCGGAGTTGGGGGATTAGGTGCGGAGAAGGGGGTACCGGAGTTGGGGGATTAGGTACGGAGAAAGGGGTACAGGAGTTGGGGGGATTAGGTACGGAGAAAGGGGTACAGGAGTTGGGGGATTAGGTGCGGAGAAGGGGGTACAGGAGTTGGGGGATTAGGTGCGGAGAAGGGGGTACAGGAGTTGGGGGATTAGGTGCGGAGAAGGGGGTACAGGAGTTGGGGGATTAGGTGCGGAGAAGGGGGTACAGGAGTTGGGGGATTAGGTGCGGAGAAGGGGTACAGGAGTTGGGGGGGATTAGGTTAGGAATGGAGGAGGGGTATAGGAGTTAGGTGGTTAGGAATGGAGGAGGGGTATAGGAGTTAGAAGATTAGGTACAGAGAAGGAGAACTCTGACTGGAAGGTCATGTAGTACATTCTGCCCATACACATGACGATGTAGATCGGCGGATCCTCCTCACCTCTCCATGGCCTCCATCGTCCGGCTGATTAGCGCCCTCCCCAGCACCGGGCAGTACTGTTTGGGGGTCTCGCCACCCAGCCGCTCCCCGGTACCCCCCGCCGGGAGGACCACCGACACCCGCTGCACCTCCGCCATCCGTACCGAGCGCCGCCCCTCCCCCTCCGATCATACACACAGGTCGTACCGGAGAGGTTAGGGATTAGGCCGCGCCGGGGGATAGGCCTCACCGGAGAAATGCACGGGATAGGCCGCACCGGAGGGGTACTGAAATAGGCTTTAAGAGAGGTGCCCCGGGGATAGGCCGCACCGGAGAGTTTGCAGGGATAAGCTGAGGCCGGTGCTAAGAGAAGAGCCGTGCAGGCCCCATCCCCCTCTCCCCTCATGAATCCTCTCTCCTCCATACAGGGCTCAGTTTTGATAGAAGTTGTTCTTTAGCGTTAATTATGCATCGTGAGGTATTTTTATTGCAGTAAACCGTGCATTTAAATGGTGGAGATAACCGTTCGATTCCGTAGCGTCGAGCGTTATTTTTTTGCGTTTCTTTTGGTGCGCCGAGTCATGACGTGGCCCGTTACCCTCATACATGCGGCCCGTCAGGTATTGCTATGTTGGAATACAGGCGACAACCCCGCCCGTATTGTGTGTTCCTGCCGTTTACAGCGCTCACCGCCCGTTAACGCACATTGTGTGAGAACAGGTGGTTTATTCACGGATCCCACTGTGGTACTAAACGTTACTTGTGATTGCAACGCTGCCATTCGTGTTGAACGCCATTTTCAAAAATGCACCGACAGAAAATGCACGAGATGCAACGTACTACGTTATGGTGGGAATAAGCTGCCCAGGCACCCTGACCCCACACCGACTCTCTTTAGAATTCGGCGCACTAATAGTACAGTGCAGGTGCGTTGTTTTAGGCCATATCTATCCATATTCCTGTGTGAAGGGCCAACTACGACTGCATGGCATGCCACGGGTGTTTTCTTAGGGTTTCCACCTTTTCTTCAAGTCAACTGAACACCTTAGCGCTGCACTGCAATATATATATATATATATATATATATATTTTTTTTTTAGAAAAAACTATACATATATTTTGCAATTAAATAACATGTATAACCATATGAAGTTAATCACAAAAGTCCCCCCTTTACATCACAGTCCACAGAGTTCCCCCTTTTACATCTGGACCCTGCATAGTTCCCCCTTTTACATCTGGACCCTGCATAGTTTCCCCTTTTTGCATCTGGACCCCGCATAGTTTCCCCTTTTTGCATCTGACCCCGCAGAGTTTCCCCTTTTTGCATCTGACCCCGCAGAGTTTCCCCTTTTTGCATCTGACCCCGCAGAGTTTCCCCTTTTTGCATCTGACCCCGCAGAGTTTCCCCTTTTTGCATCTGACCCCGCAGAGTTCCCCTTTTTACATCTGAACCCGCAGAGTTCCCCCTTTTACATCTGGACCCGCAGAGTTCCCCCTTTTTTTTAACAGAGATCAGAGTTCCCCCTTTTACATCTGGACCCGCAGAGTTCCCCCTTTTACATCTGGACCCGCATAGTTCCCCCTTTTTACATCTGAACCCGCAGAGTTCCCCTTTTTACATCTGGACCTGCAGAGTTCCCCCTTTTTACATCTGGACCTGCAGAGTTCCCCCTTTTTACATCTGGTCCCGCAGAGTTCCCCTTTTTACATCTGGACATGCAGAGTTCCCCTTTTTACATCTGAACCCGCAGAGTTCCCCCTTTTTACATCTGAACCCGCAAATTTCCCCCTTTTTACATCTGAACCCGCAGAGTTCCCCCTTTTTACATCTGAACCCGCAGAGTTCCCCCTTTTTGCATCTGACCCCGTAGAGTTTCCCCTTTTTGCATCTGACCCCGCAGAGTTTCCCCTTTTTGCATCTGACCCCGCATAGTTTCCCCTTTTTGCATCTGACCCCGCAGAGTTTCCCCTTTTTGCATCTGACCCCGCAGAGTTCCCCCTTTTACATCTGAACCCGCAGAGTTCCCTCTTTTACATCTGAACCCGCAGAGTTCCCTCTTTTACATCTGGACCCGCAGAGTTCCCTCTTTTACATCTGGACCCGCAGAGTTCCCTCTTTTACATCTGGACCCGCAGAGTTCCCCCTTTTACATCTGGACCCCGCATAGTTTCCCCCTTTTACATCTGGACCCGCATAGTTTCCCCCTTTTACATCTGGACCCGCATAGTTTCCCCTTTTTGCATCTGGACCCCGCATAGTTTCCCCTTTTTGCATCTGGACCCCGCATAGTTTCCCCTTTTTGCATCTGACCCCACAGAGTCCCCCTTTTACATCTGAACCCACAAAGTTCCCCCTTTTACATCTGGACCCGCAGAGTTCCCCTTTTTACATCTAGACCCGCAGAGTTCCCCTTTTTACTTCTGACCCCGCAGAGTTTCCCCTTTTTACTTCTGGACCCGCAGAGTTCCCCTTTTTACTTCTGGACCCGCAGAGTTCCCCCTTTTACATCTGACCCCGCAGAGTTTCCCCTTTTTGCATCTGACCCCGCAGAGTTTCCCCTTTTTGCATCTGACCCCGCAGAGTTTCCCCTTTTTGCATCTGACCCCGCAGAGTTTCCCCTTTTTGCATCTGACCCCGCAGAGTTTCCCCTTTTTGCATCTGACCCCGCAGAGTTTCCACTTTTTTCATCTGACCCCGCAGAGTTTCCCCTTTTTGCATCTGACCCCACAGAGTTTCCCCTTTTTGCATCTGACCCGCGCAGAGTTTCCCCTTTTTGCATCTGACCCCGCAGAGTTTCCCCTTTTTGCATCTGACCCCGCAGAGTTCCCCTTTTTGCATCTGACCCCGCAGAGTTTCCCCTTTTTGCATCTGACCCCGCAGAGTTTCCACTTTTTTCATCTGACCCCGCAGAGTTTCCCCTTTTTGCATCTGACCCCACAGAGTTTCCCCTTTTTGCATCTGACCCCGCAGAGTTTCCCCTTTTTGCATCTGACCCCGCAGAGTTTCCCCTTTTTGCATCTGACCCCGCAGAGTTTGCCCTTTTACATCTGAAGCCGCAGAGTTCCCCCTTTTTACATCTGAAGCCGCAGAGTTCCCCCTTTTTACATCTGAAGCCGCAGAGTTCCCCCTTTTTACACCTGAAGCCGCAGAATTCCCCCTTTTTACATCTGAACCCGCAGAGTTCCCCCTTTTTACATCTGAACCCGCAGAGTTCCCCTTTTTTACATCTGAACCCGCAGAGTTCCCCTTTTTTACATCTGAACCCGCAGAGTTCCCCTTTTTTACATCTGAACCCGCAGAGTTCCCCTTTTTTACATCTGAACCCGCAGAGTTCCCCCTTTTTACGTCTGAACCCGCAGAATTCCCCTTTTTTACGTCTGAACCCGCAGAGTTCCCCCTTTTTACGTCTGAACCCGCAGAATTCCCCTTTTTTACGTCTGAACCCGCAGAGTTCCCCCTTTTTGCGTCTGAACCCGCAGAGTTCCCCCTTTTTGCGTCTGAACCCGCAGAGTTCCCCCTTTTTGCGTCTGAACCCGCAGAGTTCCCCCTTTTTGCGTCTGAACCCGCAGAGTTCCCCCTTTTTGCGTCTGAACCCGCAGAGTTCCCCCTTTTTGCGTCTGACCTCTCATATCTAGTACACAGTGCGGGATTCCCGACGGGAAAAGATCCATCAGAAATCCCGGGGGAAAACCTGCTTGGTAACTTTACCCCCATACACACAAGAGTTTTTTCCCGGCGGGAAAACTGCCATCGCAGTTTTTCGGCAAACAAAAAGTCCGGCAGGGAAAAAAGAGAGCAGATTCTTCTTCTTTTTTTTGTCCGGGTTTTTTTGGCAGTTTTCACGTTGAAAAAAATGCTAGGGAGCATACACACAGAAGCATACACAACAGCTCTCTTCGCAGTTTTCCCGTCGGAAAACCCGCTTGTACGCTGTAAGAGGGGGACTATTCAAACACTGATGTAAGGGGGGACTCCAACATAAGTGATGGTCTTGGAACCCTGATTTATGGGGGAACACTGTGGCCTCTGGTGTAAAGGGGAACTCTGATGTAAGGGGTGCTCTGAGAGCCCAAGTTTACCTTACTCTGCTCCAGGTATCCTCAAACTACGGTCCTCCAGCTGTTGCGGAACTACACATCCCATGAGGCATTGTAAACTTCTGGCATTCACAGACATGACTAGGCATGATGGGAATTGTAGTTCCTGAACTGGAGGGCCGTAGTTTGAAGATCCCTGCTCTACTCACTCAGAGGCAGGAGAGAGAAGGGGCAGACGTTATTCACAGACAGGGATGGATGGTGAGCTCACTCACCCATTGGCAGTCAGAACCTCTCATCCAGATATATCTGAGGCTGCTAGACTTCCAATTTCTCTGACCCCCCATGTTCCTATTCTGAGGCACAGCTCCAGGGATTGGAGTGTGGGTAGACACAGAAGGGTAGGGGTGGGAGGAAGATCATCAGATGAAGCCCTCTCTCCTCTCCAGTCTGAGTGGGGGGGGGGGGGGAGATCAATTGCTGGCTTTGGGCAGTGTGAAACAGACACTGTTAGCTCAGCAGACAACTGCAACTAGCAACTCTGATGGTAAGCCATAATCCAGTCTGAATAATGTGTCTGGGTTTCAGGTGGTCAGAAACCCGGACGCATGATTCCAAACCTGGACTGTCCCTGGGAATCCCAGACAGGTGGCAACCCTATGTTCTCTACATTCACATACAGCCAGTCCTTTATTTCTATTGGGATGCACCAGTTGCATAGACACAGATGCTTTTTCCCAGTTTGACAACCATGCTGGTGCGTTTCATGGAACGCTGTCTGTGTTCAGCCTGCACCCGCACCGCTGTGCCTGTGCAGCTGGTGCATCCCAATATAAATGAAGGGACTGGCTGCATGTGGATGCAGAGAACACCTGTGGCATCCCATGCAGGCGTAGTGGGCCCTTCACACAGGAGTATGGATAGATACGTCCGTGTAAGTGAGGCCTTCCTGTATTGGGATAAAATTCAAAGTGAGTGCAACTGCCTACTTATTGTGTGTTAGCGCAAAGGGATGGTGCGAGCCCAGGGTGCCATTTATTGACAGCATTTCTGTAAGGCTGTATCATTAACCCAACCTTGTACATTGCCAGAGGAATGACACACTGAAACTAAATTTGCTTTGCTAACACTTAACCGCCTCTTAGCCAATCAGGTGCTCGGGTTACCTGTCACCTGATTGGCTGAAACGTCAGGCGCTGTGATTGGACGCCTCATAGAGAGGACGGAAGAAGACATGGAGGACGTGCAGGACACTGCCGCTGACCCGCTGTGAGACAGGTATATGCCGGGCAGCATTTGATGGGGCACACTGGCAGAAATTGATGGGCACACTGCCAGCAATTGATGAGTACAGTAGCTGTGTTTGATGGCACAGTGGCGGCAATTTATGGGCACAGTGGTGACAATTGATGGGCACAGTAGCTGCGTTTGATGGGCACAGTGGCTACATTTGATGGCACAGTGGCTGCGTTTATTGGGCACAATGGCTGCGTTTGGCACAGTAGCGGCAATTTATGGGTACAGTGGCTGCGTTTAATGGCACAGTGGCTGTGTTTGGCACTGTAGCGGCAATTTATGGGCACAGTGGCTGCGTTTAATGGCACAGTGGCTGTGTTTGGCACTGTAGCGGCAATTTATGGGCACAGTGGCTGCGTTTGATGGCACAGTGGCTGTGTTTGGCACAGTAGCGGCAATTTATGGGTACAGTGGCTGCGTTTGATGGCACAGTGGCTGTGTTTGGAACAGTAGCGGCAATTTATGGGCACAGTGGCTGCGTTTGATGGCACAGTGGCTGTGTTTGGAACAGTAGCGGCAATTTATGGGTACAGTGGCTGCGTTTGAAGGCACAGTGGTTGTGTTTGGCACAGTAGCCGCAATTTATGGGCACAGTGGGTGCGTTTAATGGCACAGTGGCTGCGTTTGATGGGCACAATGGCTGCATTTGGCACAGTAGTGGCAATTTATGGGCACAGTGGCTGCGTTTGGCACAGTGGCTGTGTTTAATGGCACAGTGGCTACGTTTTATGGGCACAGTAGCAGAAATTTATGGGTACAGTGGCTGCATTTGATGGGCACAGTGTCTGCGTTTGATAGGCACAGTGGCTGCGTTTGATGGCACAGTAGCAGCAATTGATGGGCACAGTGGCTGTGTTTGATGGGCACAGTGGCTGCGTTTGATGGCACAGTAGCAGCAATTGATGGGCACAGTGGCTGCGTTTGATGGGCACAGTGGCTGCGTTTGATAGGCACAGTAGCAGCAATTGATGGGCACAGTGCTAGCACAGTTTGATTTGATGGGCACAGTTGTGTTTGATGGGCACAGTGGCTGCGTTTGATGGGCACAGTAGGCTGTGGCTGCGTTTGATAGGCACAGTGGCTGCGTTTGATAGGCACAGTGGCACTGCGTTTTTTGATGGGCACAGTGGCTGCGTTTGATGGCACAGAGTAGCAGCAATTGATGGGCACAGTGGCTGCGTTTGATGGGGGCACAGTGGCTGCGTTTGATGGGCACAGTGGCTGCGTTTGATGGGCACAGTGGCTGCGTTTGATAGGCACAGTGGCTGCGTTTTGATGACACAGTGGCTGCAATTGATGTTTTTTTTTTTTTGTTATTTTTTTTTTTTTAGGATTGTTCGCGCCCACAAAAAAAAAAATTTGAGCGCCAGCTGCCACTGCTACTAATAATACTAATAGTGGACCTCCTTCCAGGACACCAATTAAAGAACAAGCAAGAAGGTCCTTTTTTTAGTCTAAATGGCCGACAGTAGAGACCAATGGGCTGCATGTAGTCTCAGGCCACATTGCTCGTTTTTGTGGAGCAATCATCTATAACAGATTTCAGTATCTCTCACATGAAGACAATTTGTATTTGATCACATTGCTCCCTTACATGTACGATGTAAGTGTATGAGCCGCAGTGACGTAAGAGGAAGTAAATCATCTGAACACATCTTGCAGTTATTAAGCGCCATTGAAGCCAAACAATAATTTAGTGTGCGGACATAATAAGAAATGTCACGTTGGAAGTTTTAACATATTATCACAATAAAACTGAGCTGGTGATGCAGTGCAGAGGAATCCTGATTGTTTTTCCAGCCGCCGAGATGTTAAACATAACATGTATTGTTTTACAAACATTAAAATGTCTCCATTAGTAACTCAATAAGTTTCATAAGTTGCACCTGATCTGAAGTCCTATTTCCTCCCACTTGTCCCTGGGATTACATTAGTATATTAGTTTTATTATTTATAGTAGTCAAATTTCTTTTAACTCTTTAAAATGGACTTGAACTGCATTTAGCTTAAAGGGGTTGTAAATGAAATGTTTCCCCCCCCCCCTAAATAGCTTCCTTTACCTTAGTGCAGTCCTCCTTCACTTACCTCATCCTTCCATTTTGCGTTTAAATGTCCTTCTTTCTTCTGAGAAATCCTTACTTCCCGTTCTTCTGTCTGTAACTCAACACTGTAATGCAGGGCTTTCTCCCCGGTGTGGAGAAAGCTTCTTGAGGTGTGGAGAAAGCCAGGGACCCAGAGGAATAGCCAGGGTGGTGCTTGAAAAATATACAGCGGGCCAGCTGTAGAAGAACTCAGGAGATTCAGTGGCCACTGAATCTGGAAGTCTTATGAGAGAACGGGAGCTCAGTGTGTAAAGATCTACAGTGAGAGACTGAGAAGAAGAGAACTATTCTGTGTTGCCAATGGTTATGTACAACCGTCGTTGGTGACTGACAAAAGATTTGGTTACTATATGAGAGAACGGTCCTACCTATACAGAAGTGGTATCCGGCTGGAGGCCTTCAACTGTATAGCTGTCAACCTATAGAGTATCGGAGTCTGTCAATTATCATTGCATCTACTTAAGGTGCTGGCCCTAGCACGCTCTCCAACAGTTCTTGTTCAGAGACAATAAATCTCTTGTTCACATTCAAAAAGTGTCTGGCGCCCATCACTTCACCTTGAAAATAAAAAAAAACATGAATTGTAACCCACTCTACAAAGAAGGATGTCAGCTCTCCCTAACTCTTGAGGTCACTATTAGGCCTCAAGGGGCCTGGGACATCACTACACTTACCTGCTTTGTGCAGTGGTTTTGCACAGAGCAGTCCCAATCCCCCTCTTCTTGGGTCTCCCGTCAGGGCCACTCCCTCCTCCCAAGTGCCCCCAGAGCAAATGGCTTGCTATAGGGGGCATCCGAGAAGGCTAGCTCCGCTGCTCTGTGTGTCTATTCAGTGATGATGGGGGGTGACATAAGTGGCAGTCCTGGGGGTAGTTCTGATCGGCCAACTTAGGTTCTCTTGATGAAGGTCACCTTCTGATCTGAGAACTGAAGTGGGGACTTTGAATGGCAACTATAATCATAGGTAGTGTAACTAACTGTGTCTCTGGCTTCGTGTTGTTGCACAGCAGTGACACCTATGCCAAAATCAGGAGATAGGGTCTCCTCCAGCCCCTCCCACTTTACATTCCTCAGCTGATCTCTAGTCTCCACCCAACAGCCATGCTGTGAACTGAATGGGCGACTGCAAAGAGGCTGAGTGGGAGTGCGGCCACAGACTTCAGGGACAGCCCTGCTGGGTGGTCGCAAAAAGGCTTCAGGAACAGCTTGAAATTGACCCCTGGCAAATCGTCATTTGACCCCCAAGGGGGTCATGAACCGCTGGTGTAAAGGCAGGCCTCCCATTACTTTTGATAATATAGTGCATCTACCATAAACAAACTGTAGAGCGGGGGTGTCAAACTCAATTTCATCCTGGGTCACATCAGCATTGATTGCCCTCAAAATGGCCGGTTGTATCTGTAAGATTAGATGTCCAGCGCATCCCCTCCCCTAATATTAGATGTCAAGAGCCACCCCACCATCAGAAGTTGAGTCCCCCACTCTCCCTTACATCACAGTGCACCCCCCTTTCCTTATGCTGCTTCTGGGAAGAAGCTGGATGCATTGCTTAAAAGCAGAAAGTAGGGGTCTGGAGGAGGGTTGGAGCTCCCCTGCAGCTGCAGGAGAGGTGCGAGGCCCACATGAAATGGCCCGGAGGGCCGGATTCGGCCCGCGGGCCTCGTGTTAGACACCTGTGCTAAAGGAATGATCAACAGAGCTTTATACAACCCTTGTATCACAAATAGCCGGCCATTTGTTCCCATACTAAGCTGTGAGTTTGTGAATGGGGAGCTCGCCTTCATTAATCTGAGCCTGTAAACTATACACAGCGCTGCGAGATCCAATCTCCCCCCGAGAAAAAAATAACAATTATTCTCTGAATGATTAATAGTTTCAGGTCTGTGGCTTCAGGTTACATAGACTGTGTATTGGGGCTGCAGATCCAGGCAAGGCTGGCTGTCAGGGTAATTGTCTGTATCTGATCCCTGGACTATGTTAGCGACACGTTTTCGCTGGAATTTACGCAGAAGGTATTAATGTCATATTCAGATATCCGGGTATCACAGCTGCACGCCTGCAGGATATCTGCCTTGTCTCGGCTCTGTCACCGCTCCGCAGATCCCCGATGTATTCAGCCTGTTTGTTTAGAGCTGTGTCCTTCATAAAAGAAGGTTTGTTGGGTAAGTCCTAGACAAAGGTGAGGTCCCTTACCCCATTGCAATGGTCAGCAATCGCCCTTCACCTACCTGACTGCAGCAAACTACAGCTGATTGGTTGTTGTAAATTTTCACACAGTTATTTATTACAGGTTATATACAGTGCCTTGCAAAAAGTATTCACCCCCTTGGATTCCCCCCCGTCCGATCACTGATTTTTTTTGGGGGGGCTACTAGTTAGTAGGGCACCCGTGTGGCACATATACCCCATGTTTAAACCCCTAAAAAAATAAAAATATATAAAAAATAAGTAAATAAATAAGTAACAAAATAAATTAATAAATCTAAAAACTACTGACACCTTCCACAGCCCTACTGACACCATCAGTATATATATACATATGCACACACACATATGTGTTCGAGATTTGGGTTGCACGCCCTAATGCAGTAGGCTGTGCACTCTTATGACGGCCCCATCAAAAGTCGCTGGTCACTGCCATTAGTAGTATAAAATAAGTTAATAGAAAAACCAGTATACAGTATATCCTATAGTTTAACCACTTGCCCACCGCGCCATAGACATTTTACTGCTACAGCGCGGTGGGGTAACTGTGACACGACGTCCCTGGGACGTCCTCGTGCACTTCCGCGTTTGCGCGTCCCCTGGGACGCGCTCGCGGAAGTGTCTGTGCTTGCCGGGTCTAGAAGACCCGGCGCATCACGGATCACGGTAAATTGCCGCTGATAGCGGCCGTTTACCACGTGATCGCGCCGTCAAATGACGGCGCGATCACTTGTAAACAAACCGGCGTCATTTGATGATGCCGGTTCCTTCCTCACCTCTCTGTACCATTCGGTACAATACTGCACAATACTCTGCAATACCCCAATACTCTTCAATACCCCAACACTCTGCAATACCCCAATACCCTGCGCAATACTCTGCAATACCCCAATACTCTGCAATACCCAAATACTCTGCAATACCTCAATACTCTGCGCGATACTCTGCAATACCCCAATACTCTGTGCAATACTCTGCAATACCCCAATACTCTGCAATACCCCAATACTCTGCAATACCCATTTTTTTAAAGCACCCCTGTCCCCGTGTGCTCGCATGCAGAAGCGAACGCATACGTAAGTCCCGCCCACATATGAAAACGGTGTTCAAGCTACACATGTGAGGTATCTCTGCGAACGCTAGAACGAGAGCAATCATTTTGGCCCTAGACCTCCTCCGTAACTAAAAACATGTAACCAATAAAAGTAATTAAAGCGTCGCCTATGGGGATTTTTAAGTAGCGAAGTTTGGCGCCATACCATGAGTGTGCGCAATTTTGAAGTGTGACATGTTGGGTATCTATTTACTCGGCGTAACTTCATCTTTCACATTATGAAAAAAAATTGGGCTAACTTTACTGTTTTGTTTTTTTATGCACAAAAACATGCGTTCAAAAAATTTCTGCGAAAATACCATGCAAGATAAAAAATTGTAACGGCCGCCATTGTATTCTCTAGGGTCTGTGCTAAAAAAGCATATATAATGTTTTGGCGTTCTATGTAATTTTCTAGCAAATAAATGATGATTTTTCCATGTAGGAGAGAAATGTCAGAATTGGTCTGGGTGCTCCAGAACGCCTGATGGTGCTCCCTGCATGTTGGGCCTCTGTATGTGGCCACGCTGTGTAAAAGTCCCACACATGGGGTATCGCCATACTCGGGAGGAATAGCAGAATGTGTTTTGGGGTGTAATTCGTGGTATGCATATACTGTGTGTGAGGCGGCGTACACACGAGGGGATATGTCCGCTGAAAACGGTCTGATGGACCGTTTCAGCAGACATCTCCGCTCGTGTGTATGGGCTAGCGGACAGATTTCTCCACCCGACAGATTTCAAAGCAAGCTGTCCGCCCGACATGTCTGCTGGTTAGTACACTTACCAGCAGACATGTCGGCCCCCACCGCCGCCGCGCCGCTGCCGAATGGATTCGGCGCATGCGCGGAAGTGTTTTACTTCCTGGTGCGGTGACGTGGCGGTGACGCGGCGGCGTCAACGTCACCGCCGCGTCACCGCCACGTCACCGCGCCGTCCGGCGGCGGGGAATTTGATCCGATGGTGTGTACACGCCATCGGATCAAACTCCCGATCGGACATATCCGATGGAAATGGTCCGCGGACCGTTTTCATCGGATATGTCCGATCGTCTGTACGCCGCCTTAGAAATAACCCGCTAATATGACAGAAACAAGATTTTTTTTTTTTTTTTACAGAATTTTCAGTCGTTTTTCTTTTATAGCGCAAAAAATAAAAAACCCAGAGGTGATCAAATACCACCAAAAGAAAGCTCTATTTGTGTGAATAAAAAGGACAAAAATTTAAAATGGGTACAATGTTGTATGACTGAGTAATTGTCATTCAAATTGTGAGAGCACCGAAAGCTGAAAATTGGTCTGGTCAGGAAGGGGGTTTAAGTGCCCAGTGGTCAAGTGGTTAAGGGCGCTATTACTCTCACACAAACCAATCAATAAACACTTTTTGGGATTTTGTTTTATTAAAAACATGTATCAGCATTTTGGCCAAAACCTATGAAGACATTTCATTTTTTTCATGGGATATGTTTTTTAGCAGAAAGTAGAAAAATTTTACTTTTCAAATTTTTTCATTTATATTGCAAAAAAATAAAAAACCCAGTATTGATCAAATACCACCAAAAGAAAACTCTATTTGTGTGAACAAAATAATATAAATTTTGTTTGAGTACAGCGTTGCATGACTGTGCAATTACTCATTAAAGTAACACAATGCCGAATAGCATAGCATAGGCCTGGTCATGAAGGGGGTAAAATCTTGTGGTTTCGATGTGGCCCCATTGACTAGAATGGCAGAATTTGACATGCTGTGTTAAATTAGCTTGGCATGTGAACAGTCCTCTCCCGCTGTATTGTGGACTTTTATGTTGTGGGTGGTAAAACAATGGCTGAACTACCTGTTTTTACTGCCTCCCAGCTGCCTGTGTGAAAGATGGCTAAGACTTGGGAAGGAATGTCTACACATAAATACAGTTGCTGCACTTTACTGGCGGTACTTGTAAATCGGCATAAACAGCCAAATCACATTAACATACTATCTGGGATCAGTACATTGCCAATCACATTTAATGGAAGGGCTGCAGTAGTCACATGTGAAAGCATTGTGCAGCTATTAACCACTTGCCAACCAGCCGATTTCGTTTGACGGCAGCAGGTTGGCTCCCCTGTGCAAAATATGGCGGGCGATTTAAGGGTTATTGGGGGCGCGCCGCGTGACGTAGGAGCTACTGCATGTGCCCGGCAGGCCGCAATGTCCACTGGGCACCTGCGATCGCTCCTTACAGAGACAGAATGGAGATTTTTCAATGTAAACAGACAGATCTCCGTTCTGTCAGATGTGAGGAGACTGAGCTGTTGTTCCTAGTGCTTAGGAACAGTGATCGGTCTCCTCCTCCAGGCAGTTCCCTCCCCCTCACAGTTAGAAAAACCTCCCTAGGGAAACACATTTAACCCCTCGGTCGCCCGCTAGTGTTAACCCTTTCACTGCCAGTGACACTTATACACAGTAATCCGTGCATTTTTATAGCAATGATCACTGTATAGATGTCAATGGTCCCAAAAAAGTGTCCGATGTGTCCGCCGAAATGTCGCAGTCCCGCTAAAAATTGCAGATCACCGCCATTACTAGTAAAAAATAATAATAATAATGAAAATGCCATAAATCTATTATTTATATTGTTGATCAGGGGTGGCAAACACAAGGCCCGCAGGCCGAATCTGGCCCGCGGGACCTTGTAATGTGGCCCGCACAGCAGCCACCTAATTTTGCCAGGTTTCAGCGAGCGAGTGGCCAGTCTGAGCAGGCATTGATTACAATGTAAAACGAGCGGAGGCGGCGGTGGATGCGGAGACAGGACGGAGAAAGAGGCGGGCACCAGAGCGGCATTGTAAGCCATTTTGGCTGCAGAAAG
Source organism: Rana kukunoris (assembly GCA_029574335.1). Lineage (NCBI taxonomy): Eukaryota > Metazoa > Chordata > Amphibia > Anura > Ranidae > Rana > Rana kukunoris. The sequence goes on from CM056053.1 coordinate 11,192,607, forward strand.
GGAGACGGAGGGGGAGACAGGGCGGCAGCCTGAGACGCAGCGTTGGAGGTGGGGGCGGAGACGATGCGGCACAGAGTAAGGGGAATTGGTCGTATTGCCGTCACGTCATCAGAGTGAGTCACGTCACCGGCTTCTCGCTGAGATTTGCCTGCCCTGTAACATCCGCAGCTATACTGGTGATCTCTTGTGGAGGCTTACCCCCTTACCGTTCCAATGCCGATCTGGTGCCCGCCTCCTTCTCCGCCTCCACCACCGCCCCGTCTCCAGCTCCACCTCGCCTCCCTAGTCCTTCCAGCCAGCGATTCCGGCTTTTTTTGCATGCCACTGAATGTTGTGGCAGAGATTGCTGGCAGTTTTGCACTGTGTGCTGCTATTTTACAGTTATCGTAAAAAAAAAAATACTAATACACAGGAGTCCCTACGCCCTCCCTGGCTTTGTTGGGCATTCCCGATGACGATCAGCGCTCTCATCATTCCAAGCTTCTCATTGCCCACCTCCTCTATTATGCCAAAAAAGAAATTCTGATGAAGTGGGTGTCCCCGGATCAGCCGGCATTGTCCGCCTGGGAGGCTATGGTAAATGCATCCCTGCCATTGTATAAAATGACCTATTCCAACAGGGGATGTCATTGGAAATTCGAAAAGGTCCCTTGGATGTTGACTTGATAGGTGTTGGAGGGTGGGGTCTAGATGTTAGATATACCTACTGCTGTTATTATCAGGTTTTTTTTTTTTTTTTTGGGGAATCTTTAATGGGTTTGGTTCACGGACTTTGTGCAACGTTTATTGCCCGCAATGATTCATGTAGGATGTACTGCACTAGCCTACTATGACTTTTGTTTGCTTATCTCGTTTGTGATACGCATCTGTCTCTCTGCATATGTTGTCTAATGCATCATTTTCAATAAAGCACAACTGTTTGTTAAAAAATACTAATACACAGGAGATCCGCCCACAGAGGGATGGTACCACTGTAGCCCAATAAAAAAAAGGTACTATAGCCCAATACAAAGGGAGGGAGCAGCCTACACAGGGAGCTGGTCCAGGTAGGATAAAGTAGGATAAAGTACAGATATGAGGAATTTGTTGGCGCAATCCTGACCCATGCACTGTGTACTTAGCGCAATCCTGACCCCTGCACTGTGTACGTAGCGCAATCCTGACCCCTGCACTGTGTACGTAGCGCAATCCTGACCCCTGCACTGTGTATGTAGCGCAATCCTGACCCATGCCAGTGTACTTAGCTCAATCCTGACCCATGCACTGTATACATAGCGCAATCCTGACCCATGCACTGTATACGTAGCGCACCCGGGCCCTTTGAGGGTAACCATACTGCTGATGCGGCCCCGGGTGAATTTGAGTTTGCCACCCCTGTTGTAGATGCTATAACTTTTGCGCAAACCATTGTGAGGGATTAGCTCGGTAGCGGGTGTGTGTGACCCCCTGGATGGGTTCACTACACGCTGAACTGTACAAAAAGGCAGTTGAGGATGATTGAAAACAAATGATATGGTTTATTTTTCCATATTGCTGGATACACATGCAAGCATCAAAACAGCATAAACAAAACATAAAATAAACCCTTGTCACTTGGGGGCGTCTACATTCCCAACACAGGAACCTACCTATGGAGTCTGGCCCAGCCCACTGCTGGGCAGACACTGCTGGTCCTACAGCAGAAAACAAAAAGTCTCTTTGATATTTCTCACACAGAAATATCCATCAGCATCTCACCTCTTCAGTACTGGTTGTGACTGCTCCTTCACTCACACAGCCTCAGGATGCAGCAATCAGTCGTCATCCTTATACACTCCACGAAAATTCGTCCGAAAATCGGTCGTAAAGAAAGATCTTTCTTTTTTCGTCCAGTTAATGGGCACAAAATCGAAAATCTGTTGGACGTTTTTGAGCCAAAAAAACGAAGGACAAGTTTGGAAATTTTCTGCCGAACGAACGATATATCGGAAGGTTAATGTGTTTCCCGTCCAAACCTTTTGCACTAGGTATATGTAAAAAACGATTTATCGTTTGCACTTTATCGTTTGCACTCACGAAAGAACTTTCGTTTTTCGAAAGTTCGTTCGGACGATTTTTCGTTGAGTGTATGGCCAGCATTAGGCTGTCTTTATAGGGGCTTTAATTGCCTAATTCTGAACAGCTGATACCTTTTAATGCCCCAAACCTTTCTGGCCATCTCTGCAGCCGACGCCCAATAGTAATTGGTGTATTGTCTAAACAAGGCAGAAAAATATCTCCCATCTGGGACAGCACACACAGATTTACCTGACTTCCTGTCACACCATATATATATTTACTTATTGTGATTTTTTTTTAACCAAAAATATGTAGAATAATGAAGAATAACATACTTCTACATACTTTTTTTACTAGTAAAAATAAATAAATAATAATAATAAAAATGCCATAAATCTATTCCCTATTTTGTAGATGATATAACTTTTGCACAAACCAATCAATATACACTTATTGTGATTTTTACCAGAAATATGTAGAAGAATACGTATCGGCCTAAACTGATGACGCTTTTTTTTTTTTTTTTTTACCAGGAAGTCTGCCCCCTGGCTCCCCTGGGTGCAGGTATACCCCTCCCCAGCCTTCAGCCCTGTCCAGAGCCTCCACTTGCTGGCTACATCCTCATAGGTGTGGTACACTTCCAAACTTTTTTAAATGGGAACGAGGGAGACCTATTAGCAAAAGTATGTAGGCATAGGACACACTCCCTTAAAGGGGAATTAGACAAAAAAAATAGTTAAACCCACATGCGTTTTTTTCTTTTTACCACTACTATTCCTTTATACCGGCTCTTGAATTTTACAAATGCAGCAATTTAGACATTGGATGAAAGGTTTAGCACTGGGAAACACTTTTTTAAAGATAAATGATGCATTTTATATACAACTATATAGAGCAGATCAACATGAGGAGGAAAGAGGGACAGAGGGACTTTGTTCCAAATCAGGTACAGTTGGGAGCTATGTGTTTGGCTATGTGTTATGCCCCAATTGCACTAGGGCTTCTCCTAAACTGGTTTATACTATATCTGGGTCCTGACTTACCCATGACAGCCCTACAGGAGGGTGCTAACTAAAGGGTGCCTAACACCTAATGACACTACACACTGTGCTGGAACGGAGACACCTAGTGGCAGACTAGCTAACTGCACCTGGCTACAAGCACATGATTTTGCACGTGTTCCAGACAAGCAAAGACCTAAGCAATTTCTTCCACATTGGAGAGATTTCCTGTTACAGTGAAACCTTGGATTATGAGCATAATCCACTCCAGGAGAATGCTTGTAAACCGAAGCACTCACATATCAAAGCGAGCTCCCCCATAGAAGTCAACAGGAATGAAGATAATTTGTTGCGCATTGACATCTATAGCATGCAATACCGCATGTGGCCAGAGGTAGGGCGCGTTAGAGAGCCTCAGAAATACTCAGGGACAGCTCGGCTGATCTCGGTAACTGAGTATTGCCGAGTGATCCCGAGTATTTCTGAAAGGCTCCGAACCATTCTAAGTCTCACTGGCGCCTCCGAACCTCTGTCCAAATGCGGTACTGTACCCACCATTAGCATGAATTCTGCTCGCTTTGCAAGACACTTTTTTAAAAAGTTGCTCGTCTTTCAAAACATTAATTAACCAGGTTACTCGTAAACCAAGGTTCCACTGTATGTCTTCAGGACAGGGAGTAAAATAAATATCCCCAATAGGACACCCCTGTTTGGGGTTCTATACAGTGGAACCTCAGATTACGAGCATAATCTGTTCCAGGAGAATGCTCGTAATCCAAAGTACTTGCCAAAGCGTGTTTCCCCATTGAAGTCAATGGAAATTAAAATAATTAGTTCCGCATTGACTTCAATGGCATACAATACCGCATGCGGACAGAGGTGGGGGGCGCCAGAGAGCCTCAAATGGCTGGAAAGGCACAAGGACACCTCGGCAAACCTCGGAAAGGCTCGGGAACTGAGCAGTTCTGTGTCTTTCCGAGCATTACCGAACGGCATCGATCGGCTCTGGCGCCCCCCACCTCAGGCCAAACGTGGTACTGCACACTGATTTGGCCTGAATCTTTTTTAAATGCAGTGCTCGTATTACGAAACGCTCGTTAACCACGTTACTCGCAATCCGAGGTTCCACTGTACTACTTTAACGAATGGGAAGTTTTAGTTTTTCCCACTGTTGATGGCTACACAATGGCAGCGCGAGTGTAAAGCGATTACGACTTGTTCTAGTGTGTTCTATGATAATCTTTATCCACATGAGAGGTGACCGGGGGAAATAATGTGTTAGTTTTGGATACGTTTATGGGAAGAATCCGTCTGCTTTAATAATCTACTTACAATGTTATCTCAGTGAGAGATATTAGGACGGACTTTCTGAGATTAAATCCCACTAACTCCATTATTCTTCACTTTCCAGAAAGCCGCCACTGGGGAGCAAAAACCGCATACCAACGTCAAGATAAAACCAGCCACACTTCATTAGAGGGGGAGATAATAGACTTCCAATCTTCTCGGTTTTATAGGAAATTCGGGTCATGTGACCCGGCGCGGTCATTTTTATTTTTTTTTCACTCCGGAGCCATACGATATCATCCCCTTTAATCTGAGGGGGCCGAGTTTATATATCTGGAATGTAGTGTCCAGGACCTCGTAAAAAAACTCCAGATGAAATACAAAGAACAGGCTGATGGCAGGAATTCTTTGAAAGCACTTTTAGCGAGTTAGGAAACGTCTATCAATAATGACTTTATTTAATAACCACTTAAGACCCAGACCATAATGCCCCTTTTTGCGATTCGGCACTGCGTCGCTTTAACAGACAATTGCGCGGTCGTGCGACGTGGCTCCCAAACAAAATTGGCGTCCTTTTTTTCCCACAAATAGAGCTTTCTTTTGGTGGTATTTGATCACCTCTGCGTTTTTTTTTTTTTTTTTTGCGCTATAAACAAAAATAGAGCGACAATTTTGAACAAAATGCAATATTTTTTACTTTTTGCTAAAATAAATATCCCCCAAAAATCTATAAAAAAATATATTTTTTCCTCAGTTTAGGCCGATACGTATTCTTCTACATATTTTTGGTAAAAAAAATCGCAATAAACGCTTATCGATAGGTTTTCGCAAAATGTATAGCGTTTACAAAATAGGGGGTAGTTTTATTGCATTTTTATTAATATTTTTTTTTTTACTACTAATGGCGGCGATCAGCGTTTTTTTTGGTGACTGTGACATTATGGCGGACACATCGGACTTTTTTGACAAATTTTTGGGACCATTGTCATTTTCACAGCAAAAAGTGCTATAAAAATGGACTGATTACTGTAAAAATTACAATTGCAGTTTAGGGGGCGCTGTAGGGGTTAAGTGTGACCTCATATGTGTTTCTAACCGGAAGGGGCGGAGTTGGACGTGTGACATCAGTGATCGTCTTTCCCTATATCAGGGAACAGACGATCACTGACACTGTTACAATGAAGAACGGCTAAGGTGTGTTTACACACACTTCTCCTCGTTCTTCAGCAGCTCCGGTGACCGATCGCGGCGATCAGGTCTCGCGGGCGCGGTCACGGAGCTTCGGACCGGGTCGCGAGCGTGCCCCCAGCTCTGCGCTCTCGACCCCACGGCTGGGCTTAAAGAGACACGTACAGGTAAATGATTGTGCCCAGCCGTGCCATTCTGCCGACATATATCGGCGTGAAGGGGTCCTTAAGTGGTTAGTCTTTTTCTGAGAAGTCAGTCCTTAACCCCAGATACAAAAAAAATCATGGCAATACACTATATTACCAAAAGTATTGGGACACCTGCCTTTACACGCACATGAACTTTAATGTCATCCCAGTCTTAGTTTGTATGGTTCAGTATTGAGTTGGCCCCGTCCTTTGCAGCTATAACAGCTTCAACTCTTCTGGAAAGGATCTCCACAAGGTTTAGGAGGGTGTCCATGGGAATGTTTGACCATTCTTCCAGAAGAGCATTTGTGAGGTCAAGCACTGACCTGACTCACAGTCTCCGCTCTAATTGATTTTGGAACTTGTAGAGAAATGTCAACTAATGCATTACAATTACACTCATTCGATTTTAGACGACTAAAATGTACTGGAGATTTTAGTTGACTAAAATGAACTGGAGATTTAGTCGACTAAATACAACTAAAACTGGGGGCGTGTCCTAGATGGCAACCAGCGGCAGCACATTAGGAGAGCTCCGGCCGACTCTTTTTTTTACCCCTTTGCCTGCTGTTTCCATCCTGAAACTTACCGGTGGTGAGAGAGGCTGGCTCCCGGTGTGGCATGCCCAAAGGGAGGAGATCCACTGTCCCACGGAACTAGAGGAGATAAATCCAGGCCCTGCCATGCTAGAACAGACAATTTCACTGCTCTCATGCAGGCGATCATGGACTGCAAGTCAACCCTTACAGGAAAGATGGACTTGTTGCAGCTGGAACTCGGCTTAATCCGCAAAAAGATGTGGACACTATTCGCTCCCGGCCTCGCTGCACACACTTAAAGCAAAGGTGAAAAACCTGGAATATCGTGCTGAAGATGCTGAGAATAGTAATCGGAGGAATAGTCTTTGCATTGTGGGGCTTCCAGAGGGAGCTGAGGGGAATGATCCTACCGCCTTAATGGAGCGGCTGCTCCGATTACTGCTACCCCAGGCCTCGTTTTTGGCCCACTTTGTGGTAAAACGGGTGAATAGGATGCCGGCTGCAAGACCACCCACGCACCTTCATACTGAAACTCCTGAACTTTAGGGACAGGGACCGGGTTCTGAGAGAAGCCAGGAAAATGTATGTCCTGAGATATGAGGCCACTGAACTCATGATCTTCTCCGATTACTCTATTGACACCCAGAGGCAGAGGAGATCATTCGACCATGTCAAGCTTAATCTTAGGAACAGGAAAATTAAGTATAGCATGCTTTTCCCAGCAAGATTGCGAGTGCAAGATGGCGAAACTCTGCACTTCTTCATGTCCGCTGAGGATCCCTCCCAGTGGCTGGATAGCCTTCCCAGAGCCTGAAGGCCACAGGTACCTGTTCTACTGATTTCCAGACCTACACACTTACAATTGTGTACGTTTGAGCTGTTTCCACTGAGCTGCTCTGCATTTCTGGAGCAATGTTGGGGCCTGGCCCACTAACTGTTGCCTGAACGCTGTGCTGTCTGAAGTGCTTTAGCTCTTGCTACTATCCTGATGGAACATGGAGCTGTGGTGGCTGCGGGGCCCCTCTCTGTGGAGACTGTCACACTTCTGGGTCTCGGATAACCGCATCTCCCCACCAATGACCTCGGAAATGGCTGATTTCTGGCAATGGAATAAGGGTACAGTGGCACCTGCAGTGGTCTGGGACGCCTTCAAGGCCCATACCCGTGGCCAGTACCGGCTAGCTATTGGCAAATGGCGGAGGGAGTCGTCCCTGGCCTTTGAAGAGGCAGAGGTCCAAGCACAGAGGCTGGAGACTCAATGTATTAATACTGGGAACCGTGATGCTTATGGAGACTTACAAGTGCACTACAAAGAAATAGCTATTCTGTGGGCCACCTCTTCCCAGAAAATTCTCCTCTCCCAGTCTCAGAGGATTTTTGAGCAGGGAGAGCGCACGGGTAGACTGCTGGCCTGGCTTGCTAAAGAACGCTCCATGCCTGCTCACATTGCCCTTATTAGGGATATAGACAACGACTCCTTATACACTGACCCTGCTACGATCAATGCTCAGTTTCAGAACTTCTACACAAAACTATACTCCACTGGGGTTGACTATGACATAGACAGTTTATCATCGTTCCTTGACATGGTAGACTTCCCAGAGCTCACCCCCAAAACACGAACTAGACTGGATGCCCCCTCTACCTTAAAAGAAGTACATACTGCTGTTGCTTCCCTCCAGACTGCAAAAGCGCTGGGCCCGGATGGACTCCTGGCGGAATTTTATAAGGAACATGCAGAGGGTATAATCTCCCACTTTCACTCTCCACTTACTATGCTAGAAGAAGACTGCATTCCACACTCCATGACGGAGGCGGCCATTGTTGTGGTGCCTAAGCCGGCAAAGAACCCAGAACTCTGTGCGTCCTACCACCCGATCTCATTACTCAATGTTGACGCCAAGATCTTCACCAAGATACTCAGTGATACTATCATTGGTGCATGAGGATCAATCTTGCTTCATGCCTGGCAAGGGCAACGACATTAATGTCCGACGCTTATACACCAACATTGCCCGCTCCAGAGATGACGCCCCTCTGGGGTGGTGGCATCTCTCAATGCAGAGAAAGCCTTTGATTCTGTCAAATGGCCCTTCCTATGACAAGTCCTGGTTAGGTTTGGCTTCAGCCCGAATTTCTTTTCTTGGATACAGCTACTTTAAAGGGTCCCCTACTGCCAGAGTTAGAACCAATGGGATCCTTTTGTGACCCTTTCCTCTCAGTCGGGGTACCAGACAGGGATGCCTGCTATCCCCTGGCCTATTCGCTCTGGCGATGGAGCCCCTAGCTATTCTGATCCGAACATCCCCATGGATCCCGGGCATCAAGGTTGGTCCCCTATGGGAAAAGATCTCCCTATACGTGGACGATTTTCTGTTGTACTTACCCGATGCCTTGGAATCCCTTGACGCAGCTCCGGCCTTGATAGACTGCTTTGGGGTATTCTCAGCAACCCCCCAGACTAGTTTCCAACTCTCCTGGGTCTCTAAATTCCGGGACTTGGAAATAGGGGTACAGACTAACCCATTCTCTTATCTAGATGATAATGTGTACCCAGTACTACAACAACTGACCCTCAAGTGTCAGGCCTGGAAGTTGCTACCCCTCTCCCTTGTTGTTAGAATTAACCTCATAAAAATGAGCTTCCTCCCCAAATATCTATATGTGTTCAGGAACACCCCAGTCCCTATTCCCAATGCCTTTTTTGTCTAACTAGATCAGATTATTAGCAACTTCATAGGGGTGACCTGTACCATTAGAATAGCTAAAGGCACCCTACATATGCTACTAACAAAGGAGGGTCTGTCCCTACCTTGCTTCCATCAATACCATTGGGCGGCAGTCTTAGTGACTGTGCGCTGGTGGTTTGCACAGGTTTAAACAAACCCTGCACTTAATTTAATTTCAGATTTTTTTTTAAATTCACAAATTTTTCAGAATGTACAAATTTTCCAATTTACGAATATTTGGAAAAGTTTGTTAAACGAGTTAAAAAACAAATTCATAACGAAACGAATTGCACATGTCTACTAACGATTACCATGAGGTCTACAGCTGTGGGGCATTAGATATATTGACAATTCAAGCGACCTTCACAGAAGCTGATCCTTAGATACCAAGATACCAACAATAAATTCTAAAAAGACACTTTCTGGACTGAGCTGTGATTGGGTGACTGATGGCCTCTGTGCTGCTTAGGGAGAACCTGTCTGTTGCCAGCAGCCCCTTTGGTGGGGAGTGATACACCAATATTATGGCACATAAGAAATCACCATTTTATTCGAAGGGGTCTCTGCTTTCAGAAACGATAACATTTTTGCCTTGTTTGTAAAAAAGAAAAACCCTAATAAAATGTATATTTGAAAAATGGGGGTTTCAATACATTTTCTAACAAAAGATGAAGGTTTTAACGTGTGTAAAAAATGATAAAAATTGCTTCGGACACTAAGTGGTTAATGTTGTCCTGAAGTGGTTAATTGTTGTATTATTGGCTATGACAGACCCAGAATAGGATTTAAACCTCTCGATTGAAAAACATTATATAAGTGGGTTTAGGGGGTACCATCGTCCTAGAGTCAAGAATTAAGTTGACGGTTTCAGGGAATCCCCAGAGACCCTTAGAGCCGACAGTGTAAAAGTGGGCGGGGAGGACTATACTGGTACAAGGTACAACAAAATAGTTAATTGAAAAATGTATTTTGCAAAATATACATAAGAAAGCATTTTTAAAAGAACAACAATACATACGATACATTTAAAAAACACAATACAAAATAGAGCATATGGATCACCAGACGTGCAGTCCCTACAAGATGGAAAAAGGGAGTGCGGGTGGACCAATGGCCCTAGGAGACAGTCGGTCTCGGGTCTCTACTAGTTTCGCGATTTTTGAAAATCGCTTCGTCAGGAGACAGTCTATAAAATATAAGGTACAAAAACATTTTTATTAACAGAAAAAAGGAAAAACACATATAAAGTTTGTAGTTTTGACCAGTGGAAATATGTCGGGTAGGACGCCTCCATAGGTCAAAGGCATAATAAATGGGGGGATTTTTTAGATCATGTCGCCTACCTATTGGAAAGAAGTCCGGGTCTCCCAGCACATTTCTACGGAAGCCAACAGTGTTGGGGGTATACCAAGAGAAATCCTAGGAGGAATCTAGTGATAAGGATATGACAGACCCAATCGATGACTGGCAGCATCGTATATTGATCATAATAATCCTCCCAAACACAAAACACAACATTTTCCTAATCCGATGACCCTCCCGTCAGGATCTCACATTGCAGGTCTGGTGTAGATTTTCTTTAATAATTCAATATACACATCTGTCAGAGAGTTTGGGGAATGTCAGGGAGTGATGTATCTAAAACTGTAATCTAAACCACCATTCATCTGAACTTCTTTTAAACTTCTGGTTATAGGAAACTTTTTTCCCAATTCTACTTTTTAGTGTGAAATATACTAATATCATGTAGGTAGATGTTTGCACATAATGATATGTTCGAAATCTGAGTGTTATGATATATATTTTTAGAAGAAAAAAAACGAATACCACGACTATATGGGTCGAAACGCGGGATATCAATGTGGATGGCATCCTGTAATGTAATGTTTTCATCCATTGTGTGAATATCACTGTGTATGATGAAATATGTCCTCCAATATGTAATCAGAGCTCATATTTTAAACAAATTCATGAATTTCAATTTAAGTTTGATACAATAAAATTACACTATTTATAAAAAACACTATTTTTGACTAAATTACTTTTACTGCTTGAAAAAAACAACACTATATTAGAAGGAATTGTGCACCTTCGTTGGTGACATTGGGAGAAATGGTACACACATACTTTGGGAGAGGAATTGTAAACCTTCATTGGTGTCATTGGGAGAGGAATTGTAAACCTTCATTGGTGTCATTGGGAGAGGAATTGTACACCTTTATTGGTGTCATTGGGAGGAATTGTACCCATTCAATGGTGTCATTGGGAGGAATTGTACACCTTCATTAGTGTCATTGGGAGGAATTGTACCCCATCATTAGTGTCATTGGGAGGAATTGTACACCTTCATTAGTGTCATTGGGAGGAATTGTACCCCTTCGTTGGTGTTATTGGGAGGAATTTTACACCTTCACTGGTGTCAGTGGGAGGAATTGTACACTGTCATTGGTGTCATTGGGAGAAATTGTACCCCTTCATTAGTGTCATTGGGAGGAATTGTATACCTTCATTAGTGTCATTGGGAGGAATTGTACCCCTTCATTGGTGTCAGTGGGAGGAATTGTAAACCTTCATTGGTGGCATTGGGAGGAATTTTACACCTCCATTGGCTCAGTGGGAGGAATTGTACCCCTTCATTGGTGTCATTGGGAGGAATTGTACCCCTTCATTGGTGTCATTGGGAGGAATTGTACTCCTTCATTGGTGTCATTGGGAGAGGAATTGTAAACCTTCATTGGGGTCATTGGGAGAGGAATTGTACTCCTTCATTGGTGTCATTGGGAGAGGAATTGTAAACCTTCATTGGGGTCATTGGGAGAGGAATTGTACACCTTCATTGGTGTCATTGGGAGGAATTTTACACCTTCATTGGTGTCATTGGGAGAGGAATTGTAAACCTTCATTGGTGTCATTGTTTTCATCAATTGTGGGAATATCACTGTGTATGATGAAATATGTCCTCCAATATGTAATCAGAGCTCATATTTTAAACAAATTCATGAATTTCAATTTAAGTTTGATACAATAAAATTACACTATTTATAAAAAAACACTATTTTTGACTAAATTACTTTTACTGCTTGAAAAAAACAATACTATATTAGAAGGAATCGTGCACCTTCGTTGGTGTCATTGGGAGAAATTGTATACACATACTTTGGGAGAGGAATTGTAAACCTTCATTGGTGTCATTGGGAGAGGAATTGTACACCTTCATTGGTGTCATTGGGAGGAATTGTACACACATACTTTGGGAGAGGAATTGTACACCTTCATTGGTGTCATTGGGAGAGGAATTGTACACCTTCATTGGTGTCATTGGGAGGAATTGTACCCCTTCATTGGTGTCATTGGGAGAGGAATTGTAAACCTTCATTAGTGTCATTGGATGGAATTGTACCCCTTCATTGGTGTCATTGGGAGGAATTTTACACCTTCATTGGCATCAGTGGGAGGAATTGTATACCTGCATTGGTGTCAGTGAGGGAAATTGTGCCCCATTGTTGGTGTCAGTGAGGGAAATTAGTACCCCAGGGGCCAGATACAGGCAAGCATCCAGCCCTTGGCTCCCAGTTTGGAGACCCCTGGACTAGACGATAACCACACACACATCTAAATGAAGAAACGAGGAAGCAGATTCACCATTCTGATTGCACAATATAAATTTTTAATAAACACTGAACACATGTTCTGTACTAATAATAATATCACAATAAAAATATACCACAAATACTACATAATTATCTTACATTATCTACAAGAGGTGGAGCGCAATCTAATTACAAGCGGTAAGAAAATACTTTGATACATATTTTAAAAAAAATTGCCGTAAGTCATATATAATGTCTGTACAATTTGAAAATACACATTCGAACGAACGCTCTTGGACCACTCCAGGGTCCGGAGCCACAGGCCGCCTTGATTTTCCAGGCTGCCCAAGAGACGGTACATAATTATTCTGAAAAATAAATATCTTTAATTATATTTTCATTTATAACTGCTCAACATTTTATACTGGGGGGAAAAAAATCAACCGAAACTTCTATTAAAGGGAATGTTTAAAGGGAACAGCATAGGGGCAATGCGACTTCTATAAAAGTGCTTTGTTAGATTAAGAGCAATTCATTCATTTTTGCCCCTCCTTATAGGGGTTTGGCTTCTTTACAAATAAGAAATTGTTGCTGTTTTTTATTGCATGGAGAGTCCCTTCCTTCTAGAGTTCATAAGGGAAGGATACCTGTGTGAGAACCATTGAATGGTAGCTGCCATTATCGGACAACATTCGCTGTAGAGTTTAATCTTCACTACTTGGCAGTGTTTGTTCATTTTGCTTAATAAATTATGGGAAGCTTTTTTCACTCTAAATATCCAATCAGGTGCCAGGGAAATAAAAAACAAAACAAAAAAAAAACAGGGTTGTTGCTCGCACATGATTGGACGATTGACGTGAACACAACTTTGCCTTATATACTAAACACAAAGTCCAATGAATAGTGAAGCAGAGAAGATGAGATAGATATATAGATAGATAAATTTATAGATAGATATAGAGCGATATATATATATATATATATATATATATATACACACACATATATAGAGATATATATATATATATATATATATCTGTCTATCTATCTGTCTATATATATATCTATATATATATAGATATATATATCTAGATATATATATCTATATATATATAGATATATATATATATATATATATCAATGAATGTATACTGTTGCCTTTAGAAACCAATAGCTGCTCTTAGGCATCTTTGGATTACTGCACATCATTTCACTTTGCACCGTATCAAATTTAATTAAAATTAAGCCCCAAATAGAACTATGAACAATGCCCTTATTAAAGGGGGGAGGAGGAAATAAGTTAGTTGCCAACTTGTTTAATATAATGCTAGTTCCCTGGCTGTCATGCTGATCCTTCTTCTTCATGACCTAGGCAGCTACCACTTTCATAACGGGGTATTATGCAATGGCATTATATGTATTTGCTTCATGACAGATTCCCTTTAAAAAGGCAAGGTACAATTTACGAAAATGCAGGTACCCTCAGTAACCAATCAGCAGTCATCTTCTGTTGTTCTGACTGCTCTAAACCAATGAAAGATCTTGCCGTTCAAGGCAAGGTGACAGGTTCACCTGACATGACATGCCCACCATCCACAGGTACTCTACGATGCTCCATTCATCAGTTATGCCTACAGAAATACTTAGTACTTCCAGGTATTATGGGGGGGGGGGCACATGTGATCTTCCCCCTTTTTTTCCCTGTGCTCGGGCAGTTGTCAGGCCTACACATGTAGGGGATGGGAGAAGGTCCATTGGACTTAGGGCTCCAACCGGCAAACGGAGTGGTGGTGAACATGGAAAAGGTAAGCATCAAGGTGACCTGTAAAATGAACCTGCCACTCTGCCCAAAATCTGATTGGATACTATGAGGTTGATTTACTAAAAGTGTGCAAAATTTGGTTTAGCTCTTCATAGAAACCAATCAGCTTCCATTTTTTGGAACTTCCGCTAATCCCACTCCTCACCCCCTTACATGCCACATTTAGCATGTAATTTTTTTTGCGGGGGGGGGAGTGGGGGCTTCAGGAGGAGTGGGACTTCCTGTCCCACTTCCTCCTTCCGCCGAGGGGCTGGTTAGGCGATTAAGCTTAATCGCCTACAGCAGCCCCTCCATGTAGGCGATCGCATGGGACACTGACAGGTCCCATGCGATCGCCTGTCCAATAGGAGAGCGCAGCGCCGCTCACGCATGCGCAGTGGGTGCCAAACCGTGAAGCCGAAGGCTGTCACGGTCGGGTGCCCACACTTAGGATGAAGACGCCGGCCAGGGAGGGGGGGAGAGGAGCGAATCCCCGGCCGGCACGCCGCTGGATCGTAGAGCAGGTGAGTGTGTGTTTAGTAAAAGCCAGCAGCTACACTTTTTGTAGCTGCTGACTTTTAATAAACACTAAATTTGGCTGGAACACCCCTTTAAGTGAACAAGCTGAAGTTAGAAGCTGATTGGCTGCCATGCACAGCTGCACCAGATTTTGCACTCTCCAGTTTTTGAAAATTAACCCCAACGTATCACTGAACTCAGAACATCACCGTTGTGTTGCAATGATAAATAAGACCATTTGACTTTCTTAAAATCTGGTTGAAGCGCGTTTGACACAGTTATCAGCTTTAGCCATAAAGCTTTGGCAGTTTTTTTTTTTCCCCCTAATTTCTCAAAAATAAAATCTCAGTCCTTCAAAAAGAAATTAGAGTATATAAAAATCTGTATATCAGTAACGTAGCTTTAACGGTCAGAGAGTGACCCAAGAGTTCCATTGGAGAAAAGTATCCAATTCAGTCTAGTGGGACGAAGCCCACAATCAAGTCACAGTCTTTGGTGGCCCAAGTCTAGCTTGAGATAAGCCTGCTGATTTTGCTCAGTCTTTTTTTGTCCCGGGTGTGGTGGCCGTGATGGTGGGGGTGGATTGGTTTGACGTTGCCTTCGTAGTTGTGGCTGGACTCGTTGTGTTGCCTGGTGTATCTTTTGCACTTGCAGGAAGTAACAACTGTCACTTTGTAGGTTCTGCTGGTGCCATCCGCGCACTGCAGCTGTATGCGTTGGGTCCGCGTTTTGTCGTTGACGCAACGCCATTCCTGGGTGCTCCTGCGGCTCCAGTATTTGAGACCGTAGCCACCTCCGATCCAGTTGGGTAAAATGGGAAGAGGAAGGCACTCTCCAGCACAAACCAGTTCCTTTATTGGCCTCAAACTAGTGCACTGACCATCCGATATATACTTGGTGGACCTTAGTTCTCGGCACCCAACTTGATTATGGCCTACAAAAAGATAAAATAAATTAATATTAATAAATACTTATATGTATATTTTTTTATCAATAATAAGCATATTAACAACTTTATTTGTCTCACACCATTGGACAATATTCACTCTCAATTTTCATATTTCAGTTTTTGATGTATGCCTGTCTCTAAAGCTGGATACACACTATAAAATATTCTTTAGATTTTTTTCCTTTAGATTTACAAAAACCATATAAAATGAGGTTAAAGGGTCACTAAAGGAAAAAAAATGTTGGGCTGAAATGACTGTTTACAGGGTATAGAGACATAAAAGTTAACTGATTCCTTTTAAAAATGATTAAAAATAGATAAAAAAATCAATCATATAATCAACCTACAGTTCTATTTTTGTTTTTGCTGTTATTTCCTGTCTCTCTGATGTACAGAGCCAGAGAGCCAATAGAGGGCAGTGATGGTTTGTCTAAAACCCCTCAGCACCAACCCAGTTTCAGTTTACACACAGTAATCACACCTCCTTGATTAGTGACCACAGAGAGAAAGCTCCCAGCACTGTGATGATCAGGAAACGGACAACCAGGAAGTTTGAAGATCAGAGAAGAATTACAGCAACTTGAGAGCAAAAACAAACAATGAAGACATAAAACAGCACTGCAGTAAGGTAAAGGAAGCTATTTAGCTAAAAAAAAAGTTCCCTTAGTGACCCTTTAAACCTAAACACTTTCAATTTGTAGGCAATCACAAAGGCTCTTACACTACATAGTTGAAGGTACAGTGGAACCTCGGATTACAAGCATAATCCATTCCAGGAGAATGCTCTCCACAGTACCTGCATATCAAAGCGAGTTTCCCTATTAAAGTCAATGGAAACTAAAATAATTTGTTCTGCATTGACTTCAAGGCAAGTTTGAGCCAACATCCATCGGAAAAAATATCCGCGGTTTTGTTGTCGGAATTTCCGATCGTCTGTATGTGGCATTAGAGTTCTAAACACCACTGTAAGGGGTCATCCTAACCACATAAGGAGAAATGTTCCAATCACCCTTTAAAAAAAAATATTTTAGCAGGTATTCCCTCAGACCTGGACAATTTTTTAGGGTTTCCCTGGTGTGAAAAGGTTGAGAAAGGCTGTTCTAGACTCATGCTAGCTCGAGAAAGGATAGGTGCAGGATCTAAGTTTAGTTGACCTTGTCACACCTTTTACCAATCACTGTATTTTGCAATAGGTGGAATTATCATTGAAATGTATCTAAATCCAAAAATTATTATTTTCAGATAAAGTGTGGAAGAGTCTAGACTGGATTTTTATTGCTCTTCGTCCCCGCTGGGAAGATTCTCCTTCCCTATGTGTCCTGGTGACCATCCTTACCAGGATTGAAAGTCACTCGAATAGGAAAATCTTCCAATGGGAACATTTGTTTCAATGACAATTGTCTACCTGTGACTATAAAAAAGGAGCCAGGCCATTTTACGTGCTCACCCAGAGTCACGGTTAAGTCGGGACAGCTTCAATTAACTCCAAGCTTAGTCAGATCTTGGAAGTGATGACTTTAATTATGTTTACAGGCAACCTGAGAACCCTCGCTAGATGACAAAACAAAAGAGGAACAGGCCGAGACGGAATTCCACAAGACCTTTATATAGTAATGAAAGTGATGACTGCTTCCTGCTCCAGCGGAAAGAGACGGCCCACTGATGACAATGGGTCACGCCAAAACATCTCATCGCCACGTCCTGGAATCTTCTCTCTGATCTGGTGAGAGCGCGCTTTTTGTCTGGTTTCCACCTCACTTCCACAAATTTGTCATCCCCCTCAGGCTAGAACATGCTGGGAAACTTTTCTCTTGTTGTTTTTTTTTTTTTAATATTTTTTACTTTTTATCTTGGCCCACAATTACAGTGGAACCTCAGATTGCGAGTAACGCAGTTAACGAGCGTTTCGCAATACGAGCACTGTATTTTGAAAAACCCTAACTCGGTTTGCGAGTGTTGTCTCGCAAAACGAGCAGGATTCAGGCCAAAGCAGTGTGCAGTACCACGTTTGGCCTGAGGTGGGGGGGCGCCGGACCCAAGCAAAGCCGAACGGCGGGGATTGTAGCCAATCGGCGCCGTTTCGGAAAGACTCGGAAATAATACGTTCCTAAGACTTTCCGTGCGTTTCGGAGGCTCTCCGGTGCTCCCCCGCTTCTGCCCACATGCTATTGAAGTCAGTGCGGAACAAATTATTTTCGTTTTCCATTGACTTCAATGGGGAAACTCGCTTTGATATGCGAGTGCTTTGGATTACGAGCATTCTTCTGGAACGGATTATGCTCGTAATCCAAGGTTCCACTGGATATGTGATAAGGCCCTATTTTTCTCTCATGACAATCTCGAAATTAGTTCTCCAAAGAATACTAATGGCTTTAATAACACTACAGGTTCTCGAACTCTATGAACATAATTTTTCATCCCCAAGTGTGTCTTCCAAGTGCACCAGCTGCCTGCCGAAATGAGTGATGGGCCCCCTGTGCTTCTGGGCCCCATAGCAGCTACCTTCTCTGCTGTAGCAATAGTAATTACCTAGTTTTTACCTTATAAAATCAATAGACATGGAAACATAGAAGAGTGATGGCAGAGAAAGATCACGTCTGTTTTATTTTTTTTCCTTTTACATTATTAGAGTATTTATTTATCGATTTTGCAATTTTTATATATAGCCAGATCAGTAAGATTTACGACGGCGTATCAGTAGATACACCGTCGTAAGTCCGAATCCGCGATGTCGTATCTTTAAGCGTACTCTCAAACTGAGATACGCTTAACTGTTGCTAAGATACGACCGGCGTAAGTCTTCTACGCCGTCGTATCTTAGCTGCATATTTACGCTGGCCGCTAAGGGATTTACACCAAGAATATGTAAATTAGCTAGATATGCCTATTCATAAACGTACGTACGCCCGTCGCAGTAGACTACGCCGTTTACGTAAGGCGTTTTTCAGGCGTAAAGATAAACCACCAAAAAGATGGCGCAGCCAATGTTAAGTATGGACGTCGGAAAAAGCGTATCTTTTTACGTCGTTTACGTAACTCGTACGGGAATCGGGCTGGGCGTAGGTTACGTTCACGTCACAGGCATTGAGCCGGCGTAACTTAGGGAAAAAATTTGAAGTGATACTGAGCATGCGCGCGCATGTGCCGTACGATCGGCCCTTTAATTACATGGGGTTACGGCTCATTTCCATACAACACGCCCACCTCTTCCACATTTGAATTACGCGAGCTTACGCCGGCCAATTTACGCTACACCGCCGCAACTTACGGAGCAAGCGCTTTGTGAATAATGCACTTGCCTGTCAAAGTTGCGGAGGCGTAGCGTAAATAGGATACGCTACGCCCACACAAAGATACGCTCTCCTACCTGAATCTGGCCCATAGAGTATAGAACAGGGGTCTCCAAACTTCCAAACAAAATTGTCCAGTTTACTGTTCTTCAGGTTTTAGGAGGGCCGGACCATGGGCAGTGGCAGTAGAAAATGCTCCAGTGTCAGTGAGAGTAAACCATGCCTGTAGTCGGTAGTAGGAGGTATAGTACCCCACTACAGGAGGGGCGCGGAGACAAGACCAGCCACCCTGCACAAGGAGAGAGAGCAGCAGTGAGCGGTGGGAGGGACCCTGCAGGCTCCAGCCACTACAGGTAGGGTGACCACGTGTCCCGTATTGCCCGGCACAGTCCCGCATTTTGCAGGTCTGTCCCGGGCACCTTCATTCCAGGACAATACAGTGTCCCAGAATGAAACTGACACAACCACAGCCCCCTGGACCAATCTGATGCCCCCAAAAAAGGCCGCCACATTACCGCTTTACTCACTGACAGTAATTGTCCTGGTCGGGAATGCCTGGAGGAGCACAATCCCGGCCCCCAGCTTGTGATTGGAGAACTCATAAATCCCGCCTCTTGTGTCCAATCACTGTGCTGTGATTCGTTACAGCACAAGCTGATTTTTAGGAAGGGAAGGTGTCCCTGAATGGTAGATTGGAAATGTGGTCACCCTACCTAAAGGAGGGGGGCGGAGGCAAGACCTACAGGAGGGGGGCGGAGGCAAGACCAGCCCCCCTGCACAAGGAGAGAGAGCAGCAGTGAGCGGTCTTTATTACAGAGGGATTACTGCACATCTGGAAGAAATACACAAAGCACACCGAGATTCAAGAAAGAATACACATGAGGAATGGATTCAGACAATGTTTGATTATCCCGGAGTTCAGCTTTAACAATCGCAGCATGTTGGCTGCACCTTGAAATTTCACAACTGTCAGAGATCCGCGCATTGAACTGCCCCGGGGGCGGCAGCCAGCCTGCCAAGCGTGACCCGGAATTCTCCCCCCCCCCCACCCCCAGACACATCACATTGGAGATCCGGCGAGGGGAGGGTGGCGATGCTTTCATTAATAATGGGGACGTGTTTGCTTGCGCCGGGGGCCCTGGAGACGCGTTCCACCAGGAAGTGAAAACAAACGCTGGAACAGAAACAAAGTATTTCATGTCTGGATGATACTTTGCATTTGTCAAGAGCCAAAGACAGGTGAGAGCGGCGGAAGGAGATCCGGTGATCACTCAGCCTGCTCATGGGGGGCGGAGGTGGGAGAGGTGTCATGGCGGCTCGGAATGGGCAGATTCCCCAATATATCACATGACACCTAAATCATATTACTATATCGATTCCTTTTATTGCTATCATTTCCCATTATGGATGTAAAATGCTCACTGTCACCCGCCATTCTGTCTGCAGAAAGAAAACGCTTATTATATTGCAGCCTATCAATTACAATAGTCAGCTTTTATTTATCCATGTACATCCTTTAACCCGAAAGGGAAAGGTTTGCTGTAACTGATTAGAACGCGTGATCTGGAGGGTGGCTTCAATTCGTTAATGTATTTAAATCTGCTAGTACATCCAACACTCCCCTTCCCTCCCAGAGCCCAGACTGACAATACTGCTGTCTTCTGTGTCCCCTGTGCTCCTTCATCCAGTGGAGGCATTCTAATTCAGGGAGGTGTGTAACTGGCCAGATCACCAGGTAAAAGCAGAGTCTGCCTATGTTTACATGCAGGGCCGTTTGAAGGAATTTGGGGGCCCCCAAGCACCCCCCCCCCCCACACGCAAAGCTTACGCCAGCGCTTCACAAATTTTTTACACCAATGTTCTTACTCCTCCCCCCCTCCCTAGTCCCTATGTTTTTCTATTCTCACCTCCCCTTCTTCCCTGTAGGCTGCCGCTGTAGCGTGGCCGAGCTTCTCTTCCTTCTGTCAGTCCGGTGTTCTATCATTATGGGTCCCCAGTCCCCTATCAGATAGTGCTCGGGCCGGGCCGGGTACCGTGAGGTACAGGAGATTCAGTTTCCTGTGTTCCTGGCCGGACTGAAAGGAAGTGAGCACTCAGTGTGCACTTCCTGTCAGTCCAGCCGGGAACAGGAAACTGAATCTCCTGTACCACGGGCGGGACCCGGCCGGACTGACAGGACTCCAGGAGGAAGAAAGAAGAGCTCGGCCACGATACAGCCTGGGAAGAGGAAGTTGTGATTCTGCACAGAGTGGTCGCCCTGTAGCAGTAAATCTGCTATGGGGGGGTTGTAAAGTGGCAAACGCAGAGTAACGGCATCACATGATAACTGAAAACGCACTGCATCTGTGACCTGCGTTTGCGGTGCTAACTTAAAATTGATACCTCCCTGCAGATTGTTACTGCAACCAGAAAATGCACATTGGAAATGCACTCAGGAAATGCACATTGGAATGGAGGTTTCCAACACCGCATCTGGTGCACCTGAATAGAGCCGGAGGCTCTAATGGGCTTCAAATAGGGTGGGCTCGAGGCACAAGCACTGCGTAATGAGCCCACCCAGGAGTGTTACAATAGTAAATGAATATTTGTAACACTGATCCTCCTCCCGGCCAATCAGGAAGCAGGTCTTGAGACCCGTCACCCGATTGGCAGAAAGGACAGGCAAAACTATTGGATGCCTAGGAGGAGGAGAGGACACAGGAGCTGCTGCCCACCACCCGCATGGGGTAAGTGATGGACTGACCAGCAGACAGCAAGCGGGGGGGGGGGGGTTTGGAGGTGCCGCTGGCTGACCTGGGTGGGAGGGTGGTTGTTTGTTGCCCCCCGCCAAAAAAAAGAAAAACACCAGCCACCACTGTTCAGTACCCTATAAGCCTTCCTGAATTTAACAATATAGAGCAGTGGTATCAATTTATTAAAATATCCTCCACCATTGATAAAACCAATCCTTGAGCTCCTGTCCCGTGACTTTGTCTAGGCTGAGATGATGCCATCAGTCTGCTGCAGGCAGGGGGAAGCATTTCCTTAGTCTCCCCCCTCCAGTGATCTGACTGCAACATTGGAACTTTGTAGCCAGTTACAAGGTAAGAGGACGTCAAAAGTCAGACATTTGTGAACACAGCCAAGGTCCAGTCCAGGAAGTAGATGGTGGGCCTGGGGTGGTCCTGGATGACGCCTCAACAAAAATGGCGCCATCCTTCTGGAGGGAAAAGCAGATGAAGGCATTGTCAAGGAGAGTACTGTGATCTCTGTGAGAGGTAAAAAAATACCTGGAAGTGTTACACGGCACTTTTATTACAATCGCCATCAGGCCTTTTCACACGGAGCGGGTGTGGTCTCTCTGGGTGTTCAGCTAATCTTTCTATTGTGCGTTGTTCTATAGGACAGGACGTGGCGGTGTCACCGGGAGATCACAAAATGCGTTCTTCTTGTATCGTTTTTAGTTAAGCCATTCAGCTGTGTGGGGATGTAACATTAGACAGGAAGAATTGGGGAAGTGGAGGCGGGGGGGGAGGGGTGTACGGTTACCTGTCATACACGGAATATATCACTGACAGGAGGACAAGGCGTTTGTCAGTTCGGGGCTGGAGGTCCCACGGCGTTCCACGGCAAGAGAACATTAGGAAACAATCTGACCCCAATCACACCTTCCACCTTCCACCCCAAATACACCTTCACCTTCCACCCCAATCACACCTTCACCTTCCACCCCAATCACACCTTCACCTTCCACCCCAATCACATCTTCACCTTCCACCCCAATCACACCTTCACCTTCCACCCCAATCACATCTTCACCTTCCACCCCAATCACATCTTCACCTTCCACCCCAATCACATCTTCACCTTCCACCCCAATCACACCTTCACCTTCCACCCCAATCACATCTTCACCTTCCACCCCAATCACATCTTCACCTTCCACCCCAATCACACCTTCACCTTCCACCCCAATCACACCTTCACCTTCCACCCCAATCACATCTTCACCTTCCACCCCAATCACATCTTCACCTTCCACCCCAATCACACCTTCACCTTCCACCCCGATCACACATCTTCACCTTCCACCCCAATCACACCTTCACCTTCCACCCCGATCACACCTTCACCTTCACACCTTCACCCCAATCACACCTTCACCTTCCACCCCAATCACATCTTCACCTTCCACCCCAATCACACCTTCACCTTCCACCCCGATCACATCTTCACCTTCCAACCCAATCACACCTTCACCTTCCACCCCAATCACACCTTCACCTTCCACCCCGATCACACCTTCACCTTCCACCCCAATCACACCTTCACCTTCCACCCCAATCACACCTTCACCTTCCACCCCAATCACACCTTCACCTTCCACCCCAATCACACCTTCACCTTCCACCCCAATCACACCTTCACCTTCCACCCCAATCACACCTTCACCTTCCACCCCGATCACACCTTCACCTTCTACCCCGATCACACCTTCACCTTCCACCCCAATCACACCTTTACCTTCCACCCCAATCACACCTTTACCTTCCACCCCAATCACACCTTCACCTTCCACCCCAATCACACCTTCACCTTCTACCCCAATCACACCTTCACCTTCCACCCCAATCACACCTTCACCTTCCACCCCAATCACACCTTCACCTTCTACCCCGATCACACCTTCACCTTCTACCCCAATCACACCTTCACCTTCCACCCCAATCACACCTTTACCTTCTACCCCGATCACACCTTCACCTTCCACCCCAATCACACCTTTACCTTCCACCCCAATCACACCTTCACCTTCTACCCCAATCACACCTCACACCTTCACCTTCCACCCCAATCACACCTTCACCTTCCACCCCAATCACACCTTCACCTTCACCCCAATCACACCTTCACCTTCCACCCCAATAAAACCTCCACCTCATCCACACCTTCACCTTCCACCCCAATCACACCTTCACACCTTCACCCCAATCACACCTTCACCTTCCACCCCAATCACACCTTCACCTTCCACCCCAATCACACCTTCACCTTCACCCCAATCACACCTTCACCTTCCACCCCCAATCACCTTCACCCCAATCACACCTTCACCTTCCACCCCAATCACACACCTTCCACCTTCCACCCCCAATCACACCTTCACCTTCCACCCCAATCACACCTTCACCTTCCACCCCAATCACACCATCACCTTCCACCCCAATCACACCTTCACCTTCCACCCCAATCACACCTTCACCTTCCGCCCCAATCACACCTCCACCTCAATCACACCTTCACCTTCCGCCTCAATCACACCCTCCCCTTCCGCCCCAATCACATCTTCACCTTCACCTTCCACCCCAATCAGACCTTCCCTTTCCACCCCAATCATACTTTCACCTTTCACCTCAATCACACCTTCACCTTCCACCTCAATCACTCCTTCCCCTTCCACCCCAATCACACCTCCACCTTCCACCCCAATCACACCTTCACCTTCCACCTCAATCACACCTTCACCTTCCGCCCCAATCACACCTTCACCTTCCGCCCCAATCACACCTTCACCTTCCGCCCCAATCACACCTTCACCTTCCACCCCAATCACACCTCCACCTGCTGCCCCAATCACACCTCCACCTTCTGCCCCAATCACACCTTCACCTTCCGCCCCAATCACACCTTCACCTTCCTCCCCAATCACACCTTCACCTTCCACCCCAATAACACCTTCACCTTCCGCCCTCTACCTTCCACCCCAATCACACCGTCACCTTCCTCCCCAATCACACCTTCACCTTCCGCCCCAATCACACCTTCACCATTCACAGATTGAGAATAACAGTGAGGCCACTAGCATTTACAGAAGGAAATTCCCACCAGGACAGGTTCATTTTAAAGTGGACATCTCAGTAACTCCATGTAAGCCTTCATGTAGGGCCATCTAAACACATGGGCAGAACTGGGCCCTGCCCAGGGGCCCCCAGGTGCACGGAGGCCCCATGATAATCTTGCATCACATCATACTTTTCAACTGTCCTGGATTTGTGAACTACTTTGCCCAGGGGGTGATGATGCTATTAAAAGGGCCCTGTTTCCATTAAGAAATTCCGGACGTGCCACAATATACAGCAACAATATCGTTTTCCAAAAACCGCTCCAAATTATCTCCTTGAGCTCCAGTCAGTGACTTTGCCTAGGCTCAGATGATGTCATCAGTCTGCTGCAGGAAAGAGAAAGCATTTCCTCCGTCTCCCCTCCACCAGTGATCTGACTCTGCCATCAGAGAGCATATGAAAGTGGTTGAAAAACGTACAAAGTGTAGGCGATCTCAGCTGTGGCCCTCAACAGTACTTAAGGATCACACATAATATTCAACATAGGACAGGAGATTATAAGAGACTTCAGAAGGGGAGGGTACTAAAGAGCCACATGGGGCCCCTCGGGGCAGGTTGGGCACGAGGGCCGTACACTAT
Source organism: Rana kukunoris (assembly GCA_029574335.1). Classification (NCBI taxonomy): domain Eukaryota; kingdom Metazoa; phylum Chordata; class Amphibia; order Anura; family Ranidae; genus Rana; species Rana kukunoris. The sequence continues at coordinate 11,218,186 of CM056053.1, forward strand.
AAGGACTCACATAACTGACCTATATGTTAAAGCGGTGGCAATACAAACTGTCCACCAAGCCCAGGTATTATCTCTGTGTACAACTTTACCAGCTCAGTGGTTGGTAGTCATGCGCAGGGATGGACTGGCCATTGGGACTACCGGGAGTTTCCCGGTGGGCGGATGGCTCAGTGGGCCAGCTTCAGTGACAGCGGACCGCCCCCATCTGCTTCTCTCTCTCTCCCTACTTGCAGCGCTCACCTCTTCTCCCTCCCCGCAGCACTCACCTGGGGGGGGGAACAATGAAGCAAGGGGAGAACCAGAGGAGCAGGGGGGATGACTGGGAGCATGGGGGGACCAGAACGAGCATGGGGGACGAGACAGACAGCTGACTCAACAGCTATGGCCTGGGAGTTTCTCACTTCTGCCTAATCTTGTCATGGGGGGGGGGGGGGGCACCGAACTGATTCTTTCCCCCAGGTGAAATAATGTCTAGCTTCCCCACTGGTACTGCCTATAAGAGAACCAGCACCAGTCGTTCTACTCTAATAAAGTAGAAAAGCTAGTGGCTAGTAAAGAAGGAGAGGGGGCTTGGGTGGCTGGGACGGGGGGCGGGAGTTGTCCGGCCGCGATGGGAGAGACCTGTCAAAGTGGGCCAGTCTGGATGAATTCCAGGGCCAAATTTTTGTCCCAGTCCAGCCCTGGTCATGTGTTACTGTAGAGGAGATCTATGTAGTACATGCCTAGAGCTATTCGATTGAATTTATGTTATAGGCTAGCTGTCAGGTAAATGCCCTTTTTATGTATAATTACGGTAGTGCAGAGATTAGATTGCAAGCTCTTCTGCAGCAGAAACTGATGTCAATGGTTCATTGTTTTCTGAATACAGATGATCATACACAGGGGAGGCCCCCCTTCACACCCGCCATTGCCACCAGGGGCATGGAGAAGGATGGCAATTGCCTCCGGGGGGAGGGTCTGCCTACTCCCAACTCCTGCAGTCTGGCTCCTCTCTCTCGAGTTCACGCACAAAAATACACTTAAAAAAAAAAAATCCTGGCATAGTGAAAGGTCTGAAGGATAAAACCCTGGAATGGTGAAAGGTCTGAAGGAAAAAAACTTGGAATGGTGAAAGGTCTGAAGGTAAAACCCTGGCATGGTGAAAGGTCTGAAGCATATAAACCCTGAAAAATGGTGAAGAGTCTGTAGAATAAAACACTGCAATGGTGAAAGGTCTGAAGGATATAAACCCTGGAATAGTAAAATATCCGAAGGAAAAAACCTTGGAATGGTGAAAGGTCTGAAGGATATAAACCCTGGCCCGGTGAAAGGTCTGAAGGTAAAACCCTGGCATGGTGAAATGTCTGAAGGATAAAACACTGAAATGGTAAAGAGTCTGAAGGATAAAACCCTGGAATGGTGAAAGGTCTGAAGCATATAAACCCTGAAAAATTGTGAAAAGTCTGAAGAATAAAGCCATGGCATGGTGAAAGGTCTGAAGGATAAAACCCTGGCATAGTGAAAGGTCTAAAGCGTGGGTGCTCAACCTGTGTCCCTCCAGCAGTTGCGGAACTACAAGTCCTATCAGGCCTCTGGGAGTCGTAATTGTAACGGTCAGTGGCTTGCAATGCCTCATGGGATGGAAAAGAAGAAAGGTAAGAGCGCACTCTGCAGGGACAACCCAATCCATACACCAGGTCCACTGACAGGTGCCAAGGCTCGATGTGTCCCAACACACTCTAATGCAACAGTAGTAAGAAGAGCCGGCAAAACTGCAATCCTTGAAGTGTCGTTTATTGGTACATCACAGTTTTATTGTCACTCTGATGTACCAATAAACTTCACTTCAAGGATTACCGGCTCTTCTTACTACCAATGCCTCATGGGACTTGTAGTTCTGCAACAGCTGGAGGGCCACAGGTTGAGCACCCATGATCTAAAGCAGGGAGAAGCAATTAGTGGACCTCCAGCTGTTGCAGAACTACAAGTCTCATGAGGCATAGCAAAACTCTGACAACCACAAGCATGACACCCAGAGGCAGAGGCATGATGGGACTTGTAGTTACAACAGCTGGAGGTCTGCTAATTGCATATCCCTGGTCTAAAGGATAAAACCCTGGCATGGTAAAAGGTCTGTAGGATGAAACCCTGGCATGGTAAAAGGTCTGTAGGATGAAACCCTGGCATGGTGAAAGGCTTGAAGTATAAAACCCTGGCATGGTGAAAGGCCTGAAGGATATAAACCCTAGATTGGTGAAAAGTCTGAAGGCTCAAACCCTGGAATGGGGAAAAGTCTGAGGGACAAAACTCTGACATAGTGAAAGGTCTGAATGATATAAACCATGGCATGGTGAAAGGTCTGAGGCCTCGTACACACGGGCAAGAATCTCGTCAGGAAAAGAACCGCGATTCTCTTGAAAGGCAAGAACGCGGTGACGTCATCTCGTATGACGAGCATGCCGTCGTACGTCATTCGATGCCGTCGCCGCCATCTTGCTTCACCCTACCTATGCCGTGGAAGCTACCGCGCATGCGTCAAAGTCATTTCGAGCATCCGCGGCTTTCCACGGAGACAGGTAAGTATACACACTCTCTGGTTTCTCGTCGGGAAACAGCCTGACAAGAATCTCGACGAGAAAATAGAGAGTAGGATCTGTATATTTCTCGTCGAGATTCTGGCCAGATTTCCAGATGAGAAACCTGAAAGCCTCGTACACACGCTCGGTTTACTCGGCAAAAAACTGTGAAAGGTCTGAACAATAAAACATATCAGGAGAAACTTAGTACAGTGGAACCTCGGATTGTGAATAACGCGGTTAAAGAGCGTTTCGCAATACGAGCACCGTATTTCTAAAAATCCTAACTTGGTTTGTGAGTGTTGTCTCGCAATACGAGCATGATTTAAGCCAAAGCGGTGTGCAGTACTGCTTTTGGCCTATGGTGGGTGGGTGCCGGCCCCCGAACGGTGCCGATCGCAGCCAATCGTCACCCCTCGGAAATGCATGGAAAGGCCCGAGGACAGTTTGGCTGACCTTGGCAAACCTCGGAAAAGGCTTGTGAACGGAAAAAAAAATGATCCGAATTTCTGATCGTGTGTACAAATCACGACGCATGCTCGGAAGAGAGTCCAGAGGTTGGCACCAAGAATCGTAAAAGGTCTGAGAGATAAAACACAACAGGAGAAACTAAAATAACTTAGTATGTTCAGCTTTGAGAAAAGAAGAGTACTGAAACCTTTTAAAACATTGAGGGTGGTTCAGGAGGACAGAATTTTCAGTATTAAGCTAAGGTCCACCAACTACCAAGAGTCCAGAGATCAGCAACCAAAAAATGGTGAAAGGTCTAGGAGATAAAACATATCAGGAGAAACTGGAAGAACTTAGTATGTTCAGGTTTCGAGGAAAGAGGAGAAAGACTGAAACGCTTTAATATATTGAGGATATGGATGAGATTAAGGAGGAGAGAATTTTCATTATGAAACTAAGGTCTACCTAGAGTCCAGAGATCGGCACCAAAAAATGGTGAAAGGTCTTGGAGATAAAACATATCAAGAGAAACTGGAAGAACTTAGTATGTTCAGCTTTGAGGAAATAAGAGAAAGACTAAAACCTTTTAAAACATTGAGGGTGTGGATAAGGTTCAGAAGGACAGAATTTTCAGTATTACTGTAAGCTAAGGTCCACCAACTACCAAGAGTCGTCCAGAGACTGGCAACCAAAGAATGGTGAAAGGTCTTGGAGATAAAACATATCAGGAGAAACTGGAAGAACTTAGCATGTTCAGGTTTCGTGGAAAGAAGAGAAAGACTGAAACCTTTTAATACATTGAGGGTGTGGATAAGGTTCAGGAGGACAGGATTTTCAGTATTAAGCCAAGATCAAGAACATGAAGACATGATCAAGAACATAAAGACATGATCAAGAACATAAAGACATGATCAAGAACATAAAGACATGATCAAGAACATAAAGACATGATCAAGAACATAAAGACATGATTAAGAACACAAAGATATGATCAAGAACATGAAGACATGATCAAGAACATAAAGACATGATCAAGAACACAAAGATATGATCAAGAACATGAAGACATGATCAAGAACATGAAGACATGATCAAGAACACAAAGATATGATCAAGAACATGAAGACATGATCAAGAACACAAAGACATGATCAAAAACATGAAGACAAGAACAAGAACATGAAGACTTGATCAAGGACACAAAGACATGATCAAGAACATGAAGACTTGATCAAGAACACAGATATGACCAGAAGAAAAGTTCACTAGGAAAGTATTATTGTACTGAAAGAGTATTCAATGCTTGGAACAGACTTCAGCAGAGGCAGTGGGTCAATCAACAGGAAGAGAATTTAAACATGCTTGAGATAAAGATAGGTCTATGTTTTAAAAAAAATAGGTTAAAAAAAGAGAAAATAAACAAATAAATAACCCCAATTTGGTAAATTGAAACAATAAATATGTAAAAAAAACAGGCTTGATCTTTTTCTGACATCACTCTTCTGTGTTTTTAGATTTCTACTTTATTCAAATAAAAAACGTAAAAATTGAATTATTTGAATTTGCTCATGTGATTTATATATATTTTTTAGTGTTTTATTTCAATGCTTCCTTGTTCACACACCATAGATTTTAGCACATATATGTGTGTTGAGGGTGGTAGCTGCTGCTAAAAGTCCCTTCAATCCCATTTATTTTTGTAGGTTTGGGTGCAGCGCTTGTCTGTTTTCACTTTCATGTTTAGGTGTCCTTACACATCATTAGACAGCAGCTTTCCCCTTGCAAAAAAAAAGTATTTCCCGGGTGTATATAATTACACATCTTTGTCACTTTAAGGGGTTTATTTACTGCAGAGTGCAAAATCTGCTGCAGCTCTGCCTAGAAACCAATGAGCTTCCAGGTTTTATTGTCAAAGCTTAACTGAACAAGCTGAAGTTAAAAGCTGATTGGCTACTATGCAGATTTTTCAGTAAATCAACCCATTTCATTTAATGTGTTTTTCTTGTTGTTGATTGGGTGTAGATCTGCCTGTTTTATTTTATTTTTTATTTTTTTACATCAATAAAAATACACTAGCTTGGTGGCAACATGTCCCTGGAAATCCAAAATAAAAAATGAAAAAACAAATAAAAAAAATATAAAATAAAAAATAAAAATAAAAATTGGTAGACTCGATACTACTATGCAGAGCTGCACCAGATTTTGCACTCTCCAGTTTTAGTAAATCAACCCCATTTAATTTCATTAATTTTCTTTTTGTTGATTGGATGTAGCTCTGCCTGTTTGTTTTTATTACATCAATAAAAATACACCAGCTTGGTGGCAACATGTCCCTGGAAATTCAACTAAAAAAAGGTAATGAAAAAATAAAAATAATAAATAAAAAAAAATTGGTACACTCAATGCTGATTGGCTACTATGCAGAGCTGCACCAGATTTTGCACTCTCCAGTTTTAGTAAATCAACCCATTTCATTTATCTTTCTTGTTGTTGATTGGTTGTAGCTCTGCCTGTTTTTTTTTTTTTTACATTAATAAACATACACCAGCTTGGTGACAACATGTCCCTGGAAATTCAACAAAAAAAATAATTGGTAGACTCGATGCTGATTGGCTACTATGCAGAGCTGCACCAGATTTTGCACTCTCCAGTTTTAGCAAATCAACCCATTTCATTTTTTTTTTAAAGTTAATGATTTTTTTTTTAAATAAAAAAAAAAAAAAAAAAAAAAAAATTGGCAGACTCAATGAACTAAAAAATAAATAAATAAAGAATTGGTAGACTCAATGAACTAAAAAAATAAAAATAAAAAATTAGTAGACTCAATGAACTAAAAAATAAATAAAATAAAGAATTGGTAGACTCAATGAACTAAAAAAATAAAAATAAAAAATTGGTAGACTCAATGAACTAAAAAAAAATAAAAAATAAAAAATTGGTAGACTCGATGGACTACTCGGTCTTTTTCTGCCATCACTTTTCTATGTTTTTATATTTTGTTACAAATTAGTTCACTGGCCATCGAAAAAGCGAATAGCGCTTTGCCAATCGGTGGCATCGCATAACCCCCCCCCCCCCCCCAAAAAAAAAACCCAGCGATACAGAATATAATTAAAGGGATACTCACTCGTTCTGTCCACGGGCGAGTTAAGGGGGTGTCTGCCCCCGTTGCGGGCTTGGTTGATGGAGCTGCTGTTGGCGGCGGTCAGCAGATGTTTATCCACATGGGAGTAGAGGATCTCCGTGCCGTCGTTCTTGAAGGACAAGCAGCTTTTAAAGAGGATGCAGGAGAGGTAGAAGAGGCAGCGTTGGAGGGGAGAGATGAACATGGTTGCCTGGATCCGAATTGTTTTTTCGACCTTCCTGCCTTTTTGGGATTGTGAACTTGCCTGGAGATGCCTGGGCTTTATATAGTCAGGGGGGGCTTGGCACTCATTCAGGTGTCAACTTCAGCGAAGGGGAAGTGATGGTGGGAGGGCCATCGGGGGCAGGCTTGCTGAGATTTGCTCAGCAGCCAAAAGTGCACAGCGATGCTGTTCTTACAATACAGGGGTGCAAGTTACACAAAAAAATAAATGAAGAATAAAATAGTCAGCGTGACCCTGGGAGGTCTGACATGACAATGGCAGGAAGAAGGAGATCGCTGCAGCCTCCGGTTCAATGGATTTGCTTTGTTTGGCCTTCGTTGGGCAGCTCCTGCCGGTGCAATTATCAGGGACGTCCTTGAGCTATGTGGAGAGAATGCCTGAGACGCCGGACAATCGGTACAAAAGCTGCAGGTTCACGATAGTTATACGACTACATGAGGACTGTATTCATAAGAGCGGACGCTTAAAGGGCCAGTCCACCCAAAAGTGATATTTTAGTTGCAGGTGAGCCCTCCTGGGCTCGCTTAAAGGGCCAGTCCACCCAAAAGTGATATTTTAGTTGCAGGTGGACCCTCCTGGGCTCGCTTAAAGGGCCAGTCCACCCAAAAGTGATATTTTAGTTGCAGGTGGACCCTCCTGGGCTCGATTAAAGGACCAGTCCACCCAAAAGTGATATTTTAGTTGCAGGTGGACCCTCCTGGGCTCGATTAAAGGGCCAGTCCACCCAAAAGTGATATTTTAGTTGCAGGTGAGCCGTTCTGGGTTCGCTTAAAGGGCCAGTCCACCCAAAAGTGATATTTTAGTTGCAGGTGAACGCTCCTCGGCGCGCTTAAAGGGCCAGTCCACCCAAAAGTGATATTTTAGTTGCAGGTGGACGCTCCTGGGCTCGCTTAAAGGCAGTGCTGTGGAGTCAGAGTCGAGGAGTCGGAAAAATTTTTGGGTACCTGGAGTCGGAGTCGGCAAACAATGTATCAACTCCAACTCTGACTCATGCTAAATTTAGATTGTCGGAACATTTAGGAGTCGGAACATTTATCTACCGACCCCACAGCCCTGCTTAAAGGGCCAGTCCACCCAAAAGTGACATTTTAGTTGCAGGTGGATGCTCCTGGGGTCGCTTAAAGGGCCAGTCCACCCAAAAGTGATATTTTAGTTGCAGGTGGACCCTCCTGGGCTCGATTAAAGGGCCAGTCCACCCAAAAGTGATATTTTAGTTGCAGGTGAGCCCTTCTGGGTTCGCTTAAAGGGCCAGTCCACCCAAAAGTGATATTTAAGTTGTATGTGGACCCTCCTGGGCTCGATTAAAGGGCCAGTCCACCCAAAAGTGATATTTTAGTTAAAGGTGGAAGCTGCTGGGCTCGCTTAAAGGGCCATTCCACCCAAAAGTGATATTTTAGTTGCAGATGAGCACTTCTGGGCTTGATTAAAGGGCCAGTCCACCCAAAAGTGATATTTTAGTTGCAAGTGGACCCTCCTGGGCTCGCTTAAAGGGCCATTCCACCCAAAAGTGATATTTTAGTTGCAGATGAGCACTTCTGGGCTCGCTTAAAGGGCCAGTCCACCCAAAAGTGATATTTTAGTTGCAGGTGGACGCTCATGGGCTCGCTTAAAGGGCCAGTCCACCCAAAAGTGATATTTTAGTTGCAGACGGACCCTCCTGGGCTCGATTAAAGGGCCAGTCCACCCAAAAGTGATATTTTAGTTGCAGGTGGGCGCTCCTGGGCTCGATTAAAGGGCCAGTCCACCCAAAAGTGATATTTTAGTTGCAGATGAGCACTTCTGGGCTCGATTAAAGGGCCAGTCCACCCAAAAGTGATATTTTAGTTGCAAGTGGACCCTCCTGGGCTCGCTTAAAGGGCCAGTCCACCCAAAAGTGATATTTTAGTTGCAGGTGAACGCTCCTCGGCGCGCTTAAAGGGCCAGTCCACCCAAAAGTGATATTTTAGTTGCAGGTGGACGCTCCTGGGCTCGCTTAAAGGCAGTGCTGTGGAGTCAGAGTCGAGGAGTCGGAAAAAAATTTGGGTACCTGGAGTCGGCAAACAATGTATCAACTCCAACTCTGACTCATGCTAAATTTAGATTGTCGGAACATTTAGGAGTCGGAACATTTACCTACCGACTCCACAGCCCTGCTTAAAGGGCCAGTCCACCCAAAAGTGATATTTTAGTTGCAGACGGACCCTCCTGGGCTCGATTAAAGGGCCAGTCCACCCAAAAGTGATATTTTAGTTGCAGGTGGACCCTTCTGGGCTCGCTTAAAGGGCCAGTCCACCCAAAAGTGATATTTTAGTTGCAGGTGGGCGCTCCTGGGCTCGATTAAAGGGCCAGTCCACCCAAAAGTGAAATTTTAGTTGCAGGTGGACGCTCCCGGGCTCGCTTAAAGGGCCAGTCCACCCAAAAGTTATATTTTAGTTGCAGGTGGACCCTTCTGGGTTCGCTTAAAGGGCCAGTCCACCCAAAAGTGATATTTTAGTTGCAGGTGGACCCTCCTGGGCTCGATTAAAGGGCCAGTCCACCCAAAAGTGATATTTTAGTTGCAGGTGAGCCCTTCTGGGTTCGCTTAAAGGGCCAGTCCACCCAAAAGTGATATTTTAGTTGCAGGTGAGCCCTTCTGGGTTCGCTTAAAGGGCCAGTCCACCCAAAAGTGATATTTAAGTTGTAGGTGGACCCTTCTGGGCTCGCTTAAAGGGCCAGTCCACCCAAAAGTGACATTTTAGTTGCAGGTGGACCCTCCTGGGCTCGATTAAAGGGCCAGTCCACCCAAAAGTGATATTTTAGTTGCAGGTGAGCCCTTCTGGGTTCGCTTAAAGGGCCAGTCCACCCAAAAGTGATATTTTAGTTGCAGGTGAGCCCTTCTGGGTTCGCTTAAAGGGCCAGTCCACCCAAAAGTGATATTTAAGTTGTATGTGGAACCTCCTGGGCTCGATTAAAGGGCCAGTCCACCCAAAAGTGATATTTTAGTTAAAGGTGGAAGCTGCTGGGCTCGCTTAAAGGGCCAGTCCACTAAAAAGTGATATTTTAGTTGCAAATGAGCACTTCTGGGCTTGATTAAAGGGCCAGTCCACCCAAAAGTGATATTTTAGTTGCAAGTGGACCCTCCTGGGCTCGCTTAAAGGGCCATTCCACCCAAAAGTGATATTTTAGTTGCAGATGAGCACTTCTGGGCTCGCTTAAAGGGCCAGTCCACCCAAAAGTGATATTTTAGTTGCAGGTGGACCCTCCTGGGCTCGATTAAAGGGCCAGTCCACCCAAAAGTGATATTTTAGTTGCAGGTGGACGCTCATGGGCTCGCTTAAAGGGCCAGTCCACCCAAAAGTGATATTTTAGTTGCAGACGGACCCTCCTGGGCTCGATTAAAGGGCCAGTCCACCCAAAAGTGATATTTTAGTTGCAGGTGGACCCTTCTGGGCTCGCTTAAAGGGCCAGTCCACCCAAAAGTGATATTTTAGTTGCAGGTGGGCGCTCCTGGGCTCGATTAAAGGGCCAGTCCACCCAAAAGTGAAATTTTAGTTGCAGGTGGACGCTCCCGGGCTCGCTTAAAGGGCCAGTCCACCCAAAAGTTATATTTTAGTTGCAGGTGGACCCTTCTGGGCTCGCTTAAAGGGCCAGTCCACCCAAAAGTGACATTTTAGTTGCAGGTGGACCCTCCTGGGCTCGATTAAAGGGCCAGTCCACCCAAAAGTGATATTTTAGTTGCAGGTGAGCCCTTCTGGGTTCGCTTAAAGGGCCAGTCCACCCAAAAGTGATATTTTAGTTGCAGGTGAGCCCTTCTGGGTTCGCTTAAAGGGCCAGTCCACCCAAAAGTGATATTTAAGTTGTATGTGGACCCTCCTGGGCTCGATTAAAGGGCCAGTCCACCCAAAAGTGATATTTTAGTTAAAGGTGGAAGCTGCTGGGCTCGCTTAAAGGGCCAGTCCACTAAAAAGTGATATTTTAGTTGCAAATGAGCACTTCTGGGCTTGATTAAAGGGCCAGTCCACCCAAAAGTGATATTTTAGTTGCAAGTGGACCCTCCTGGGCTCGCTTAAAGGGCCATTCCACCCAAAAGTGATATTTTAGTTGCAGATGAGCACTTCTGGGCTCGCTTAAAGGGCCAGTCCACCCAAAAGTGATATTTTAGTTGCAGGTGGACCCTCCTGGGCTCGATTAAAGGGCCAGTCCACCCAAAAGTGATATTTTAGTTGCAGGTGGACGCTCATGGGCTCGCTTAAAGGGCCAGTCCACCCAAAAGTGATATTTTAGTTGCAGACGGACCCTCCTGGGCTCGATTAAAGGGCCAGTCCACCCAAAAGTGATATTTTAGTTGCAGGTGGGCGCTCCTGGGCTCGATTAAAGGGCCAGTCCACCCAAAAGTGATATTTTAGTTGCAGGTGGACCCTCCTGGGCTCGATTAAAGGGCCAGTCCACCCAAAAGTGATATTTTAGTTGCAGACGGACCCTCCTGGGCTCGCTTAAAGGGCCAGTCCACCCAAAAGTGATATTTTAGTTGCAGGTGGGCGCTCCTGGGCTCGCTTAAAGGGCCAGTCCACCCAAAAGTTATATTTTAGTTGCAGGTGGACCCTTCTGGGCTCGCTTAAAGGGCCAGTCCACCCAAAAGTGATATTTTAGTTGCAGGTGGATGCTCCTGGGCTCGCTTAAAGGCAGTGCTGTGGAGTCGGAAGTCGAGGAGTCGGAGGAAATTTTGGGTACCTGTATTTGGAGTCGGCAAACAATGCACCGACTCCAACTCTGACTCATGCTAAATTTAGATTGTCGGAACATTTAGGAGTCGGAACATTTACCTACCGACTCCACAGCCCTGCTTAAAGGGCCAGTCCACCCAAAAGTGATATTTTAGTTGCAGACGGACCCTCCTGGGCTCGATTAAAGGGCCAGTCCACCCAAAAGTGATATTTTAGTTGCAGGTGGACCCTTCTGGGCTCGCTTAAAGGGCCAGTCCACCCAAAAGTGATATTTTAGTTGCAGGTGGGCGCTCCTGGGCTCGATTAAAGGGCCAGTCCACCCAAAAGTGAAATTTTAGTTGCAGGTGGACGCTCCCGGGCTCGCTTAAAGGGCCAGTCCACCCAAAAGTTATATTTTAGTTGCAGGTGGACCCTTCTGGGCTCGCTTAAAGGGCCAGTCCACCCAAAAGTGACATTTTAGTTGCAGGTGGACCCTCCTGGGCTCGATTAAAGGGCCAGTCCACCCAAAAGTGATATTTTAGTTGCAGGTGAGCCCTTCTGGGTTCGCTTAAAGGGCCAGTCCACCCAAAAGTGATATTTTAGTTGCAGGTGAGCCCTTCTGGGTTCGCTTAAAGGGCCAGTCCACCCAAAAGTGATATTTAAGTTGTATGTGGACCCTCCTGGGCTCGATTAAAGGGCCAGTCCACCCAAAAGTGATATTTTAGTTAAAGGTGGAAGCTGCTGGGCTCGCTTAAAGGGCCAGTCCACTAAAAAGTGATATTTTAGTTGCAAATGAGCACTTCTGGGCTTGATTAAAGGGCCAGTCCACCCAAAAGTGATATTTTAGTTGCAAGTGGACCCTCCTGGGCTCGCTTAAAGGGCCATTCCACCCAAAAGTGATATTTTAGTTGCAGATGAGCACTTCTGGGCTCGCTTAAAGGGCCAGTCCACCCAAAAGTGATATTTTAGTTGCAGGTGGACCCTCCTGGGCTCGATTAAAGGGCCAGTCCACCCAAAAGTGATATTTTAGTTGCAGGTGGACGCTCATGGGCTCGCTTAAAGGGCCAGTCCACCCAAAAGTGATATTTTAGTTGCAGACGGACCCTCCTGGGCTCGATTAAAGGGCCAGTCCACCCAAAAGTGATATTTTAGTTGCAGGTGGGCGCTCCTGGGCTCGATTAAAGGGCCAGTCCACCCAAAAGTGATATTTTAGTTGCAGGTGGACCCTCCTGGGCTCGATTAAAGGGCCAGTCCACCCAAAAGTGATATTTTAGTTGCAGACGGACCCTCCTGGGCTCGCTTAAAGGGCCAGTCCACCCAAAAGTGATATTTTAGTTGCAGGTGGGCGCTCCTGGGCTCGCTTAAAGGGCCAGTCCACCCAAAAGTTATATTTTAGTTGCAGGTGGACCCTTCTGGGCTCGCTTAAAGGGCCAGTCCACCCAAAAGTGATATTTTAGTTGCAGGTGGATGCTCCTGGGCTCGCTTAAAGGCAGTGCTGTGGAGTCGGAAGTCGAGGAGTCGGAGGAAATTTTGGGTACCTGTATTTGGAGTCGGCAAACAATGCACCGACTCCAACTCTGACTCATGCTAAATTTAGATTGTCGGAACATTTAGGAGTCGGAACATTTACCTACCGACTCCACAGCCCTGCTTAAAGGGCCAGTCCACCCAAAAGTGATATTTTAGTTGCAGACGGACCCTCCTGGGCTCGATTAAAGGGCCAGTCCACCCAAAAGTGATATTTTAGTTGCAGGTGGACGCTCCCGGGCTCGCTTAAAGGGCCAGTCCACCCAAAAGTTATATTTTAGTTGCAGGTGGACCCTTCTGGGCTCGCTTAAAGGGCCAGTCCACCCAAAAGTGATATTTTAGTTGCAGGTGGACCCTTTTGGGCTCGCTTAAAGGGCCAGTCCACCCAAAAGTGATACTTTAGTTGCAGGTGGACGTTCCTGGGGTCGCTTAAAGGGCCAGTCCACCAAAAAGTGATATTTTAATTGCAGGTGGACCCTTCTGGGGTCGATTAAAGGGCAAGTCCACCCAAAAGTGATATTTTAGGTGCAGGTGGACGCTCCTGGGCTCGCTTAACCACTTAAGACCCAGACCTTTAGGCAGCTAAAGGCCCCGGACAGTTTTTGCGATTCGGCACTGCGTCGCTTTAACTGACAATTGCGCGGTCGTGCGATGTGGCTCCCAAACTGACACATTTATGGGACCATTGTCATTTTCACAGCGAAAAGTGCTATAAAAATGCATTCATTACTGTGAAAAAGACAATTGCAGTTTGGGGGTTACCACAAGGGGGAGCTGAAGGGGTTATGTATGACCTCATCTGTGTTTCTAACTGTAGGGGGGTGTGGCTGTAGGTGTGATGTCATCGATTGGGTTTCCCTACAAAAGGGAACACACGATCGATCACAGCGCCACAGTGAAGAACGGGGAGAGCTGTGTGGGAAGCTGTGTTTACACACAGCTCTCCCCGTTCTTCAGCTCGCGGGACTCCAGCGACGACCGGGTCGGCGGGTCCCGCGGTCACGGAGCTTCGGACCACGACCCACGGCTGGGCAGTTAAAGAGGACGTATCTGTACGTGCTTGTTCCCAGCCGTGCCATTCTGCCAACGTAAATGTGCAGGAGGCGGTCCTTAAGTGGTTAAATGGCCAGTCCACCTAAAAGTGATATTTTAGTTGCAGGTGGACGCTCCTGGGCAGTACGGTTCTTTAATTAATTAATTTTCCAGCAAAAGAATGATAATTTGTACATGTAGGAGAGAAGTGCCAGAATAGGCCCGGTATGGAGGTGGGTATAAAAGGCCGGTATTTAAGAGGTTAATATAAGGACACTTACCTGTCCAGGGCGCCCGCGATGTCGTGTCCCGAAGCCGATCTGTCCCTTGGCTCTCGGCTTCAGGAAGTGAAGCCTTGCAGCTTCACTTCCTGGTTCCCTTCTGCGCATGCGCGCCTCACGCTGCGCGTTCCCACTTGTCCCTGCTGTCTTCTGGGACCTGTGTGTCTCCCAGAAAACAGCGGGGGGGGGGGGGGCAGTAGGCGCCGGACGTGGTGTAGGTCTGAACCCGCATTTAGGGCTGCTTTACACTAGATGCAATCCAGTGCATTTAACATGCGTTTTGATGACAGGGAGTAGAAAACCTTAGTAGGCGATGACTGTTAACCCCATCCACTACAAATTATAAATGTAAAAACGCATTGAAAATACACTTCAACGCACTTCAAAACGCATGTCAGCGCGCAAACAAAATCCACATGTTATCACACCTACTATCGGTGCAATAAAAAGCACACACATCATTGTAAATGGGCATTTTAGGGTGCAGTGTATAGCTGGAGTGGCACCCCCCCAAGATCTATAAGCATTATATGTCAGCAAACCACCCCCCCCCCCCCCAAAAAAAAAAGATTGAGCACTAATCTGCATGCTTGCCCTAAAGCAAAATCCCCCCCCTCCCGGAACAAATCCTTGCACTTACTAGCACAAATTCTCTTCCCTCATCCCAACACACATTACTCCAAATTACCACTCCTAACACCCCCCCCCCCATTTCCCCTCCTAGGGCAATTCTAAATCCCTACCAAACCAACCCTTAAAAGTGTAAATGGGCACTTTTGCGTCATCAACCCCCCCCCCCCCCCCCCAAAAAAAAAAAATGTTTGCACATATCTGCGTGCTTCCTCTCAAGCATAGTTCTACCCACCCCACCCCCCCAGGCACAAATCCTTGCCCCCCATCCCAACACACATCACTCCAAATCACCACTCGTAACATCCCCCACCCCAAATTTCCCCTCAAAGCACTAATCGTTGCCCCCCCCCCAACTCAGATCCAAATCCCCAAAAAATCACTCATTGAACCCTCAAAACTTCCCATCCGAGTACAAATCCTCTCCCCCCCATTCAAAATCCCCCTCTCAGCACAACCCCACCCCCCCATTTCCTCTCCTAGCACAAATCCCCCTCCCCAAATTTCCCATCCTAGCACAAATGTCTCCCAATTATCCCTACTCGCACAAATCCTCTTCCCCCATCCTAACACACATCACTCCAAATCACCACTCCTAACATCCCTCCCCCCACACCAAATTTCCCCTCCTAGAGCAAGTCCTACCAACCCCCAAATCCCCCCTCACAACACAAATCTCCCCCAACACAGTGCCCAGGGCAGCCGCCCCCCCTCCCCCTGTATTGAGACATGTCAGGAATGTATTCATAGCCACTGACAGGTCCTCTTTGATGTTTAACATCCTCTATTATTTGGCTACAAATTTGGTAAAAAAAAATGTGGTTTCCAATTTTTCGGTAATTATTTTCTGCTCTTTTATGGTATGTACTGACGCCACCCCGTGCGCTCACCCCACACCCCCCGAGCACAGCGGCTTGGGTTGGCAGTTTCTGATGCAGAGCGAATGTTTCCTTTATAGAAGATCGGTCCTGGAAGAGGAAGAACATTCTTGAGGACAGCGGAGGAAACGATGGGAAGAAGATAACGTCTTATTTCCCTAAACTGCGTCTTCCTGTCCGGTCTGCCATGGGAACAAGTCATGTACCCGCCGCACCGTTCTCACCAGTCTCCGGGCAATCAACGATTCCCAACGAGTGCTTCTGATTTTATATATATAAAACAAAAGGTGACCTCTAGATATTAAAAGCAGAACTTCAGCTAAAGATAAACAAGATAAAAAAATAAAGGTGCATTAACCACTTAAGGACCCCTTCACGCCGATATACGTCGGCAGAATGGCACGGCTGGGCACAATCACGTACCTATACGTCGCCTTTAAGAGCCCAGCTATGGCTAGCGGCGCACACTCGAGACCTGGTCCTGTTCTTCCGTGACCACGGGACCCACGGACCCGAACGCCGCCGGTGTCCCGCGATCGGGTCACAGAGAGTAAGAACGAAGAGAGGTGAGTGTAAACAAACTTCTCCCCGTGCTTCCTAGTGAGCCTGTCACTGATCGTCTGTTCCCTGTGTTAGGGAACGATCATCAGTGACGTCACATGCATAGCCACACCCCCACACAGTAAGAACACCCCCTTAGGGCACACTTAACCCCTTTAGCGCCACCTAGTGGTTAACCCCTTCACTGCCAGTGTAATTTTCACAGTAATCAATGCATTTTTATAGCACTTTTCGCTGTGAAAATGACAATGGTCCCAAAAATGTGTCAAAAGTGTCCGATGTGTCCGCCATAATGTCGCAGTCATGAAAAAAATTGCTGATCGCCGCCATTAGTAGTAAAATAAAAATATTAATAAAAATGACATAAAACTACCCCCTATTTTGTAAACGCTATAACTTTTGCGCAAACCAATCAATAAACGCTTATTGCGATTTTGTTTTATCCAAAATAAGTAGAAGAATACGTATCGGCCTAAACTGAGGGAAAAACATTTTTTTTTATTATATTTTTGCGAGATATTTATTATAGCAAAAAGTAAAAAATATTGCATTTTTTTAAAAAATTGTCGCTCTATTTTTGTTTATAGCGCAAAAAATAAAAACTGCAGAGGTGATCAAATACCACCAAAAGAAAGCTCTGTTTGTGGAGAAAAAAGGACGCCAATTTTGTTTGGGAGCCACGTCGCACGACCGCGCAATTGTCAGTTAAAATGACGCAGTGCCGAATCGCAAAAAGGGGCAAGGTCCTTTACCTGCATAATGGTCCGGGTCTTAAGTGGTTAACCTCCCTGGCGGTGTTCCCGAGCGTGACTCGGGGTGTTTTTTTCTTGCTAAGAACGGTATCCCCGAGTCACGCTCGGGGTAGACACGCAGAGCCTGCAGCGTGCGCTGTCTTACCTTCTTCCTGGATCCAGCGATGCATCCACGCTGTGTGAGCGAGCGGGTGCTCGCTCGATTCACACAGCGTCCCCGTTTGCCGCCGAGCTCCGTTCCCTGCGACGTTACGACGCACGGGAGCGGAGAACGGCGCCAAATTCAAAAAAGTAAACAAACACTTTACATACAGTATACTGTAATCTTATAGATTACAGTACTGTATGTAAAAAATACACACCCCCCATGTCCCTAGTGGTCTGCCCAGTGCCCTGCATGTTCTTTTTATATAATAAAAACTGTTCTTTCTGCCTGGAAACTGTAGATTGCCCATAGCAACCAAAAAAGGCCCTTTATGTCAAAAATGGTTTTAGATCAGCTAGAAAACAGCGACAATAAATTATAATCACTTGCAGAATTTAGCGATAGCGATTTGTGGGGAAATTCGTCATAAAAAAAAAAAATTATGACAGCAAAAATTCTGCAACTGAGCAAATTTTAGTGATTTTGATTTGATTACATTATTGAATAATTTTTACTATAATTATATTATTATTTGTTATAATTTTTTATAATTATTTATTATATTATAATTTTTAATTAAAAAAATAAATCATACCCGGGATGCCTATTAGACTCTTGTTTTGGATAGATTTAAGTGAGTTATTCCTAAGAATTACAAGCCTACAGTATAAAACGCCAAATTCCCTTGCAAATAATGGTACCGCTTTCAGCACCTAAAATCTTAAAGAATCATACCGCCAGGGAGGTTAAAGGATGAACTAAAACCAGAGTTTTCCCCTGCAGTACTTATTTTCTGCCAGTAGATGTCCTCATGCCTGATGACCAGCATCATTTAACCTGCTTCCTCTGAGCCCAGCCAGTCCTGGACCTGCCTGCAGCTTAAGATGAGAAAGTGAAACAAGAAGCAGCACAGCGATGAGCTCATCTCTCTGTCACTCTGCTCTCTCCACCTATTAGTATGCTTCTTGCCAGCATATGAACTGATTGGCTACTTGTGATGCTTCTTCCTCCTACACTCCAGCCCTGCTGTACAGTGACTGCAATAATGAGATCTACACTCAGGTGCTTACCCAGCTTGGGTGTGCATGCAGAGAGCTCATATCCACACCTCCCAACTTTCTGAGATGGGAATGAGGGACACCTATCAGCAAAAGTATGCAGGCATAGGGCACACCCCTTGCCACGCCCCCTTAAAGGAGAATTGTACAAAAACATACGATTGGTTAAACTCACAAGTGCTTTATTACCACTACTATTCCTTTATATTGGCTTTTGGAATTTACAAATGCAGCAATTTAGAAATCAGGTGAAAGGTTTAGCGCTGGGAAACACGCTTTGAAAGAAAAAAAGTGCATTTTATATGAAACTATATACCGTGTTTCCCCGAAAATAAGACACCGTCTTATATTTTTTTTTCCTCAAGAAATCACACTATGGCTTATTTTCGGGGGGTGTCTTATTTTTATTACAGAAAATAAAGGTTGCCTACCTGAACCACACTTGCGCTTCTTAGCATTTCCTCTGTCCACCTGTAGACTGAGATTATCGTATTCTGCACGCCATTTTTGGACCATTCGGATATCCAACTTCTTCTCTTTGCACTCATCTTGTCTGGCTGTACAGAAAGATAGGCCAGCAAAGCTGATGTGGAGCAAAGTGGAGCTGGGGTGATCTCTTTGGGCTCAGTACGGTAGCAGCTTTTCCCCCTATCCCCTGGTGTTTGTGTGGGGTGAGAGAGGGGTTTGCTGGTCAGTGCTGGGAGAAGCTTTACAGCTTTACAGAGCGTTCTTCTCCTCACTATAGCTCCTGAGCTCCGCACCAGTACAGTACCGTACGCCTATCACGTGTTGTTTACCGTGCCGCGCCGCTACGCATTCGACACGCCCATCACTACGTCTTATTTTCGGAGATTCGACACGCCATCGCTACGTCTTATTTTCGGAGGGTTTCGGAGGGGTGTCTTATATTTCGATCTTGTGTCGAAATCCCACTACGGCTTATTTTCGGAGTACGTCTTATTTTCGGGGAAACACGGTAGATCAGACCAAAATAGGGACAAATAAGGAGGAATGAGGGACAGAGGGACATTGCTCCAAATCAGGGACAGTTGGGAGGTATGCATTTTTCTGTCACTCTGCTCTCTCATTCTATCAGCATGCTTTATGCCAGCACATGAACTGATTGGCTGTTTGTGCTGCTTCTTCCTACACCACGTCAGCCCTGCTGTACAAGGACTGCAAGAGGGTGATACCCACTCAGATGCTTACACTCAGTACCGGGACAAGGCCATCCAGTGCCCGGGCGAAGATGCCAAACCACGCCACCCCCTTCCCTGTTCTTGATGTGCAAGCTTAGGGGATCCTACACTCAGTGGCCTCTCACTTGTCAAAATCACTGCCGCTGTCACTACTCCTGTCAGCCTTGTAATAGAAGTAAAGCACCATTAACCGCCCCCCCCCCCCCCCATACCTCCCAACTTTCCGAGATGGGAACAAGGGACACCTATTAACAAACATGTAGGCATAGGACACACCCCCTTAAAGGAGAATTATAAAAAAAAAGACAATTGCGCGGTCATGCTACACTCTACCCAAATTAATGTTTACTAATTTTCTTCCCACAAATAGAGCTTTCTTTTGGTGGTATTTAATCACCTCTGCAGTTTTTACGCTGTAAACAAAAAATAAAAAAACAGTTTTAAAAAAAACAAAAACGTTTTTCTTCGTTTTTGTCAGTACATTTTGTAAATAACACATTTTTCTCCTTCACTGATGGGCACTGATGAGGCAGCACAGATGGGCACAGATAGGCTGCACTGATAGGCTGCACTGATAAGGCTGCACTGATAGGCTGCACTGATAAGGTGGCACTGATAGGCTGCACTGATAAGGAGGCACTATTATGCCACACTGATAGGTGACACGGATGGGCACTGATAGGCAGCACTGGTGGGCACTGATAGGTACTAAAAAGCAGCACTGAATGGCACCAGTAATGAGCACTGATGGGCACTGATAGGTGGTACTCATATGCATTGATTGGTGGCACTCATGGGCATTGATTGGTGGCACTTCTGGGGCTTTACTGTGATTAGGGCACTGATTACATGTCCTGGTCTCCCCTGGAAGGAGATGCTGCTGATTGGCTCTCCTCGCTGCACACTCTATCAGTGAGAGGGGAGGAGAGACGATTAATGGCATTTTCTGTATTTACAGGTGACTAGCTTTGATTGGACACAGGCGATCACATGGTTAACTACTTCAGCCCTGGAAAGATTTACCCCCTTATATATATACATATTAAAACCTTGGTTTGAGAGCGTTTTGCAAGACGAGCAAAATGTTTTTTTTTTTTATTTATTTTGTATTATTTTTTTAAGTGTATTTTTGTGCATGAACTCGAGAGAGAGGAGCCGGACTGCAGGAGTTGGGAGTAGGCAGACCCTCCCCCCGGAGGCAATCTGCCATCTTTCTCCATGCCCCCGGTGGCAATGGCGGGTGTGAGGGGGGTCCTCCCACTCACCCCGCCCTACCTGCTCCTCTTGGGAGCCCAACTGGGGCCCAACGGGACCCCAATGGGGCAGGGGGACTCCCCCTATGAGGGAGTGAGGGGGCCTAGCCCACCCAGCCCTGTAGGTCCTTCGCCTCTCTTTATTTTTTAGGAGACCGCATGGCCAAAGTGCGTGTGTTTTTAAACCAATTTCATGTGCGTGCAAGTGTGGTGGTTTTTGTGTGTGTGTGGGGGGGGGGGGGTGGGCGTACTAAGCACAGGCGTACCTTGCATAGCACACCCACCGGGAGCCGGGCTGAGACCACCAAACTCAATTCACATGCAGCCGAGACCGGGATCCGAACCCTTGGCTGCAGAGGTGACCGGCTTGTCAGCGCAGTGCCAATCACGTTGAGCCACCACAGCTCCCTCCGAGCAAAATGTTTTAATAAATTGTGCCTTGATATACAAGCGATGTCTTGATATAAGAGTAGCGTCATGTCACAACTGAGTATAAAAGAGAAGAGAGGAGCCTCTAAGTGTAGCAATATGGTTACATTTAATGAAGGTACAACATTTAGCAACTTATTGCTACACTTAGAGGCGCCTCTCTTCTCTTTTATACTCTGTAAAAAAAAGTGCTTTGGATTACAAGCATGTTTCTGGAACAATTTTTTTTACTGTATATCTATATATATATATATACAGTACAGACCAAAAGTTTGGGCACACCTTCTCCTTCCAAGAGTTTTCTTTATTTTCATGACTATGAAAATTGTAGAGTCACACTGGAGGCATCAAAACTATGAAGTAACACATGTGGAATTATATACATAACAAAAAAGTGTGACACAACTGAAAATATGTCATATTCTAGGTTCTTCAAAGTAGCCACCTTTTGCAGCAGACACATCTCTAGAAGAACTGATAAGAGGAGACTCCGGTGTGAATCCGGCCTTCATGGTAGAATATCTGCTAGGAAACCACTGCTAAAGAAAGGCAACAAGCAGAAGAGACTTGTTTGGGCTAAAGAACACAAGGAATGGAGATTAGACCAGTGGAAATCTGTGCTTTGGTCTGATGAGTCCAAACTTGAGAACTTTGGTTCCAACCACCGTGTCTTTGTGCGACGCAGAAAAGGTGAACGGATGGACTCTACATGCCTGGTTCCCACTGTGAAGCATGGAGGAGGAGGTGTGATGGTGTGGGGGTGCTTTGCTGGTGACACTGTTGGGGATTTATACTGAACCAGCATGGCTACCACAGCATCTTGCAGCGGCATGCTATTCCATCCGGTTTGCATTTAGTTGGACCATCATTTATTTTTCAACAGGACAATGACCCCAAACACACCTCCAAGCGGGGGAAGGGCTATTTGACCAAGAAGGAGAGTGATGGGGTGCTGCGCCAGATGACCTGGCCTCCACAGTCACCGGACCTGAACCCAATCGAGATGGTTTGGGGTGAGCTGGACCGCAGAGTGAAGGCAAAAGGGCCAACAAGTGCGAAGCATCTCTGGGAACTCCTTCAAGACTGTTGGAAGAGCATTTCAGGTGACAAGAGAATGCCAAGAGTGTGCAAAGCAGTAATCAAAGCAAAAGGACCTAGAATATGACATATTTTCAGTTGTGTCACACTTGTTTGTTATGTATATAATTCCACATGTGTTAATTCATAGTTTTGATGCCTTCAGTGTGACTCTACAATTTTCATAGTCATGAAAATAAAGAAAACTCTTTGAATGAGAAGGTGTGTCCAAACTTTTGGTCTGTACTGTATATATATATATATGGGGCACACCCTATGCAATAGGCTGCACACACCTATGGGGTTTATTGTTAGCTTTATTTTATTTATTTATTTATGTTTCATTTATTTATTTATTCATGATGATTAATATTTATTTATGTATTTTATTTAACCTTTTTATTTATTATTACTTATTTTGATATAATTATTGTATTGGAGCAGAAAAACGTTCAGAAACGTGTGACAAAACACGCTAAAACACTCAAAAACTCTCAAATCAAGACTTTCCCTACATTTCTACGGAACAAAAATACACTTCAAAAAAATGCACCAATCTGCCGATTTAAGCTACAAAAAAAAAAAAAAATCCAGAACTTTTTTGAGCTTCGGGTAACTCCATAGAGAATGATTTATTCATATTTATCCTCCAGCGTTTTGGAGGTGTGAATGGGGCCTTCATCTAATATTGATACAATTTATTTCTATTCAGCAGGCTTTTTATTGTGCTTCTGGGCAGGGCTGTCTTTATGAGAGGGCACACCTGGGCATTGCAGCTGCATGAGGGGCCCCTGCACTTTTCCCAAAGCAGCTGGCCCTTGAGCCCACGCTGTCCCAAAATTGGGGGCCCCATGATGGCACTGAGAGTGATAGATACACAGGGGAGACAGTCTGCCTCCTACCTACTTGATGTCTGTTTACCTGCACTGTCATCATTGTAGGGGCCCCAGAGCATTACTTTGCCCAGGGGCCCATGATGTTATTTAGATGGCCCTGCTTCTGGGTAGGACTGCAGTCACATGATAACTCCAAATCTCGCAAAATGCTCAAAACCTAGAAATCTCCGCAGCTCGCGGTAGTTTATAGGATGAGGCTACTGGGAACCGCAGGATATTTATTCTAACGCGCCGACTCCGGTTTGTCAGGTTTTCTATGACACTGTTTTATAAATTTCCCGCAGGTCGTTTCCATCGGCTGAAGAAACCCAGACGCGGATAAACCTGCGCGGCATCGATTTGAATTACTGCGCAAAGCCAGATCCCTCCATGACCAATAACGCCACTTTTACCCGCTACACAGCTTATTTGTGTTACAGCGCAGATTGGAGGCAGCGGCGAGCTGTGAGTGTACACAGCGTGCAAACAAAACAGCTCTGATTATTTTCCCTGGAAACTGATCCCTGCAAATACTGCTCAGAATTGCCTCTCTCTGTGATAGAGATGTCATACAACATTACTGTCCCCCCCCCCCCCCCCCCCCCTACCCCCTGTCACTTCTCATCTGTACCCTTCTCATGGAGAACAGCTGCCTGTACTGCCATCTAGTGGCAAAGCTCTATATTGCAATACAAGTCCTGGAAAGGTGACATTTTATTAACAATGTATATCCATCAAATTCACAACTCTTACGTACCTTACCTGTGTGAATATGTTACCATTATTCGTAGGGTCTGTTTTGCAACCAAAGCATTAGATTTCATTTTGCATCAAGTGGTCACTGTCTGCCTATTTTCTCTGTTGTGCCGCATTGCAATCGCTTATTTAAGGATGAAAACTGTTGCGGAACTAAGAATCGCGTTTTAATAATGTACATATTGTTATTTTTTTATCGTGGCTAATTTGTTACACAACATGCACACAAAAAGCTAATAAAATAAAAAATTGTATTAACAAAAACATATATATATAGATCTCTCTCTCTCAATCTCTCTAGATCTCTCTCTTTATGTCTCTCTCTTATTCTATCTCTCTCTTATTCTATCTCGATCTTTCTCTCTATCTCACTCTCTCTATCTCTCAATCTCGCTCTCTCTCTCCCTCGATTTCTCTATCTCACTCTCTATCTCTCTCTCTCTCTCATTCGCGCTCTCTCATTCTCTCTTAATCTCTCTCTCTGTTGATCTCTCTCTCGATCTCCCTCTCTCTATCTCACTCTCTCTAGATCTCTCTATCTCACTCTCTCTATCTCTCAATCTCGCTCTCTCCCTCGATTTCTCTATCTCACTCTCTATCTCTTGATCTCACTATCTCGATCTCACTCTCTCTCTCATTCGCGCTCTCTCATTCTCTCTCAATCTCTCTCTCTGTTGATCTCTCTCTCATGTTCTCTATCTCTCTCATTCTCTCTCTCTCATTCTCTCTAGATCTCTATCTCACTCTCTCTATCTCTCAATCTCGCTCTCTCCCTCGATTTCTCTATCTCACTTTCTATCTCTTGATCTCACTCTCTCTCTCATTCGCGCTCTCTCAATCTCTCTCTCTGTTGATCTCTATCTCTCTCTTGATCTCCCTCTCTCTATCTCACTCTCTCTAGATCTCTCAATCTTGCTCTCTCTCTCCCTCGATTTCTCTATCTCACTCTCTATCTCTTACTCTCTCATTTTCTCTCTCTCTCTCTCATTCTCTCTCTGTTGATCTCTCTCTCTCTCTTGATCTCCCTCTCTCTCTCTAGATCACTCTCTCTATCTCTCAATCTCACTCTTTCTAGGTCTCTCTATCTCCCCCGATCTCTCTCACTCAATCTTTCTCTCGATCGCACTCTCTCTCTATCTCTTGATCTCACTCTCTCTCTATCTCTCTCCATTTTTCTCTCGATCTCACTCTCTTTCGATCTCACTCTCTCTCTCTCTCTATCTCTTGATCTCACTCTCTCTAGAACCCTCTTTATCTTTCTCTCCCTCGATCTCTCTCTTGATCTCACTCTCTCTAGATTTCTCTCCCTTGATCGCTCTCTCTCTCTCCCGATCTCTCTCTTGATCTCACTCTCTCTAGATCTCTCTCCCTTGATCAATCTCTCTCTCTCAATCTCTCGATCTCCCCCAATCTCTCTCTCTCTCTCTCTCTCTTTCTATCTCTCTATTAATCTCTCTCTCTCTCTCTCTCTCTCTTTATATATATACAAATAATTACACATATTTAAAAATGTATACAGCATAGAAAAACACACAGAAAACCACATACAAGTGCATCTCATAAAATTAGAATAAAATCAAAAAATGTATTTATTTCAGTAATTCAATAAAAAAAGTGAAACTCATATATTTTATATAGATGTGTTACACACAGAGTGATATATTTTAATCATTTATTTCTTTTAGTTTTAATGATTATGGCTTACAGCTAATGAAAACCCCAAATTTAGTATCTCAGAAAATTAAATAAGACCAATAAAAAAAGGATTTTTAATACAGAAATTTTGGCTTACTGAAAAGTCTGTCCATGTACAGTATAGTCTGCACTCAATACTTGGTCGGGGCTCCTTTTGCATGAATTACGGCATTACGGCGTGGCATGGAGGAGATCAGCCTGTGTCACTGCTGAGGTGTTATGGAAGCCCGAGTTGCTTTGATGTCGGCCTTCAGCTCTTCTGCATTGTTGGGTCTGGTGTCTCATCTTCCTCTTGACAATACCCCACAGATTCTCTATGGGGTTTAGGTCAGGCGAGTTTGCTGGACAATCAAGCACAGTGGTGCCATGATCATTAAACCGGGTATTGGTACTTTCAGCAGTGTGAGCAGGTCATTATACTGCAGCAGGTCGGCACGATCCTGCAAGTGTATGTCGGCACCTTTAACCGCTTCAATACCAGGCTTTTATACCACCTTCATACCGGGCCTATTCTGACACTTCTCTCCTACATGTAATAATCATCATTCTTTTGCTAGAAAATTACACAGTACCCCCAAACATTATATATGGTTTTTTTAGCAGACACCCTGGGGAATAAAATGACGATCATTCCAAAGTTTTATCTTGCACGGTATTTACGCAATTATTTTTCAAACGCCTTTTTTTTGTAAAAAAAATTGTTTTATGAATTAAAAAAATAACAAAACACTAAAGTTAGCCCAATTTGTTTGTATTATGTGAAAGATTATGTTACACCGAGTAAATAGAGACCCAACATGTCACGCTTTAATTATGCGCACACTCATGGAATGGCGCCAAACTTCGGTACTTAAAAATCTCCATAGGCAACGCTTTATTTATTTTTTACAGGTTACAGTTTAGATTTACAGAGGAGATCTAGTGCTAGATTCGTTGCTGGCACTCTAACGCACGCGGCGATACCTCACATGTGTGGTTTAAACGGCGTTTACATATGTCGGCGGGACTTACGTGTGCGTTCGCTTCTGCACGCGAGCTATCGGGGACAGGGGCGTTTTAATTTTTTTTTTTATCTTTTATTATTTTTTTTTACTTATATTTTATTTATTTTTACACTTTTTTTTTTTTCCACTTTTATTCCTATTACAAGGAATGTAAACATCCCTTGTAATAGGAAATGTGTGTGACAGGTCCTCTTTATGGAGAGATGTGGGGTCAATAAGACCTCACATCTCACCTCCAGGCTGGAAACCATGAGATCGGTGAAAAAAAATTCACCGATCTCATGAATGGTGACTTACAGCCGCAATTGCGACTTTGTTTACATACGGGGACCCGGGCGTGACGTCATCAGATCGCGCCCGGGTCCTCCGACGGTCATAGAGATGACTGGTGACCATCTGGTCACCAGTCATCTCTATGCTTCCTGCCGCCGCCGACGATTCGTTCTCCGGGCCCCCGAAGGTACAGGTAAGCCCGGAGAAGCACCGGATGGCGGCGGGAGGGGGGGGATGTCCCCTCCCGCGGCCTGTAAGAACGATCAAGCGGCGGAACCGCCGCTATGATCGTTCTTACATTGTGCAGAATCGCCGGCTGAAGAAGAGGATATCTGGATGATGCCTCTGGCTGCAGGCATCATCCAGATATTCGCCTGCAATGCCCAGGCCGTCAATTGACGGCCACTTAGGATGGTAAATCCCATCCCAGGCCGTCAATTGTATATGGCTGGGTATTGAAGTGGTTAAGGGCGATAGCAGGCGTGTGCCCTCTGCATGTCAGGGGACCCAATGCGAGTGGCCAGCGGCCACAATGTCACGAGAGCCAGAACGGGGATTTGTGTGTGTAAACACACAGATCCCCATTCTGACAGGAGAGGAAAGACAGATCTGCTGTTCCTAGTGATTAGGAACAGTGATCTCTCTCCTCCTCCAGTCAGTCCTCCCACAGTGGAAAACACCTCCCAGGGAACACATGTAACCCCTTGATCGCCCCCCAGTGTTAACCTCCTTCCTGCCAGTGACATTTATACAGTAACAGTGCATTTTTTTTAGCACTGATCGCTGTATAAATGTCAAAAAGTGTCCAATGTGTCCGCGATAATGTCATAGTCCCAATAAAAGTCCAAAGTACAAACACGCATTCTCGGATTCAATGCTAAAGATCAACCAGCAATAGCAGAAGTTGCACAAAGGGTGGCACTAAAAAGCAGAAAAAACACGTAGTACGTCAATTACGACACTACGTTCGTGTTTGTTGGCTGAAAAAGTCCTGCCGTGTGTGCGCATACCAAGTTTCCGGCCAATGCCCTGCGGACAGAAAACCACGGAAAAGTTGGTTGGAAGTCTGATTGTGTGTCTGGGGCTTAAGAATTACATTTTTGTTCTTGGGTTTAAATCCGCTTTAACCGCTTCAGCCCCGCCCACCGTCATATTACTGCGGGACGGAAGCTCTCCTGGGCGAGAGCCCGTAGCTTTACGTCCGCATTAAAGCGGCCACTCCCGCTCGCCCCCGAGTCCCGCGCGAGTGCCCGGCTGGTACGATCGCCGCCTGGGCACCCGCGATTGCTCGTTACAGAGCGGGACCGGGAGCTATGTGCGTAAACACAAAGCTCCCGGTCCTGTCAGCGGGGGAAACGCTGATCTTCTGTTCATACAATGTATGAACAGAAGATCAGTGATTTCCCCTAGTGAGTCCACCCCCCCATACAGTTAGAACACACCCAGGAACACACTTAACCCCGCCCCCTAGTGTTAACCCCTTCACTGCCAATGGCATTTTTATAGTAATACAATGCATTTTTATAGAATTGATCGCTAAAAAAATGCCAATGGTCCCAAAAATGTGTCAAAAGTGTCCGAAGTGCCCGCCATAATGTCGAAGTACTAAAAAAAAAAAATATGCTGATCGCCGCCATTACTAGTAAAAAAAAAATATTAATAAAAATGCCATAAAACTACCCCCTATTTTGTAAACGCTATAACTTTTGCGCAAACCAATCAATAAACGCTTATTATGATTTTTTTTAACGAAAAATATGTAGAAGAATACGTATCGGCCTAAACTGAGGAAAAAAAATGTTTTTTTATATATTTTTGGGGGATATTTATTATAGCAAAAAGTAAAAAATATTGCATTTTTTTCAAAATTGTCGCTCTATTTTTTTGTTTATAGCGCAAAAAATAAAAACCGCAGAGATGATCAAATACCACCAAAAGAAAACTCTATTTGTGGGGAAAAAAGGACATAAATTTTGTTTGGGAGCCACGTCACACGACCGTGCAATTGTTAGTTAAAGCGATGCAGTGCCGAATCACAAAAAGCGCTCTGGTCATTGGGCAGCAATATGGTCCGGGGCTGAAGTGGTTAAGTATTAAAACTTCAACTATAATTTTTTTTTATTACCATCTAACAGGATGACTAAATGTTAAGATAAACCTCATCTAAATGGCATGTTACCCCGCTGACATCATCGCTCAAACAATAAACAAGATGATAAGAAGTTTAGAGAAAGGAACTAGCAATCATTTGTGCAGATTGTTCAGGTGGATCCTTTTAAAAGAAATCACTCCGGGGCTTAGCACAGGCAGAAACTCACTAGCATATGGCTAATGGTCCATTAGTGTCCGTCCTCATTACATTAACCTCCTCATCACTCATTAGGGATGATTTAAAGGGGAAGGAGAAAATAGGTCGCAGTCTTTGCTAATGTCATTATTTCCATGCCCTGGTGCAACCCTCTCTGATTTTACTGCTTAAAACGATAATGTAAAGGGGATTCGATAGAGGAGAGGTGCAGGAGGGCATTTGCCTGGGGCTCCATGGCTGGAGATAGAAGACTTTTTGCTATTATTATCTGTATGATGTAAACAGTAATTGGCTTGTTTATCTTTTGCCCGGGATTCATCAGTTTTGGACGGATACGTATCCTCTGCATATTTGCAGGTCTGTAAATAAGAAGATTTTTTGTGCATTTGTTTCCAGATATCAAGTAATTGTGCTGGAAGATTGAAAATGACTTGCTGAGCTCTTGCTAGACTTGCCGGGCTTCACAGGTTTGTTCAGTGGCGGCTGATGCTCAAAATTTGTGGGGGGGCACTGAAAAAAAAAACATCAAACGCAACGCGTCCCATCAATTGCCAGTGTGCCGCCAGTGTGTCCATCAATTGCCGCCAGTGTGCTTATCAATTGCTGCCAGTGTGCTGCCAGTTTGCCCCCATCAAATGCTGCCAGTGTGCTGCCAGTTTGCCCCCATCAAATGCTGCCAGTGTGCTGCCAGTTTGCCCCATCAAATGCCGCCAGTGTGCTGCCAGTTTGCCCCCATCAAATGCCGCCAGTGTGCTGCCAGTTTTCCCCGTCAAATGCCACCAGTGTGCTGCCAGTTTGCCCCATCAATTGCATTAAATGCTGCCAGTGTGCTGCCAGTTTGCCCCATCAAATGCCGCCAGTATGCCCCATCAATTGCATCAAATGCTGCCAGTGTGCTGCCAGTTTGCCCCATCAAATGCCGCCAGTGTGCTGCCAGTTTGCCCTATCAATTGCATCAAATGCTGCCAGTTTGCCCCATCAATTGCCGCCAGTGTGCTGCCAGTTTGCCCTATCAATTGCCGTCAGTGTACTGCCAGTTTGCCCCATCAATTGCCACCAGTTTGCCCCATCAATTGCCACCAGTTTGCCCCATCAAATGCTGCCAATGTGCTGCCAGTTTGATCCATCAAATGCAGCCAGTGTGCTGCCAGTTTGCCCCATCAGTTGCATCAAATGCCGCCAGTGTGCTGCCAGTTTGCCCCCATCAAATGCTGCCAGTGTGCTGCCACTTTTCCCCATCAATTGCCGTCAGTGTGCTGCCAGTTTGCCCCATCAATTGCTGCCAGTGTGCTGCCAGTTTGCCCCATCAAATGCCATCAGTGTGCTGCCAGTTTGCCCCATCAATTGCCACCAGTTTTCCCCATCAATTGCCGCCAGTTTGCCCCATCAATTGCCGCCAGTGTGCTGCCAGATTTGCCCCATCAAATGCCACCAGTGTGCCCCCCCTGCCCGGCACTTACCTGTCTTGGTCAAAGCTGTCTTCGATGTCTTCTCCCTTCTCCTGTCCTCTTCCGTCTTCTGCTATGACACAGTGACGCTGTGATTGGACGCCTGATAGGTGTCCAATCATAGCACATGTTGCTTCAGCCAATCAGGTGAATGGTCACCAGACCTGTTGCACCAGATTGGCTGAGAAGCAGGTCAGTGTTAGGGAAGCGATTCCCTAACACAACACTGTTTAACAATTTGGAAGCCCATTAGAGCTCACATGCTCACAGGCTCTTTTGTGCTATAAACAAAAAAAGAGCAGCAATTTTGAAAAAAAAAAACACAATATTTTTTACTTTTTGCTATAATAAATATCCCAAATTTTATTTTTATTTTTTCTCAGTTTAGGCCAATATGTATTCTTCTACATATGTTTGGTAAAAAAAAAATCGCAATAAGCATATAGGGCCAGATTCACAAAGCACTTACGCTGGAGTATCAGGGAATGCACCAGTGTAATTGGAAATATGCGTCTCCGTATCGTTATGCCGTATCCCCAAAACGATATACGCCATAAATCTAGACTTTTTAGACCGACGTAATTTGGTTAGACCGGCGCACCGTGCGCGCAAAAAACTGCGCTAGACACACCATTGATTTGCTAGGCAAATATGCAAATGAGGGAGTTACGGCGATCCACAAAAGTAAGTTGGTGCAGCGCAGGCTATGCGCTGTGCACAACAGCTGCACGTCCTGTCTAAAATTAGGCCATATAAAAGGTGGAATAAAATTAGATAATCCGTCTACATGTCAGCTAAAGCAACACTGTTAGTGAGGAGCTGAGCAGTCACACTTGGAGGACAACAATCTGTATGCCAACATGCCAGGGACATCCATGCTCATAGCTATACTACTGACTTTAGAGGAGCAAAGAAGGAGGAGGGCACGGAGGAGGGCACTGAGGAGGGCACGGGAGAGGATATACCGCACACGCATAGACCTCTTTGGCATGAGTGATTCTGAGGTGTATCGCATCTTCAGATTCACCCCTCATGCCATCATGGAATTAACCATAACCTTGCAGGAGGACATCAGCAGCCCAACACACCGCTCACATGCAGTGCAGCCACTGGTCAAGGTCCTGGCAACACTCCATTTCCTTGCCAGTGGCTCTTTTCAAAGAACAAGTGGAGTGGTGGCTGGGATGTCACAGTCCTCCATGAGCAGATGTGTGCACCAGGTTATCCCTGCAATCCTCAGATGCATGGCCAACCAAATCATCAAACCCACCACTGAGGAGCTACGGCTGAAGGCAATGACAGATTTCTACAGAATTGCCAGATTCCCACGCACCGTGGGGGCCATTGATTGCACACATGTGGCACTCCAGCCCCCCCCCCCCCGTGAGACAGATCACATATACCGCAATCGGAAGCATTGGCATTCCATCAACGTATGAATGAATGAATGAATGAATGAAAACGTATATAGCGCAGCACATGCAAACTTAATCGCGCTCTGGGCGCTTGTTGTTCCTGTCTCCTTTGGTATCAAAAGAGATGAGTCTTGATCTTTCTTCTGAAGCTCAGGTGGTTTTCCTCCAACCGAATGCTGGTTGGTAAAGCGTTCCATAGTCTGGGACCTTGGACCGCAAATCTCCTTTCTCCTTTGGACTTGTACTTGGCTTTCGGTATCTGGAGTAGATTTTGATTGGTGGTTCGCAGAACGCGATTGGGGTTATGTGCTTTTATTTTTTTCGCATAGATAATGGGGTGCATTCCCATGGATACATCTATGCGTTAGACAGAGTGCTTTAGTACAGGTAATAGTCGATGCCAAATGCCTCATATGGCACGTCCGTGCCAAACACCCTGGATCCAGTAATGACAGCTACATATACAATCATACCCCATCCCAATGGAATTCGAACAGAACATGTATGGGGACAGCTGGCTGGTTGGTGAGTGCCATGGGAGTCAGGCATGACTGCCCCCCCCCCCCCCATTATGCAGAAATCACAAGGGGCACATGCACTACTAACATCCTCCTGTCTTTTCCCTTCCAGGTGACTCTGCTTATGCACTGGGACCCCATCTCATGACTCCTATCCGGAACCCCCAAACCCCAGGAGAGAAAAGATACAATAAAAAACAAAAGCAAAGCCGCGCCTATAGGAGGTATATAACAAACACTGTATAAATATTAGGCAGAGGTGTAAACCATGCAACATATATCAACAGGTTTAAATAGTACCAACAGTCTATATTGCACATCAGATGAAATATGCAGTGTGACACAAAGGAAAGTCCATTTAATAACACCGCTGTGAATGTGAACCCAATGATGTCTCCTTCATATGTTTGCACATACACAAATGTCCATCACTCACACCACAAAGAAAATTGTGTAACTGAAAAGTGATCCCTTCACCAACTATGAAATGGCTGCTTACCAGAGTCAAGCCGAGTTAAAGCAGATGGCTACAGCCCAGCCACGGCCCTGGCTACCAGAGGCTCCAGTAGATTCTCACGAGTCAGTCTAGCAGTCCCCTTGAAAATGTCTGTTGATGACGAAACGCGTCTGGGGGACACGCAGTGACGTCACCACGTAGGGGGAAGGTATCGCTCCGTTTGCCGGCCGGCTTATACATGTAGATTTTCATGTTTTTATATGTGAGTACCTACTTGCTTTTATGTATAAATTTTAAACGTTATCACACTATGGTATACTTTCCCATTACTTTCACGCCCGGATTGTGAGCTGCGCTGTACCATTCGACTGCTAGACTGACTCGTGAGAATCTACTGGAGCCTCTGGTAGCCAGGGCCGTGGCTGGGCTGTAGCCATCTGCTTTAACTCAGCTTGACTCTGGTAAGCAGCCATTTCATAGTTGGTGAAGGGATCACTTTTCAGTTACACAATTTTCTTTGTGGTGTGAGTGATGGACATTTGTGTATGTGCAAACATATGAAGGAGACATCATTGGGTTCACATTCACAGCGGTGTTATTAAATGGACTTTCCTATGTGTCACACTGCATATTTCATCTGATGTGCAATATAGACTGTTGGTACTATTTAAACCTGTTGATATATGTTGCATGGTTTACACCTTTGCCTAATATTTATACAGTGTTTGTTATATACCTCCTATAGGCGCGGCTTTGTTTTTGTTTTTTATGTATCCTAGTGTTATCACACGACAGCCGCAGCCTTGAAAACATCAACGTTTTGTATGTACTATTTTCTGAATTAGCGCAGTTTTTTGTTTATTATAGGAAAGATACAATGAAGCCGACGCCCAAACCCGTGCAGTGGTGGAGCGCACCTTTGGCCTCCTGAAGTCACGTTTCCGATGCCTGGATAAGTCCGGGGGGTACCCTGTTGTATTCCCCAAACTTTGTATGCCAGATCATCGGTGCATGTTGCCTGCTGCACAACTTCGCAGTGGGAAAGGGCCTGGAGATTGACATACGTGATGTCCTGACCCCCGAATCAGACAATCCCCCCCTAATCGAGGCTACCCCAACTTCTGAGGGAAGAGCAGCCAGGAGACAGCTCACATTAGGCATCTTTGCACGTCAAACACACACATTAATCATGGCACAATGAGAATGCATGCATGCACACCACTGTGGTCCCTAGCACAGACACATCACATCCTCATCAAATTGGATTGGCACCAGTCCACCATGCAGGACTTGTGAGCAGCAACGCCACGCCACGGCTCCAATTATGTCAATGTACATTCATACACCATTCACACGGACCTGGGGATCACTTCTCCCTGGTCCTGGGGAACCCTTCTCCACCACAAATGAGGGTGACACCCCTTTTTAGGCAGGAATGTCACCCCCACATTCCAAAATCATTCACAACCCAAAAAAAAAAAAAAATGACCAGCACCCAAAAAAAATGTCCAGCAAAAAAAAATAAAAAATTACCGACGCTGGCCTCGGGGCCGACTCTTGGGGGGGGGGGGTAATCCGGGGAAGGAGGAGCATCCCCTGGTCTCTGCCCACCTGGCGACCTGCCCTCCATGGCCACTGCAATTTTGGTCAGGCCAGTATTTATTGTTGCCGTATTGGCCTGGATAGCCTGGGTGAGGGCCCTCACATCCTGACCGAGGGCCCTCACATCCTGACCAACGCCTGCTGTGGTAGCCTGGTGTTCATTTAGGCAATTGATCAGGGCCAGGGAGTTGCAGGCCATGTCCCCAAGTGTATCCTTTATGGAGGACAGACTCTCCTCCATCCACACCAAAGTCTGGCTGACCTGTCCCAGATGGGGTCTGAGGGGCCTGGTCCCTTCTCAGGTTGGCAGGCAGAACCTCGGCCACCCCCCTGGTCTTCTGGGTCGCCTTCCTGCCCCCAGATGAGGCTTGTGGCCGGGCAGAAGGGGAGCCCCTTAGGAGGGGAGCCCTGTTGGGGAAGGAGTGGGAGGGGCTACCCCGGATGGAGGCCTGGCTGCTGCCAGCCAAATGGGAAGACTCCTCCAAAAATAACAAGTCAGTCCCTGACATGACCTCCTCCTCCAACTCAAACTCCTCCTCCTCAACCTCCTCAGAGGACTCCGGCCTTGTCTGGGGGTCCTCATCAGGCTGTTGTTCTGGGGATGGTGTGGTCAGGCCAGATGGCCCAGCACCCTCCTGCACATCTGTGGATGACACAAAACATTTACAGGTTGGAGGATCCACACACTTGCCACATATTCCCCCCCCCCACACATGCTACACACCAGATAGAAAAAAAAAAACTTACCTGGCCTCACGGCCTCATGACTGGAGTCAAAGCCAGGCAGCCCCTCCACTTGTTGCCTGTTGAAGGTCTGGGCCACCGCATGCTCCTCCTCAGTCAGCCTAACAGGGCATGGCGGGCCCCCTTCAGTGCCCCTGACATGGGCGGCAATCTTGGCCAGCTTCCCACGGACCACACGCCGGAGATCATTGATCTTCTTGGCGACCCCCTGGCGTGTGCGGGTCTCCCCCCCAAACGTGTTTACCTGGTCGGTAATTTGCTGCAATATCTGTGCCTTCCTGGCCGGGGTGGTGTTGGCACTCTCCGGGCCGTGCAGGAAGCGGCCATATTGTGTAATGGCCCTGGCAAGAATTGCCTTCTCCCCTAAAGAAAAATGTAGCTTTCGCTTCCTTTCACTCATGTTCCCACAACCTGGAACCAAAACAATCACCAAAAATCAGACACCAAAAAACAAACACCAAAAAGCAGACAGCAAAAAAGTATCAAAAACAGTCACCAAACAACACTCTGAAAACCACTATCAAAAACACTATACTAAACAGTCAAGAAATATATCAAACACCAGTCACAAACCGACAAACGCGAACACACAACAGAACCAAAGCACCTTGCTATATAGGAAGGGATACAAAGGGATGTACTTTTGCAAAGGAAGGGCGTTTGTCTCTGTCTATTTAAGCTCTCTGCGTAGCTCACTAAGTTGACCGGGCCTAGGTCCAATTTCACTGATTGCGCTGTGATGAGTTGTGAGCATGCGCAGAGAGGTGCTGACCATGGTCTGCTTCATGTGCGCATGCGCAATCCGGCCGGCCCTTCATTTGCATGGGGTCACGGCTCATTTCAATGGAACACGCCCACGTCCTTCCCAATTTGAATTACTCCGCCTTACGCCTCGGAAATTACGTTGCACTGGCGCAAATTTCTGCGCAAATACTACGAGGATACGGTAATTGCGCCTCTACATTGCGCCGGTCTAACGTAAAGGAGGTGCGCTACTCCGATCAAAAAATGCGCCAATGTACGTGAATCTGGCCCATAGTGACTGGTTTGCGCAAATGTTCAAGCGCCTACAAAATAGGGGACATAATTATAATTTTTAGTAATAGCGGCGATCTGCGATTTTTATTGGGACTGCAACATGGCGGCAGGCACATCGGACACATTTTTGGGACCATTCACATTTATACAGTGAACAGTGCTATAAATATGCACTGATTACTGTATGAATGTGACTGGCAGGGAAGGGGTTAACACTAGGGGGTGAGGAAGGGGTTATATGTGTACCCTGGGAGTGATTCTAACTGTGGGGGAGGGGACTGACTGTGGGAGGTGACCGATCTGTGTCCCTATGTACAAGGGACACAGCATCGGTCTCCTCTCTCCCTGACAGGACATGAATCTCTGTGTTTACACACACAGATAAACACGGTCCTGCTCAGTTCTGGGCAATCGCGGGTGCCCGGCGGCCATCGCGGCAGTTTGGAGACCACTGATATAACATTCTACATCTCTTACTACCGCTTTAATATCACAGGATCCCAGGAGCCTCTCATGGGGCCCCCTACTGACCCGGTGGCCCTTGGGCAGTGACTAAGTGCATATTTGCCAACATTTAAAAAATATTTTCAGGGACACTTTTTTTCACGAGTGCTATATTTAGAGTAGCTGAGATCCCAGATGATCCTCTCTACATCACAGTAGTAATCACAAAATTAAATAAGTTCTAATAATGGGCAGTGTTGCTCATCTTACTTTAAAGAAGTAATTACTTACAGTTACAAATTACTTCTGCGAAAAAGTAATTGCGTTAGTGACTCAGTTACTACATTGAAAAAGTAATTAGTTACTCAGCAAAGTAACTGAATTTGTTTTAAATATTCTACAATGCTTTGTTGAGAAGATTTTTCTTTGTTGTCTGATGAAGAGATAAAATCACTGACCAAAAATAACCTGCTGATCATTGGTCTGTATAGGTGTCCTGCACTTACCATGTTGACCACTAGATGTCGCTGTGTACACTGTGTTGTATAGGGAACGTTTGTTCTGTGGAACATTTTGTTCCGGCCATGTGTTCCCCAGATCATTGATCAGGTTGCGCACACAGTGTGTGTGATCGATGTGAGTTGTTCCCCGGTGATAGGTCAGTGTGAGGCGGGTGGGGCTCATTGTATTCAGGGCTCCTTGCGATTGGGAGTTTTCAGACCGCTGTGACAGGCCATCACAGCGGTCACATGATTCTAAAGCAGAATTCCACTCATATTTATGTTCACAGCGCCGGCAGAAGCAATTACTCTGCTGCCATCTAGTGGCGGTAGATGTAATTGCGGTAATGGCGCCCAAGTAATGGGAACTGCATTACCGTGAGAGGAAGAGTAATCAGGTAGATTACTCGTTACCCTCAAAAGGGGCTGCGTTAGGTAACTGCGTTTATTGTAACTCCGTTACTTACAACACTGATAATGGGACAGAACAAATATGAGGACTGAGATTTTCTTTAGTCGAACTAACAAAAGTGTGTCCATTCTAGAGCTGGCAACATTGAGGTTATTCAGTATAATTTTAAAGAACTGTTTTTGTGGGTAAGCGACATAGGGGAGGAGTATGGACGGTATATAAGTGGGAAGTATGTGCAGATGAGGGAGAGGAATGTGGAGGGTCTAACAGTGGGCACTATGTACAGGAGAGGAGTGTTAAGGGTATAACAGTGGGCAGTATGTACAGGAGAGGAGTGTGGAGGGTATGACGGTGGGCACTATGTATAGGAGAGGAGTGTGGAGGGTATGACAGTGAGCAGTATGTACAGGAGAGGAGTGTGGAGGGTACGACAGTGGACAGTATGTACAGGAGAGAAGTGTATGACAGCAGGCACTATGTACAGGAGAGGAGTGTGAAGGGTATGACAGTGGGCAGTATGTACAGGAGAGGACTGTGGGGGTATGACAGAGGGTAGTATGTACCAGAGAGAAGTGTGGAGGGTATGATGGGGCAGTATGTACAGGAGAGGAGTGTGGAGGGTATGACGGTGGGCACTATGTATAAAAGAGGAGCGTGGAGGGTATCACAGTGAGCAGTATGTACAGGAGAGAAGTGTGGAGGGTGCCGCAGTGGGCACTATGTAAAGGAGAGAAGTGTATGACAGCAGGCACTATGTACAGGAGAGGAGTGTGGAGGGTATGATGGGCGCTATGTATAGGAGAGGAGTGTAGAGGGTGTGACAGTGGGCACTATGTGGAGGGTATGACAGTATGCACTATGTACAGGAGAGGAGGATGAAGGAATCTAGGAAGGAAAAATGTAAAAAGGTTTGTGGAAGGATGTTTAGGAAATGCGTAGTGGTAAAACGGTACATACATGGATTGAAATTACACCAAATATGCAGAGACCAGCCATAGTCGTTCTATGTATGGGCTAGCTGGTTTTACACAAGTCAATCTATTAATCGACTTGAGTACAACCAACCTGTTAGGTTTTTCCCAAAACAATCAGTGCTGCCAGTTATAGTTAGCAACACTGATCATTGTACTCACTAGCAGAACACAATAACACTGCAGGAGTGATTCCCCCATCCACAGGTCAGCAGGTGAGAGGGTCTGTAAGGACAGACTGGGGAGAGATACCAGTCAGTGGCTGGGTAGGCACTGGCTAGTATCAGAGCCAGATACACACATGTTGCATATGCCACGGTCGTTAGAGCGAGAGCAATAATTCTAGCACTAGACCTCCTCTGTAACTCTAAACATGTAACCTAAAACATTTTTTAAAGCATCGCTTAGGATACCAAAAAAAAATCGTGCAAACTTTAGAGTTTTTTTTTTAACCACTTAAGGACCGCCTACTGTACATTTACGTCAGCAGAATGGCACGGCTGGGCACATCAACGTATATATACATTGGTTTTAGTACCCAGCCGTGGGTCACAGGCGCGCTCCTGTGACCCGGTCCGAAGCTCCGGGACCGGGACCGCGGGACTCGGCGATCCGTCCCTGGAGCTGAAGAACGGGGAAAATGACAATTGTCCCAAAAATGTGTCAAAATTGTCCCAAGTGTCCGCCATAATGTCGCAGTCACGGAAAAAATCGCTGATCACCGTTATTGGTAGTAAAAAAAAAATAATTAACAAAAATGCAATAAAACTATCCCTTATATTGTAAAAGCTATACATTTTGCGAAAACTAACCGATAAACGCTTATTGCGATTTTTTTTACCAAAATAGGTAGAAGAATACGTATCGGCCCAAACTGAGGAAAAAAATGTTTGTTTTATATATTTTTGGGGGATATTTATTATAGCAAAAAGTAAAAAATATTGCATTTTTTTTTTAAATTGTCGCTCTATTTTTGTTTATAGCGCAAAAAATAAAAACCACAGAGGTGATCAAATACCACCAAAAGAAAGCTCTATTTATGGGAAAAAAAGGACGCCAATTTTGTTTGGGAGCCACGTCGCACGACCGCGCAATTGTCAGTTAAAACGACGCAGTGCCAAATCGCAAAAGGGGTAAGGTCCTTTACCTGCATTTTGGTCCGGGTCTTAAGTGGTTAATGATTGAAACTGTTTATTTCCCCAAAAAAACATGTTTGAAAAATTGCTGCACAAATACTGTGCTAGAGCTGCACAATTAATCGTTAAAAAATCCTGATCTCGATTCAACCCCCCTGATGATCTCCAATGCAGAGTTTGCTGATTCTTTCATATAATAAGTAGAGAGACTTTCAGCTGTCAAAAGAAAATATCTGTTTTAACAGGAAACATTGTAACTAACGCTTTCTTCTTAGATCAAAAGGGTACACTTCTGTGTGTAAAGAAAATATCCGGGCAGTCTGCCAAGTTTGTAACAACATGAAACATTGTAACCAATGTCCTTCTTAGATCAAACTTCTGTGTGTAAATGCAAGAAATGTAACCAGTTAAAGTCCAACACTTGTTTCTTAAAGGGTCACTAAAGGAAACATTTTTTTTTCGCGGAAATTACTGTTTACAGGGTATAGAGACATAAAATTAAACTGATTCCTTTTAAAAATGATGAAAAATAGATAAAAATCAATCATATAATATGCTTTTAGTTTCACTTTCGTTTTTAAACTGGTTTTGTGTTTATGTGAAGTAGAGAGAGAGAGACAGAACAAAAACAAACAAATCCAGGGCAGTGTTTTGTTTTTAAATTGAATCCCAAGGCAGTGTTTTGTTTTTAAAATGAATCTGATTGGTTCTGATGAGTTTTAGACACACAGCTTGGACCACAGTGAAAAGATGCCATGAGATTTTTCATAAGGAGCCAGACGAGCAGGAAGTGTGGAGATCAGAGCAGAATTACAGCAACTTCAAAGCAAAAACTAACAATGAGAACATGAAAACAGCACTGCATTAAGGTAAAGGAAGCTATTTAGCTAAAAAAAAAATTCCTTTAGTGATCCTTTAAGTTAAAATTAATATTTGTTGCTAGAAAATTACTTGGAACCCCCAAACATTATATATATTTTAGCAGAAACCCTAGGGAATAAAATGGCAATTGCTGCAATATTTTATGTCACACTGCATTTGCCCAGTGGTCTTTGAAATGCAAAACAGTAAACAGTAAAGTTAGCCCATTTTTTTTTTTAGTTTGTTTAATGTGAAAGATGATGTTACGCCACAAGAATCGTGAGAGAATTGTGATCGATCTTCTAAGCAAAAAAAATTGCAATTCTCATTTTAGCCAGAATTGTGCAGCTCTATACCGTGCAACATAAAAAGTTGCAAAGACCACCATAGAGTAATTTTCTAGCAAAAAACAAATGATGATTTTTACATGTAGTAGAGAAGTATCAGAATTGGCCTGGGTGGCAAGGGGTTAATTACCATAAGTAATATACAAATATTATATATATTATAAGCACTGTGATCTTCTCAGTCTGCTGCAGTGGGTCAGCTTGTATGTATACTGGCCACTCTGCATGTAGCTTCTGACAGGCTGTGCAACCAGGCCTGTATCCCTGAAACCATAAATGATAGCCGTCCCATATTTTGACCAGTTGTGGGGTAGGTCTTCACATCTTTAATGTGGGGTTTCTGTGACCTCTGATCGTCGAGCTACAACCCCCGAAGTCAATCTTTTTTTTTTGGGCAAATGGGCCTGCCTATCTTGAGAAAGGGGCCTGGAGCTGTAGCTCCAATAGCCCCTATGTTAATCCGGCCCTGCCACATTCCAATCTTCACCACAGTGAGGCTGTGGCACCAGGGCCAATCCGCCCTATTGGCTCACTATGCAAGCCGCTTAGAGTCCCACAAAGCTGCGGAGGGCCCCTCAAATTACCAGAGGCCCCATCTGGTGAGAAGTCACCTTGAAGTAGTATTAACAAAAGTGTCCTTCTGTCCCTTCTAAATGCTAGGGCTGCCCCGAATGCCACCTGCCCTGGTTTAGCTCCATAAAAACGGTCTGCCACCGAAAAAGCCAAAAGCAGCGTTTTAACAGGTGTGACATTTGGAGAAAGCTGCGAGCAATGAGCAGAATTGAGGGAACGCGCTTCTCGTCTTCCTTCGTACATCTGTTATCAATATCCGCCTCGATGGTACACAGTGTCTGTCCAAAACGCAGAGAAACTTTTTCCATTCTGCTGGAGTCACAGAGCTGACATTCCGTCCTCCTCCTGTGTGGTCCTGATTAATATGGCCCCCGTTGTTTAGATGCGAGCCCCTGTGGAATGCTGAGTTGTCAACTGTGCCTTATTTCCAGGGCCGGTCCACCAGCTTTTCCACATTAGTCCCTGGAAATTCCCCTCCTTTTCAGAGATGGACTGGAAGATCTTGTGTATATTTTATGTATATACAGTGCCTTGAAAAAGTATTCGTACCCCTTGAAATTTTCCACATTTTGTCATGGTAAAGCCAAAAACGTAAATGTATTTTTTTGGGATTTTATGTGATAGACCAACACAAAGTGGCACATAATTGTGAAGTGGAAGGAAAATGATAAATGGTTTTCAATTTTTTTGTTTATACGTATTGTATGCC
This sequence comes from Rana kukunoris, assembly GCA_029574335.1. Lineage (NCBI taxonomy): Eukaryota > Metazoa > Chordata > Amphibia > Anura > Ranidae > Rana > Rana kukunoris. The sequence goes on from CM056053.1 coordinate 11,260,128, forward strand.
CTTTGCTTTCCTGCTCTCACCAGTTGAACACTTATTGACATTTCCTTATACCAATAAACCTTAACCTGGGCGTCATATGACGTCCACCAGGATAACAGCCGCTGCGCGCCTGTGGGAGCGCACGTCGTCATCGTGGCGTTTGGTGGTTTGGCGTGTCTGTCTGACACACCGCTACACCAATCTCGGTAAAGAGCCTTTGACGGAGGTTCTTTACCATGTGATCAGCCGTGTCCAATCACGGCTCATCACAATGTAAACAGGAAGAGCCTTTAATCAGCTTTTCCTCACTCGTGTCTGACAGACGCGAGTAGAGGACAGCCAATTGGCTGCTTTCCTGACAGGGGGGTCTGCGCTGATTGTTTATCAGCGCAGCCCCCCCTCGGATTCCTACCCAGGACCACCAGGATGCCGCCAGGACCCCCAGGGATGGCTACCCACACTGGACCACCAGGTATGCCACCCTAGACCACCAAGGATATGCCAATCAGTGCCCACGCAGCTGCCAATCAATTGCGCAGGCAGCTGCCAATCAGTGTCCATCCACAATGAGTGCCAGTGCCACCAGTGATGCCTATCAGTACCGCATATCAGTGCCCATCATTGCTACATATCAGTGCCCAGCAGTGCCACCTATCAGTGCCCAGCAGTACTGCCTAACAGTGCCCAGCAGTACTGCCTAACAGTGCCACCCATAAGTACCCATCAGTGCAGCCTTTCAGTGCCTAGTGTCACCCATCAGTGCCCATCAGTGCTGCCTATCAATGCCTATCAGTGCTGCATATCAGTGCCACCCATCAGTGCCCCCCTACCACTGCCCATCGTCAGTGCCCATCAGTGCCACCTCATTGGTGCTGTCTTATCAGTGTCCAGCAGGAGAAAACGTACCTGCTTGTAAAATGTTATAACAAAAATAAAAAATAAACGTTTTTTTTCAAAATTTACAGCCTTTTTTTATTTGTTTAGAAAAAAATAATAACCGCAGAGAAAAGAAAGCTCTATTTGTGGGAACAAAATGTATAAAAATTATTTTTGGGTGCAGAGAAATTCTTACTTTATATTCCAGACCCGTGGCCCCAAAATGTGTTGGCTGCAGTGTTGTTCATCTTCCTTTAAAAAAGTAACTACGGTAGTTACAATTACAAGTTACTTGTCCGAAAAAGTAATTGAGTTAGTGACTCAGTTACTTTACTAGCAAAGTAACCAGTTACTCAGAGAAGTAACTGAGATTTTTTTTTTACAATTACAAGCAATATCAGCAGCAGTGTCAGCTCAGCCAGTAGCACAAAGTTCATATTCTGCCACACCAGGCCTAATGCCGCGTACGCACGATCACTTTTTGTGATGAAAGAAAAAACAACGTTTTAAAAACCGTAATTTAAAATGATCGTGTGTGGGCAAAACGTCTGAAAAACGACCAAAAAAAAATTCGAACATGCTTCAATTTTTTATGTCGTTTTTCATAATGACGTTTTTTGTGTCATAAAATATGATCGTGTGTGGGCAAACGTTTAAAACAACGTTTTTAAACCCGCGCATGGTCAGAAGCAAGTTATGAGATGCGAGCTTCAATGGAACAGAGTGCCGTCGAACGTGATGTAAGTCACCGCGCTTTGCTAGAGCTTTTTTGGAAAAACAATGGTGTGTACGCAACGTCGTTTTTTAAAATGAAGTTTAACCTCCCTGGCGGTATGATTCTTTCAGATTTTAGGTGCTAAAAGCGGTACCATTATTTGCAAGGGAATTTGGCGTTTTATACTGTAGGCTTGTAATTCTTAGGAATAACTCACTGAAATCTATCCAAACAAGAGTCTAATAGGCATCCTGGGTATGATTTTTTTTTTTTTTCTTATTAAAAATTATAATATAATAAATAATTATAAAAAATTATAACAAATAATAATATAATTATAGTAAAAATTATTCAATAGTGTAATCAAATCAAAATCACTGAAATTTGCTCAGTTGCAGAATTTTTGCTGTCATTATTTTTTTTTTTTTTATGACGAATTTCCCCACAAATCGCTATCGCTAAATTCTGCAAGTGATTCTGATTTATTATCGCTGTTTTTTAGCTGCTCTAAAACAATTTTTGCCATAAAGGGACACTTTTGGTTGCTATGGGCAATCTACAGTTTGCAGGGAGAAAGAACAGTTTTTATTATATAAAATGACATGTAGTGTACAGGGCAGACCACTAGGGACATGGGGGGTGTGTATTTTTTACATACAGTACTGTAATCTATAAGATTACAGTGTACTGTATGTATAGTGTTTGTTTACTTTTTTAAATTTGGCGCCGTTCCCCCCCCCTACGTCGCGACGCTCAATACAAATACAAGGGGAAGACCGTCCGAGCCCGGCGCTTTGTTAGTATTAAGTAGGGAGATTGCCTTTGAGATTTCCTCCACGGTGACAGGAGCCTCCAAAGATTCCAACTGGGAAGCCGAAAGAACGGGTAACTCTATATCGGCCAGCATAGCGGACGTCTCCGCCCTGCTGGTCGTGACACTAGAGGAGTACAGGGAGGCGAAGAAAGAGCGGAACCCCTCAGCCACCGCATCCGGATCAGTGAGCAGTACCCCACCAGCATCCCGAAGGGAAACCACCGTGGGAGGTCTATGATCCAGATGGGCCAAATAAGCCAGTAAGCGTCCCGCGCTTTCCCCACACTCATACACCCTCTGCCTGCCATAGAATATTTTCCTTTCTGCCCTCTCGAATAGGAGACCATTCACCACTCTGGACTGTAATTTTAAGGCGTCCGCCGTGGCCGAGGAAGGAGCAGAAGTAAACTCCCTCTCCGCCTCGGCCAGGGAGTGCTCCGCCTGTTCGACCACCCGAGCCGAGGCTCTACGATAGTGGGCTATGCGTTGTGATAGGACCATACGGGCGTGAGACTTGAAGGAGTCCCAGACCACCCCAAAGGGCGCTGAATCTGTATTGTCCAGGAAGAAGGAATCCCACTCAGCACCAGCCTCCTCCAAGTCGGGGATAACCGATAGCCAAAAGGGATTGAGTCTCCAGTTATAAGAGGAGGGGGGAGGTCCGATGCAGAGCTCAATCCAATAGGAGGCGTGATCGGAAAGGACTACGAGAAACCAATATGAGGTCAATCCTCGACATGGAGCTATGTGTCGACGAGAAACATGAATACGTCTTATCCAGTGGGCGACAGTGTCTCCACGTGTCCACAAGCTCCATGTCAAGGAGAAGTCTACCAAACCTGGTCAGGGAGTGAGTGGGGCGATCCGGGGGAGCAAGAGATACTCTGTCAAGATCAGTACTAGGGACATTATTAAAATCCCCCAGCCAGATCGCCGGCACACAGGGATATTGTGACATGAACCCCAAACCCTCGGTCAGGACAGAGAACTGGAAGGGGGGGGGTATATAGATAGCCAGTATAAGAACTTCCAAACCATTCACTTTAGCATGCAAAAATACATATCTACCATGGGGATCGGATTGAAGCGTAAGTAACACAAATCGAGTAGATTTAGTGACAAGCACCGCCACTCCCCTAGAATTTGCGGTGTAAGGAGCATGATACACCCAGCCTACCCACGGCTTCCCCTTGAATTTTTTAAGATGTATGGCGATTCTTTGATACCTAGGCTTCATGACCTTTTTTCATATATTTTTTCGTCGGGCTCTTTACCGGCCTCCATGACCGAGGCCTGCATCGTGCTCATTCCCAAACCCGGTAAAAATTTAGAACTTCCTGAATCCTACCGCCCAATATCCCTTTTACAGTTGGACATCAAAATCCTTGCCAAGATCCTGGCACTACGTCTCAACTCGGTAATCCTTACGCTGATCCACCCTGATCAGGTTGGGTTCATGCCTGCCAAAAACACGGCCTATAACCTGCGTAGACTTTATATGAACTTACAGGCTGAACATGATCAGGTGGGCTCTAGAGTCGTGGTGTCCTTGGATGCCGCTAAGGCCTTCGACTCTGTTGAATGGGTCTACTTGTGGGAGTGCCTTGCACGCTTTGGCTTTGGGCCCAACTTTATTAGGTGGATTCATCTTTTATACCAAAACCCGTGTGCCAGGATCTTGGTCAACGGTCGAGTTTCAGCCCCCTTTCCCCTTTCCAGGGGAACCAGACAGGGGTGTCCCCTATCCCCACTGCTATATGCTTTGGCGGTGGAGCCCCTGGCCTCCTCCCTTAGAGCGCATCCTGGTGTTTGTGGTCTTCAGCGGGGGCTCTGGTAGAAAAGATCAGCCTTTATGCAGATGATATGCTGCTGTACCTGACCGACTCCGGTCATTCCCTTCAAACTGCCCTTGTGGTCATTGAGGACTTCGGGCGTCATTCTGGCCTGAAGATCAACTGGGACAAATCCCAGATTCTTCCCATTGATGTGAGTGCCCCCTCGAGGCCTCAAGCCTCCTCCCCTCTCCTCAGGGTCAGCTCCCTGAAATACCTTGGGATTCACATATCTAGATCCCCTGAGGATTTTGTTTGCCTTAACCTGGAACCGTTAATCCTATTTTTGAAATCCAAAACACAAATCTGGGCTAAACTGCCCTTGGGGGTCATGGGCCGTGTGAACCTGATTAAAATGATTCTCCTCCCCAAATTCCTATATGTCTTTTGGCACTCCCCCGTGTATCTTCCCCTCAAAATTTTTAAGACCATCGATGCGATCCTTAACTCATTTGTGTGGGGCTCCGCTCGCCATAAGTTGTCCTGGCAGGCGCTCAAGAACCCGACTGAGTTGGGTGGGGCGGCGGTGCCCGACTTTAATTTATACTACCTGGCGGCACAGCTCTCCCACTTTTTTTATTTTGAGCTTACTTACCTGGCAGGGGAGACACCATGATCATGAAGGTGGTTCTCCCAGGGCGAGGCTCGGCCATTGCACTCCGGCTGAGCTGATCGTGGTGTCATCCCTGCCACTGCTCGGCCTTTTGGCTAAGATCAGGTGTGGTATCTGTTCTCGTCAGTTGCTAGAGGAGCGCTGAAGCACCTCCTATTTGTGGAGGGTGGATGCAATCCAATAGCGTCATTGCACCTGGAAGGGTGGTTTCAGCAGGGACTATGCCGTGCTGCCCGACAGATACTGGGGGCCGGCCAATGGTTGCGTCTGAGCCACCTGGAAGGGTGCTTCTGGTGAGGATGGGTGGCTGCGCCTGGTCTGGTCTTTTTGCCGGGTTCTAGTCTGGCCTTCTGGCTGGCTGGTGCAAGTGCTGTCCCTGTCAGAGATCTGGTAGGAGGAGCTGGAACTGCCCTGATGGAAAGACGGGGTAGGACCATGCAAATCCTGCTGGGTTGACAGGGAGTCTGGAAGGGTTAGTATTGGTGGAGGCTGCTAGATGGGGGCAGCTTCTTCCCAAGAAAACCTGGAAGGGCTCTCTTTCTGGCAGGGGTGGAGGGCTGCACTGGCCGGTCGGGGGGTTAGATTTGGAACAGAAAAGCCTATGGTGCATGTGCCCCTGGAGTGGCAGTCCAGGGGTGTCTGAGAATCACTGTGAGTGAGGGTCACTTTGATTTAACGACACCACGGTCACTGCACCAGCTACACGCTTTTTTTGCACCTGCCTCCTGGGCCGGGCCTTTTGGCCAGGACCGGAGGAATTTTTTATTCCTGGCCGGAGGGCCTGGTCATTGTTGAACACAATGACCACTTCTTCACTCTCCTCTTCACTATCCCTTTCCCCCACTTTATTTAATTTATTAGCCTATGTTTGTCACCTTTTTGTCTTTTTTTGTTGTGCACGTTTTGTACACAGTGTGATTAGTAGGGTGCCGGTCCTCGGGCCAGCCCTGAACGTCTTGGGAGTGGGTGGACATGGCCTTTTGGCTTAGTTCACCTGCTCTCATGGGGTCTCCCTTCGGGGGAGTCCCACCTAGTACTTGGAGGGTTCTGTTTCGGCAGTCTCTCCAGGGAAGTTGGGTCCGAGTCGGCTTCGGTTGCTCGGACCACAGTAACTCAGTCCCCGTCTGGAGCCTAACGCCCCGGGGGATCAGGGTTTGGGTCCCTTCTGCACAGAAGGACCACTTGACGTTGCACCCGTCTGCACGTTTTTGTGAACACTCTTTATGTGTGTGCACATTTTTTCTGCACCGGGTGGAGTTTTTGAGTGTGTTTTACACGCCATAGGCTTTTCAAAAAAATAAAAAAAAAATAAAACTTTTTTTATTTTGACAAATTGGATAGGGACCGCTTCCTCGAATGTTTGTGCTCCCTCCGTGCTCCTGGGCTCTCCCACCCCTTTCAGGTCCTCTTTAGGAACCTCGGGGGCACGTGGATACTGGGAGACCGCAGGGGCCTGCTCTACCACTATTGTAAGATCTGGGAGGTGGTGAGCCGCAAGTTGAAGGCTCCGGCTACCCATTTCTACACCCCACTATGGGATAATCCTGGCCTGGGCGAGCTGCTCTCCGTCCCTGACTGGACTCTTTGGTCGGACCGGGGAGTACGGTATCTATCCGACGTGTATCAAGGAACTATTCTAAAGTCATTTCAGCAACTCAAGGATGCCTTTGCTCTCCCTAACTCAATGCATTTCCGTTATCTCCAACTCCGACATGCCCTCCGTGCACAGTTTGGGGAAATACCCCCTAGTGTAGAAAAGCTTGATGTGGTTCGTACCATTACAGGCCAGGACTCCCGCAAATTGATTTCAATTCTCTACTACTCCCTTCTTCGACCTCCTGCTGTGACTCTGGCCTATGGACTTAGGGACCGCTGGTCCAGAGACGTGGGGGAGTTTGTGGATGATGAGTGGGAGGATGCGTTGGAGACCACAAAAAAGGTTTCCCCCAGGTTGTCGGACCGCCTTACTCACCTGTTTCTGTTGCATAGATCCTACCTTACCCCCATACGTTTAACTAAATACAAGCCTGATTATAGTCCGCTATGCCCCCGATGCGATAGCCCCTCCAGTAATTTCTTCCACCTTCTTTGGTCCTGTCCTGTTATACAGGACTACTGGTCACATGTGGTGAAGTTCATTCACGATGAGATGGGATCTCCCCTTACCCTATGCCCCAAACAGTGCCTGTTGGGAATATTCCCGGACCCAGACTCTGACAAACACCACAAAACTTTCCTCCAAGAATCACTATTTACAGCCAGATTGCTCATAGCGAGAAAATGGCTCCGGGCCCTGCCCCCGACCCTTCAGGAATGGATAGTTGCAGTCAACGCCCTATTGCCATATAAGAAAGAACTATATGCTCACAGGGGCTGTCCGGTTAAATATGATAAAGTGTGGGGAGATTGGGTGGGAACTGCAGCTACTTGCGATGCCCTCCCTGACCAAACTTAATGTATTTCTTCCCTGAATTGGATTGTATGTCCCTGCTGTATGGATACCTGGCCCTATGGTTTCTTATGATAATGATGTTGCATTGCTGTCCGTGCTCTGTACCCGCCAACTATTGTATGTACTATTATTGCCATTATGTCTACCTTGCCTTTATGATTTGTGGCTCTCTGCATATCTTTTTTTTTTTTCCTTTTTAATGTGCTGTTTATGTAACCCCCTTTTTTTTTTCAACAAATAAAACACTGCTTTTTGTAAAAAAAAAAAAGTAATCAGGTAGATTACTAGTTACCCCTTGGAGGCCAATCGTTACGTTACGGCGTTCATTTAAACGCCGTTACTTACAACACTGGTTGGCTGCCTTTTGCTTTCTTGCTGTAACTGTTGACTTTACCTAGGCTGAGGTGGTGTCTTTTTTTTTTACTCCAGAGGAACCTTTGAAACAATATTCAGGATTCCTGTTAGAAACTATTCATCACGGATCAATGGTAAAAATGTACTTCAGGTTGGTGATCAGTGAGGATACGGCTAAAATAATAATTTGTGTCATGCCCTTGGCCCCAGAACTATGTTGGCATCATCAACTGATCAACTCACCAGCAGCTGCAGGAGAGATGCGAGGGCCACATGAAATGGCCCAGGGGGCCGGATCCAGCCTGCGGGCCTTGTGTTTGACACCTGTGTTCTAGAGCAGGGGTCTCCAAACATTTGAAACAAAGGGCCGGTTTATTGTCCTTCAGACTCTTGGAGGGCCGGACTTTGGCAAGCAAGGTGGAAATTTTCCTGGCATCAGTGGGACTTAACATATGGTATTAGGGGGAAAAATAGTGCCCCATCGTTTGTATCATAGGGAGGAATAGTGCCCCATTAGTGGTGTCAGTGGGAGAAATGGTGCTCCACTGTCGGTGTCAGATGTCAGAATAGTGTCTTGTATCAGTGGGAGGGATACTGCCCCAAGGGCCGGATAAATGTAAGCAAAGGGCCGCATCCGGCCCTCAGGCCGCAGTTTGGAGATCCCTGTTCTAGAGGAACCCCAGGGATCCATGCAGGCCCAGACAATAAACAGGCCCAGGCATCCCAGTGGGGGGAACCCACAGGGACACCCACGGGACCAGTCCCCAGCAACTTCTGCCCTCCTCCACTGACAGACCCCACTACCTACTTCCTTTCCCCCCACCTCAACTACTGCCCAGGGCCGATCCTAGGCAGGGTGCACGGGGTGCTCCGCACCCAGGCGCCGCAGAGGTGGGGGTGCCGAAGCTCAAAAGTGCTCCCCTACCTCCTCCTTGTCTGTGTCCAGAGGTGGAGTGCATGTAGATGGTGCTGTGGTTCCTCATTCCGCTTGCTCTCTCCGCTGGCAACTGACAAGAGCGCATACTCGGAATCTGGGCTGGGTACCACAGCGGAGCCTAGTACCAGAACACGTTCTGGCACTAGGCTCCACTAATTAATTCTGTCCAGTGCGCATGGAGCAGTCTCCTGTCTGCTCCACCCCCTCTGCGCGTGTCGGCTCTTCTCCCATAGGAGGTGTGATGAGAGGCTTCTTGGTTGGCCTGGAGCTGCTGCCAATCATCCCGTACACTCCCAGAAATGCACTCCGAGTGCCACCCTCCAAGTAACCAAAGATGCCACATATGCCCCGCCCCCTTTAATGTGCTTCTGCTCTCATCGCGCCCAAGCTACAGAGATCTATTGGACAAGTACTGATCTATGGAGACACCTGTTGCAGGGGGCTCTGATGGGGGGGGCTCTGATGGGGGGCACCTGCTGGGGGGGGCTCTGATGGGGCCTACTAATGAAGACTTCTTAGGGGAACATCTCTGTGTTTGAGTCGTAGCCATAGAAACATTTGTAAAGGGGAGGAGTTAGTAAAGATGACCACGTCCATGTGGGGGGCACCAGAAATATTTCTGTACCAAGGCGTCTGGGACCCTGAATGAATGAATGAAAACTTATATAGCGCGGCACATGCAAACTAAATAGCCTCTGGGCGCTTATTGTTCCTGTCTCTTTTGGTTCCTGTCTTGATCTTTCTCCTGAATGCTGAGTGGTTCTCCTCCAACCGAATGCTGGTTGGTAAAGCGTTCCATAGTCTGGGACCTTGGACCGCGAATCTTCTTTCTCCTTTGGACTTGTAGTTGGCTTTCGGTATCTGGAGTAAATTTTGATTGGTGGATCGCAGAACGCGATTGGGATTATGAGCTTTTATTTTTTCACATAAATAATGGGGAGCATTCCCATGCATACATCTATGCGTTAGACAGAGTGCTTTAAAAGTGATTCTGTCTTTTACTGGTAACCAGTGAAGGGTTCTCAGTGAAGGTGAGATTGATTCCCAGGGTTTTTTCCCCGTCACAAGTCTGGCGGCCGTATTCTGAACGACTTGCAGACGAGCGATTTGGTACTTTGGGAGTCCGAGGTAAAGGGCATTTGCATAGTCCAGTCTGGAGTTTACAATTGTTCCCACCACGACCGCTATGTCTTCTTTGGGAATAAAAGGAGTAAGTCTACGTAGTAGGCGCAGCAGATGGTGAGATCCACTGACTACTGACCCTGTGCGTCCATTGTCAAGTAGGAGTCGAAGATGACCCCGAGACTTTTGACTTTGGCTCTAGGGGTGATGATTTTGCCCAGAATGGGCGGGGGGGTCCAAGTTGTTGCAGGTTGATTCTTACGCTTGGCGTGAAACAGGAGAAGTTCTGTTTTCGCTCCATTGAGTTTAAGATAACTCTTTGTCATCCAGTCCTCTATCAAAGAGAGGCATTTCTCTAGATTGAGGTGGTGATCCTTTTTATTGGAAATGCGGAAGTACAGTTGCGTGTCTGCATATGAATGATAGAGCAGTTTTTGGCTGCTGATGATTTCAAAAAGAGGACGAAGGTAGATGTTGAATAACACCGGCGAGAGAGGGGATCCTTGAGGGACTCTGCATGATAATGTGCGTTTTTCAGAACTGAAAGGTCCTAACTTCACTATTTGCGATCGGTTTTCCAAAAAAGAGGAGAACCAAGATAAATCGCCTTCTGCGACTTTGGCTACTTCAGCTAGCCGTGTCGAAGGCTGCGCTTAGGTCCAACAGAACCAGAAGACAAGATTCTCCTACGTCTGCGGCCTCGAGAACATCGTCCCATATCTTGAGCAATGCTGTTTCCGTCCCGTGTCTGGGCCGGAATCCCGATTGAAATGGATCAAGTAGGTTGTGGGTATCTAGATGCTGTTGCAGCTGTTGTACCACTACTTTCTCCATTACCTTGGAGAGAACGTTTAGGCCTGTTATGGGATGGTGGTGGAGTGGGTCCTTGGGGTCCAGGGTGGGTTTCTTCAAGATGGGTCGAATTATGCCCTCCTTCAACTGGGAGGGCACTATGCCCTCCCTGAAAGATTGGTTAATAAGCTGCGTGATAGGATTGGCCTAGGATAGGCCCTGCTACTGCCCCCTCCTACCACTGACAAACCCCCTCCCCCAACCATTGCCCCATGTGCACAGACCTTCACCACTCAAATAATGACCCCCAACCCCCCCCATCACCCAATCCTTATGCTACAGCTGCTGTGAAACCCTGTATCCCCGTGTATCCCCATTGTTAATAATGATGGCTCATGACTGTATCCCCACTTCATACCTCCCAACATTTTGAAATGGGAATGAGGGACACCTACTGGCAAACGTATTTAGGCATAGGACCCGCCCCCTGCCACACCCTCTTAAAGGAGAATTAACTAAAAAAAAGTTAAATAAATCCACAAATGCTTATATTATCACTACTATTCCTTTATATTGGCTTTTAAAATTTACAAATGCAGCCATTTAGAATTTGAATGAAAGGTTTAGCACTGGGAAACACTTTTTGAAAGACAAAAAGTGCATTTTATATACAACTATATAGATCAAAATGAGGGACAAGTGAGGGGGAAAGAGGAACAGAAGGACATTGCTCCAAATCACGTACAGTCCCTCGAAATCAGCTATGCCCACTTGGCTATTAAGTTGCCCGAGCTTGTGTTGTGCCTGTGTCCCCGCCAACCATTTGCCATGTAAGGAGTTAACTGAGTTCAGTTACCTCTTTGGGTGCAACTTGGCGTTCGGCTTGCTGCAGAAGATACAGATCTTCACGCTACACCGGGAGAGGAGACACAGGCATGGTTGCACAGCAGGAGGCGAGAAGCGACCACAGCTGTCGCCCACATTCCACTGTGTGTAGGGTTTCCACCTGTCCAGGATTCAGGGTTCCGGGTTTTGAATCATGTGTCCAGGTTTCAGGCAAACTGAAACCGGACACATTTTACTGACCTATCTATGGTTCATCAAGTAATAAAGATAGCCACACACAAATCTGTTGCTGTCCGAGAGTTGTGGCAGCTGTCTGGGGGCAGGTTCGGCATCACTGGGGGGCATGGCGATGATGTCAGCAAGATCAGTTTGGCCACACCCATTAATCGCTGTGGCACGCTATAACCACATAACTACTCGTCTTGAGGGCACCCAAAGGTGTCCCAGGCCGCTAAAGTGTTCAGGTTTGACTTAAAGAAAAGGTGGAAACCCTAACTGTGTGGGCCAGTCACCAACAGGCCGCTCTTGTCAGGACATGTGGCCCAGCGGCCGTGGCCCACCTGACAAGTGCCCAGTGTGCCCCATGGCCAGTCCGTGCCTGGCTCCATGGAATCCTGGTTGAGAATGGTTGAATGAAACTATTGTCCTAATTGATATGACCAGGTGTCAGAGAAGTTGCTAGGGGGCCCCATCAAAGTTTTTCAGTGGGGCCCTACAAATTATAGTTCAGGCCTGGATCATACATGTAAGCACATTCACTACAGTCAATAAATAACATAACAATGTTGCCAGCCCCTTACAGCTGGATTTTCAATGGATGGATTTGTATATGTAGCATTATCCCCGGAGGAGCTGCTGGTTGTTTTGGGCGGCACATTTACCTCTTGACTCCTCCGAATTCCTAGGGGTGAATGATGCGTATTGCATGTAGTAGAAGTAAAGGAATGTCCAGACAGGTGCTCTTTTCTGTGCTCTTTATTACCCAGCCGGGTAAAAACAATAAACTTGTGGTGAGGAAAGTAAAGTTGAAGAAGGAGAGAACAGCAGATTCAGGTGTAATGATAGGAAACAGTCCTGCTCCCAAGCGTAACACTTTTATGCGCCACTCTTATGTGAGTGGGTTTAGTGTACCCGGACAGGCCTCTCTCACTGACCTGGCAGCTGGAGTATCACTCGAACATTTGTAGGATAAAGTCTCTGCCACAGACCCTCCTTGATGAACTTGAACTTGAGGAAAAATCTCTGCCACAGACCCTCCTTGATGAACTTGAACTTGAGGAAAAATCTCTGCCACAGACCCTCCTTGGTGAACGTCAGAGAGACACCTCTGCCACAGGCCCTCCCTGATTTTTAGTTACGGAGGAGATCCTCCTTAGATAAATGACACCTGGATCTCCTTCAACTTGTCGCCCAGGTACCGACTGACCAGTGATCAATCCCTCAGTGTCCGGCTACCTTGATCCCCAGTGGTTTGTCCAGGCCCTTTTGGACGGCCAGCCTCACAATGGCGCTCCTCAGACGGACTCCCCACCGAACAGCAATACAGCTTGGGATCTTCAAAGGTTGGAACCCAGTCGCTCACTGGGTCCCTGTCGCTGTTCAGATGCTCCGGGCCAACATGGTCCCGGAAACAGGAACACCGAGTGCCACGTGGCCATAACGCCGGGGCACCGTGATGTAGTCACCCTTAAAGTGGGTGCCACAATCGAAGAAGAAGACCCAGAACCAATGGTGTCTGCCCCATAAATACCACTCCCAGCATGCACAGCGAGGCCAAACCCTCCTGATTGGCTGCTGGGAAAGCGCACCCAAACCTCGATTTCACTGCTGCCACCTGTAGCACCGGGGTTGGAAGAACACCCCAGTACAACAAAATAAGCCCACAGCACAGCCGAGCTGAGACAGAGACCCTGTTTAACACATATCAATTTGGATCAGAGTTTAACTACACTCTGATCTCCCTCTAAATTTAACTAGCACCCGTACCATAAAGTACACAGGCGCTACATATATTTCCCTCTTCGGGGCTCTGACAATCGTGACGTAATCACGGTGATTTCCTGGGTTTCACCATGAAGTTTGCTCAATCCGGTTTGCTAACTTAATTAACATTTCCCATATTCTGCAAAGATAAATGAATCTCTGGCTTGTTCTGGAATCTGACAAGCCGCGCCGCTACGCCCAGGAAGTTTCCACACGTAGGAAATGTATACATACATCTTCAGCGAACCTGGCTTGATTGAAAGGGAATTTGGCTTTATTTTCTCTGCGCTGGCATACATATTCATCAGGTTCAGAAAGTTTGACAGGAGAACGTTCTTCTGGTTTCATGGAGTAAATCCAGGATAAAAACAGAAAGGCCCGGCGCTCTATTAGCATTTTCCTGAGTCGGCGATGATGGTAGAGGGGATTTTCAATAACATCTGCCGGTGCCAGAATGTTAAACGCAAGCAGATCCCCGACAATAATCAGTTCAGGAGCAGAATCACGAGGCTTTGAAATAACACCATTCACTTATTTCTGGAAAGACGATTCAAAAGAGGCGATAATTAATCATTGTGCGTCACTACATTCAGTCTGCAGTAAAGAGTATTAGTAAAAGTAGACCTAGAATCAGGGCTGCTGTTAGAAATCAGGGGGGTCCATACAGCCTACCTGACAGGGCCCCCCCGAAAATCAAAACAATATTTTTACAATAAAATCAATCATTATTATCGGACACAAACATAACAGAGAACCTGTGTGAATTAGCCTTTTTTTTTACATTCTTTAACCACTTAAGGACCGCCGCATGTACATTTACGTCGGCAGAATGGCACCGACAGGCACATCAACGTATATATACGTTGGTGCCTTGGGGGGGATCGGGGGTCCGATCGGACCCCCCCCCCGTACATGCGGCGGTCCGCGCGGCTGCAGGAGCGATCCGACAAGTGGGGGCGGCTATCCGTTTTCATCCGCCCCCTCCGGATCGCTCCCAGCCAATGCGTGCGCCCGCCCGCCCTGTCACTTCCTCCTCCTGTGTAAACACAGGAAGGAGGAAGCGACGTGATCTCTCCCTCGGCGTTTGTTTCAAGCGCCGCTGAGGAGAGATCACCGCACACCAAGTAAGTCTGCACCAAACAGCACACTTACACACACACAAACACATTTAACCCCCGCGATCGCCCCCCCCCCCTCCCCCCTGTCACAGTGTCACTGAATGCAGTAATCATACATGTATGATTACTGTATTTAGTGTCAGTGTGACAGACAGTGTGACAGTCAGTCAGTGTTAGTGTCAGGGTAGCCCCCCCACCCCCCCCAATAAAGTTTTAACCCCTTGATCACTGCCCTAGTTAACCCTTTCACTCCCTATTGCCAGCGTCACTAAGCGATCATTTTTCTGATCGCTGTATTAGTGTCGCTGTTCCCGCTAGGTAGCTAATTTTTTTTTAATGCGATTTTTTTTTACTAAAGACATGTGGCTAAATAAATTTTGGCCTAAATGTTTGACTAAAATTTAGTTTATTGGTTTTTTATTATAACAAAAAGTAAAAAATATAGATTTTTTTTCAAAAATGTCGCTCTATTTTTGTATATAGCGCAAAAAATAAAAATCGCAGAGGCGATCAAATACCACCAAAAGAAAGCTCTATTTGTGGGAAAAAAAGGACGCGAATTTTGTTTGGGAGCCACGTCGCACGACCGCGCAATTGTCTGTTAAAGCGACGCAGTGCCGAATCGCAAAAACCCCTTGGGTCATTTGCCAGCGTATTGGTCCGGGTCTTAAGTGGTTAACCACTTAAGACCCGGACCATTAAGCAGGTTAAAGAGGGGGTTCACCCAAAAATTTACTTTCTGTCATTACCTCATTTGCTCCAGCATACTGCTAACATGTGCAGTATGCTGTTTGTTTTTTTTTTGCTACTTATCTTTTTATGATCCGTTGTAATCCGGCTCCGAGCGGGGGGATTACTTCCGGGTATAGGCGTTCCTAAACAAAGAGGAGTTGATTGACGGAAGTGACGCTCGGGTGTTTACAGCGCCTGCGGGCGCAGGCGTCGCAAACACCCGAGCGTCACTTCGAGTATTTTCGGAAGGCGTGACCCCCCCTTCCGCAGCCGTCAATCAACTCCCCTTCGTTTAGCAACGCCCATTGCCCGCAGGATTCCCCGCTCAGAGGCAGATTACAACGAGTCATAAAACGATAAGTAGCAAAAAAAAACAAAACAGCATACTGCAGATGTTAGCAGTATGCTGGAGCAAATGTCAAAAACTTGATTTCTGGGTAAACCTCCGCTTTAAGGACCTTGTCCCTTTTTGCGATTCGGCACTGCGTCGCTTTAACTGACAACTGCACGGTCGTGCGACGTGGCTCCAAAACAAAATTGGTGTCCTTTTTTTCCCACAAATAGAACTTTCTTTTGGTGGTATTTGATCACCTCTGCGGTTTTTATTTTTTGCGCTATAAACAAAAATAGAGTTACAATTTTGAAAAAAAAAAACAATATTTTTTACTTTTTGCTATAATAAATATCCCCCAAAAATATATATATATACAGTATAAAAAAAAAAAATGTTTCCTCAGTTTAGGCCGATACGTATTCTTCTACATATTTTTGGTAAAAAAAATTGCAATAAGCGTTTATCGATTGGTTTGCACAAAATTTATAGCGTATACAAAATAGGGGATAGTTTTATTGCATTTTTATTAATACATTTTTTTTTACTACTAATGCCAGCGATTAGCAATTTTTTTTTGTGACTGCGACATTATAGCGGGCACATCGGACAATTTTGCTGTTTAAGAGTTAACCACTAAGGGGCACTGTAGGGGTTAAGTGTGACCTCATATGTGTTTCTAACTGTAGGGGGGCGGGGCTGGACGTGTGACATCATTGATCGCCTTTCCCTATATCAGGGAACAGACGATCAATGACACTGCCACAACGAAGAACAGGGAAGGTGTGTTTACACTCAACTCTCCCCGTTCTTCAGCTCCGGTGACCGATCGCGGGACACCGGTGGCGATCGGGTCCCGCACACGCAGTCACGGAGCTTCGGACTGAGTCGCGGCGCGCTTGCGACCCCACAGCTGGGCTTAAGGAATCACGTAAGGGTTCGTGATTGTGCCCAGCTGTGCCATTCTGCCAACGTATATCGGCATGAAGGGGTCCTTAAGTGGTTAAACATTTTTATAATTAAAAAAAGAAAATTTTTAATAATTCAATTTTTTTTTAAATTATTTAATTTTACTGACATATTCTGGCAGACGTTGGTCAGGAACAACTGAGTACTATTTAATGATACATAGTAATACATAGTGATTGGATACATAATGGTACATAGTGATTGGATAGCAGCAATCTGTCTCCCATAGCAACAAGAGGAGACCTTCCCCCGCCAAAGCCCTCAGCCTGTAATACGTTACGAAGAATAAAGCGTTAGATGAAGTGCACGCATGTAGTATGAGCTAGGCGCACGGTGGGACCCCATACCGGTACTGGGATTGAGGTAGAGGTGATATGCTGGACATGTAGAGAGGGTCTTGGCTCTGCACTGCCCTTCCTAATGCACAAGTGACAGTGGTGATGTACAGTAACATCGGGAGTTTATTAGAGTTCAGTGGGTTGCTCAAGTAAAGGTACCCCATGTGTGAGACTGTGAGCCTAACTAAAGTGCTTAATGTAGCGCAGAATAACTCACCCCATGTAGGCCTTTCATGTGACCCTTGCTTAGCGCCAAACAAGGAGGGAAACATGGAGTATGTGACGACCACCCCATGACCCTACCCTTACATTTGGCGCCCAATGTGGGGCCTGAAGACCACCTCTAAAGAGACCATGACAAAAGTTAGCTGGTTAGAACCTGTACAGGCTGGCCCAGCAATACTCCACATGAACTGCACGTCTTCTTCCTGATTGGCTTCTACATGAGGCTCCATCTCCTGATTTGCGGATATCCTGATAAGGGGCATATATAACAACTGGACCCAGAATTGCGCTAAGAAGCTCCATGTACATTGCTACCAGACACTATGGACAGCCACCAGCTATCATGGAAACAAATCCTGACTATCATCGACACCAGGGAACTATACCTACCAGCTTATGGGTTTGCCTTCTGCCGTTCGGGCACCTGGGAAGAGTTTGGAGCCCTCTGCCCAACCTGGAAGAGCCACCTGGCCATCTTTTCCAGTTGGACTCGCTGTCATGTCTGTGGAGTAATACTATTCCTGGAGGAAGAGCCCAGCTGTGAAATCGGGCCAGAGGACCTGCTCAGAAATGATTCCACTGCCGGAGAATCATCTACCTCCAAGCCTCTGGTGAAGATCCTAAAACCCAACTGTGACAAGCTATCAGGGGTGGCCTCCCCCACAGCTTCTAGGGTTGAACAGCCACCCTGTAACACATCTATGGATCCTGTATCCCTTCAGGAAAAAGGGTGGAGCTCTCTACTTGATCCTACTGGATGAGCTGCCAGCCCCTCCGGTTGAAGGAACACCAATGCTGGATCGGCCGGGCAGCACCAGTGTCGCCCTTCTGAACCCCCCACTCCCAGATATAAAAATTCCTTTTTTGTTGGTGTTCTGTTCTCGCTACACGTTTGCCCCTGGCGTGTATGCAGCTCAACATACAGCTTAAAGCTTGCATCCTAAATAACCAGACTGTCTGTAACTTTGGATCTTTATTACGATGAAAAGATGGTGGCCAATAAAGATTTTGTCAGGGAATTGACCGTGGAAGAACTGGCAGACCTCCCCAGCACGGACCTACGAGCACAGTGCGCATGCGCGCACATACGAGCACAATGCCCGCAGATACGAGCACAAGGCGCATGCGCGCGCGTACAAGCATAATGCCCGCGAATACGAGCACAAGGCGCATGCGCGCGCATACGGGCAACAACACAACAAATACATTGTTCTTTACTGCGCATGCGCGCGCACCATTACGCACGCAATGCGGGCGGGACTCCTGGCGTCAGTGCCTATTTAAACCTTGTTGCAGCAGTCACCAAACTGCTGCATGATCGTCAGTCTCTGACCTTATCCTGAATCCTTGTTCCTGTATTCCTGTTGACTACCCGGCTTACCTGACCAAGATGTCCCTGTGCATGACCCCTGTCTTGTTCCTGTCTGCTGGATCCTGTGTATGACCTCGGCTTGCCTTCTGACCTGTTCCAGTCACTCCCTGCTTTCTGTGCATGACTACTGGCCCGGCTCCTGACTCCGCCCCTGGGTTTCCTGCCTCTTCTGGTACTTCCGTGGTACTCCTGCCGGACTACGTATCCTGGTGCACATCTGATCCCCAACATCGCTCTAGCAAGTCGCAGCCGGCAACTCCTGCACCCCTGGGCATAGCGTCCCCTGTCTCACCTCCAGGGGGCGTTCTGCACTCGAGTCGCAAGGGAAGCCCTCTCGGCACTTCGGCCTCTGGTAAGGTACGTGACAGATTTATTTGTTTATCTTTAGTTTCATCATTATTCATACACATCTTATAATGCGTATGAATAATGATGAAACTAAAGATAAACAAATAAATGAATATATAGGAATTAAATGAACAAAAACAAATGTCTACTAGACATATAGATAAACAGTCTTTATCATACCAGCGATGCTGTCCCAGGAGGATCAAGACTTAGGAAACATGTGGTGCAGGCTTAGCTGACTCCATGTAGACTGTCCAGTGGAAAAGAGATGATAGAGTGGTGATAGGAAGAGAAGACATTTTTCAGTAACACGACAGGAAATGTACATTACCATAGAACACTGCCCATCAACAGTCCCTTGTTAAGAGTGACATCTAGTGGACAATATTTGAATTACAAGTCCAGAAGATATTACTGTATTTTCTTGTAGGCTAGGGTGACCAGACATCCCCAGTTTCAGGGGACAGTCCCCTGATTGAGGACAATGTCCCCGGACCAAGTCTGTCCCTGGTTTTGTCCCCAGATTGGATTTAATAGGGGGCAGGGGCAATTTCAAAGACAATCAGTGCAGAATTAAAATAAAAAAATTAGAATTATACACCCCCGCTCGCTCCGCCGTGGCTACTAGCATAGGGGGGTTGTATTTTTCCCATTATCTGTGCCCCTTTCTGATGATCATGTGCTGGTCGGAGCGGAGGGAATATTCCTTCAGTTTCGGGCGCATGCCCATTCAACTCCGCTCACATGTTCTTCTGCCTTGGCTCAAGTCCCGACCAGCCGCCTGCTTATCTCCTTGCCTTCCCTGGTGCAGTGATCTTCCTCCGCTCCCCACCCAGTAGTACCTGGGGCCCGGAGAGTAAGACTTGAGAGGCTGTGAGGCGGGCGGCGACGGGCAGAGAGTCGCTGATTGTTGCCATTACTAGTAAAGAAAATATATGTCCCCGGATTTCATTTTAAAAATCTGGTCACCTTATTGTAGGCCAAAGGCATGACAGTTGGACCATCTGATGAGACTCCAATGGTCTTACAAGCTATACACTCCCGAGATCGCCCCAAGGGGATCCCATGGGATAGCCTAAACTTGGATGAGGAGCTACCACGGTCTCCGGAGCCTTGCATACTGCATACTGGTCCTACTTCTCCTGACTCAATGTTGGTGGAGAGAATGGGGCCTAAGTACCTTAGCCCACCGGACGCTTAACTGCAACAGGGTTGGGCACACTTCCAAGCTAGAATCACGCAATTATCCCAATTCCAACGCTAAATGGAGTGTATTCCCGTATGTTCCCGAGCAGCTGGAGAATATGACACCCAAATTGTACAGCAGAGCTGTTTGGGAGAAACTTAATATACCCAAACACCAGAGAACCTTCAGGCAACAAAATTAATATATCAAGGCATTGTTCCATTGCCTATACGAGTTTTACAATACGTGAAGACACATATAGTATAGGTCTGACCCTGTTGGGGGGGTTCACCCTCACTATTTCTTATGGAAAATTTTACAATTTAACAGATAATATTCCAATAGGAAACTTGTTCTGGTGACAGCTCTGCTTCTAATTCCCAGGAGGCTTTTCATCCTGTGTCAAATGAGACATCATTGAGGAAAAGAAGTGCTCTGCTATCCCGAATGACAAAATATAACGTGGGAACTTTGTTACTTCCTGTTGTGTCTCCAAGACAGGAAGTTAAGAAAAATCTCCCCAATGGGATACAGCCTAAAAAGGAAATATATGACATTTTGGTTTTGGATACACTTTAACTCTTTGACATATAGTACCTTTTTGGTTTATGGTCTTTCAGCACACAGATAGAAAATAATTAAATTACATTAAATTTCAAAATAAATTTAAAGCGGAGCTCCACCTGCATTTTTTTTTTCAAAGTCGGCAGCTACTAACAGTGTAGCTGCTGACTTTGAATAAGGACACTTACCTGTCCTAGGCGCCCGCGCTGACGGCCCCCGCTGATGCCGATCCTCGATCCCGGCACCGCCATCCACAGTCAGGGAAACAGGCAGTGAAGCCGTGCGGCTTCACTGCCCGTTTCCTACTGCGCATGTGCGAGCGACGCGGCGCTTTGTGAATGGTCCGGCTGCTTTCTGGGATACACACAGTTCCCAGAATGCAGCGCGGCCCATTCACAAGAAGACACCGAGAAGAGGAGGAGGAAGAAAACCGCACCGCGGATCATGAGGGCAGATTCGGGACTTCCGCATAGCAACAGCCTATTTAGGGTGAGTATTTTATTTTTTTTTTCCATTTCATTTTTTTTTTTTTTAGATTTAAAAAAAAAAAAAAAATCAGGGTGGAGAACCGCTTTAAGCTCAATGCAAGGCTAGGCTCACACCTATACAAGTTGGTACGTTTTCTCAAAACGTTTCGCGTTTTTGGGAGGTGTTTGTTGTCATGCAGATGAAACAAGAAAAAACTCAGTAGAAACGCATCAAAATGTGATTTTAACCACTTGCTTACTGAGCACTTATACCCCCTTCCTGCCCAGGCCAATTTGCAGCTTTCAGCACTCTCACACTTTGAATGACAATCGCGCAGTCATGCAACACTGTACCCAAATGATATTTGTATAATTTTTTTCACACAAATACAGCTTTCATTTGGAGGTATTAAATCACCACTGGGTTTTTTATTTTTTGCTAAACAAATGTAGCACTACCCCCGGAGGAGCTGGATATTTTTGGGCGGCATGTTACCTCTATTTCCTTGCCGTCCAGGGTGATGGATGAGAGTAGAGAAAGTTCAATGTCCACACTTTACACTTCCTTTTTAAAGATTTATTTGCTGAACTTGGTAAAAGAATAAAATAAGTGTTTGAAGGAGTGGAAGGGTAACAGATGAATAGGTTCAGGTGCAATATTTCAGTCGGGAAACACTCCTGTTTCCTGTGACACAGCTTTCATCGCCACTCTATAGCCAGAGTGGGTATTGCTCACCCAGGTAGGTTTCTCTCACTAGCCTAGCAGCCAGAATGGTGCATGGAATATGGTACAGTCTCTGCCACAGACCTTCCCACAAATGGAGACACTTTTGGTCCAAAATCCTTGTAGCACAGGATTCAGCACCCGGATCTCTCCAGAGTAACTTCTTGTGGAACTGACGTGCGATCGCCATCAAGCCTTTCAGTATACGGTGCATACTTCGATGAAGTTCAAGGCCTCTCTTGAGACACCAGCCTCGTGCTCGGTCCTCTCCAAGATAGGCAGGGCCGGTCCTAGGATCACAGGCTCCTGGGTGCAGAAATATTTCTGGTGCCCCCAAATGGGCGTGGTCATTTTACTAACTCCTCCCCTTTACAAATGTTTCTGGGATCCTTACAGGATCTGTTAACAAACAAAATACAGGAAGAGAAGCAGAGTACTTTATTGGGACCTGGTGGTGGTGGGGGGGTCAGAGGGCTTCTGTTAGAGAGTCTGTTAGAAAGAGCCCGCTTCTGTTAAAGAGTCTGTAGTATGTTAATATGTCACCCTGACTGACATACTACAGACATGATACAGGAGATGGTCAGAGACTGCAGACATAGTACAGGAGATGGTCAGAGACTGCAGACATAGTACAGGAGATGGTCAGAGACTGCAGACATAGTACAGGAGATGGTCAGAGACTGCAGACATAGTACAGGAGATGGTCAGAGACTACAGACATAGTACAGGAGATGGTCAGAGACTGCAGACATAGTACAGGAGATGGTCAGAGACTGCAGACATAGTAAAGGAGATGGTCAGAGACTACAGACATAGTACAGGAGATGGTCAGAGACTACAGACATAGTACAGGAGATGGTCAGAGACTGCAGACATAGTACAGGAGATGGTCAGAGACACATCAGTTCTGGACGGACATACACCTGTGCTCAGAACACTAGTTCTGGATGGACACAAACATGGAGAGAAAGAGGGAGAAGAGAACTCTGCCACTTCAGCGCCCCCACCTCTGCAGGCGCCTGGCACCCCGTGCACCATGCCTAGGATCGCCCCTAAAGATTGGTCCTTCATCAAGCGGCTTCCTCCCTCCAGGATGGACAGCACTGGATCACCCTTGAAAACGTAGACCCAATCTGCTTACTGGGCCTACTTAACAGATCACAACCCCCGGACCAACCTGATCCAGAGCCAGGATTACAAGAACACGCACCCCCGGCCAGGAGGGCCACACAGGGGGTAGTGGGACGACAGACCCAGGATCGACGACCCCGAAGCAGTGGCGTCTGCTCCTTAAGTACCCCTCCACAGCATGCACAGCTTGACAATCAACCCCCACTGATTGGCTGCCGAGGGGAAATACCCAAATCACCCTGACCTAGCTGCTGCCACCATTGGCCTGGAGTAGCAACAACACCCCAGGCGAACAATAGTGGTCACTCACAGCACAGCTATGGCTGGAACAGAAGTCAAATTTGCTCAAAATTTTACATGTCTGAGTCAATTAACTCTCAGACTTCCCCCTAAATTAAAAATAGCGCCAGCCTAACAGGAGCAGGCCGCTACACAAACAAAAAAATGACCGACATTTTTGAAAACAAAACAAAAATGTATTCAATTCTTGTTATAAGATTTTTGCAAACAGATAATTTTTTTCCCTTCACTGATGGGCACTGATGACGTGGCACTAATAAGACTAGGGCAGTGATGGCTAACCTTGGCACCCCAGATGTTTTGGAACTACATTTCCCATGATGCTCAGCTATACTACAGAGAGCATGAGAATCATGGGAAATGTAGTTCCAAAACATCTGGGGTGCCAAGGTTCGCCATCACTGGACTAGGTTGACCACGTGTCCCGGATTGCCCGGGACAGTCCCGCATTTTGCAGGTCTGTCCCGGGCACAATTATTCCAGGACAATACAGTGTCCCGGAATGAAACTGACACACCACCCCCCCCCCCCCAGGGCCAATCTGATGCCCCCAAATAAGGCCCCCACATCACCCCTTTACTCCCTGACAGTACTTGTCCTGGCCAGGAATGCCAGGAGGAGGACAATCCCCGCCCCCTGCTTGTGATTGGAAAAATCATAAATCCCGCCTCTTGTGTCCAATCACTGTGCTGTGATTCGTTACAGCACAAGCTGATTTTTGGGAAGGGAGGGTGTCCCTGAATGGTAGTTTGGAAATGTGGTCACCCTAAATAAGACAGTACTGATAGGTGGCACTGACGAGGCAGCACTTTTAGGCACTGATACAGAGGCACTGATGGGTGGAACTGATAGGCGGCGTGAAGAGGTGGCACTGATAGATGGCACTGATGGGCACTTATAGGCAGCACTGATAAATGACACTGATGATGGGCACTGATTGGCAGCACTGGGCACTGATAGGTGGCACTGGTGGGCACTGATTAGCAGCACTGATGAGCAATGATAGGTGGCACTGGTGGGCACTGATAGGTGGCACTGATGGGCACTGATAAGCAGTACTGGAGGGCATTGATTAGCATTATGTTAGATTTAGTGATTAAGTTTACAGCTACAAAAAAATGAAATTAAAATTAATTTCCAGTTTCTCTTTCTACCCATAATTCTGCGTTATTGTTCATGTTGTATCGTCTTTACCCCGGATCTCCCCGTCTCACCCAGGTTGGCTCCTGTCATGTACGCTGGCTCTGCTATTTCTGTTTTGTTATATTTTATATTCATAGTATTTTAGTCTTTGTCCCCGGCTAAACTGTCAAATAAGGACAAGCCCATTCATCCCGCCCGGCGCAGATTCTCAGTATCGGGTTCTCGGTTGGGTTATTGTATGAGCGGAGGCGCCGGGCTGCTCACCAGTTTCCCACTGACACACTTGTATGGTGTTTTTATCACCACAGCCCCGGGGAGTTTCCTTTCTCACCGCTCTGACATTATTCTATGATTATTTTTTTTGTAATTACTGTATGTACACATGAACGATTCTGTGTTCCATACCCACAGAACAATCGGACTTCCGAACCAGGGGGGGTTGTTGCATAACTATTTATTTGCCTTGTGCAATTTCCTTTATGTAGTGTGCTGAGGGACCATAAACCAAAAAGTTGCTATATGTAAAAGATAACTTTTTTTTTTTTTAATCTAATTTAAAATAAAATTTTAATTCATTCTATTAATATAATATAAGGCTCGGTTCAAACCTATGCATGCGTGTGGGCCGTGTTTGCTCATGCATTTCCCGCAGAAAAAGGTGCATGCGCCTTTTTCAAAATGCGGCTCGCAGGCAAATCGCATTTTGGCCATGCGGTATACCTGCAGTTCCTGCACCCGCAAACACACTGGGCCAGATTCTCGTATCTGGGCGTAAATGACAGCGGAGAGTAGCGTATCGTATTTACACAAGTTTGGACGCAAGTGCCTTATTCTCAAAGCACTTGCGTCCTAAGTTACGGCGGCGTAGCGTAAATGGCCCGGTGTAAGCCCGGGTAATTCAAATGTGGATGAGATGGGCGTGTTTTATTGAAATGAATCGTGACCCTGCGTTTTTGATGCTTTTTTTGAACTGCGCATGCGCCGTCTGTGGACGCATCCCAGTGCGCATGCTCCAAATTACGCCGCAAATAATCATTGGTTTCGACGTGAACGTAACTTACGCAAACCCCCATTCGCGAACGATTTACGCAAACAACGTAAACTACTGAAAAATCGATGCTGACCAGACGTCCATACTTAAAGGGGTGTTCCAGCCAATATTTGTCTTTATTAAAAGTCAGCAGCTACAAAAAGTGTAGCTTTTGTCACTTACCTGCTCCAGCGTTCCAGCGACGCGCCGGCCGGGGCTCCGCTCCTCTCCCCCCCTCCCCGGCTGGCATCCTCATCACAACTGTGGGCACCCGGCCGTGACAGCCTTCGGCTTCACGGGCCGGCACCCACTGGGCATGCGCGATCGGCACTGCGCATGTGCGAGTGGCGCGGCCCGCCGCTGATTAGACAGGCGATCGCATGGGACCTGTCATGTGTCCCATGCGATCGCCTACAGGGAGGGGTTGAAGTTAGGCGATTAAGCTTAATCGCCTAACCAGCCCCTCGGCAGAAGGAGGAAGTGGGACAGGAAGTCCCACTCCTCCTGAAGCCCCCACTCCCCCCCCCAAAAAAAATTACATGCCAAATGTGGCATGTAAGGGGGTGAGGAGTGGGATTAGCGGAAGTTCAATTTTTGGGTGGATCTCCGCTTTAACATTGCGTACACCTCACCTACGCAAAGTTACCCCTCATATAGCAGGGGTATCTTTACGCTTACGCAAACGGCGTAAAATACGACGACCGGGCGCAATTACGTTCGGGAATCGGCGTATCTAGCTCATTTGCATAATCGACGCGGCTAATCGACAGAAGCGCCCCTAGCGGCCAGCGTATAATTTCACACAATTATACGCCGGCGTAGACAAGTTACGTCGGCTGAGGAAGCCTATTTTTTTAACGTATCTGCCTTTGAGAATCGGCGTAAACATACGCCGGCGCAGAT
The DNA here is from genome assembly GCA_029574335.1 of Rana kukunoris. Taxonomy (NCBI): domain Eukaryota; kingdom Metazoa; phylum Chordata; class Amphibia; order Anura; family Ranidae; genus Rana; species Rana kukunoris. The sequence continues at coordinate 11,286,324 of CM056053.1, forward strand.
TTGAAATTACAGCGGCGTATCTGGAGATACGCCGCTGTAACACTTTTGAGAATCTGGCCCACTGTGGGTTTTTTTATGCATGGGGGTGTCATTCAGAGTTATTGGCAGCCCTGCGCGTTTTCTCAGCAGTGAGTTTTCACTGCGGGCAGTTGTGATTCTTGCACCCACAGCCACCTACATAGGTCTGAACTGAGCCTACCATGATCTCCCACGGGTCACATTCACATCTGTTCATTTCCAACAGGGACTTTTTTGCTCACAACAGGTTGCGTTTTTGGTTCCAAAGATAACCACTTAGCGCCAGCGCTATAGCCGAAAGACGGCTACAGAGTAAGCTTAAAATGTTGGGAGGGCGTACATGGACGTCCCTTCTGTTCTTGCTCTGGGGTGTGCGGGAAGCGCGATTTGTGATTGCCGAGTTCTTGGCTGATCTCTGATCGGAGTAAAGGGCCAATCACAACTGGCCCTTTACCACGTGATCAGCTGTCCGCCAATGACAGCTGATCACAAAAGTAAGCTGTCAGCGTGAAGAAAAGAAGAAAGCCAGCTTCTGTTAGAGGGACATCGGTCCCCTTAGTACCCACCAGTGTCATCTATCAGTGTCCATCAGTGCTGTCTATCAGTGCGTCCTACCAGTGTCTTTTAGTGCCGCCTATTCAAACGTGTGACTGAAAAAGCTGAAAATTGGCCTGGGCAGGGAGGGGGTAAGCAAGTGGTTAATATAAAGTTTTGATGTGTTTCTACTGAGGTTTTGCTTGTTTTACCTGCATGACAGCAAACACCTCTCAAAAGCGTGAAATGCATCAAAAACGCAAAACGTACAGTATCTGCGCTTAGAACCCTGAATCAGCAGCTAAGCACTATAACCCAGATACTAGGCACATTAACTTTCCTTTGCTGTCCTTTCCCTTTTCCTTTCTCCTTTTCCGTCCTTTCCCTCTTCTGTACTTTGCCCTTTTCTATCCTTTCCCTTTGCTTTCCCCTTTTCCATCCTTTGCCTTTCCCGTCCTTTCACTTTTCCACACTTCCCCTTTCCCCTTCCCCGTTCTTTTCCTTTCCTTTCCCTTTTCTATCATTTCCCCTTCATTTTTCCTATCCCCTTTCTTGTCCTTTCCCTGTCCTTTCCCTTTCCCCTTCTCTGTTCCTTTCCTTTCCTTTCCTTTCCCTTTTCTATCCTTTCCTCTTTCCTGTCCTTTCCCTTTTCCTATCCTTTCCCTTTTTCCTTCCCCTGTCTTTTCCTTTCCTATCCTTTCCCCTTTCCTGTCCTTTACCTTTTTCTTTCCCTTTTTCCTTCCCCCGTCTTTTCCTTTCCTACCCTTTTTCCTTTCCTGTCCTTACCCTTTTCCCTTTCCCCTTTCCTGTCCTTTCCCCTTTTCTGCCCTTTCCCTTTCCTGTCCTTTCCCTTTTATCAAGGGGACATAACACTTTCCCTTTTCCCTTTCTTGTCCTTACCCCTTTCCTGTCCTTTCCTCTTTCCTGTCCCTTTTCTATCCTTTCCCTTTTTTATCCTTTCCCTTTTTTATCCTTTCCCTTTTCTATCCTTTCCCTTTTCTATCCTTTCCCTTTTCTATCCTTTCGCTTTTCTATCCTTTCCCTTTTTTATCCTTTCGCTTTTCTATCCTGTCCCTTTTCTATCCTTTCCCTTTTCTATGCTTTACCTTTTATATCCTTTTTTTTTTTTAACAGAAAAGAGTTCTATCCTTTACCTTTTCTATCCTTTCCTATTTCACTTTCCTTTCCTGTCCTTTCCCGTGCTTACCTTTTCTATGCTTTCCCTTTTCACTTTCCTTTCCTGTCCTTTCCCGTGCTTACCTTTTTCCTTTCCTTTTTTCCTACCCTTTTCCATTCCTGCTATGAGTATGTAAGCAGTGGTCTCACTGCAGAGGTGATGCTCCCCCTGCTGGGTCAGGCCCAAAACTTTCCAGTCCAGCAAGGCTCAGGTTTCCTGTGGATTAGAGAGCTGTAAACTGGCCAAACACTGTTTGAATTGAGTCCACTTCCTGATGAACCCGACAGAAATTTGCTCTGACAGAACCCCTCCCACCCTGAATCGTTTGGTTAAAGAATTGAAGGAGGCGGGCAGGAAATTGTCACCTGAACAGCAGCTGCATCCAATCAGGTGCAATGACTATTTGGGTAACCTGACAGCCACACAGTGTTGTGAAAATGGCGGAGTGCTGGGGGGACATTCGCCTCCTGATGTCTTCATAAAAAGCAACTTTCACAAACTACTTACCGTGATTATCAATTGTATTATGTTTTCCTCTCTATATATATTTTAGATCTGGAGACGTGCAATACATATAAATTATAATGAATTGTAAAATAAAAGAATCGTACGGCTTCTGGTGAAAAGCTTTGCGTATCAAACAGTGAGACTGACCTGAGTGACCTCGGCCTAGCGCACCTATTAGCGGGGCTGCAGCGCTGTAATTGGAGCCGGCGTGCTGGGAGATCTCTGTCTTCACCATCCCACATCTGGAGAAGTGATCAGAGAACATGGAGCCTGGCCCGTCTCACTCACTTCCACCTCTGGATTATGTTTTATGGCTCTCACATACACGGCAAACTCAATTTTCCACCCCGACACCTGCGAGAAGCATGAAACCTGCTGGAGCTGGTTATTGAATATTGGGGCTGTTGTGTATGCAGCGTGTGTATATACAGTATATATAATGTATTTATTTATATAGAACGCCAACCAAACGCAAACCATGAGATTCAAATTTTCAGTAAAAAAAAAAAAAGGCGAATGTTAATTGCTGGCCGCCCTCTATGTTGCTTTTTTAAATAAGCGCAGTACAGCGTGCGGTGTATGCGGATTGTGGTGCGTTGCTAATTATTATCTATGGCAGTGGAGGTTAGGGTGACCACATTTCCAAACAACCATTGAGGGGACACCCTCCCTTCCGGAAAATCAGCTTGTGCTGTAATGAATCGCAGCACAGTGATTGGACACAGGATTTTTGATTTTCTCCAATCACAAGCTGGGGGCGGGGATTGTGCTCCTCCAGGCATTCCCGCCCAGGACAAGTACTGTCACTGAGTAAAGCGGTAATGAGGCAGCCTTTTTTGGGGGCATTCATTTGGCTTGGGGGGTGGCTGTTTCATTCCGGGACACTGTATTGCCCTGGAATTAATGTGCCCGGGACAGACCTGCAAAATGCGGGACTGTCCCGGGCAATCCAGGACACATGGCCACCCTAGTGGTGGTGCGTCCATAGAGGGCACATGAGCGCTGCTCCCTCTCTCCTGCACCGCTCTATCACCAATAGATAGATTTATGCATTTCGTGAATCCATCTATTGTCGTCACTGCCGCCCCATATTCAGGTGTCTGGTCCCTTGTTGGGCGCTGGGCATCTGGATTACAGCGGGGAGAGGGTGTTTTTGGAAGCGCCTGATTAGAGCCGTAGGCTCTAATAGGCTTCCAAATTGGTAAACAGAGGGCGCAATGCTGTGCGTTCACTGTTTACACAGTGTTGTGTTGAATAAATTGCTTCCTTAAAGTGGAGTTCCACCTTAAAAAGTAACTTTCGCTTAATCCCCTCCCCCCCCCCTTACATGCCACATTTGGCATGTAATTTTTTTGGGGGGGGAGTGGGGGCTTCAGTAGGAGTGGGACATCCTGTCCCACTTCCTGCTTCCGCCGAGGGGCTGGTAAGGCGATTAGGCCTAATCGCATTACTGCAGCCCCTCCCTTTGGCGATCGTCTAGGACACTGACAGGTCCTAGACCAGGGATCCTCAAACTACGGCCCTCCAGATGTTGTAGAACTACACATCCCATGAGGCATTGTAACACACTGACATTCACAGACATGACTAGGCATTATGGGAATTGTAGTTCCTGAACAACTGGAGGGCCGTAGTTTGAAGACCCATGTCCTAGACGATCGCCTGTCCAATCAGCGGCGGGCCGTGCAGCGCGCGCATGCGCAGTGCGGCTCGCGCATGCGCAGTGGGTGCCCTGACGTGAAGCCGAAGGCTGTCACGGCTGGGTGCCCACAATCGCAATGAAGATGCCGGCCGGGGAGGGGGGGGAGGAGCGGAGCCCCGGTCGGCGCGTCGCTGGAACGTGGAGAAGGTAAGTGTCTGTTTATTAAAAGCCAGCAGCTACACTTTTTGTAGCTGCTGACTTTTAATAAACATTACATTTGGGTGGAACACCCCTTTAACACTGACCCGCCTCTCAGCCAATCAGGTGCACCGGGTCTGGTTACCTGTCACCGGATTGGCTGAAGCGACCGGCACTGTGATTGGAAGCCTATCAGATGTCTAATCATAGCAGAAGATGGGTAGAGGACGGGAGAAGACATCGAGTACTCGAAGCATGGAGGACAGCGCCGAGACAGGTAAGTGTGGGGCGGAAGGGGAAACTGGCAACATTTGATGGGGGACACTAGCGGCAAGTGATGGGGCACACTGGCAGCAATTGATGGGCACACACTAGCAGCAATTGATGGGCACAGTGGTGGCAATTGATGGGGCACAGTGGTGGCAATTGATGGGGCACAGTGGCAGCAATTGATGGGGCACAGTGGCAGCAATTGATGGGGCACAGTGGCAGCAATTGATGGGGCACACTGGCAGCAATTGATGGGGCACACTGGCAGTAATTGATGGGCACACACTGGCAGCAATTTATTGGGGCACACTGGCAGCAATTGATGGGGCACACTGGCAGCAATTGATGGTTACAATAGCTGTGTTTGATGGCACAGTGGCTGCAATTGATGTTTTTTTTTCAGTTTGTTTGCCCCCCCCCCCCCAAAACATTTGCCCCCCATGGCACCCCAACATGAAAAAACACATGCCCCTCACTACACCGCAGCGTATGTGATCATACTATATGCAATCATTATTACATTATTATTTCCGAAAAAAAAATATGGCAGGTAAGTTTGTTGGTCTGCGGACGCGGCCTGAAAGCAAATGTGCGTTCTCAGCGTGACCCAACTTACTTAAATGGGCCTTTCAACCAGAACTGACTGAACCAAAACCTTTTTTCATATAGGATGAGGAAGGATTGGACTCCAACTCTATTGGGTTTGTTTGGCTGCCTGTGTCACTTCTGGAGAGATTCACCTTCACCTCCTGGGCCAGAGGTGTTGGATGCCAATAATAGGATACTAATTCACTCCCTGACACCAATGATGGGTCACAATTCCTCCCACTAACACCAATGATGGGACACTATTCCTCCCACTAACACCAATGATGGGGCACTATTCCTCCCACTGACACCAATGATGGGTCATTATTCCTCCCACTAACACCAATGATGGGTCACTATTCCTCCCACTGACACCAATGATGGGTCACTATTCCTCCCACTGACACCAATGATGGGTCACTATTCCTCTCACTGACACCAATGATGGGACACTATTCCTCCCACTGACACCAATGATGGGACACTATTCCTCCCACTGACACCAATGATGGGACACTATTCCTCCCACTGACACCAATGATGGGTCACTATTCCTCCCACTAACACCAATGATGGGTCACGATTCCTCCCACTAACACCAATGATGGGTCACTATTCCTCCCACTAACACCAATGATGGGTCACTATTCCTCCCACTAACACCAATGATGGGTCACTATTCCTCCCACTGACACCAATGATGGGTCACTATTCCTCCCACTGACACCAATGATGGGTCACTATTCCTCCCACTGACACCAATGATGGGACACTATTCCTCCCACTGACACCAATGATGGGACACTATTCCTCCCACTGACACCAATGATGGGTCACTATTCCTCCCACTAACACCAATGATGGGTCACTATTCCTCCCACTGACACCAATGATGGGTCACTATTCCTCCCACTGACACCAATGATGGGTCACTATTCCTCCCACTGACACCAATGATGGGTCACTATTCCTCCCACTGACACCAATGATGGGACACTATTCCTCCCACTGACACCAATGATGGGACACTATTCCTCACACTGACACCAATGATGGAACACTATTTCTCCCACTTACACCAATGATGGGACACTATTCCTCCCACTGACACCAATGATGGGACACTATTCCTCCCACTGACACCAATGATGGGACACTATTCCTCCCAATGATACCAATGATGGAACACTATTCCTCCCACTGACACCAATGATGGGACACTATTCCTCCCACTGACACCAATGATGGACACTGTTCCACCCCCTAACACAAGCATTGCTGCATTATTCCACTCCCTGACACCAATGGTGGTATGTTCCGTCAGATATGGTGACACCTGAGAAATGGTAATGGAAGTGACATTCAGTCCCCGCCATCTTTCTACACCCCACACTCCTCCATAGTAAGGATACAGTGAGAAGGGGGCAAGCGGACATCTTGTTACACCCACTGGAGTTTTGCAGGGTGAAATACAGGATTTAGAGATCCGACCGTTTAGATGTTGAATTTTAAAAGCAGCAGGAAAGCTGCTGATCTCACAGGTTTGTTAATATGACAGAACACCTCTGATTTTATAATTCAACATGTAAATCGGTCTGATGGATTTCCAAATAGTGTATTTCCCCAGATATGCTCCGTTTCCTGTTAAAAAATACCTCCCGACCACAAGCGCACAGTCACAGAGTCAGCATGGGCGTCCGCTGAACTTTTTCCAGGGGGGGGGCATAATTTTACGGTCACCTATGCTCCGCTTCTTTGACAATATCATGAAGGGCAGGGGCTTAGTCATTATCCCATAAAGCCTTCTCCCTTAACTTGTACTCACAGTCCCCACTTGTAAGGTCACGGTGGTCTTCCTTCTCCCAAGTCCTGTTGCCACATGTCCCTTTGAAAATACATTACAGGCAGCAAAGCAAACACGAGGGTGCACATACAGGAAGCAGCCAGAGGTGGCAGTAAAGAGCTCTGTAACTCAGTGACACTGATCTTGCAACAGCTGTGGAGCCAACTCGCACAAACACAGAGAGTCAGCACAGCTAGAGATGCAAGCATGGCAGACCCTTGCCGATTCCAGGGGGGGTCACTGGCCCCCCCTTACTCCTATGAGCGGACGCCCATGAGAGTCAGGGGGGTTGTTTACTCCCGCTGGTGCCATACCGTGTTCTGCTCCCACTGGCTACATACAGTCTGGCCCCGCTATAGCCGGGAGGACTGGCCTTTGGTGTAGAACATTTGAGGACCCTGCTTAGCGAAAAAATAAAAAAAGTTTTGCTGAAGTTTCCCACTATTTTTACATTTACACCACATTTGCACATGAACTTTAATGGCATCCCAGTCTTAGGGCCAGATTCTCATAGAATTTCGCTTGCGTATCGAAAGCCATTTGCACTACGCCGCCGCATCGTACTAGAGCAGGTGCCGTATTCTCTAACCATTTGCTCCGTCGTTTGCGTTGGCGTGGCGAAAATGGCCCAGCGTAAGCCCGCGTAATTCAAATGAGGCGGCTTGTATTTAAATTAAGCGCGCCCCCGCGTCGAATGAACTGCGCATGCGCCGGCCGGGGGAAAAAGCCCAGTGCGCATGCTCCAGCTCACGTCGGAAAGCGCCGTTGAAACCGACGTCAAAACGACGTGATCGTCACTACGCAATGCCCCTATTCGCGAACGAGTTAGTAAAACGACGTAAGCGACGGAAACAGCCGACGCTGACCCGACGCCATACTTAACATGGCACCCGACGGCACCCGACGGAACTTCCTAAGGTTACTCCTCATAGAAGCAGGGGTAACCTTAAAACGACGTACGTGACGACGGGGCGGCGTAAAAGCGATCGGGAATCGGCGTATTAGCCTCATTTGCATATGCAAATGAGAAAACAACGTAAAGGCCACCTAGTGGCCGGAGTTGTCATTACAACTACGATCCGCAAGTGTAATGGTTTTACACTTGTCGGATGTTGAAGCGTATCTATGCCAAAGTGATGCTCAGCATCACTCGCATAGATACGAGGCAAAAAAAACGGCGATACGACGGGGTATATGAGATACTCCGTCGTAGCGCCGCTGAGAATCTGGCCCTTAGTCCGTAGGGTTCAATATTGAGTTGGGTCCGCCCTTTGCAGCTATAACAGCATTTAAGCTGCATTCACGCCTAGGCGACAAGTAACGCCGCGTACGCGGCTTACTTTTCCGCGATTCGATTAACTTTTTTTTTTTTTTAACAAATTCTTTCCATTGCTGTCTATGGCTGAACGCCAATGCCGCCTGAAAAAAAGGGTCCGGGACTTTTTTTCAGGCGGCAGGCGTACGGCGTTTCGGCGTTCGGCGTGAGATGTGAACCATCTCATAGACAGCAATGGAAATTCGCCCCTCCAGCGGCACGAGCGTTTTGTCGCCAAGGTGTGAATGCAGCCGAACTCTTCTGGGAAGGCCGTCCACAAGGTTTAGGAGTGTGTCTATGGGAATGTTTCACCATTCTTCCAGAAACACATTTGTGAGGTCAGGCACTGATGTTGGACGAGAAGGCCTGGATCGCAGTCTCTGCTCTAATTCACCCCAAAGGTGTTCTATCGGGTTAAGATCAGGACTCTGCAGGGTGGAAGAACTCGACTGGCCTGCACAGAGTCCTGACCTCAACCCGATAGAACACTTTTTTGGATGAATTAAAAGCAGAGACTGTGAGCCAGACCTTCTCATCCAACATCAGTGCCTGACCTCACACATGCTCTTCTGGAAGAATGGTCACCCATTCCCATAGACACACTCCTAAACCCTGTTATAGCTGCAAAGGGCGGGGCCAACTCAATATTGAACCCTACGGACTAAGATTAGGGTGCCATTGAAGGTCATGTGCGTGTGAAGGCAGGCGTCCCAATACTTTTGGTAATATAGTGTGTATTTTAAATCTGCATAAATGCTATAGATTCCATAGATTCGGATGTTCTCAATCCCCCCCCCCCCCCCCCCCATTTGCTTTCCCCAGATTGTTTCCATATTAAGTAGTAAAGCTGTTCCTTTATTCCCTAAATCTGGAAAGTCATAAGGCAATACTTAGCTGGAAGGAGGATTATCCTGTGTCGCCGTACTCCCCCCACTCCCCGGTATTGTTCCCCTGCCAAACATCAGAGCACCTATAAAAGCGGCGTTCCTGTCTGGCTGGGACCGGCGCGGTCAGGTGACGGGGCTTATACCGAGGTCTAATGACTTGTCCCGACCTCCCAAATCACACCAAATCATCTTTATTTCACATCAAAGTTCCGGCAGCGACTTTGGTCTTGCAGAGCTTCCAGTGTGAGCGATGCCCCCGATATAACTCGGGGGGCAGAACGTTGTTTGTATATTTGTAAGGCTGACGAATAATAATAATAATAATTATGTAGCAATAAAAAAATAAAAATAAATGCCTCTAACTTTTCCGTTGGGGAAACTCGTCAGTCTTGAATCCTGTCTGGAGTTCGAAGAATTTGAAGCCGGGGTGTCAGTCAATTTTCATTGCGGGGCTCATGGACAGCAAAGGATTGTTTGCCTCTGTAGGACTACATACAGTGAGGGGGAAAAAGTATTTGACCCCCTTGCTGATTTTGTACGTTTGCCCCGCTGACAAAGAAATGATCAGTCTGTAATTTTAATGGTCGGTTTATTTTAACAGTGAGAGACGGAATAACAACAAAAATATAAAAAAAAAACGCATTTCAACAAAGGTATAAATTGATTCGTATTTTAACCGCTTAACCACTTCCCGCCCGGTTAATGGTCAATTGGCGTCCGGGAAGTGGTTGTGAAATCCTGACTTGACGTCCTGCAGGATTTCATGCCGGTGCGCGCCCGTGGGGGCGCTCAGAGCGGCGATCAGTGGTGCGGTGGTCAGTGGTCAGTCTGACACCCTGAGTCTCTGATCTCGGTAAAGAGCCTCCGGCAGAGGCTCTTTACCACGTGATCAGCCGTGTCCAATCATGGCTGATCACGATGTAAACAGGAAGAGCCATTGACCGACAGACGCAAGTAGAGGAGAGCCGATCGGCGGCTCTCCTGACAGGGGGGGTATAAGCTGATTGTTTATCAGCACAGCCCCCCCTTGGATCCCCACACTGGACCACCAGGGAGTGCCCCCCGGTGCTCAATAGAGCACAGATAGATACAAAAAAAAAATTACAAATTGGAATACAATCAATGCCAATCAGTGCCCACAAATGGGCACTGACTGGCAACATGGGCACTGAATAATGATGCCCAGCAATGCCATCAGTGCCACCCAGTGTCCATAAGTGCCACCTCTTAGTGCCACCCATAAGTGCCGATCAGTGCCACCCATAAGTACCGCCCATGAGTGCCGCCAAAGAGTGCCCAGTGAGCCTATGAGTGCCCATCAGTGCCGCCTATGAGTGCCCATCAGTGCAGCATACCAGTGCCGCCTATCAGTGCCCATCAGTGCCACCATATCAGTGCCCATAATTGAAAAAGAAAACGTACTTATTTACAACAAAAAAAATTACAAAAATTAAAAAAACGTAATGTTTTTTAAAAATTTCGGTCTATTTTAAGTTGTTGCGCAAAAAAAAGAAAATCCCAGAGGTGATCAAATACCACCAAAAGAAAGCTCTATTTGTTGGAACAAAATGGTAAAAATTTCATTTGGTTACAGTGTAGCACGACCGCGCAATTGTCATTCAAATTGCGACAGTGCTGAAAGCTGAAAATTGGCCTGGGCGGGAAGGTGTGTTAAGTGCCTGGTATGGAAGTGGTTAAGGACCGCCACACGCAGATTTACGTAGACAGAATGGCACGGACAGGCAAATGAGCGTACAGGTACGTCCTCTTTAATTTGAGGCCGGGTGGTCACATGCGCGCCACCGGCCCTGTCGCAAGCTCCGTGAACGTGCCTCCGGGATCCGTGGACTCGATGTCCGCCGGTGTCCTGCGAACGTGTTACGGAGCTGCAGAACGGGGAGATGTCGGTGTAAACACATCTCCCCGTTCTTTCTAGTGACACGTCACTGATCGTCTGTTGCCTCTCATCAGGAGCAGCGATCCGTGACGTGTCACTCGTAGCCATGCCCCCTAACAGTTAGAATCACTCCCTAGGACACACTTAACCCCTTTAGCACCCCCTACAGGTTAATCCCTTCCCAGCCAGTGTCATTTTTACAGTATCAGTGCATTTTTATAGCACTGATTACTGTATAAATGGCAATGGTCCCAAAATAGCGTCAAAAGTGTCCGATGTCACAGTTATGATAAAAATCACTGATCGCCGCCATTAGTAGTAAAAAAAAAAAATAAGTATTAATAAAAATGCCATAAAACGATCCCCTATTTTGTAGACGCTATAACTGTTGAGCAAACCAATCTATAAACGCTGATTGCGATTTTTTTTTACAAAAATATGTAGAAGAATACGTATCGGCCTAAACTGAGTGTTTTTTATTTTTTTATATATATATATATATATATATATATATATATATATATATATATATTTTTGGGGGATATTTATTACAGCAAAATGTAAAAAATATTGATTTTATTTTCAAAATCGTTGTTCTATTTTTGTTTATAGCGCAAAAAATTAAAACCGCAGAGGTGATCAAATACCACCAAAAGAAATCTCTATTTGTGGGAAAAGGATGCCTATTTTGTTTGGGAGCCATGTCGCACGACCGTGCAACTGTCAGTTAAAGTGACGCAGCGCCGAATCGCAAAAAGTCTTTGCCTAGCCAAATAGTGCAGGGCTTAAGCGGTTAACTGCTTCAGCCCCGGAAGATTTAACTGCCCAATGGCTGGGCCTTTTTTTGCAGTTCGACACTGCGTCGCTTTAACTGACAAATGCACGGTCGTGCAACGATGTACCCAAACAAAATTAACGTTCAAATGGGGCATAATATCTGCCACTGACACCAACAATAGGGCACTATTTCCCCCACTGGTGCCAAAAATGGGGCACCATTTCTCCCTCTGACACCAACGATGAGGCACTATTCCTCCTATCAAAACCAACGATGAGGCACCATTCCTCCCACTGACACCTACAATGGGGGACTATACCTTCTCACGATACCAACGATGGAGCACTATTCCTCGCACCGGTACCAAAGAGGGGGCATTATTTCGCCAAACTACATCAAAATGGGGTGCTAATCCTTTCGATGCCAATGATGGGGCACTATTCCTATCACTAACACAATTGAGGGGGCACTATTCCTATCACTGACACCAATGATGGGGCACTATTCCTCCGACTTAAACAAACGATGAGGCACTACTCCTCCCACTGATAGGGCACTATTCCTATCACTGACACCAATGATGGGGAACTATTCCTATCACTGACACCAAGGATGGGGCACTATTCCTATCATTGACACCAATAATGGGGCACGATTCCTTTCACTGACACCAATGATGGGGCATTATTCCTTCTACGGATATATGAACAGGGATCTTTTTTTCAGGGGTGTGGCAGGTTTAGACAATATCAAAGCAATGGGTTGCACCAGGCTGGTGTGGCATGCTCTGTAGCAGGATGACAAGTCCAGAAGCCAATTGATTGGAGGCTCAGTGCTGGATTATGGCGGTCATTGATTTCTGCATTAACCACTTAAGGACCGCCGCACGACTATATACGTCCTCTTTAACCACATGCCGACCGCCCACCGTCGTTATATGGCGGGACGGTGACACTGCTGGGCGGGAACACGTAGCTCTACGTCCTCCCTTTAGCGGCCGTTACAGAGCGGGGAACAGGAGGTATGTGTGTAAACACAAAGCTCTCGGTCCTGTCAGCGGGGGAAACGCTGATCTCCTGTTCATACAATGTATGAACAGGAGATCATTGATTTCCCCTAGTGAAGCCACCCCCCATACAGTTAGAACACACCCAGGAACACACTTAACCCCTTCCCTGCCCCCTAGTGTTAACCCCTTCACTGCCAATGGCATTTTTATAGTAATACAATGCATTTTTATAGCATTGATCGCTATAAAAATGCCAATGGTCCCAAAAATAAATTCAAAATTGTCCGATGTGCCCGCCATAATGTCTCGGTTTCTGAAAAAAAAAACGCTGATGGCTGCCATTACTAGTAAAAAAAAAAAATAGGTGGCTCAACGTGATTGGCACTGCGCTGACAAGCCATTCACCTCTGCAGCCAAGGGTTCGGATCCCGGTCTCGGCTACATGTGAATTGAGTTTGGTGGTCTCAGCCCGGCTCCCGGTGGGTGTGCTATGCAAGGTACGCCTGTGCTTAGTACGCCCACCCCCCCCCCCCCCCCCCCCACAAAAACCACCACACTTGCACGCACACGAAATTGGTTTAAAAAACACACGCACTTTGGCCACGCGGTCTCTTAAAATAAAGAGAGGCGAAGGACCTACGGGGCTGGCTGGGTGGGCTAGGCCCCCTCACTCCCCCGTTGGGCCCCAGTTGGGCTCCCAAGAGGAGCAGGTAGGGCGGGGTGAGTGGGAGGCCCCCCTTCACAGCCGCCATTGCCACCAGGGGCATGGAGAAGGATGGCGATTGCCTCCGGGGGGAGGGTCTGCCTACTCCCAACTCCTGCAGTCCGGCTCCTCTCTCGAGTTCACGCACAAAAAATACACTTTAGAAAAAAAAAAAAATTAATAAAAATGCCATAAAACTACCCCCTTTTTTGTAAACGCTATAAATGTTGCGCAAACCAATCAATAAACGCTAATTGCGTTTTTTTTTTTTACGAAAAATATGTAGAAGAATACGTATCGGCCTAAACTGAGGAAAAAAAAAATATATATTTTTTGGGTGATATTTATTATAGCAAAAATATAGAAAAAATTGGCGCTCTATTTTTGATTATAGCGCAAAAAATAAAAACCGCCCAGGCGATCAAATGCCACCAAAAGAAAGCTCTATTTGTGGGGAAAAAAGGACGCCAATGTTGTTTGGGAGCCACGTCGCACGACCGCGCAATTGTCTGTTAGAGCGACGCAGTGCCGAATCGCAAAAAGGGGCCAGGTCCTTCACCTGCATAATGGTCCGGGTCTTAACCGGTTAAACACCGCTGGCACCCAACAAGACCCGGAATGGAGGTCTGGACCCGCCATGTAGTCCATATGTTGGGCACCAATGTTCTTATGTATATTTTTAAAAAGATCTAGACATCTGAGGACAGGATTGAAGGAATACAGAGAGACTCACAGATACAAACGCTGCAATCCGGAGTAGAGGGAATGTATGGAAAAATGTAAATTTGTTTCCACTTGATTCCAGCTCTAATAAATCTCTCTTCTGCAATTCATTAGCCGTTTGAAATGTATATCCGATATGGTAATGAGATGCGGGTTTCCCGCAACAGATGTTTGTTTAGCATAACAAAGATAAAAGTATGAATATTGATGGCGCGTGCTTTTCACGGTCACTCGGCCGCCATCTGAGCGACAACCGGCTCTGCCACACGAGTCCCTCCTCCTCCACACCACCAGACCTAGAAAACCACAGATCTGGCTCTGCACGTTCCCCATTGTTCAACGCCAAACAGCTCATGTCACTCCGCGGCTTCCTGGAGCCAGACGAAGACAACAATACTTCTGTCATTGAAAATCTGGGATCGCACGAGAAGTAGGACAGCGCCGATCATCTCTGCCAATGGAAAAATTTCACTTTGTTGCGTTTTTTTTGCTGCTATTTTTAGCCAAACAGAGTTTTGCTTTGTTAACCACTTCATTACTGGGCACTTAAACCCCCTTCGTACCCAGACCAATTTTCAGCTTTCAGCGCTGACGCATTTTGAATGACAATTGCGCGGTCATACAACACTGTACCTGCGATTTTTATTTTGTGCGCTATAAACAAAAAAAGACAGAAAATTTGGAAAAAATACAAAAAAACACAATATTTTTTACTTTTTGTTATAATAATATCCCATTTTTTTTAAAAAGCGACGCAGTGCCAAATCGCAAAAACTGTCCGGGTCCTTTAGCTGCCTAAAGGTCCGGGTCCTAAGTCGTTAAAATGACATAATTTTCCGGGTTCTGAAAAATGACAAAAAATAAATTTCGAGCATGCTGCATTTTTTAACATCGTTATTAGGGTTGTCCCGATACCGATACCAGTATCGGTATCGGGACCGATACCGAGTATTTGCGGGAGTACTTGTACTCCCGCAAATACCCCCGATACCTGAATAGAACACTTGTCCCCCCCCTGCCGCCGCATCGAAAGCCGCCACCGCATGGATTAAACAGCGTGCGGGAACAACACAGCTGTCATTTGAATAGCTGTAGTGTTCCCGCTGCGTATAGACACTCCCCCTTGCTCGGGATTGGATGGGTGATCGTGATCTGTCCAATCCAGAGCAAGGGGGAGTGTCTATACGCGCAGGGAAAACAGCTATTCAAATGAAAGCCGTGATGTTCCCCGTGCGGCGGCGGCGGCTAGGTATGGGGGACATGGCTGGAGGGACATGGCTGCGGGGGAAATGGCTGCATATGTGGGGGACATGGCTGCATATGTGGGGGACATGGCTGCATATCTGGGGGACATGGCTGGAGGGACATGGCTGCATATGTGGGGGACATGGCTTGAGGGACATGGCTGCATATGTGAGGGACATGGCTGCATATGTGGGGGACATGGCTGCATATGTGAGGGACATGGCTGCATATGTGGGGGACATGGCTTGAGGGACACGGCTGCATATGTGGGGGGCATGGCTGCATATGTGGGGGACATGGCTGCATATGTGGGGGACATGGCTGGAGGGACATGGCTGCATATGTGGGGGACATGGCTGGAGGGACATGGCTGCATATGTGGGGGACATGGCTTGAGGGACATGGCTGCATATGTGAGGGACATGGCTGCATATGTGGGGGACATGGCTGCATATGTGAGGGACATGGCTGCATATGTGGGGGACATGGCTTGAGGGACATGGCTGCATATGTGGGGGGCATGGCTGGGGGGACATGGCTGCATATGTGGGGGACATGGCTGGGGGGACATGGCTGCATATGTGGGGGACATGGCTGGAGGGACATGGCTGCATATGTGGACATGGGACATGCTGCATATGGGGGGACATGGGCATATGTGGGGGACACGGCTGCATATGTGGGGGACATGGCTGGAGGGACATGGCTGCATATGTGGGGGACATGGCTGGAGGGACATGGCTGCATATGTGGGGGGACATGGCTTGAGGGACATGGCTGCATATGTGAGGGACATGGCTGCATATGTGGGGGACATGGCTTGAGGGACATGGCTGCATATGTGGGGGGCATGGCTGCATATGTGGGGGACATGGCTGGGGGGACATGGCTGCATATGTGGGGGACATGGCTGGAGGGACATGGCTGCATATGTGGGGGACATGGCTGGGGAGACATGGCTGCATATGTGGGGGACATGGCTTGAGGGACATGGGTGCATATGTGGGGGGCATGGCTGGGGAGACATGGCTGCATATGTGGGGGACATGGCTTGAGGGACATGGGTGCATATGTGGGGGACATGGCTTGAGGGACATGGCTGCATATGTGAGGGACATGGCTGCATATGTGGGGGACATGGCTGGAGGGACATGGCTGCATATGTGGGGGACATGGCTGGAGGGACATGGCTGCATATGTGGGGGACATGGCTTGAGGGACATGGCTGCATATGTGAGGGACATGGCTGCATATGTGGGGGACATGGCTGCATATGTGGGGGACATGGCTTGAGGGACATGGCTGCATATGTGGGGGGCATGGCTGCATATGTGGGGGACATGGCTGCATATGTGGGGGACATGGCTGGAGGGACATGGCTGCATATGTGGGGGACATGGCTGGGGAGACATGGCTGCATATGTGGGGGACATGGCTGCATATGTGGGGGACATGGCTGGAGGGACATGGCTGCATATGTGGGGGACATGGCTTGAGGGACATGGCTGCATATGTGAGGGACATGGCTGGGGAGACATGGCTGCATATGTGGGGGACATGGCTGCATATGTGGGGGACATGGCTGGAGGGACATGGCTGCATATGTGGGGGACATGGCTGGGGAGACATGGCTGCATATGTGGGGGACATGGCTGCATATGTGGGGGACATGGCTGGAGGGACATGGCTGCATATGTGGGGGACATGGCTTGAGGGACATGGCTGCATATGTGGGGGACATGGCTGCATATGTGGGGGACATGGCTGGGGGGACATGGCTGCATATGTGGGGGACATGGCTGGAGGGACATGGCTGCATATGTGGGTGACATGGCTGCATTTGGGGACACATTTAAAAAAAGTATCGGTATTCGGTATCGGCGACTACTTGAAAAAAAAGTATCGGTACTTGGACAGACATTTTTAAGCTGTAAAAAACGCTCAGAAAAGTGGCTGTAAAAACGCCACTGGAAATTAAGCCTTACAGTAGATTGTGGGTGCAATGTGGGCTCCTGCAGGCTTGTCCTCCAGCTTTCATCCGTACCTCTGTATGGGCTTTCCGTTTAAAATCTGGATGTTAGTGGTCTAAGAGTGCTCATCAGCGCCCCCTAGCCCATTAAAACTACCAGACCGTCTGCTACAGTGAAAGACAGTACTTGTAGTTTATTCATTCATGGGCATCTGTAAACAAAATTACATGGCTGTGTGGGCAGAGCCCCGCTGTTTTTAATAAATAACAGCTGGTGCTGGGAGAAGAACCTGAACCTACTGTCACAGGGAGGGGGGAGATCAGAGGGAGAGGGGCCAGGAGCTGGAATAAGTTACATGTTTTACCCTTAACCACTTCATTACTGGGCACTTAAACCCCCTTCCTGCCCAGACCAATTTTCAGCTTTCAGCGCTGACGCATTTTGAATGACAATTGCGCGGTCATACAACACTGTACCCAAATGATATTTTTATCACTTTTTTCCCCACAAATAGAGCTTTCTTTTGGTGGTATTTGATCACCTCTGCGATTTTTATTTTTTAAACAGAAAAAGACAGAAAATTAAAAAAACAAAAAAACACAATATTTTTTAGTTCTTGTTACAATAATATCCCCATTTTTTTTTTTTTTAAAGATTTTTTCTTTCAGTTTAGGCCGATACGTATTCTTCTACATATTTTTGTAAAAAAAAAATAAGCGTTTATTGATTGGTTTGCGCAAACGTTATAGCGCCTACAAAATAGGGGATAGATTTATGATTTATTTTTTACTAGTAATGGCAGCGATCTGCGCTTTTTTTTTCTGTCAGGCCTGCGATATTGCGGCGGACACATCGGACACTTGACACAATTTTGGGACCATTCACATTTATACAGTGACCAGTGCTATAAAAATGCACTAATTACTGTATAAATGTGACTGGCAGGGAAGGGGTTAACACTACGGGGTGAGAAAGGGGTCAAATGTATTCCCTGGGTGTGTTCTAACTGTGTGGGGGGAGGGGGGTGACTGGGGGAGGTGTACAAGGGACACAGATCGGTCTTCTCTCTCCCTGACAGCACGTGGAGCTCTGCGTTTACACACAGAGCTCCACGTCCCTGCTGTCACTGCCGATCGCGCGTACCCGGCGGACATTGCGGCCACCAGGCACACGCATCGGCTTCCCAGCGATGCGACAGCACAGTGTTTACCCGCTGCGCGCCCCCCAGCGGCGCGCGCAGGTAATGTAAGCAACAGGACGTCCAAAGACGTCCTCCCGGCACTTCAGGTCCGCGCTGCAGACGTCTTTTGACAATAGCGCGGATCTGTAGTGGTTAAAAAGTGGTGGTACATGTAACATAAACCAAAAGGTGAATTTATTCTTTAAATGCAGTTGTGATCAAGAGCAAAACAGCCAGTAGCAGAGGATACACCCGCTCAGGAGCCAATTGGAATTTGGCCAATAATGTAGGACGGCAGAAGGCGTGGAGGGGGCCTGGCTATGTGTTTCCAGGCAGTAACGCCTCTTACTCAAGCCTATTGCTACTGACAGATTTGCTCTGCATTGCCTAGGGCAGTGATGGCAAACCTTGGCACCCCAGATATTTTGGAACTACATTTCCCATGATCCTTATGCATTCTGCAGTGTAGTTGAGCATCATGGGAAATGTAGTTCCAAAACATCTGGGGTGCCAAGGTTCACCATCACTGGCCTAGGTTTTCATGGGTGACAGCTACAGAGCATGTGACTTAGAGGGTCCTGCACATTAGAGCTTACAATCTAATTCCTCCTGCACCAAATTGTAATGAAACTGTAATGTCTGCATTCATGTTAAGCGCGGTGCAAACTGTTTGCGCAATATAAATCCTGTATACAGTGGAACCTTTGATTATGAACCTAATCCGTGTTCCAGGAGAATGCTTGTAATCCAAAGTACTCGCATATGAAAGCGAGTTTTCCCATTGAAGTCAATGGAAACAAATGATTTGCTCCGTATTGACTTCAATGGCATGCAATACCACAGGGCCAGAGGGGGGGGGGGGGCGCCGGAGAGCCTCGGAAACAGTCGGAAAAGCCAGAGGACACCTCGGCAAACCTGGGAAAGGCTCCGAAACTGAGCATTTCCGTGTCTTGCCGAGCGTTTCCGGTTCAGCTCTGCTTCGGCACCCCCCACCTCAGGCCAAACGCGGAACTCCACACCGCTTTGGTCCAAATCCTGCCCGTTTTGCGAGACAACACTCACAAACTGAATTAGGATTTTTTTCAAATACAGCGCTTGTATATCGAAACGCTCGTTAACCACATTACTCGCAATCTGGAGGTTCCACTGTAATAATAAAAATAATAATAATAATAATAATAATAATAATAATAATAATACGCACTTATAAAATTCTACTACACGTGGCTAATTTTTTTATTAATAAATGATCTTATTTACTACACTTCAATGCACCCTTGTGGCTCTCTGCATTACTACAGAGACTCCTGAGTGTTGAGGAGCTGCACCAAGTCTTTTGAAGCCAGCTCAGTCCACCCATGATCTACTGCACATGTTTTCAACTGGCGGCCCTCCAGCTGTTGCAAAACTACAAGTCCCATGAAGCATTGCAAGGCTGACAGTTACAAGCATGACTCCCACAGGAAAAAGGCCTGATGGGACTTGTAGTTCTGCAACAGCTGAAGGGCCGCCAGTTTGATACCCCTCCCCGATCTACAAAATGCGAGTGGCTTATCTGCAGGTTTATTAAATGATCTTATTTGCTGCACTTGGATGTGCCCGCTTGAGTCTTTTTTGCAGTTAGGCCCCATGCACACGAGACGCTGGTAAACTCGAGTTCAGAGGCATTTGGGCATTTTTTTCAACTGCCCCTGAACACATTTAAATGTTATCCTATGTGTCCACGCACACCTTCACGTTTTTTTGCGTTTTAAAGCAGTTGGGTTTAGGCTCGTTTTTTCCAGAAGCAAAAAAATTGGGTTCAGACGCTTTTGGCGTTTTCGCGTTTCAGACGCAGATCGCGGCAATACGCGGTACCGGCTTTTTGCCGCAATTTCGTTTATAGTCGTTTTCAAAGGTGACCTTTTTTTTACATTAGAAATCTCAAAAATGATGGCAAATGATGAAAAAACATTAAAAAAAAAACAACTGTAATTGCTTGCATTGCATTGTGGACAATCCACAACGTGTGGCAGGTGACGTGGCCAGTGGACAATCCACAACGTGTGGCAGGTGACGTGGCCAGTGGACAATCCACAACAGGTGAATCAATCCACAACGTGTGGCAGGTGACGTGGCCAGTGGACAATCCACAACGTGTGGCAGGTGACGTGGCCAGTGGACAATCCACAACGTGTGGCAGGTGACGTGGCCAGTGGACAATCCACAACGTGTGGCAGGTGACGAGGCCAGTGGACAATCCACAACGTGTGGCAGGTGACGAGGCCAGTGGACAATCCACAACGTGTGGCAGGTGACGTGGCCAGTGGACAATCCACAACGTGTGGCAGGTGACGTGGCCAGGTGACGTGGCAAGTGAACAATCCACAACTTGTGGCAGGTGACGTGGCCAGGTGATGTGAACAGGTGATGTGGCAGGTGACGTGGCCAGTGGACAATCCACAACGTGTGGCAGGTGACATGGCCAGGTGACGTGGCAGGTGGACAATCCACAACGTGTGGCAGGTGACGTGGCCAGGTGATGTGGCAAGTGAACAATCCACAACGTGTGGCAGGTGACGTGGCCAGGTGATGTGGCAAGTGAACAATCCACAACTTGTGGCAGGTGACGTGGCCAGGTGATGTGAACAGGTGACGTTTCTAATTTCTCAAATTTCGAAATTTTCTAAAATTTCTAATTTTTCAATTTTCGAATTTTCAAATTTCAAATTTTTCAAATTCTGAAATACGAAATTTTTCAAATTTGAAAAATTTAGAATTTTCAGAATTTCGATTTTTTCAGTTTTCGAAATTCAAATTTCGAATTTTTCAAATTTGAAAAGTTCGAAAATTGAAAATTCAAAAAATTCGAAATATTCAAAATTCGAAATTTTTCAATTTTTGAATTACAAATTTTTCAATTTTCGTGCTTCAGGATTTGAAAAATTCGAAAATGTAAAAAATTTCTCTGGATAAGTACGCAGCTGAACATACATATAAAATAGCCAACTGAAAATCTTTGTGCCATCAACGGATGGGTCCAATAGTGACGAGCTCTGCCAACGGATCTCTCCCATAGTTTGCGACGGCGTTGAAGCCTCAGCAAGAGCAACGTATGGACAATTTCTTGGCATATATTCAATATGGGATCCATTTAAAAAAAGAAGAATCAAATGAAAGTATGCAAGTCTGCATATGAAAGTCTGCTGCTGCTGCTGCTGCTCTCTCTGTTGAAAATGGCAGAAATAGTTAAAAATATATAGCTTTCAGAGCTTTGGGAGGGTCTACAATGTCTGTGCTATAAACGCCGATAGCCGCAAATGCAGTAAAACGCGGCAAAAACGGGCGTTTTAAACGCCGTTTTTTGCTTTTGAAAACGTGAGTTCAGATGTGTTTGCATTTGCTTCTTGTGTGCATGTGGCCTTACAGGAAAGGAGTCTGTACACAAATATACATTTTTACTTCAGATATATTTTATTTAGCAAAAAAAAATAAAAAATAGAATATATCGAATCACTTCTTTGTACAAGACTTAGGGCTCTTTCACACGTCCGTTCAGTTTTTTAGATCAGTTTTTTCCCCCTTCAGTTGATCCGTTTTTTCATCAATTTTTCGTCAGTTTTCCGTCCGTTTACATCCGTTTCCGTTCCGTTTTTCATCATTTTTTTTCATCCGTTTTTTCATCCGTTTTTTTTTTTTTTTAGAACTTTTTTTTTTTTTACATATTTTGATGAAAAACTGACGTTAGCGGATCGGATGGTAAACGGATCATCCGCCAACGTCCGTTTTTCGTCCGTTCCGTTTTTTTGACGGAAGAAAAATAGGGTTTTCTTCCGTCCAAAAAAACGGAGCTTACCGCAGACGGATGTTAACGGACGTTAGCGGATGCTCATACGCTAACCCATAGGGAAGCATTGAGGTCCGTTAACGGACGTCCAAAAAACGGACGAACTGAACGGACGTGTGAAAGGGCCCTTAGACTCTTCATCCCCTATGAGTTTGCATTGCCTCTCAGTAGCTAGCAGAATTTATCTCAGCAGACATTGGGCAGTATTGATGATCTACAGAAATCAGAGGGAGAATCATCAATCTGTACAGTCATAAAACATATGGAAAATCAAGAATTGAAAATGTAAAAGGTTACATCAACTATACTTCCAGGAAAATAGAACAAACAAGGGTTCACACGGGTGCTCTGCGGTTTGGCTGCAGCACTATTGTCGCTGCGTTTTGCACACGGCTCCCATTGACTTCTACTACACTCTGCGTTTTCTGAAAGCGCATCAAAGGCTTTGGGGGATATTTACGAAAGGCAAATCCACTTTGCACTACAAGTGCAAAACTACAAGGGCAAAGTGCACTTGGAAGTGCAGTCGCTGTAAATGAAAGGTAGATCTGAAATGAAGACAAAGAAAAATGGAACGCCGCACTCCAAAACCTGATGGGTGGTCTTTTATTCAATAGACAGCATGTACAAAAGCCATGAATAAGCACTGATCCAGTGCGAAACGCGTCGGCTGTTCCTTGTTTCCACTGCTGTGACCCTATTTTTGTACATGCTGTCTATTGAATAAAAGACCACCCATCAGGTTTTGGAGTGCGGCTATCCATTTTTCTTTGTCTTCATTTTGCTTAGTGCACCGCCAGCACCCTCAGTATCCTGCACCACCTGTAACCATTTAGTGATCCCACCTGGAGCGGTGACTCCTTTCTCTCTAGATCTGAAATGTGGGGAAGCTCTGCCGATTTTATCATCCAATCATGTGCAAGATAAAATGCTGTTTTTTTTTTTTTCTTTGCATGTCCCCCTCGGATCTACAGCGACTGCACTCCCAAGTGCACTTGTAGTGCGAAGTGGATTTGCCTTTCGTAAATAACCCACTTTGAGGAGCTTTTATGAAAACACAGGGTCTAATAGAAGTCAAGGGGAACATAAATCGTGCTGCAACCAAACCTCAGCTCACTTCTATAAACCCTCACCAACATGTCTATATATACACAGTGTAACTGAGATCCCAGTATATACAGGAGCTCTCTGATACACACACACTACAGTCCATACACATATAAAGCCACCAATCAGGATGACGACCCTTACAGTCCAAGTCCTCAGAGTGACAGGACAAAGGTGAAGCAGGTGGTTTGATTTACAAAGCGGAGGCGATGTAGAAATCCCGACAGCAGGTTAGACCGCCGTCCCTCTCTCCAAGTTCTGTTTGATCTCGGCTGTGTATTTCCCATAAAACCTCTCCGCTTTCTTGTTGAATTTGGCGTTCCTTTCGTTGATGTAGTCGATGTCGGCGTCGTCGTTATAAGCACGTCTCCGACTGTATTTCTCTCGCTTCGCAATCCTATGGACACAAAACAGAAAAAAAATGTAAATTATATTTTGAAATGAAGGGTCTCTAAAATGTTATATGTGTATTTTAACCACTTAAGGACCGGCTCACATACATATACGTCGGCACTTTAACCACTTGCCGACCAGCCGCCGCAGTTACACGGCGGCAGGTCGGCACTCCTGCGCGAGAGCCCGTAGCTCTACGTCGGGACTTTCGCGGCCACTAGGGGGCACGTGCGCGCCGCCGGCGGCCCGCGCGCCCCCCTGCTCGCCGCCGGGCACCCGCGCTCGTTCGTTACAGAGCGGGGAACGAGAGCTGAGCGTGTAAACACACAGCTCTCGTTCCTGTCAGCGGGGGAAACGAAGATCAATGATTCCCCCTAGTGAGTCCATCCCCCCCACACAGTAAGAACACAAATAGGAACACACTTAACCCCTTCCCCGCCCCCTAGTGTTAACCCCTTCACTGCCAATGGCATTTTTATAGTAATCCAATGCATTTTTATAGCATTGATCGCTATAAAAATGCCAATGGTCCCAAAAGTGTCCGATGTGTCCGCCATAATATCGCAGTACCGAAAAAAAACGCTGATTGCCGCCATTACTAATAAAAAAAAAAATATTAATAAGAATGCCTTAAAACTACCCCCTTTTTTGTAAACGCTATAAATTTTGCGCAAACCAATCAAACGCTAATTGCGATTTTTTTTTTACGAAAAATATGTAGAAGAATACGTATCGGCCTAAACTGAGGAAAAATAATGTTTTTTTAAATCTTTTTTGGGGATATTTATTATAGCAAAATGTAAAAAATATTGAATTTTTTTCAAAATAGTCGCTCTATTTTTGTTTATAGCGCAAAAAATAAAAACCGCAGAGATGATCAAATACCACCAAAAGAAAGCTCTATTTGTGGGAAAAAAAGGACGCCAATTTTGTTTGGGAGCCACGTCGCATGACCGCGCAATTGTCAGTTAAAGCGACGCAGTGCCGAATCACAAAAAGTGCTCTGGTCTTTGGACAGCAATATGGTCCGGGGCTAAAGTGGTTAATGATGGATATCTCGGTAACGGCAGCAGCTGCTGCCACAACCGAGATATCCATGTTTTCTGTGGCCGGTCCTGTAAACGATGTGGTCTTCGTGGTGGATTCGCCTCAAGATCACCGTTATCCGCAACGGGAGAGGGCCCCCACCACTCTCCCGCGCCCTCCGCCGCTTACCGGAGTCGTCGACATCGGCGGAGGCGATCGGGTCCTTCTCCCTCTGAGGCATGGATACGAGTGAGGGGAAGACCTCCATAGCATAGCAGGGCGGAAGCGACGTCAAAGCATCACTTCCGCCCATGCGTCTTAACCACTTAAGCCTCGGACCAATATGCTGCTAAATGCCCAATGGCGTTTTTATAATTCAGCACTGCGTCAATTTGACAATTGCGCGGTCGTGCGACGTGGCTCACAAACAAAATTTGCATCCTTTTCTTCCCACAAATATAGTTTTTTTTTGATGGTATTTGATTGATTTTTTTTTTTTGTGATATAAACCAAAAAAGACCGACATTTTTGAAAAAAAAATAAATGATATTTTCTACTTTTTGTTATAAGAAAAATCGAATAAACAAAATTTTAGTCAAACATTTAGGCCAAAATGTATTCAGCCACACATATCTTTAGTAAAAATAAAATAAAATAAAAAATAAAAACTAGCTACCTAGCGGCAACAGTGACACTAATACAGCGATCAGAAAAACGATCGCTTAGTGACGCTGGCAATAGGGGGTGAAAGGGTTAACTAGGGCGGTGATCAAGGGGTTAAACCTTTATTAGGGGGGGTACAGGGGCTACCCTGGACCTAACACTAACTGCCTGTCACAGTGTGATAGGGGGCTGGGGGTGATCTGAAAGGGTTAAGTGTGCCTATGTGTGTGGAGTCAGTGTAGTGTTGGTGCGACTTACTTGTGATGTCTTCTCTCCTCTCGCCAGATTAAAAATACCGTCGAGAGGGGAGCTGACATCAATTCCTCTGCCAGTGTTTACATTATACAGGCAAAGGAAGTGCAGAGCAGGTAGGGAGCGGATTGGCTGGGAGCGATCCGGAGGGGGCGGACAAAAACGAACAGCCGCCCCCTCATCCCGGATCGCTCCCACAGCAAACCGGACCCCCGACCCACGTCTAGGCAGGGACGTGCCATTCTGCCGATGTATATGTACATGCGGCGGTCGGGAAGTGGCTAAAGGCATATTTTCTTGTCATTTTTTAAAATGACAACATTTTTTTATATTGCATTTTAGCGTAAATATGAGATGTGAGGTCTTTTTGACGCCAGATCTCATATTTAAGAGTACCTGTCATGCTTTTTAGAGCTTGGTGAGAAGGAGAAAACTGTTGGAGCGATTATTCGCAAATGGAAGAAATACAAAATAACCATCAACTGTCCTCAGTCTGGAGCTCCATGGAAGATTTCCCCTCATGGGGTGAGGATGGTCATGAGAAAAGTGAGGGATCCGCCCAGAACTACATGGTAGGAGCTTGTGAATGATTAAGGCAGTTGGGATCACAGTCACCAAACAAACCATTGGTAACACAATACGCCGCCATGGATTGAAATCCTGCAGCACCCGCAAGATCCCCCTCCTCAAAAAGCCACATATATAGTCAGGCCAATGAACATCTAAATCAGGGATCCTCAAACTACGGCCCTCCAGCTGTTGCGGAACTACACATCCCATGAGGCATTGTAAAACTCTGACATTCACAGACATGACTAGGCATGATGGGAATTGTAGTTCCTGAACAACTGGAGGGCCGTAGTTTGAAGACCCATGATCTAAATTAAAAACCAAGTACCAAGTCATGTTTTGCATGGGGATCAAATACTTATTTTACTCACTGAACTGCAACTCAGTTTATAACGTTTGTATTGTGTGTGGGGTTTTTTTCTGGATTTTTGGTTGATATTCTGTCTCTATCATAAAAATGATAGACCCTTCATTTCTTTGTTTCTTTGTAAGTGAGCAAATGTACAAAATCTGCAGGGGATCAAATAATTATTTTCCCCACTGTTTGTTTATAAACAGGTAGACAAATGGTTAAATCAATCTCACTGCTGCAAGCTTGATACCAGCTTTAAGAGCCAGCACAGTCCGGGGGGGGGGGTCTCACTTATTTTGAATAACATTATTTTGAATAACATGCATAAGTGAATAAGTGCAGCCGAGGGTCCAGCTATTCCAGCATGACCTGTACTAGAATAGCTGTATTGAAGGGCAGGGGAGGCATTGAGGGGGGTCCAATAGGCTTGACATGTTCGATCTCTACTTATTTGATGCAACGCAATCTTTTATATTTTTTAAGTAAATGGGTATTATATTGTGTTTGTTTGAACCAAAATACATTTTTTAGTGATTTTTTTTTTCCTGAAAACATGCATTTGATAAATAGCTGTGCAAATATCATGTGACATACAAAAACTGCAAAAGGCACCATTTTATTCTCCAGGGCCTCTGCTTTCAGAAACAATGCAGATTTTGTGTACAAAAAAAAAAAAAAAAGTAGAAAAAAAATAAAATAAATCCCCTGGAAGATAATACAAATAAATGGGTATTGATTTGGAGTGTAGCTTTTTTCTTCTTCATAGAATACAGTTCTCATCAACAAGAACGCTCCGCCTTTGGCTGCATACTAAAGAGTCACAAGTAATAACAGTATAACTCAACAACAGGCAGATCCACTATTGGTGGACATTAAGGGGTTAAAAGTTCTTACTGTTTCTCCAGGTCTGTCACCATTCTGTCTACTCCGTCCTTGGATGGGACGTGCGTTCCATGGTACAGGCTGTCCGACGTAGGGAAGAAGTTTTCACCTCTAGAATCCATCAAATGACAGAAAAGTTATATTTAAAAGGCAAATAAAAAATAGGCAGAACTTTCCTACTAAGAGGGGAGGGGGATTCAAGGTAGCATTGCTGACCCTGCGTATGTCACAGAAGGGCCATCTTTACTGATAGGAAATCTATTAAACAGAAATAGGAAAGTCCCCATTGTGCACTCGTTTGAAGGTGTCATCACTCCCCCCCCCCCCAATCCGATCTGATCCTTGCTTCACTACCTGAAGGCGTCATGCCCGTCCTCCCGACCCTTGCTTCACTACCTGAAGGCGTCATGCCCGTCCTCCCGACCCTTGCTTCACTACCTGAAGGCGTCATGCCCGTCCTCCCGACCCTTGCTTCACTACCTGAAGGCGTCATGCCCGTCCTCCCGACCCTTGCTTCACTACCTGAAGGCGTCATGCCCGTCCTCCCGACCCTTGCTTCACTACCTGAAGGCGTCATGCCCGTCCTCCCGACCCTTGCTTCACTACCTGAAGGCGTCATGCCCGTCCTCCCGACCCTTGCTTCACTACCTGAAGGCGTCATGCCCGTCCTCCCGACCCTTGCTTCACTACCTGAAGGCGTCATGCCCGTCCTCCCGACTCTTGCTTCACTACCTGAAGGCGTCATGCCCGTCCTCCCGACTCTTGCTTCACTACCTGAAGGCGTCATGCCCGTCCTCCCGACTCTTGCTTCACTACCTGAAGGCGTCATGCCCGTCCTCCCGACCCTTGCTTCACTACCTGAAGGCGTCCTGCCCGTCCTCCCGACCCTTGCTTCACTACCTGAAGGCGTCATGCCCGTCCTCCCGACCCTTGCTTCACTACCTGAAGGCGTCATGCCCGT
Source organism: Rana kukunoris (assembly GCA_029574335.1). Lineage (NCBI taxonomy): Eukaryota > Metazoa > Chordata > Amphibia > Anura > Ranidae > Rana > Rana kukunoris. Next base: position 11,314,840 of record CM056053.1, read on the forward strand.
CCTCCCGACCCTTGCTTCACTACCTGAAGGCGTCATGCCCGTCCTCCCGACCCTTGCTTCACTACCTGAAGGCGTCCTGCCCGTCCTCCCGACCCTTGCTTCACTACCTGAAGGCGTCCTGCCCGTCCTCCCGACCCTTGCTTCACTACCTGAAGGCGTCATGCCCGTCCTCCCGACTCTTGCTTCACTACCTGAAGGCGTTATGCCCGTCCTCCCGACTCTTGCTTCACTACCTGAAGGCGTCATGCCTGTCCTCCCGACTCTTGCTTCACTACCTGAAGGCGTCATGCCTGTCCTCCCGACTCTTGCTTCACTACCTGAAGGCGTCATGCCCGTCCTCCCGACCCTTGCTTCACTACCTGAAGGCGTCATGCCCGTCCTCCCGACTCTTGCTTCACTACCTGAAGGCGTCATGCCCGTCCTCCCGACTCTTGCTTCACTACCTGAAGGCGTCATGCCCGTCCTCCCGACTCTTGCTTCACTACCTGAAGGCGTCATGCCTGTCCTCTCGAGCCTTGCTTCACTGCCTGAAGGCGTCATCCCTGTCCCCTCGAGCCTTGCTTTACTACCTGAAGGCGTCATGCCCGTCCTCCCGACTCTTGCTTCACTACCTGAAGGCGTCATGCCTGTCCTCTCGACCCTTGCTTCACTACCTGAAGGCGTCATGCCCGTGCTCCCGACCCTTGCTTCACTGCCTGAAGGCGTCATCCCTGTCCTCTCGAGCCTTGCTTTACTACCTGAAGGCGTCATCCCTCTCCTTGCTTCACTAGCTTAACATACCCTCCCCATCTTCATGATCCTTGCTTCACTGCCTAAAGGTACCATGTCCAAACACCTGATAAAAAGCCATGCTAGTTTCACATCAGAGACTTGCTAAATTGTGAAAGAAGGATCAGGATGACAGCCCAAATGTGTCAGATTTCAAAAACAGTTCAGCTCCATACGGTTACAGCTCACAGAGCCTGCCGTTTCCCTGGATGAAAATCTCTAGCTAGGTGGTAAATGAAAAAGTGGCACTATAGGGCATGTTTAGAAAGGATGCCACTTACCGTTTCTCCCGTTCCTGTTCATACTCCTCCATGTCCGGTTTGATCTGTCTGGTCAGTCTCTGGTATTGCCGGAGATGGGCGGCTGCAAAATCTGTGAGGTACAAGCAGTGCAAGGTCATCCGGTGCCCGGGGTGAAAATGGCAAACCGCACACCCCTATCCCACGTGCAACAAACCCCCCCCCCCCCGTCCCAGTAAAGAGTCAGTGTCTTTAAAACTAGTTCCAATAAAAACCCCAACTTCAGTGCCAGTTTCCACAATATATATTCCCAGCTTGGTGCCAGTTTCTGCAACAAAAACTCCTACCATTGATACCACTTTATACAACAACCACCCCCAGCATTGATGTCAGTGGAAGCAACAATGATGTCCGTGGCATTATGCCATTTAAGGCTGCAAGGGAGAGGAAAGGGCGGCCGACAATAGCTGGTAAAGCCCAAGTGGCGACATCACTTACAGGCTTTCATGTCCCAGCCATTGCCAGCGCTCTCCCTCTCTCCCCTGCATATGCTGCCAGCTCAAACAAGGGAGATCACGAGACCAGACCCACCTGAAAATGGGATAGTCAGCATAGGTATTAAGAGGGGAAGGGGGCATTTTTAAGGCTAGTTAGGTTTAGGCTAGAATCCTACTTTAATCTTTCTGCATTGATGGCTAGGGTGGCAGAACAATTTCAACATCCCTCCCCATCGGTGATCAGTGGCGGCGTTATTAACCTTTGTGCTGCAGTGGCAGTGTTTATCAACTCAAGCTACAGTCCAACGACACTGCAGCGGCCCACTGGCACGCTCCTCCACGATGCATGCCCCTTCTGACACACACACACCTCCGGGCAGAACTTGCTCCATCTCTGGGACTTACTTTAAATCCAGAGACAGACACATACGGGCAGGGGGGGAGGTTCAGACACACACAGACAAAGGGCCAGCACCCAGGCAGAGACACACACACGGGGGGCCAACACCCGGGAGGGCGGAGACACACACACGGGGCCTGCACCTGGTCGAGTGCAGACACACACACACACACACACACACACAGCAGGCCAGCACCCAGGCAGAGACACACAGACACAGCGGGCCAGCACCCGGGCAGAGAGGCACACAAACACACACACAGCGGGCCAGCACCTGGGCAGAGAGGCACACACAAACACACACACAGCGGGCCAGCACCTGGGCAGAGAGGCACACACAAACACACACAGCAGGCCAGCACCCGGGGAGACACACAGCGGGCCAGCACCCGGGCGGACGGGGACACGGACACACAGGGCCAGAAAACAGGCGGAGACACGCACACAAACACACAGCGGGCCAGCACCGGGCAGACACACAGCGGGCCAGCACCCGGGCGGATGGGGACACGGACACACAGGGCCAGAAAACAGGCGGAGACACGCACACAAACACACAGCGGGCCAGCACCCGAGCAAAGGCACACACAGGGGGTCAGAGACACATACACACACCGGGGGGGGGGGGGGCAGACACACAAACTTGCAAGGAACTCCGCTTCAATGCATTAGTAGACTTAGTGTGTGTTTGTGTGTGTGTCGGGGGGGGGGGGTGTAGTGAGTGTGTGTGAGTGTGTGTGTGTCAAAGCTGGAGTTCAGCTGTAATAAGCGGTCTTTCTGAAATCTAAAAACTGTGCTTTACCATCTAATTTCCTTTTACAGACATGTAAAACAAAAGCCACACGTGCACAAAGAAGATGAAGGTAAAGTGGAACTGTCCCATCATATGGCAGACAAATGTTTCCCTCATAAATAAACATACACCAAAATGAGCAGCAAGCTGGACAACCAGCTAATGTGACATTACAGAAAACACACATGTAAAGGATTAAATCCCCGAGCAGCCCTACAAATTCCTTACTGACCACAGGACAATCAGGATATTTGCTTTGTCACCGATGTGGAAACCGATGACAGACAGCGCAGACCGCCCTTTATTCTTTCCCGGGACCCCGTCACTTGTCTGTGTTCTGCTTCAGATGATCAGCTCACCACATGAATAGCTGGAGATGAGTTATGTGCCATATGGAAGGGATTATACCGCACAGGGCAGCCCAACAAATAGAAGACCTGAGGAAACAAGTCAGCCGAGGATCCCACTGCCCCTTCTCATCACCTGCAACTGGTTCCAATCACACCTACACCTGACATTCATATTTAGAGTGAGCAGGTTAGCTTTGTCAAGGGTTCAAAAAAAAAAAAAAAAATGTTGTTTTTTTTGCTATTTCTTTTGGTGGTATTTGATCACCAGTTTAGGCCGACATGTATTCTTCTACATATTTTTGGTAAATAGGCGTATAGCGATTGGTTTGCGCAAAAGTTATAGCGACTACAAAATAGGGGATATATTTACAATTTTTTTACTAGTAATGGCGATTATCTGCGATTTTTGTCAGGACTGTGATATTACGGCAGACACATCGGAAACTTTTGACACTATTTTGGGACCATTGACATTTATATAGCGAACAGGGCTATAAATATGCACCGATTACTATATAAATGTGACTGGCAGGGAAGGGGTTAAATGTGTGCCATAGTGAGCGATTCTAACTGTAGGGGGGGGGGGCAACCGATCAGTGTCCCTATGTACAAGGGAAACACCATCGGTCTCCGCTCCCTCTAACTGCTGATTGCCGGTACCTGGCGGACATTGTGGCCCCCAGGCACTCGCATCGGCACCTAAGTGACACAGCAGGCATGCGCCCCCAGCAACCGGGGGGCCCGAGGACATCATATGGCAAAGCCACCTTGTGGAAGTCATATGTCTATAGGCGGGATGGGTAGTGGTTGGGAAAAAAAAAAATAAAAAAAAGGGGGGGGGGGGGGAAGATTCTTACAATTAGTCTTTTTTTTTTTTTTACATACCAAGAAGAAAGAAATTCCAATAAGTGTATACATTTATAGTGAGTGAGCGTTTTAATATTTTTTTTACCAAAATTAAACATTTAAAGTGTCCTTTGCCAGAATACCATCCATCTCAACTCCTTGCAATTTTCTGATGCAGATCTTCTTTAAAAAATGTAAGACAAATCAAAAATGTAATGGTAAAAAAACAGGATGGTGTGTATAGATTGGGAAGGAAAGCTGAAGTATAATTTGCTAATAATTTCACTTTCCTAGTCCCCCCCCACCCATGCGATCAGCATGCCGATTTTTTTTTTTTTTTTTAATTAAAACATTTTCATAGCATGGCTTCTCTAGAAAAGCTGGCAGTTTTTGGACCAAAAGACGCACAAATCACACCGGAGCTGCTGCAGACATACATGAACCAGCTCCATAGAGAGCCGCTTACAATCTCCTGCTTTGCGAATTGGATGCGGGGGAAACTCTAATCCAATTCTCAATAGTGTGAGCTATAGCTATAAAGCGGAACTTCAGCCAACAGGGAAATTCCACACTTCCTCCTCCACCCCCCTCTACTCAAATTTTCCACTTTTTGTTTTGTGGTCGCCACTGCAATCTGAGAGGAAGTTCGGCTGCCTTCCTTCCCCTGCAGCCTTCTGGGACACATCACAGATTTCAGAAGACTGCAAACTCATTCATAAAGGGCAGTGCGGCTCGCACATGTGCAGTTGGAAGTCTACCGTGAAGCAGCAAGGTTTCACTGTCTGTTTCCCTTAGGGTCCTTTCACATGGAGCGGACCGTTTTTCGGTCCGCTCCGTGTGTGTCCCTCCGCTCAGCGGGGATCCCCGCTCAAATGTCGGTGGACAGGGCGGTCCCCTTAGTTAAGATGCCAGTGCCTTGACCTGAAGCCGATTGAAGAATTGGCTCAGGTGAGGACATCGCAGGCACCCTGGACAGATAAGTGTCCTTGTAATAAAAGTCAGAAGCTGCAGCATTTGTATCCGGACTGGACTGGCTCTTACTTTCATGCCTTCCCTCTTGTAGGGGTTGATTTTTGGATTTATGTACCTTTCACAAATTTTTTTTAAATAAAATAAAAATGTAAAATTATCAATGGTAAAAAAAAAAAAATATATATATAATAATAATAATAATAATAATAATAATAATAATAATAATAATATACTGAATCACAATGGAGGAGAGTTACTAAAACTGGAGCACTCAGAATCTGGTGGAGCTGTGCATGGTAACCAATCAGCTTCTAACTTGTTCAATTAAGCTTTGGCAATAAATCCTGGAAGCCGATTGGTTTCTATGCGGAGCTGCATCAGATTTTGCACTCTCCAGTTTTATTAAATAACCCCCAACATGCCAAATAATCAATGTCAAAATTCAACAGTAAAGTGTCTACAATAAACACAGCAATATAGCAATTCCACGCGAAACGACACAAGCTGGTGGGAGGAGCCTGAACCCAAATTTTGGTAATAATAAAATTAAATATACCTGAAAAGCCCAAATCTGGATGCTTTCTCTTCTTCTTCCTCTCCCATCTGTCTGCCTCCTCTGCACTAATATCCAGTAACTTCGCTCGATGATAATCAACTCCTTTCTCAGCACATTCCTAGGAAAGAGAAGAGAGGATAAGATGCTTAAATGTACCATTATGTGAGATTACAGCATCTCACCGCATGGTTCTGTGCAACTTCCCCCTCTGTCTACAAACCAGAGAATACTGTAGCTGGTGACTGTTATTAAAAAGGAACACTCACCTGTCCAGGAATCCAGCGCTGTCCTCACCTGGGCCGGTTATTTCCTGGGTCCCTGGCGCAGTCATGCCAACTGTGGGAAGCCGGCATGACTTCTTGCAGCTTTACAATCAGCGGCCTCACTGTGCATGCGATGTGCCCCTAGGCGGCCCAGGCAGGAAAAAAAAAAAAAAAGGCCCAATGCTGGCCCAATACACTATACCAAAAATCGTTGGAAATTCGCTAGTTTTCTGGCTAGTTAACACTTAAGACCCGGACCATTACGCTGGTCAAGGACCAGGCCACTTTTTGCGTTTCGGCACTGCGTCGCTTTAAGCGATAATTGCGTGGTCGTGCGATGTGCTTCCGAAAACAAAATTGACGTCCTTCTTTCCCAACAAATAGAGCTTTCTTTTGGTGGTATTTGATCATCTCTGCGGTTTTTATTTTTTGCGCTATAAACAAAAATAGAGCGACAATTAAAAATAAATAAAAAATCTATATTTTTTTACTCTTTGCTATAATAAATATCCCCCCAAAAATATATAAAAAAAACATTTTCTCATCACTCACTGGGGTTGACATACTAAAACAGGAGAGTCCACAATTTGGTGCAGCTGTGCATAGGAGCCAATCAGCTTCTAACTTCAGCTTGTTCAATTACGCTTTGACAAAACTCTGAAGCCGAGGAAGGGGCCAGTAAATTACATTTATCAGCCCCTTCACCCACTCTCCATCCCCTTTTGTTCCCACAGAAGCTGGCAGCGCTGCGGGGGGGGAGGCAAAGGAACACAGGGGTGAATCAGATGTGGGCAGCAAAGGGAAGGGGATTGGTGCGGGAAGGAGAGGGGGAGAACCTGACTTTCTGCAGAGAGGCGCACAGGGCATCGTTCTGCAATTGCTCCCCGTGCCCCTCCGCTGCTCTGATCATTCTGCTGTGCGATTTTTTATTTTTTTAAGTCAGCAGCTACAGTGTTTGTAGCTGCTGACTTTTAAAGCGGTTGTAAACCACATATACATTTTTTTTTTTTAAACCTGCAAGGAAAAAGACATAACGAGCTAATATGCATCGCATAATAGCTCATTACGAAATACTTACCTCTGAATGAGGAAAGTAGAACTTACCTGGTCCACGCCGAGCGAGATGTCATCTTGACTCGGCGTGTCTTCCGGGTATCGCCACTCCAGCGTTGTGATTGGCTGGAGCGGCGATGACGTCAATCCCGCGCGGGAGATTTCAAATCGGCAGGGTCCGGCGGGTGCCGGTCCTTTTGCCGTGGATTCCCCCTGTGCATGCGCCGCTGCAATCAGCGGCGCATTGCGATTATAGGCTTTCCTGTAGGTAAAAGTGAAAAAGTGGGTTTACAACCACCTTAATAAGGACACATACCTGTCCTAGGCGCCCACGATATGGGCCCCTGAGGCCGATCCCTCGATCATGGCAGGTCCTGGCACCGCCATCCTCACTACGTGAAACAGGCAGTGGAGCCTTGTGGCTTCACTGCCCGTTTCCTACTGCACATGTGCAAGTCTTGCAGCGCTTTGTGAATGGACGGCTGCTCTCTGGGATACACACAGTTCTCAGAAGACAGCATGCCCTATTGACCAGAAGACAACGCGAGAAGACCGGCCATGGACTAGGAAGAGGCAGACTAGGAATATCCGCATAGCAACCAGAATTTCTGGTAAGTTTTTTTTTTTTTTTTAAGGTGGACCTCCACTTTAATATGAAGATGCTTTGTGTCCCATGATGTATGATAAAGAAATAGAATGAGTGATACAAAATCTGAATCCCTGTTTAACAGGGATGGGTTATCACCTGACGATGGCAGCATAACCCCAATGTTATGGATAGGAAGATGCCGTGTCCTGTGATGAACTCCAACAAAAGGATTTTACAAGTTAAACCAAAACATCCCATTTCTATACACAGACCTCAAAGTAGGAAAGATTTTTTTGGCCTTACCTTTTTCTTCTCTTCCTCCTTCAGCTCCCACTCCAGACGCACTTTCCGAGCTTCCCAGTTACTTGGTAACTTGTGCCGTTTGTCTTCTTCCACCACTTCCTGATGATTTAACTTTCGAGCTTCATTCTGCGAAATAACAAACGTGTTTGTCTTATGAATCCCAGGAGTGCGAATATCATTTTAAAAGGATAGTGGGAGAGGCAAACGAGCTGCTCTGCCTATGGCCTATTGTGCCTTAAGCTGGGCATAATAATGCTGTATCAGCTGACATTTGACATGGAGCGGATGGCCCTGCAAGCACCACCGGGTGCCACGACTGCCTGAATACAATGGAGATTCCTCCATCCAAGCTGTTAGCAAGGATGAGGGAATTAAGTATTTTTTTCCCTATATTTCTTGCGGTTGAGATTTAAGTCGTCTGTTCCCAGCCTTAAAGGAATTGTAAAGCTTCTCTCTTTTTTTCCCCTTCATTAAAGTGATATTAAAGGTTCAAAAAAAAACACACAACTAACAGATCATGCTTGCCTGCTCTGTGTAATAGTTATGCACAGAGCAGCCCTGATCCTCCTCCTCTTGGGTTCTCCACTGGTCCTGCCTTCTCCCCCTTGACTAGTGCCCCCAATAGCAAGTCATTTGCCATTGGGGCACTGGTGCATGGTCACTCCCCAGCCCCGCTCTATGCGTTCCCCTGCTCTCTCCTCATTTTCTCAATGGCTGCGAGTGATAGCAGTGGCTCCTGCAGCTGTGTCTCAGCCATTGAGAGGAGAGAGAGACCCAGGATAGCCTATTCTTCTTTGCCAGAGGTCTCAAACTGGCGACCCTCCAGCTGTTGCAAAACTACCAGTCCAATGAGTCATTGCAAGGCTGACAGTTACAAGCACGACTCCCATAGACAGAGGCATGAAGGGACTTGTAGTTTTGCCACAGCTGGAGGGCCGCCAGTTTGAGGCCCCTGTTCTTTGCACATCGCTGGATCGAGAGTGGGTTCAGGCGAGTATTGGGGGGGGGGGGGCTATGAATAGAGCAGCACAGAGAACCTTCAGACTTTACAAACATGTTACACTTACCTGTTCTGTGCAATGGTTTTCAACAGAGCAGCCCTGATCCTCCTCATCTAGGGTACCCCGTTGGCGCACCTTGCCCCCCCCCCCCCCCCCCTCCTGTTGAGTGCCCCCTCAGGAAGTCACTTTCTAAGGGTACACTAATGCGTGCTCGACCCCAAGCTAGGCTGTTTGCAACTATTCAGACCCACAGCCTGGCTCGGCCCTGCCCCCTGCTCATAGGTTTTGACCAACAGCAACTAATGGCTTATCAATTTGTTCACCTACCTGAGAACAGAACACCCCGGAGGCATAGAGAGAGACCACACTGACCCAGGTTTTCTCTACCTGTGCAATAGGAAGGTCGTGTGCCCCCCCCCAGCTGGGGGACTGCAACCCCAAAAGATAGAAGTCCATTTTAACTGGATTTGATCCTTTTTTATGAATCTCCTACATCATGGGTCTTCAAACTTCGGCCCTCCAGTTGTTCAGGAACTACTATTCCCATCATGTCTAGTCATGTCTGTAAATGTTAGTGTTTTACAATTCCTCATGGGATGTGTAGTTCCGCAACAGCTGGAGGGCCGTAGTTTGAGGATCCCTGTCTTACACTATAAGGTCTCTCCTGCCTCCCTCTCTTTTCATTGGACACTGAGCTTTACACGTGACCCCTGGCCAGCTCCTTAGGACCTTTCGCCACATCCTAGATGTGTGATGCTGAGCCTGCATGATTGGAAGAGCTGAAATACAAAGAATGAATTTAAGGGGCGGGCTAGATGATGCTGGATGTCCTCCAGCCAGGAAATGAGCCAGGCGTCGACTCACTGCAGCTTTCTAATGAACATTGTGAGAAGCTTGCAGTGTGCAGTGAAATCAGAGTAAGCCATGTCAGTCCAGAAGAGGAGCCGGTAAAACTATGCAAGACTGAAGTGAAGGCCGGAGGTCAGATTTAAGGAGCCATTAACAAAGTATCCCTCTGTGCTGCACCAGGATGCCAGGGGGACAAACACTTCTGGCTAGAGATGTAGCGCCGTTGATGTGCAGTGCCTTTGGGGTCCCAGAAATAAAAGCCTGGGGGGGGGGGGGGGGGGAGGGGTGTTACTAGGGAAGGTCAAGCATTGATATTACATTTCTGATCCACTTTCAGTTTCCTGTAAGGAACAAAAGTCACCGCCGGGAAATACGATGAGATTTCAGACTGTACAGCATTATAAATCTAACGCCCAACAACCCCCAATATGACAGATTCAGAGCCGTGTCTGAAATATTGAGTTCTGGGGTCAGCTTCAGGACTCTCCGTCATTACGAGGTGCCCCTCCCCGTAGGGCGGAAGTCTCTCTTACTCTTTTCAGGTGGAGCTCTCTGAACTTCCTCAGTCGTTCTTCTCTTTTAAATGTGGCGAGGCCTTCCGCCGAGGTGGAGGACGATTCTTCCTCTGAGGATTCCTGGAGGACAAAGACCAGAGGAGGTGAGTGACCACAAGCCCCATCATCTCCCTCTATGGTAGTACTACAAGTCCCATCATCCCCCTCCACCCTCTATGGTAGTGCTACAAGCCCCATCATCTCCCTCCACCCTCTATGGTAGTGCTACAAGCCCCATCATCTCCCTTCACCCTCTATGGTAATACTACAAGCCCCATCATCCCCCTCCACCCCCTATGGTAGTACTACAAGCACCATCATCCCCCTCCACCCTCTATGGTAGTGCTACAAGCCCCATCATCTCCCTTCACCCTCTATGGTAATACTACAAGCCCCATCATCCCCCTCCACCCCCTATGGTAGTACTACAAGCACCATCATCCCCCTCTATAGTAGTACTACAAGTCCCTTCATCCCCCTCTATGGTAGTACTACAAGTCCCTTCATCCCCCTCTATGGTAGTACTACAAGTCCCTTCATCCCCCTCTATGGTAGTACTACAAGTCCCATCATCTCCCTCCACCCTCTATGGTAGTACTACAAGCCCCATCATCCCCCTCCACCCTCTATGGTAGTACTACAAGTCCCATCATCCCCCTCCACCTTCTATGGTAGTGCTACAAGTACTACTACCCTCTACATCCCATCACCCCCTCTATGGTAGTACTACAAGTCCCATCATCCCCCTCCACCCTCTGTGGTAGTACTACAAGCCCCATCATCCCCCTCCACCCTCTATGGTAGTACTACAAGCCCCATCATCCCCCTCCAACCTCTATGGTAGTGCTACAAGTACTACTACCCTCTACGTCCCATCACCCCCCTCTATGGTAGTACTACAAGTCCCATTATCCCCCTCCACCCTCTATGGTAGTACTACAAGCCCCATCATCCCCCTCCACCCTCTGTGGTAGTACTACAAGCCCCATCATCCACCCTCTATGGTAGTACTACAAGCCCATCATCCCCCTCTACCCTCTATGGTAGTACTACAAGCCCCATCATCCCCCTCTACCCTCTATGGTAGTACTACAAGCCCCATCATCCCCCTCCAACCTCTATGGTAGTGCTACAAGTACTACTACCCTCTACGTCCCATCACCCCCCTCTATGGTAGTACTACAAGTCCCATTATCCCCCTCCACCCTCTATGGTAGTACTACAAGCCCCATCATCTACCCTCTATGGTAGTACTACAAGCCCCATCATCCCCCTCCAACCTCTATGGTAGTGCTACAAGTACTACTACCCTCTACGTCCCATCACCCCCCTCTATGGTAGTACTACAAGTCCCATTATCCCCCTCCACCCTCTATGGTAGTACTACAAGCCCCATCATCCACCCTCTATGGTAGTACTACAAGCCCCATCATCCCCCTCTTCCCTCTATGGTAGTACTACAAGCCCCATCATCCCCCTCCAACCTCTATGGTAGTGCTACAAGTACTACTACCCGCTACGTCCCATCACCCCCCTCTATGGTAGTACTACAAGTCCCATTATCCCCCTCCACCCTCATAGTGTGTTCCCAAGCCCCCTATACATCTCCTCCTCTCTTATTTTCCATGTATATGATGTATTTACCATCCTGGATGTCTCGGCCTCCTCAGTCTCCATATTACCCGGAGCCACTTCCGGCCTCACACAGCTCCTTGACGTGCTTCCGGCGAGCTGACCCCGCCCCTCACCGCCTGACCCTCCCGTATCCAGGCAACACATAAAGCCAAGATGGCGGACATGGTGAGTGCTGGAGGACTGGGACAGGCTAGGCAATGTGTAGTGTAGAGGGTGTGCCCGTGTCCTGCTGGTGTCTGTCATGTCCCTGGAGAACGTAGAAGAGGAATTCCCTGTCTGATAGTTTTGCATGGGGGGGAGAGTGCATGTGTGTTTTTTTTTTTTGGGGGGGGGAAGCATGTCTGTGGGGTGCATGGTGTTTGAGGAGGAGGGGGTACATGTATGTTTTGTTTTGTATAGGGGGGTGAGAGGGGTACTTGTCTGTGTTTGGATGTCATGGGGGGTGCGAGGAGGGGTACATGCCTGTTTTTTATGGGGGGGGGTGCGAGGGGGGCATATGTGTGTTTTTGTATTGGTGGCATGTCTGTGTTTGGATGTCGTGGGGGGGGGGGGGTGCATGGGGTGTGAGGAGGGATACATGTGTGTTATGGGATAGGGGGGTGCATGGGATGTGAGGAGGGATACATGTGTGTTATGGGATAGGGGGGTGCATGGGATGTGAGGAGGGATACATGTGTGTTATGGGATAGGGGGGTGCATGGGATGTGAGGAGGGGTACACGTGTGTTATGGGATGGGGGGGGGGGGTGCATGGGGGTGTGAGGAGGGATACATGTGTGTTATGGTATGGGGGGTGCATGGGATGTGAGGAGGGATACATGTGTGTTATGGGATAGGGGGGTGCATGGGATGTGAGGAGGGGTACACGTGTGTTATGGGATGGGGGGGGGGGTGCATGGGGTGTGAGGAGGGATACATGTGTGTTATGGTATGGGGGGGTGCATGGGATGTGAGGAGGGATACATGTGTGTTATGGGATAGGGGGGTGCATGGGATGTGAGGAGGGGTACACGTGTGTTATGGGATGGGGGGGGGGGGTGCATGGGGTGTGAGGAGGGATACATGTGTGTTATGGTATGGGGGGTGCATGGGATGTGAGGAGGGATACATGTGTGTTATGGGATAGGGGGGTGCATTGGATGTGAGGAGGGGTACACGTGTGTTATGGGATGGGGGGGGTGCATGGGGTGTGAGGAGGGATACATGTGTGTTATGGTATGGGGGGGTGCATGGGATGTGAGGAGGGATACATGTGTGTTATGGGATAGGGGGGTGCATGGGATGTGAGGAGGGGTACACGTGTGTTATGGGATGGGGGGGGGGTGCATGGGGTGTGAGGAAGGGATACATGTGTGTTATGGGATGTGAGGAGGGATACATGTGTGTTATGGTATGGGGGGGTGCATTGGATGTGAGGAGGGATACATGTGTGTTATGGGATGGGGGGGGGGGGTGCATGGGGTGTGAGGAGGGATACATGTGTGTTATGGTATGGGGGGGGGGGGTGCATGGGATGTGAGGAGGGATACATGTGTGTTATGGGATGGGGGGGTGCATGGGATGTGAGGAGGGATACATGTGTGTTATGGGATGGGGGGGGGGTGCATGGGATGTGAGGAGGGATACATGTGTGTTATGGTATGGGGGGGTGCATGGGATGTGAGGAGGGGTACACAAGTGTTATGGGATGGGGGGGGGGGGTGCATGGGGTGTGAGGAGGGATACATGTGTGTTATGGGATGTGAGGAGGGATACATGTGTGTTATGGTATGGGGGGGTGCATGGGATGTGAGGAGGGATACATGTGTGTTATGGGATGGGGGGGGTGCATGGCATGTGAGGAGGGGTACACGTGTGTTATGGGATAGGGGGGGTGCATGGGGTGTGAGGAGGGGTACACGTGTGTTATGGGATGGGGGGTGCATGGGGTGTGAGGAGGGATACATGTGTGTTATGGGATGGGGGGGGGGGGCGTGAGGAGGGGTACATGTCTGTTTTTGTATGGGGGGGGGGGCATGTCTGTGTTTGGATGTCATGGGGATGGGGGGGTGCATGTGTGTTATGGGATGGGGGGTGCATGGGGTGTGAGGAAGGGAACATGTGTGTTTTGTATGGGGGGGGGACATGTCAGTGTTTGGATGTTATTGGGGGGGGGGGTGTGAGAGGAGGGGAACATGTGTGTTTTGTATGGGGGGGCATGTCTGTGTTTGGATGTCATGGGGGGGGTGCATGGCGTGTAAGGGGTGGGTGCATGTCTGTTTTGTATGGGGGGGTGCATGTCTGTGTTTGGATGTCATGCATGGGGTGCAAGGAGGGGTACATGTGCGATATGGGGGGTGCATGTCTGTTTTTTATTGGGGGGGGGGGGTACATGTCTGTTTTGGTTGAGGGAAAGTGTGCATGTCAATACAAACTACAAATGTGTTCACTTCACATTCCTAAGTACTTGTTGATGTATTCTTTTGGGGTGCATGCGTGCGGTTTCTGCACTTTTTTTTTCCTGGGATTGCTCACAGCAGAAGCCAATCAGAGGGTGATGTCCACCGGCACCCGCCCATTAGCGGGCAGAGACACAAACCAGAGCTCTGCCTATGTAAACAAGGGAGGAAGGGATGAATTCTGTGTCCCTGCAAAGGGAATAAGGTCCAACACTATCTTTGTAAAAAACAGTGCACACAAAAACACTGGCTAGGCACACAGTTAACCCCTTTGATTGCCCCTGATGTTTAACCCCCTTCCAAGCCAGTGCCGTTAGTACAGTGACAGTGCATATTTTTTTTTAGCACCGATCATTGTATCTGCGTTGCTGTTCTCTTTTTTTTTTTTATTATTATTAAAAATTGTTGCTCTTTTTTTTTTTTTTTTTTTATAGCGCAAAAAAAAATAAAAATGCAGTGGTGTTCAAATGCCACCAAAATAAAGCTCTATTTGTGGGATTTTTTTTTACATAAATGTTATTTGGGTACAGCGTCGCACGACGGGCAAATTGTCAGTTAAAGTAACGCAGTGCCATATCACCAAAAAACACAAAAAACACTAAACTTTTTAAAGTTTTCACTCTATGCTTATATATTTATGTAAAACCATGGTCTGTCTTTTACAAATAAAGATTAAAAAAAAAAAAGAACTCGGCACAGTGGAGGGTCTGGCAGGAGGCTGGCTGCCCTAAACACTTTGAGAAGTGAGTATGGAGTGACCTCTTATCTGGAAGATCCATATGCCAGGTGCCTTCTGCTCTATGGCTAGAGGCAATGTCCAAATACTCCAGAGAGATCACTGCCTAGGGCACTCGTGCCAAGCTGAGCAATGCCTTTTGGTGATTTCTCCTTTGTCAAGCTTAGGCAAAAATAAAATAAAACTGAGTAAAATTGTGTAGCACCCCCTAGCTGGTGTGCTAGGTGTACATAGGTTAGTTGTTAGTGTAGGCAAATTGGCTTGGCTGAGAGCCAGGTCTGGGTTGAATCTGGGTCAGGCATTAGTGACTCGGGGAGGCTGGATGACTCATTCAGACAGCTGTTCTGGTGCCCTCCCCTGTTTTCAGGAAGCTTGGAGAACGTTCTAGATGTAGTGGGTGTAAGCCAGGAGGGGCTGTTTGGAATATCTATGAGGATCTTGACCAATCCCCAGGAGGAAGGGGTCAGACCACCTCATAAAGGTAAGGGCAGTTGGGTGGAAGAAGGTAATTGAGTGCTGGGGAGGTTGTCGGTGGATATCGAGCGGGCTCCCTAGTCTGGGGGGGGAGGAAATCCTGTTGCAAGTCATATGACAAGTTGCACTAGTGTGAACCGAGCCTTAAAGCGGAACTCCACCCAAAAGGGGAAGCTCCACTTGTTTTCACGCTCCCCTCCTCCACTTCCACATTTGGCACTTTTTTGGGGGGATGGGAGCAGGTACCTTGTTTGACAGGTACCCGCTCCCACTTCCGGCTAAGATCGCCTTAATCAAGCCTAGGCTTGACAAAGAAGATTTCTCCTAAATGCATTGCCTGGTTACCTTTAGACACCTCCTTTTGACGTATTCAAACATTACTGTGGGAAGATCTTTTCAGGGGGACAGGAAGGCATCTAAGGCAGGGATCCTCAAACTACGGCCCTCCAGCTGTTGTACAACCACACATCCCATGAGGCATTGTAACACACTGACATTCACAGACATGACTGGGCATTATGAGGGGAATTGTAGTTCCTGAACACCTGGTGGGTTGTAGTTTGATATCCCATGATCTAAGGGCAACCAGACAATGCGTTTCAGAGATATGTCCTGTTAAACCTCGACTAAGTAGATTTCTCTGAAACGCATTGCCTAGTATTTACAAAGCATATCTATCAAAAACAAGTTGCAGTGGCATGGCAAATTTCTCTGAAACGTGCTTCCTGGTTACCTTTAAACACTTCCCCATCACCCGGAAAGGATCTTCCCATTTTGCTTTTAAATGTCCTTATTTCTTCTGAGAAATCCTCACTTACTGTTCTTCTGTCTGTAACTCCACACAGTAATGCAAGGCTTTCTCCCTGGTGTGGAGTGTCGTGATCGCCCCCTCCCTTGTTCTACAGGAGAGTCAGGATGCGCTCTGCGTTGCAGATAGAGAAAGGAGCTGTGTGTTAGTGGGTGTCCTGACACTCCTGTAATCCAAGGGAGCGGGCGAGCACGACACTCCACACCAGGGAGAAAGCCTTGCATTACTGTGTGGAGTTACAGACAGAAGAACAGGAAGTGAGGATTTCTCACAGGAAATTAGGACATTTAAAAGCAAAATGGAAGGATGAGGTAAGTGAAGGAGGACTACACTAAGGTAAAGAAAGATATTTAGGGAAAAAAAAATTGTACCTTTACAACCCCTCTGTCTGTAACTCCACACAGTAATGCAAGGCTTTCTCCCTGGTGTGGAGTGTCTCTTTTTGAGATTTGGTGTTTACACGTTAAAAAAACATATTTTTTTTGCTAAAAAATTACTTAGAACACCCTAGAGAATAAAATGGCACTTTTTCTAATAAAAAAAATAAAAAATAAGACAACAGTAAAGTTAGCCCAATATTTTTTTTTTATTGTGAAAGATAATGTTACACCGAGTAAATTGATGCCCAACATGTCACGCTTCAAAGTTGCGCCCGCTCGTGGAATGGTGACAAACTTTTACCCTTAAAAATCTCCATTTTACTGTTTAAAAAATTCTGCAGGTTAGCGTGTTTTGAGTTACAGACGAAGTCTAGGGCTAGAATTATTGCTCTTGCTCTACCGATCGCGGCGATACCTCACTTGTGTGGTTTGAACAAAGTTTTTATATGCGGGCACTGCTCGCGTACGGGTTCGCTTCTGTGCGCGAGCTCGTCAGGACAGGGTGCTTTACATTTGTTTTATTTATTTTACTTATTTTGACACTGTATTAAGAAAAAAAAATGGGGTCACTTCTATCCTAACACAAGGAATGTAAACTTTCCTTGTAATAGAAAAAAGCATGACAGGTTCTCTTAACCACTTCTGACCGGCCCCACGTCCAAAGACGTAATTTTTTTGAAGATGGATATCTCGGTAACGGCAGCAGCTGCTGCCACAACCGAGATATCCATCTCTTCGTTGGGCGGACCTGTTAACGATAACGGCGGTCATCGCGGCGGATTCACCGCGAGATCGCCGTTACCGGCGGCGGGAGAGGATGCCCCCCCCTCCCGCCGCTCTCCCGCGCCCTCCGCCGCTTACCGTAGCCGTCGGTAGCGACGGAGGCGATCGGGTCCTCTTGCTGGCTGTCCGGGGATGCGACTGAGGGAAAAAATGTCCCTCAGCCGTCCCCATACCTCTGCTGGGCGGAAGTGACGTCAAAATGTCATTTCCGCCCAGCGTCTTAAAAAGACATTTAATTTGTTAACATTTTGACTTTTTTTTGCATTTAAGCCTGAATATGAGATGTGAGGTCTTTTTGACCCCAGATCTCATATATAAGAGGACCTGTCATGCTTTTTTCTATTACAAGGGATGTTTACATTCCTTGTAATAGGAATAAAAGTTAAAAATGATAAAATAAATAAAAATAAAAACGAAAACCAAAAAAAAATTTTTTTAAAGTGCCCCGTCCCGACGAGCTCGCGCGCAGAAGCAAACGCATACGCGAGTAGCGCCCGCATATGAAAACGGTGTTCAAACCACACAAGTGAGGTATCGCCGCGATCGTTAGAGCGAGAGCAATAATTCTAGCCCTAGACCTACTCTGCATCTCAAAAAATGCAACCTGTAGAATTTTTTAAACGTCACCTATCGAGATTTTTAAGGGTAAAAGTTTGACGCCATGCCACGAGCGGGCGCAATTTTTAAGCGTGACATGTTGGGTATCATTTTACTCGGCATAACATTATCTTTCACAATATATAAACAAATTGGGCCAAATTTATTGTTGTCTTATTTTTTAATTCAAGAAAGTGAATTTTTTCCAAAAAAAGTGCGCTTGTAAGACCGCTGCGCAAATACGGTGTGAGAAAAAGTATTGCAATGACTGCCATTTTATTCTCTAGGGTGTTAGAAAAAAAATATATATAATGTTTGGGGGTTTTAAATAATTTTCTAGCAAAAAAAACGGTTTTAGTCTCGTAAGCACCGAATCTGAAAAACAGGCTCGGGGCTGAAGTGGTTAAATATGAGATCTGGGGTCACAAAGATCACAAATTTCATATTTGGAGTAACATGCAATAAAAAATAAATAAATAATTAATTATGCCATTAAAAGAAAAGTCCTATTAAGACCTACAGGCAGAAGTGACGATTTGACGTCGCTTCTGCTCTGCAGTGATATGGAGATGGGTGGGGGCCATCTTCACCTCACTCGTCTCCATACATAGCAAGGGAGGAGACCCCCATCGCCTCTGCCGCTACCGACGGCTCTGGTAAGCGGCCCCTTTTCCCCGATAAAGGTGATCTTGCGGCGTATCCGCCGCAGAGACCACTTTTATCTTGTAGCGAACCGCCCACTGAAGAAGAGCATACCGGGGTTATAGTAGCTAGCTGTTACCATAACAACGGTATTGCTCTTCAAACAGCCAACGTATTTCTTGCGACGGGCGGTCTGTAAGTGGTTAACCAGGCAACACCTTTTGAAGAAACCTCCTTTGTCCAGCCCGGGCTTTGGGAAGTAGATCTCTCAGAAACGCGTTGTCTAGACTTGACATAGAAGATTTCTCAGAAATGTATTGCCTGATTACCCTTAGATGCGTCCCCGTCTGAGCCAGGAGTTCAGCCCTCTCTCCTTCCCCGCAGTCTTCTGGGACACAATACAGGTAAGGATGAGCTCAGGCGTGTTCGCAACTAGCACGTGCAGAGCCCGCCAGGAAGTCGGCACTGCACATCGCTAATCGCAGGCAGTGAGACATTTCTCGATCTCTGCAGCCTCGCAACAGGAAAATGTCTCACTGCCTGCGATTAGCGCTGTGCAGTGCCGACTTCCTGGCGGGCTCTGCACATGCTAGTTGGGAACACGCCTAAGCTCATCCTTAACCACTTCAGCCCGGGACCATTTTGCTGGTCAATGACCGGGCCACAATTTGCGATTCGGCACTGCGTCCCTTTGACTGACAATTGTGCGGCCGTGCGACGTGGCTCCCAAACAAAATTGGCGTCCTTTTTTCCCCACAAATAGAGCTTTCTTTTGGTGGTATTTGATCACCTCTGCGGTTTTTATTTTTTGCGCTATAAACAAAAATAGAGCGACAATTTTGATTTTTTTTTTTATATTTTTTACTTTTTGCTATAATAAATATCCCCAACAATTTACAGAATTTTTTTCCCTCAGTTTAGGCCGATTCGTATTCTACTACGTATTTTTCGTAAAAAAAAAACAAAAAAACGCAATAAGCATTTATTGATTGGTTTGCGTAAAAGTTATAGCGTCTACAAATAGGGGATAGATTTAAGACATTTTTATTAATATTTTTTTTTTTTACTAGTAAAAGATCTGCGATTTTTATCGGTACTGCGATATTATGGCGGACACATCGGACACTTTTGACACATTTTTGGGACCATTGGCATTTTTATAGCGATCAGTGCAGTGCAAATGCATTGATTACTGTAAAAATGTCACTGGCAGGGAAGAGGTTAACACTAGGGGGCAAGGAAGGGGTTAAGTATGTTCCCTGGGTGTGTTCTAACTGAAGGGGGGGGTGGGACTGACTGAGGGAAATGACAGATCGCTGTTCATACATTGTATAAACAGACAATCAGTCATTTCTCCCCCTGACAGGACCAGGAGCCCGGAGCTCCGCTTTAATGTTGTATTACTTGTTTTGAAAATAATAAAAATATTAAACTATAATAAGTGGTGTGATCTTTTGTCGGTGCAGATAATAGAGGAGCAGATAGAGAAGTGCGGCTACAGGACGGACTCCGATGTACACGAGCTCTACCTGGGCAGGAAGTAAGTACACTGATCCATCTAGTATTGTCTGTGTTTCATGACCAGCCTGCTGTATTTGAATATACACTATATTGTCAAAAGTATTGGGACGCCTGCCTTTACACACAAATGAACTTTAATGGCATCCCAGTCTTAGTCGGTAGGGTTCAATATTGAGTCGGCCCGCCCTTTGTACCTATAACGGCTTCAACTCTTTTGGGAAGGCTGTCCACAAGGTTTAGGAGTGTGTCTATGGGAATGTGTGACCATTCTTCCAGAAGAGTATTTGTGAGGTCAGGTAATGATGTTGGATGAGAAGGCCTGGCTCCCAAACTCCATTCTAATTCAGCCCAAAGGTGTTTTATCATTTTGAGGTCAGGACTCTGTGCAGGCCAGTCAAGTTCCTTCACCCTCATCCATGTCTTTATAGACCTTGCTGTCCAATGATGAACCCTGACCACGTGTTGTCCCCACAAGCATGTGACAGGGTGAGGACTCAGAAGTACAATCAGGAAACGGTTGTCACCCCGTAGCAGGAAGTATCTGAACAAGGCACACTCAACAGAGAATATTTAATAATAGACATGTGCAATTTGTTTCATTCAGAATTTGTTTTTTAATTTTGTTTAACAAATTCGTTCATTTGGAAAAAAAATTGAATTAACGAAAACCAATTAACCAAACAAATTTTTACAAATATTCGTAAATGTGAAAATTCGAAAAATCTGAAATAATAACTAAACTAATAATACCTTAAAGGGTCACTAAAGGACATTTTTTTTTTTGCTAAATAGCTTCCTTTACCTTACTGCAGTGCTGTTTTCATGTCCTCATTGTTCGTTTTTTCTTTGATGTTGCTGTAATTCTTCTCTGATCTCCACACTTCCTGGTTGTCTGTTTCCTTATAACCACAGTACTGGGAGCTTTCTCTCTGTGGTCACTAATCAAGGAGGTGTGATTACTGTGTGTAAACTGAAACTACATTGGTGCTGAGGGGTTTTAGACAAACCATCACTGCCCTCTATTGGCTCTCTGGCTCTGTACATCAGAGAGTCAGGAAACAACAGCAAAAAACGAGACTAGAACTGTAGGTTGATTATATGATTGATTTTTATCTATTTTTAATCATTTTTAAAAGGAATCAGTTAACTCTTATGTCTCTATACCCTGTAAACAGTCATTTCAGCCCAAAAAATGTTTTCCTTTAGTGACCCTTTAACTCTTACTAACTATTAAATCATACGTATTGGAATTTCCTTTCAAATTTGGTAGTGAACGTAACGAATATAAATTTATTCAAAGTTACGAATTATCCAAAATAATGAATGCTGCATCAAAACAAACGGAACGTAACCAACAATAATTAATAATAAAAACTTTTTTTATTATTATTAATTAATTCCGTTCTATTTGTTTAGATGCAGCATTCATTATTTTGGATAACTCGTAACTTTGAATAAATTTGAATTCGTTACATTCACTACCAGCCAAATTTGAAAGGAAATTCCAATACTGTGGAACCTCGGATTACGAGCATAATCCATTCCAGGAGAATGCTCGTAATCCAAAGCACTCGCATATCAAAGTGAGTTTCCCCATAGAAGTCAATGGAAAAGAAAATAATTTGTTCGGTATTGACTTCAATGGCATGCAATACCGCATGTGGCCAGAGGTGGGGGGGCGCCGGAGAGTCTCAGAAACACTCGGAAAGGCCCGAGGACAGCTCGGCTGAACTCGGAAAGGCCCGGGAACTGAGTTTTCCTGAGTTTTTCCACGCATTTACGAACGTCTTAGGCCGCGTACACACGATCGAATTTGTCCGCTGAAACTGGTCCGACAGACCGTTTCAGCAGACAAATCCGATCGTGTGTAAGGGCTAGCGGACATGTCTGACCGGCGGACAAATTTTAAAGCATGCTTTAAAATTTGTCCGCCGGAGACATGTCCGTCGGATATGTCCGCTGGTTAGTACACTAACCAGAGGACATATCTGCCCGCACAAGCGTCAAATGGATGCGACGCATGCGTGGACGTTTTTTACTTCCTGGTGCGGTGACGTGGCGGTGTCAACGTCACCGCCACGTCACCGCGCTGTCTGACGGCGGAGATTTTGATCCGATGGTGTGTACACGCCGTCGGATGAAAATCCGGAGGAGACATGTCCGCTGGAAACGGTCCGTCGGACAGTTTCAGCAGACATGTCCCTCCGTGTGTACGTGGCCTGAGATCGACTCGGCTCCAGCGCCCCTCTACCTCAGGCCAAACATGGTACTGCACACGGCAGAGGCTTGAATCCTGCTCGTTTTGTGAGATAAACACTTGCAAACCAAGTCAGGATTAAAAAAAAACAAAAAACAGTGCTTGGATTGCGAAACGCTCGTTAACTGCGTTATTCGCAATCCGAGTAACTTGCAAAACAATATAATTACATTTTTAGTTATTATTCGTTATTCTTTTGAATTTTCAGGTTTTCTTTTCTTATTTTCTCATTTTGGAATTGCAATCATAATGATTGGCCCGAAAAATTAAAAACGAATGAAACTAAAACGAACACATTTTTCGGCAGTGCTCATGTCTATTTAACAAAACTACTGGTTTCAAAAGATTGACAAAAGACCCCTTGACATTATAACGTTTACATTGCTTTCACACTGCTCTGTGCAAAAAAAAAAAACGCAAGATAAATGCAGTTGTGCTGAATGCAATCATCAGTTATATAAAGAAGATGAATGCAGAACCTGTATTGTAAAATGAATACATTTTTTATTTCTTAAATTTTTCCATAGAGGGCTCCGAGAAATCCCGGATCTGTCGAGGTTTCGCATGTTAAAATATTTGTGGCTCAATCATAACAAGGTACAAATATAATGAAAATAAAAATGTAGAATTACAAAGAACTCCCGATTTAACCACTTAAGACCCGGACCAAAATGCAGCTAAAGGACCTTGCCTCTTTTTGCGATTCGGCACTGCGTCGCTTTAACTGACAATTGCGCGGTCGTGCGACGTGCCTCCCAAACAAAATTGGTGTCCTTTTTTCCCCCACAAATGGTGCTTTCTTTTGGTGGTATTTGATCACCTCATGTTTTGCGCTATAAACAAAATTAGAGCGACAATTTAGAAAAAAATATCTATATTTTTTGCTTTAATAAATATCCCCCCAAAATATATAAAAAAATATTTTTTTCCCCAGTTTAGGCCGATACCTATTCTTCTACCTATTTTTGGTAAAAAAAAATCGCAATAAGCGTTTATCGGTCAGTTTGCGCAAAATTTATAGCGTTTACAAAATAGGGGGTCGTTTTATTGCATTTTTATTCATTATTTTTTTTACTACTAATGGTGGCGATTTTTTTACGTGACTGCGACATTATGGCGGACACTTCGGACAATTTTGACACTTTTTTGGGACAATTGTCATTTTCACAGCAAAAAATGCATTTAAAATGCATTGTTTATTGTGGAAATGACATTTGCAGTTTGGGAGTTAACCACAAGGGGGTGCTGTAGGGGTTATGTGTTCCCTAATGTGTGTTTACAACTGTAGGGGGGTGTGGCTGTAGGTGTGACATCATCAATCGTGTCTTCCTATAAAAGGGATCACACGATCGATTACACCGCCACAGTGAAGAACGGGGAAGCCGTGTTTACACACGGCTCTCCCCGTTGTTCAGCTCCGGGGACCGATCGCCGCACCCCATTGGCGTTCGGGGACCAATTGCCGCACTCCAGCGGCGATCGGGTCCGCGAACTCCGCGGTCCGGGTCACGGGAGCGTGCCGCAACCCACGACTGGGTACTGGCACAGCACGTACCTGTACGTGCATGTGCCCAGCCGTGCCATTCTGCCGTCCTTAAGTGGTTAAAAAGATCAGCTCCATCCAAAGAGTTTTATTTTGTTTTGGATGGTATAGGGAAGAGTTACAGCCTCTCTCTGGTTTTTAGTGAAAAATCTAAATTACTATGCCAAACCCAATTTTTTTTAAGCGGTATTAAACCCAAAACTTCATATATTGCAGTTTACCAATCATTAGATGTGGTGGCTGCATTCGTTTTTTTTTTTTTTTCTATCTAAACCCCCCCTCCCCTGTTTTCACCTGGTGAATGGACTCCACTGACCGTTTACATCAGGCTACTCCAGATCCGGTCCACCAAAATGGAAAAAGACGCAGTCCTTTGCCTTTTTTTTTTTTTTTTTTAGTAGACCTGATCGGACCCAGAGGTAGGCAGGTGTAAACGGACACAAATCCACGTATTTCCGCCAGTCCATAGGGCTCTATGGATCTTCCGATCAGGTCTGTCTGAAAACCTGACAGTGTGAAAAGGGCCTAAGCCAGATTTTGTCAATTTAACTGCAGCCCCTTACATCTCTAAAGGGCAGATCTGCACATAATGTTTAATATATGTAATGCTTGAGAGACTGCAGACACATAGGGGTCTATTTATGTAAAATTTGTTGTGTGAATGTCTCACAGATGTTTCCTGCAATCGTCAGCTCCATCTTGTGGCCATAATGTAGTATTTTTCTGACTGCTGTATTTCAGGAAAATACTGCACAATGGCCACTAGATGGAGCTGACAACCACAAGCAAGACACATTACGGGGATTGCTTGCAGTGGCTAAGCAAATGCTCTAGCATTTCTACAGCATTTTTTTTTTTTTAAATAGACCCAATACTAAAGGAAATAATAGTTTAGAGACTAGAGACATGCTGCAGAAGACAATGAGAGACCAGAAGGCTTGTAGAGTTCACT
Source organism: Rana kukunoris (assembly GCA_029574335.1). Lineage (NCBI taxonomy): Eukaryota > Metazoa > Chordata > Amphibia > Anura > Ranidae > Rana > Rana kukunoris. The sequence continues at coordinate 11,339,638 of CM056053.1, forward strand.
GTTATTTGCAATTCAGTGCTTCCACTACAGGCTGCTAAGGTCCAAGGGCTACACATCAAATATCAAAGGTTTTCACATGGCCCTCTGGCCACAGGTTGGCGTCAGGGCTCTAACCCAGGGGTAAAGGGCCAGTTTATTGTCCTTCAGACGGGCCGGATTGTGGTCAGCGTGGGCAGAAAATATCCTGGGCCCGGCATCAAAGAAAATAAATATGGGTTCAGGTCAGTAGGAGGAGTAGTGCCCATATTAGTATGGGGAATAGTATCCCATCATTGGTATCAGTGGAAGAAATAGTACCTCCTTGTTGGTGTCAGTGGGAGGAATAGTACTCCAAGGGCCGAATAAAGACTAGCAAAGGGCTGCATCTGGCCCCCGGGCCGCAGTTTGAAGACCACTGCTCTAACCCATCAAGGGCCCCTCAATAAAAGATGGTATCTGGCACTCAGATCCTCCTTAGGAGGCAGATGGCATGGATCGTAGTGCTGCTGCTCCTCACTCCATCTACTCCATGCTCCAGGGCTGTTCCTTCTCCTCCCAGCCAAACAGGAGGTGGGTTCTGGAATCCTAAGACTTCCTGGCTAATCGGAATCCAGGACCCACTTCCTGATTGGCCAGGAGGAGAGTCAAGAAGGGTATAGCGAATATTAATGTGTGGGCTTTAATCCACCGCCCCATCAACCCCCCGGGTGGTGATGTCACAAGGGGATGGGGCCTCCAGATGACGTCAGCGGGTGGCCCTGCCCCCTGCCAATATACGTCATTGCACACGCGTCAACTCTGGGGGAACAAAAGAGGGAGAAGACAGCAGAGAAGACAGCGCAGAGAGGAGAAGAACTGGAGAAGGGAGAAGACATCGCCGGATGGGGACAAGAGACCCTTATCCCCATCAACATGGGGACCAGTGGAGGCTGGTGCTCAAAAATTTTGGGGGGCGCAAACAAATAAAAAAAAAAAAAAAACAATTGCAGCCTTACTGTGCCCATCAAAGGCAGCCTTACTGTGCCCATCAAAGGCAGCCTTACTGTGCCCATCAAAGGCAGCCACTGTGCCCATCAAAGGCAGCCACTGTGCCATGCCATCACTGTGCCATGCCAAACGCAGCCACTGTGCCATCAAACGCAGCCACTGTGTCATGCCATCAATTGTCGCCACTGTGCCCACATCAATTGTCGCCACTGTGCCCACATCAATTGTCGCCACTGTGCCCACATCAATTGTCGCCACTGTGCCCACATCAATTGTCCCCACTGTGCCCTGTAAAATGCTGCCAGTCAGATTGCCCCCCCCCCCCCCGCCCGGCACTTACTTTTCTGGGGTTCGCCATCCTCCTTCCATGGTCCCTCGATGTCTTCTGCCGCCCTCGATGAAGCTTCAGCCAATCAGGTTACGGATAACCAGAATCACTGAAACCTAATTGGCTGAGACGGCCGTCAGTCTTATCCAAGGGACGTAGCCCACTACGTTCCGAGGATAAGACATCCGGGAGCTGAAGGGCTGTACTGGGAAAGCCTATCAGAGCCGCTGGCTCTGACAGGCACTTCCCCACAGCCAACCAGCTGTCTTTATTCAGATAATCGGCGCCCTATGTCCGGTTATCTGACTAGGCTGGCCACAATACCATACACTCATGCAATCCGTGAGTATGTTATTTGCGCGGCGCTGTAGAACGAATTTTTAAAAGCCTTAAAGGGCCCGTTTTGTTTTTCATTTTTTTTATGACTACAGGACGGGGGGCGGCGCCCGGGCGCCCCTATGGATGGGCCACCACTGATAGGGACAAGGTGCTTTGGGGTGGGGGGCTGCAGGGCTTCCCTGCCCTATGCACCCACCCGTTGTGAACAAGCACAAGTTATCCAAGTGAAAACGGTCTACCAATGTTCCTGTAACGTCCTGTTTACTTACTAAAGCACTTTGAAATCGGTGTGCGACCGATTTTTTTACTTCACCCCGCTCGCTTCCCGCCTCCCTTCCTGACCTTCCGGGCTGCGTGCTCGGATAAGGGTCTGGTATGGATTTTGGGGGGTACCCCACGCCATTTTTTTTGACCTGGGGGTTCCCCCTAAAATTCATACCAGATCAAAGGGTCTGGTATCATCCTAGGGGGGAACCCCACGCCAATTTTCCATTTTGGCGGGGGTCCCCCTTCAAGATCCTCAGCACACAAGTCGCAAGTGACTTCTATTCATATCAATGGACTTTTTATAAGGAACCATTGATTTTAACCACTTCCCTACCCAGCTATAGTCATATGATGGCTGCAGGAACCCTCTGTCCCTCCGAGCTGCCATCATATGACATCTTTGGTCCCCCCGGCCAATAGGGGGCGTGCGCACTGCCGGCCGGTGCGCAAAGTCACTCGGGAGCCAATGTACGTGCCCGATGTCCGCAATGTCCGCCGGGCACCCCGCGATTGCCTGTCACACAGCAGGGACGTGGATCTGTGTGTGTAAATACACAGATCCACGTCCTGTCAGGTGAGAGGAGACCGATGTTGTGTTCCCAATACAGAGGAACACCGATCAGTCTCCTCCCTTTACTGATCTTTAAATCCACCCCAATGTGTGGTTAAATGTTTAGATATTTTCCATGATTTTTAAAGCATTGATTACTTTATGTTTCAGATATCCAGGGTAAACTTTTTAAGCAGTAATTTCCGTCTGTCTGAGCTTCACCTTGACCACAATGAACTCTGCGATATAACAGGTAAAAGCTGAAAAATCTGCTGTGTGTAGGGTTACCACCTTTTATTCAAGCCAAACCCGAACACTTTAGCGGTACAGGGCCAATTTTTATTTTTTATAGTATACACTATAGGATTATAAAAGACCCGGCCCCACGGTGAGTAGTAATGTGGTGCGCTATGCACACAGTGGATATGGTCAAATTTCTTTTGTTGACATCATTTCCCATGTCCACAGACAGCACTGGACGGCAACAGATTTGTGTGTGTGACTATCTTGGTTACTTGGGGAGCCACAGCCATGCCTGAATAATGTTTCCTGGTTTCAGGCAGACTGAAACCCAGACACATGATTCAAAACCCGGACTGTCCAGGTGAATCCTGGGCAGGTAGCAACCCTAATGCAGTGTTGGCCCTCCTTATAGAATGAAACAATGAAGAGGATTACTTATGGTTGTCATCATTCCCCGTGAATTGTTCCTATTTTGGAGGCCAACAAACATCCCAGTGATGTAGTTCTCTGCCCTATTTTTAAAAACATCAGGGGTCTGTTTAGGCCCCTAATATTTTACCAAAGCCCCTCAACGGGAAAATAAAAGGTTAATTATGAAATAAAATGAAGGGCTCGCTTACATGTGCTTTGCAGAGAGCAGTCAGCATTTGGATTGCTCTTCAGAGAGCATTTGAAAGTTGGTGAGGGGGCATATTGCCTCTTCACTGCCTGCTGTAACCCCACACTAACGTGCCTTTGTGGGGCACTTGCAGAGCAGCACTGTCTATCCACTGGACATGTGCAATTCGTTTTGTTCCGAATTCGTTTTTTGAACGAATTTCGACAAATTAATTAATTCAGAAATATCCGAATTAAGGAAAACCCATTTAACAAATTTTTCCGAATCTCCGAAAATCTGAAATAATAACTAACTAATAATAACTATTACTAACTTTTAAATTATAGGTATTGGAATTTCCTTTCAAATTTGGCTGTTAGTGAACATAACAAATACGAATTTATCTGAAATAACAAATGCTGTATCTAAACGTATTGGAACGTAATGAATTAATAATAAATAATAATAATAAAACCTCTTTTTATTATTAATTTGTTCCATTCCCATTGTTTAGATGCGGCATTCGTTATTTCAGGTAATTTGGAACTTTGGATAAATTTGGATTTGTTACGCTCACTAACAGCCAAATTTAAAAGGAAATTTCAATACCTAGAATTTGATAGTTAGTTATTGGTAGTTATTCTTTCTTATTTTCGTATTTAGGAATATTATGAATTGCGATCATAATGTATGACCCGAAAAAAATAAAAAAAATAAATGAATGAAAGGAAAACTAATAAATATTTTGGCAGTGCACATGTCTACTATCCACTTGAATGGGTCTTGTTTGATGGGGGTGTATAACCCACCTTTTTAATAAAGCGCCCATCCAATGCAGCCTCACCAGCGCCCATCCAATGCAGCCTCACCAGCGCCCATCCAATGCAGCCTCACCAGCGCCCATCCAATGCAGCCTCACCAGCGCCCATCAGATGCAGTCTCACCAGCGCCCATCAGATGCAGTCTCACCAGCGCCCACCAGCGCCTCCCATCCAATGCAGCCTCACCAGCGCCCATCCAATGCAGCCTCACCAGCGCCCATCCCATCAGATCACCAGCGCAGCAGTCTCACCAGCGCCAGATGCATCACCAGCGCCCATCAGATGCAGTCACCAGCGCCCACCTCACCAGCGCCCATCAAATGCAGTCTCACCAGCGCCCATCAAATGCAGTCTCACCAGCGCCCATCAAATGCAGTCTCACCAGCACCCATCGGATGCAGTCTCACCAGCGCCTATCAGATGCAGTCTCACCAGCGCCCATTAATGAATGTTTGCTTGCTTCCGTTCGTTCGGGAGTCGGAACACAGACACAGTCCTCCGTCGCCTCTGACACTGTGTGAACCGAGCGCACATAGTGCTGCTGATGCTGAGACTTAGTTGCTTGCTGCAGAGAGAAGAGAGTGCTCTGCGCCCCGAGTCCACCCTTTTGTGAAGCCAATTAGGCTCTAATCGCGTGCTTAAAAAAAAATTCAAATCCAGGCATTCGGTGCCTGCATGTAGATTAGGGGCCAGACACATAGGAGTGACAAGAAATATACAGCTAAATTAAAGAATATATATTTTTAGTTTTTACTATTTTGGCCCATTTTCCCTTTGATAATGAATCAAAATCAGGAAATATTCATTACCATTTACCACCAAATAAAAGCCCAATTTGTCTTGTAAAGAACAACACAATATAATCCACTTGGATGCACAAAGTAGTTGTGGTGATATGTACGGTTTTACTAACACGTGTCAAAGTTGCAATATTGTGCTTAGGCATTAACATTTGCTTTACCCTTAGGTGTGAAGGGGTTAAATTCCTTTATCATGTGGGATTTTTATAATTTGGTACACCTGCTTTATGTCACACACAGCTCAGTGTTTCCAGTAAAAGAGAATTGTGGGGAGGAAAGTAAAAGCAATAGCTGTGTTAATGTAGCTGCTGGTATGTGATGTCCGTGGCTCCAGCCTATGTTGGCATCATTCTCCTGCACCCAGTTGCTCCTTGTATTCATTTCCTGTGATTCCCTCCTTGGCAGACGGCAGATTCTGTTCATTCGGAGATGTGACCTGTTCCTTTTTATTTATCTCCAGGTTCTCTGAAGCATTTAACCTCGTTACACACGCTGATGCTAAATGATAACCGCCTGACCCAGCTGCAGGCCACCGTACAAGAGCTGAAACGGATGACCAACCTCCGAGTCCTAAGTATTCACTGAACCTGCCAACCAAACCAAGCTGAATAATAGTTGTGAACTAGCACCCCACACCGCAGGCTTCCTTCATGTCCAGGATCCCTGACAGCTGTCAGTCACTACAGGATAGAAATGCCTGTGAGCGAAGCATCAGACGGAACCTGCCATAGTTCTGGAGCCGTGACATCATACTTGGTAGAGTGTCAGGATTCTTGTCCTGAACCTATCATGCAGCCTGGGAATGAGAAAATGGCTTCCAGAGGATACTTCTCACAGAGGGACATTAAAGTGGTTGTAAAGGCAAATGTTTTTTCACCTTAATGTATCCTATGCATTAAGGTGAAAAAACATCCGACGGTACCGCCCCCACCCGAACCCCCGTTTTACTTACCTGACTCCTCGAAAGTCCCACGCGCATCCCCGTAATCCTTTTTGGTTCCCAGCCTGGCCGTTAATTGGCTAGGCTGGACGGATTGATAGCAGCGGAGCCATTGGCTGGTGCTGCTGTCAATCACAGCGGATGATGCGGCGCGCCGGGGGGCAGGGACGAGTGATACAGTCGGCGGCTGTGCCCCGCCGCTGTATCACGGGAGGTGGAAAGCTTGAAAGTGGAAAGCTTTTGCGAGGAGGAGCCGAGACAGCCGCCGAGGGACCACAGTAGACAGGGTTAGGGGACACTCTGTGCAAAACTAGCTGCACAGTGGAGGTAAGTATAAGGCCCCATACACACGATCGGATATATCCGATGAAAACGGTCCGCGGACCATTTCCATCGGATATGTCCGATCGGGAGTTTGATCCGATGGCGTGTACACACCATCGGGTCAAATTCCCCGCCGCCGGATGGCGCGGTGACATAGTGGTGACGCGGCGGTGACGTTGACGCCGCCGCGTCACCGCCACGTCACCGCACCAGGAAGTAAAACACTTCCGCGCATGCGCCGAATCCATTCGGCAGCGGCGCGGCGGTGGTGGGAGCCGACATGTCTGCTGGTAAGTGTACTAACCAGCAGACATGTCGGGCGGACAGATTCCCACCGGATAGATTTCAAAGCTTGCTTTGAAATCTGTCGGGTGGAAAAATCTGTCCGCTAGCCCATACACACGAGCGGAGATGTCTGCTGAAACGGTCCATCGGACCGTTTTCAGCGGACATATCCCCTCGTGTGTATGCGGCCTAACATGTTTGTTATTAAAAAAAAAAAAAAAAACATTTTGGCCTTTAGTGTTCTTTTAAATGGGTTGTAAACCCTGGTAAGAAAAAAAAAAAAGCCCCTGCAAGACAAAGGCATAATGAGCTAGTATGAAGGGTTAGGGCTGAAGATGGATAAGATAAGACTGCAGCCCCCCTATTAGATACCCCAAAGAGGTCCTATATTATATGGATGATGAAGTGTGGGGGTAGTGGCGCTGTCTGCACACTCCCTAGTTTGAGTAAATAAGGGAGAAGAGGGAATTGAGGGTCTTGCTACACCTCAGTCCTACCCTGGGGGCAACCGGTGCCTGAGGAAGACTACAAAGCTGGTGCATGAACAAAAGTGCATAGAAAACGAATGAAAGTGCAAGAGATGTGCCCTCTATGATAATTGTAGTGTCTAAACCATTAAAGGCATCCAAATATCTGTATCCACCGTGTGTGTGTATATGAAAAAGGCGCGTAATGATTGCGCCGAGGTGCGGTAAAACACTAATAAATGGTGCTGTAAAACACTCTAGCTCGTGTAGCTACCAAAAATATAGTGAGTGAAAGAAAATGAAGCCTCCTATATCAAGGCCTGTGTGGTGGTACAGTGATATAGTACAGGTTAAACCTATTCATGTAATGGAAGTCAAACCTGTGCATATATATACGTGACCATTAACAAAAACATCCGTACATAATTCTCATACAAATGTATCTATAAGGCAGCCAGTGATCCTGGATGAGGATAAGCGTACAGGTATGCAAGATAAAAGGGGTATTAAATAAATCCACTATATTGATAAACTTAAAGGGCCAGATTCTCGTAGATCGCGTATTTTTGGCATAGCCTATCCCATTTACGCTACGCCTCCGCAGCTTTTACGGGCAAGTGCTGTATTCTCAAAGCACTTGCTCCGTAACTTGCAGCGGCGTAGGGTAAATGGGCCGGCGTAAGCCCGTGTAATTCAAAGTAGGAAGGAGGTGGGCGTCTTGTATTTAAATTAAGCGCGCCCCCCGCGCCGAACGAACTGCGCATGCGCCGTCCTTGGATGTATTCCACTGCGCATGCTCCAAATTACGCCGCAAATACATTGGTTTCGACGTGAACGTGACTTACGCAAAGCCCTATTCGAGAACGAGTTACGCAAACGACGGAAAAACACGACGCTGTCCCGACGTCCATACTTAACATGGCGTACGCCGAACCTACGCAAGGTTACCCCTCATATAGCAGGGGTAACCTTACGCAAACTACGTAAACTACGACGACGGGGCGCAAATATGCGTATCTAGCTGATTTGCATATTCGTCGCAGAAATCGACGGAAACGCCACCTAGCGGCCAGCGTAACATTGCAACTTAGATACGACGGTGTAAGTGACTTAAGCCAGTCGGATCTACGCCAAATCTATGCGTTACTGATTCTAAGAATCAGTCGCATAGATACACCGCCTCAGAAATAGAGATACGACGGCGTATCTGGAGATACGCCGTCGTATCTCTTCTGAGAATCTGGCCCAAAAAGTCCAAAGAGTGAAAGTTCATTCCTAAGTGCGACAGTCCATAGTGACTAAATAATCAATAAACACTAATCAATAATCACTCACCAGAGCCCCTCACCCCTACAGGGGTAAAGTGCATGTAAATCCACGCTGTGGCACTGTATCCGGTCCTGTCCTCCCGTTGTCTATCTCTCGGTGCTGTAAATCCAGTGCGTGTGATAAGACACTTTCCTAGTGGTCCAAGATCCTCTGGGAAAAAAGACAGGTCACCATAGCGTAGTATGTATTGAAAAAAGGTATTTATTTTCACTGACACACGTATGATGGGGAGTGCAGGATAGGATAAAAACAGGTGTATAATGACACAGTTGTTACACCAAATAAAAACAATAATAAAGACTAAATAAGATAAAAACCCGAAGACAAGAATAAAAAAAAAATAATAGTAAAAAGGAAGGCAAGCACTACAAATCCGTCGGTATGTGGTGCCTCTAGACACGGGGAACGGCGTGCGTTCCAGGTGCGTGTCAGCTGGCTACCCGGAAGCCTCCTCAGACACCGGTTGCCCCAGTCAGGGTAGGACTGAGGTGTAGCTAGACCCTCAATTCCCTCTTCTCCCTTATTTACTCAAACTAGGGAGTGTGCAGACGGCACCACTACCCCCACACTACATCATCCATAATGAGCTATGCATAGCATACTAGCGCATTATAAATTACCTTACATCGAAGCCCCCTGCAGCCGTCCTCATCTCCCCCTCCGGCCGGCAACATCTCTCCCGGGGGTTACTTCCGGGTATCGTGGCTCCGGCGCTGTGATTGGCCGGAGCCTCGATGACATCACTCCCTCTTGAGCCGCCGGTAACGGCACGCCGACTGAAGCTTTTGTTTTCTCTAGTGCGCATGTGCCGATGACATTGGCGCATGCAGGGGATATCTCCTAAACCATGCAGGTTTAGGAGATATCTGGGGTAGGCTTACCTGTAACATAAAATTGTTGTAAAGGGTTTACAACCACTTTAAGGCTCGGTTCACTTATGTTCGGCCGCGGTTTCATTGTGATTTTTTTTTTAACTTTTCATTTATTTTCATCATTAGATTTTTATTAAGGTTTTCACATAACAATGCAACATATTGCAATACAGTGCAGTTCAAAGCAGTGAGATACATTATAGTCGGAGCAGTTTCGTCAAGTTTAACATCATGACAGGTATAAACTTAATGCAACGTAAGAACAAGCATGGTGGTCAAACAACACCATGGGCATTTAAACAGGTTTTAACCAATCTATTAACTACAACTGGGTTTCGTTCTCGATAGAAGCCGCCTTGTAGCAGCAGGGAATAAGTCAGGGTATCTTTGAGATGTATGTTCCAGGGGAGGGCCGCCTCTAGCTCCAGACACCCCCAGCTGGGTTCAAGACTGTGTCCCGAGCCCCGAGGCGGACCCCCTTCAAGTTTCTAAATGAAGAGAAAAGAAAAGAAAAAGGATCCAGAGGTCTCATGGTAGGGCAAGTGGGCTTGAGCTATTACCTTCATACCATGACGACCATAGCTGCCACTTCTTGGTTGTTTCAACCCTGTTCTTATCCCTGAATGCCAGTACTTTCTCATAGGTGCAGTGCAATTGGGTCGTTTGTATGACATCTCCTATAGTGGGAGGTAAGGTATTTTTCCATTTCCTTGTAATGCTGAGCCTGGCAGATAACAGTATATGTAGGATAGTGTGCCTGGCCTGAACCGGAACTTGGTCCAGGTTGAGCGACAGGAGCGCTAGTCCCGGATGGGGAGTGATCACAGAGTGAGAGGCTTCGGAGAGAATGCGGAAAACCGAAGTCCAGAATTGGGATAAACTAGGGCAACTCCAAAGAGTATGAAGTAGTGTCCCTCGGTGTCCACATCCCCTCCAGCACCTATCATTGTGATTTTTAAAAGGAGTGGTTCAAGTGGAAATTTTTACTTGAAATCGCACCTGAACCTCACTGAAATTTGTAACAGTCTATAGGGGGAGGGGGATTTGGGGACTTTAGATGAAGCACATATAGTGTGGTGTTCCTCCATCCCTGGTTCAAGTAAATAAAGAAGGAAAATTGTGACTTAAATTAGGCTTTTTAGTTACAACTAAATTAATTATACTTTAGAGAGATCCTTGAGCATCCACCCCTGATGAGTGTTCACACACGAAACGCGTCGGTCATTTAGGATGCAGCTATAGGTCTGTACTAGACAATCAATCCTGTTCATCATCTACAAATTAATCATATTTTTTCTGCTTTTATATCATTCCTATTTCCTTTGCAATGTGCTGCCTAGATGATATATGAATTTATAGAATGTACCAATACATTTTTCCAGATCACCATGTGGTGCCAAGCATTTTTCCTTCTTTATTTACTTGAAAAATGTAACAGGACTCTTTTTTTAACCACTTTAGGATTTGGCTGCCAAATGAGCGAGCCACTTTTTGCAATGCTGCACTGCGACGCTTTAACGGACAATTGCGCGGTCGTGCGACGTGGCTCTCAAACAAAATTGACGTCCTTTTTTCACCCACAAATAGAGCTTTCTTTTGGTGGTATTTGATCACCTCATCGAGTCCGCGGGTCCCGCAGGCATGGTCACGGAGCTCGGAGGAGGGGCGCGCACACGTGCACCCACACGGCGGCAAATTTTAAAGGGACGTACCTGTACACCCATTTGCCTGTCTGTGCCATTCTGTAATTGTTTATAATATCGCAGGCCTGACAAAGAAAAGAAAAAAAATCGCAGATCGTCGCCATTACTAGTAAAAAAGAAATCCCCCTATCTTGTAGGCGTTATAAGTTTTGCGCAAACCAATCAAACGCTTATTGCGATTTTTTTTGCTTATTGCAATTGTTATTATAACAACAAGCAAAACATTTTGTTTTTTTCAAAATTTTCTGTCTTTTTTTGTTTATAGCGCAAAAAATAAAAACCGCAGAGGTGATCAAATACCACCAAAGAAAGCTCTATTTGGGTACAGCATTGTATGACTGCGCAATTGTCATTCAAAATGCGTCAGCGCTGAAAGCTGAAAATTGGTCTGGGCAGGAAAGGGGGTTTAAGTGCCCAGTAAGGAAGTGGTTAAAGCAATCTACTGAATGTGGTATGTGAATTGCGCTCCCCTGGTGGTTAATCTATCGCCACCTACTTCTGGGCAAGTATTGCCCAGAAGTAGGTGGCGATAGATTAACCACCAGGGGAGCGCAATTCACATAAAAATGAATGTGGTAAGGACGAGACACCATTGGGTGTCTTGCCCCTTTTTTTCTTATTGCAGCACACCCACCATTATAGAATAATTTTGGTTTGCACTTGCGCCAGCAACACTTGTATCGCAAAGCAATCTACTGAGCCGGCCAGAACCACCTCTGGAGGGAGTCTATTCCACATTTTCACTGCTCTTACTGTGAAGAAACCTTTCCGTATTTGGAGGTGAAATCTCTTTTCCTCTAAACGTAAGGAGTGCCCCCTTGTTCTTTGTGTTGACCGTAAAGTGAATAACTCAACACCAAGTTCACTATATGGACCTCTTAGGCCCCGTACACAGGACCGGTTTCCTCTGCAGAATTCAGCAAGAAGCTCGATGGGAGATGTATTCTGCCGAGGAAACCGGTCGTGTGTACACTTTTCGCAGAGAAACCCGTCAAGCCAAAAAGAGAGCAGGTTCTCTATTTCCTCGATGGGCAATGGGAAAATTTGTCTCGCCGAGTTTTTTGACTTGCGAACAAGGAACTCGACGGGGAAAAGGGTGTGTTTCGCCCGACGAGTTTCTTGGTTGTGTGTACGCGGCCTTATATATTTGTACATGTTGATCATATCCCCCCTTATTCTCCTCTTCTCAAGAGTGAATACATTCAGTTCCTCTAATCTTTCCTCATAGCTGAGCTCCTCCATGCCTCTTATCAGTTTGGTTGCCCTTCTATCTGCTTTTAATCACGTTTTGTCTTTTTGCCTTGCAGACTTATTTCACAACCCGCTACAGCAAGACTCAGGCTATCGTGCTTACGTCGTCCAGCACCTTCCGTCAGTCGAGCTCCTCGATCGGGAACGTAAGTGCGGCCGTGACTCCTGCATTTAAAGCAGAGGTTCACCCTAAAACGTTTTGCTAACCTTACATTGTGCTCACTTTTAACAATGACAGCATGCGTTGTTTTTTTTCCCGCTGTACATACCTTCGTACAGCTATTTTCCCCCCAGCTTCCGGGTAGTGAATCCCGCGGGACTGGGCGTTCCTATCCAGCAGGCAAGTGATTGACGTGATAACAAGCACTACCCCCGTCGCATAAGGAGCGTCACGAGTTGCCGAAAGAAGCCGAACGGCAAGTCGGCGCTATACGGCGCCTGCGCACCGACGTTCGGCTTCTTTAAGGAAACTCGTGACGCGCCGTATGCGCCGGGGGGGGGGGAAGCTTTTGTCATACGTCAATCACTTAACCACTTACTTACTGGGCACATAAACCCCCTTCGTGCCCAGGCGAAATTTCAGCTTCCGGCACTGCGTCGCTTTAACTGACGGTTGCGCGATCGTGTGACGTGGCTCCCAAACAAAATTGACGTTTTTTTTTTCCCCCACAACTAGAGCTTTCTTTTGGTGGTATTTGATCACCTCTGCGGTTTTTATTTTTTGCGCTATAAACAAAAAAAGAGCGACAATTTAAAAAAATATATATATTTTTTACTTGTTGCTGTAATAAATATCCCAATTTAAAAAAAGTTAAGGCCGATACGTATTTTTCGACGTATTTTTGTAAAAAAAAATAAAAAATCACAATAAGCGATTGGTTTGCGCAAAAGTTATAGCGCCTACAAAATGGGGAACAGAATTATGATTTTTTTTATAATTATTCTTTTACTAGTTATGGCGGCGGGACTGCGATATTGCGGCGGACATATCGGACACTTTTGACACAAATTTGAGACCATTCACATTTATACAGCGATCAGTGCTATAAAAATGCACTAATTACTGTATAAATGTGACTGGCAGGGAAGGGGTTAACACTAGGGGGCGAGGAAGGGGTTAAATGTGTATCCTGGGTGTGTTCTAACTGTGTGGGGGGGGGAGGGGGGTAACTGGGCGAGGTAACCGATGCTGTGTCCCTATGTACAAGGGACACAGATCAGTCTCCTCTCCTCTCTGACAGTACGTGGAGCTCTGGGTTTACACCCAGAGCTCCACGTCCCTGCTGTCACCTGCTGTGTTCCCGCCGATCGCATGTACCCGACGGACATAGCGGCCGCCAGGTACATGCATCGGCTCTTCAGCGATGCGACGGGACAGTGTTTACCAGTGGCGCGCGCGGGTAATGCACTATAAATGATGTCCAAAGACGTCAACTTGGCGCCTCAGGTCCGCGCTGTTGATGTATTTTGTCAATAGCGCGGGTCTGAAGTGGTTAAAATAGTGATTGAATAGTATGTACGACAAAAAAAAAAAAAAAAATCAGCATACTGTCAATGTCTGAAGTGAGCTCAATGTAATGTTAGAATTTTTTTTTAGGGTGAACCCCCGCTTTAATCCCACCGTTAAATGAAACCTTGTTTTTTTTTTGCTGGATGGAAATCTGCCACTCGAAAAAAAGAAAAAATATCCCCACATGCGTTCTAAACCGAAACAGATTTTCCCTTCCCGCAGTCCAAATGTTTTGGCCTTGCTGTAATTTTATGAAGTCGGTGACACAATCCAGTCCACAAATTAAGTTGGATTTGTAAAAACGAGACTGCTGAAAATCTGTTGAGTCCCCGGAGCTGCTTTGTGTTGTTTAGGCTTGTGTGTCAGGGAATTTACATCTGTCTGTTGGCGTTACGCGAGCGCAGGCTCTCCGCACGACACGCAGGAATACTCCGGGCTCTGCGTTATAACAGAGACCGGGAAATCTGTTATTTTTTGTGCGGAGAGACAGGAAATAAAGTAGCTGCAAATTTATTTTCTAAAAAAATAAAATGAGGTAAAGCTGGCCACACGCATCTTCATGCAGAGATTCTATAGAACAAAAATGGCCGGACCCCTAAATTAGGAAAACGCTAAATAGAAAACTGAAAGGAGTTCAAAAAACAATCCAAAAATCTCTGCTGGAAATGGTTGTCTCTCCCCTGGACCAGGTTCTGAATACACCTAATGCACAAACACTATGGGCCAGATTCAGGAACGAGTTACGCCGGCGTATCTCCAGATACGCCGGCGTAGCTCTGAGTGAGCGGCGTCGTATCTATGCGCCCGATTCTTAGAATCAGTTACACTTAGATTTGTCCTAGATCCGACTGGCGTAAGTCTATTACGCCGTCATATCTTAGTTGCATATTTACGCTGGCCGTTAGGTGGCGTTTCCGTCGATTTACGCGCCAAATATGCAAATGAGCTAGTTACGCCGATTCACGAACGTACATGCGGCCAGACGTATTTTTTTACGTCGTTTGCGTAAGCGTAAGTCCGGCGTAAAGTTACCCCTGCTATATGAGGCGTACGTAATGTAAAGTATGGACGTCCGGCCAGCATAGAATTTTCCGACGTTTACGTAGTTTGCGTAAAGCGTTTGCGAATAGGGCTTTGCGTAAGTTACGTTCACGTCTAAACCAATTAGTAGTTGCGGCGTAATTTTGAAAATGCGCACTTGGATACGTCCACGGACGGCGCATGCACCGTTCGGAAAAAGAGTCAATTACGTGGGGTCACGATTCATTTACATGGATCACGCCCCCTACCTGCCTATTTTGAATTAGGCGCGGTTACGCCGGCCCATTTACGATACGCCGCCGTAACTTTGGACGCAAGTGCTTTGTAAATACAGCACTTGCCTGTAAAAGTTGCAAAGGCAAAGCGTAAATAGGATACGCTACGCCCGCACAAAGTTACGCTCTTCTACCTGAATCTAGCCCTATATAACCAAAAGTATTGGGACACCTGCCTTTACACACACGCATGAACTTTCAACACTTCAGCCCCAGAAGATTTGGCTGCCCAATGACTGGGTCATTTTTTTTTGCATCGCTTTGACAATTGCTCGGTCATGCGACACTGTACCCAAACAAAATTGATGTCCTTTTTTCCCACAATTATGCTGCATACACTCGGTCGGACAACAAATTTCTGTTGTCAACACCGTGTGTAGGCTCCAAATTTGCTGTGTTCCCACAACAATGTGAGATTCTCAATTTTTCGACAATGCCCCTTTTACACTTGGGAGGCACGGCGGCGGTAGCGCCGCTAAAAATAGCGGCGCTAACCGTCGGATTTGCCGTGGGATTCGGCCTCTCTGTATTAACCCCCGCCGCGTAAAGGGTAGCCCATAATGCGCCTCTCAGAGTATTGGGACACCTGCCTCGGACATGCGGGCGGTTCGCCGCGGTTTCCCTGTTTTAAATGGGAAGGAGCGGTGGAATTACACGCCGCTCCCACCGCTCCAATGCTGGCAAATTTTTTTCTCTCCCGCCAGTTTGAGAGCCGGTTCTCAATTTTTACCACCGACTCCTCAGTGTGAAAGGGGTCTTAAAGTTCTTGTCAGAAATTCCGATCGTCTGTAGCCAATTCCGATGCACAAAAATACTACGGATGCTCGGAATCATTGAACTTCATTTTTCTCGGCTCGTCGTAGTGTTGTACGTCACCGCGTTCTTGACGTTCGGAATTTCCGACAACATTTGTGTGACGGTGTGTATGCAACACAAGTTTGAGCCAACAATCCGTCGGAAAAAAAATCCACGGTTTTGATGTCGGAATGTCCGATCGTGTGTACGCGGCAATAGAGCTTTCTTTTGGTGGTATTTGATCATCTCTGCAATTTGTTATTTATTTTTTGCGCTATAAACAAAAATAGAGCAAACATTTAAAAAAAGACACCATATTTTGTACTTTTTGCTATAATAAATATTCCCAATTTTTTTTTTGCACATCCTCATGCAACCATGCACATGCTCAGGCACACACCCAAGAGGCCACAACCTGGAATGTGTGCATGTACGCCACGCCACATGCAGAGCATGGATGGACACTGGTCTGGAAGTGCTGTAGCACTGAACCTTTGTTGGGGTAAACAAGTGATGGTTTTCCCCCGGGGCAGTCAGATTGTGCATGTGTGGTCTACATTACTGTTACAATCATATGCAAATGACCTAGAACACAGAAAATAGTCACCACTTATTATATGAAATGTGTCTCGTAGAAGTCAGACAGAAGGAGAGAGAAGAGGCCTTCAAGCTCTTTAACCCGGAGAGAACAGCGGTGCTCCAGTCTTTAGGATTCGGGAGAAGGACCGACTCCGTTCTTGGTGGTAGACCCCCCATACAAGGTTCAGCGTCATCCTGTAGATCGATGGAGCATTCAGGTCAGTCTTGTGAGCTATTTCTGCACCAACACCAGCAGGGGGCATATTTATAACTATTTGAGCAACAGGCCTTTTATGGCACAGTATTTTTTGCTAGAAAATGACTTGGAACTCCCAAACATTATGGGCCAGATTCACAAAGCCATTACGCTGGAGTATCAGGAGGTGCGCCTGCGCAATTGGAAATATGCGCCTGCATATCGTTATGCCGTATCCCCAAAACGATATACGCCATAAATCTAGACTTTTTAGACCGACGTAATTTCGTTAGACCGGCGCATCGTGCGCGCAAAAAATGTGCTAGACACACCATTGATTTGCTAGGCAAATATGCAAATGAGGGAGTTACGGCGATCCACAAAAGTAAGTTTGTGCAGCGCAGGCTACGCGCTGTGCGCATCAGCTGCACGTCCTGTCTAATATTAGGCAATATAAAAGCTTGCCTAAAATTAGACAATCCGTCTACATGTCAGCTAAAGCAACACCGTTAGGGGCGAGCTGGCAGCCACACTTGCAGGACAACAATCTGTATGCCACCATACCAGGGGCATCCTTGCTCATAGCTATACTACTGACTTTAGAGGAGCGCAGAAGAAGGAGGCCACGGGAGAGGATATACTGCACACGCATAGACCTCTTTGGCAAGAGTGATTCTGAGGTGTCTCGCATCTTCAGATTCACCCCTCATGCCATCATGGAATTAACCACAACCCTGCAGGAGGACATCACCAGCCCAACACATGACACTACCCATGACAGCTACATATACAATCATAGCCCCATCCCAATGGAATTCCAACAGAACATGTATGGGGACAGCTGGCTGGTTGGTGAGTGCCATGGGTGGCAGGCATGACTGCCCCCCCCCATGATGCAGAAATCACAAGGGGCACATGCACTACTAACATCCTTCTGTCTTTTCCCTTCAAGGTGACTCTGCATATGCACTTGGACCCCATCTCATGACTTCTATGGTACCCTGTTGTATTCCCCAAACTTTGTATGCCAGATCATCGGTGCATGTTGCATGTTGCACGCTGCACAACTTCGCATTGAGAAAGGGCCTGGAGATTGACATAAGTGTAGACCTGACCCCCCGAACCAGACAATCCCCCGCTAGCCGAGGCTACCCCGTCTTCTGAGGGAAGAGCAGCCAGGAGACAGCTCACATTAGGCTTCTTTGCACGTTAAACACACACATTAATCATGGCACAATGAGAATGCATGCATGCACACCACTGTGGTCCCTAGCACACACACCCCACATCCTCATCACATTGGATTGGCACAAGCCCACCATGCAGGACTTGTGAGCAGCAACGCCACGTCACGGCTCCAATTATGTCACTGTACATTCATACACCATTCACACGGACCTGGGGATCACTTCTCCCTGGTCCTGGGGAACCCTTCTCCACCACAAATGAGGGCGACACCCCTTTTCCGGCAGGAATGTCACCCCCACATTCCAAAATCATTCACAAACAGAAAAAAAAAATGACCAGCAAAAATATATTAAAAAAAAAAAAAAAACACAGCAAAGAAAACACAGAAAAAAAAAAATCACTCTCAAAACCCCAACCAAAACAGTCACCAAATATCTCAAAGACACGTCACAAACCAACAAACGCTAAGAAACAACAGAACAAAAGCACCTTGCTGTATAGGGAGGGATACAAATGGATGTACTTTTGCAAAGGAAGGGCGTTTGTCTCTGTCTATTTAAGCTCTCTGCGTAGCTCACTAAGTTGCCCGGGCCTAGTTCCAATTTCAGTGATTGCGCCGTGCCGAGTTGTGAGCATGCACAGAGAGGTGCTGACCATGGTCTGCTTCATGTGCGCATGCGCAATCCGGCCGGCCCTTTATTTGCATGGGGTCACGGCTCATTTCAATGGAACACGCCCACGTCCTTCCTACCGCCTTTACACCGCCTTACGCCTCGGAAATTACGTTGCACCGGCGCAAATTTCTGCGCAAATACTACGAGGATATGGTAATTGCGCCTCTACATTGTGCCAGTCTAACGTAAAGGAGGTGCGCGACTCCGGTCAATATATGCGCCACTGTACGTGAATCTGGCCCCTTCTATTTTTTTAAAGCAGATGCCCTAGAGCAGGTGTTCTCAAACTTGCGGCCCTCCAGCTGTTGCAAAAACTGCAAGTCCTATAATACCTCTGCTGTGGGAGTAATACTTGTAACTGTCAGCCTTACAGTTCCTCATGGGACTTGTAGTTTTGCTGGAGGGCTGCCAGTTTCAGATCCCTTCCCTAGAAAAAACATTGGTGGATTTTTTTTTTATGTCACACGGTATATGCGCAGTGGTTTTTCAAATACAATTTTTGGGGAAAAGATTTACTTTTTTTAATTTTAAGTCCCCCTTTCACATGGTCAGACTGTTCAGGTCCACCTGTCAGTTTTGTCAGCGGACCTAAACATCCGCTCCATGCAATCCTATGGAGCGACGGATGTCAGCGAAGACATGTCCGCTGACATCCGATCCTCCAAAATCAGACGTATGGCGATACGTCCCCATCCGTTCATGGCGGATCAGATCGGGTGAGATCTGATGAAAACGGACATGCTGTTCATTTTCATCAGATCTCTCCATAGAAGACAGCGGCGCTGCACAAGCCCCTCCCCGCTCAGTGAGCAGAGAGGAACTTGTCATCCACCGGCTTAGTGGAGATCAGTGGAGAGATCTCCCGCTGGCGGGAGCTGGCGCACTCTGTAGCAACGGAGTCTGCCTCATGTGAAAGAGGCCTTTTGCACAAAAACACAATACATAACCCAATTGTTTTGGAAAATATAAAAGATGATGTTACGCCGAGTGCCAAACATGTCATGCTTTAACCACTTCCCATCCGGGCCAATTCTGCCACTTCACTCCTATATGGAAAAATCATCAATTTTTCTTGCTAGAAAATTTACATAGAACCCCCAAACATTATGTATGTCTGTTTAGCAGAGACCCTAGAAAATACAATGGCGGTTGTCGCAACTTTTTTATCTCGCACGATATTTGCGCAGCAATTTTTCGAAAACTATTTTTGGGGAAAAAAACTGTTTCATGCTTTGAAAAAAAAAAACATTAAAGTTATCCCAATTTTTTTGCATAATGTGAAAGGTGATATTTCACTGACTAAATAGATACCTAACATGTCACGCTTCAAAATTGCACACGCTCGTAGAATTGTGCCAAACTTCGGTACTTAAAAATCCTCCTAGGCGGCGTTTTATACTGGTTACATGTTTTAAGTTACAGAGGAGGTCTAGGGCTAGAATTATTGCTCAAGCTCTAACGTTCACGGCGATACCTCACATGTGTAGTCTGAACACAGTTTTCATATGTGGGCAGGACTTACGTATGCGATCGATCCGGCATGTGAGTTACTGGGGAAAGGAGCGCTTTACATTTTTTATTGTTAATTTTACTTTTTTTTAGGGCTGTTACTGATCAAAATTTTTGTGTTCGATTAATCGTTTTTTTTTGTTTTTTTTTTCGATTAATCGACTAATTTCGATTAATTATAACGCACATACAGATCCAGCAACTTTTAGCTGATCTCCTTGCAGGCCGATTCCCAGTGCAGCTCCCAACAACTGGAAAAATGGATAGCAGGACACAAAACACACAAAGGCAGCGCTCGATGGGAATAGCATTAAAACTTTTATAGTCTTCCAGTAGGTAACAAAATAAATATTGCACTGGAGATAAAATCGATGTAGCTACATAAACTGTAAAAATGGTGTGAGTAATACCAAACGGTACCAAAAGCAGTCATAAAAACCATGTAGCCAAGTATGATACTGGTACAAAAATGTGTACAACGATGCCACTGCTGAATCCAAATGAGGAGAGGTGAACATCAGTCCGTCAGCATGTAGATGTCCCGTGAAGGGAACTATCACAGCTCCCAGTGGATGGCTGTAGAATACCAGGTTGATAGAGGGAAGTGATAGAGGGAAGTGATAGAGGGAAGTGTAACAGCCCTTGCGTGTGGCAGATAGTAAGGTCCCACCGGCATGCAGATATGAAGGCACAGCAAAGGAGCCCTTCAGATGGACACGGCAAGCCCCGCCGGTGTCCGTGACGTTACCGGATCTCCGACGGAGACTGAAGGCCCAGAAGCCGGCGGAGAGGTG
Source organism: Rana kukunoris (assembly GCA_029574335.1). NCBI lineage: Eukaryota > Metazoa > Chordata > Amphibia > Anura > Ranidae > Rana > Rana kukunoris. The sequence goes on from CM056053.1 coordinate 11,360,282, forward strand.
AGTACCAATCAAAAGAATTTTAATCGATCAAAAATATTTTGATCGATTAAAAAAATTAAAGAGTAATCGATTAATTAAAAGTTAATTTGCACAGCCCTACTTTTTTTACTTTGACACTTTAAAAAAAATGTATCTCATTTATTCCTATTACAAGGAATATAAACATCCCTTATAGATCACTTAATAGAAATATGACATGACAGGTCCTCTTTACAGTGAGATATGGGAGTCAATAAGTCCCCACATCTCACCTGTAGGCTGTAGCACCATTTGTTTGAATGCAGAGGCCGGGCATGATGTCATAACATCGCGCCCAGCCCCCGAACGATAGAGACTCCTGTGACCATCTGGTCAGCCCGAAATCTCTATGGTCAACATCTGGGGGAGGCGGATCTGTTCTCTGACTCACCGATCGCAGCAGTGAGTCGGTAGACGTCCCCTCTCGTCGCCCGTAACAACAATCAAGCGGCGGAACAACCGTTATGGTCATTCTTATGGTGCAGAGAATCGCCAAAGAAGGCTAAAGAAGACTATATCTGAATGATGCCTGTAGCTGCACCCATCATTCACATATCACCGCACAAAAGTCAAGGACGTCCTATTACGTACCTTGGCCGGGAAATGGTTAAAATTGCACACACGCCTGTGCCATGGCGACAAACAATGTCAAGTTTACCATCCATAGGCTATGTTGTAACCGCTTCTGGACCGCTCCATGCAGATGAACTGCGGCAGGGCGGCCCTCCTGCACAAAATCATGTAGATACGTGATTTCGTGCATGGGGTCCAGGGTGCGCGCACGTGCCACCAGCGACCCGTTCCCGCTGTGATTGGACACAGCGGGTCTGGCGGACGCTATGTCTGCTGGGGCCCAGCGATTGTTCTGAGGAGAGGTAGAATGGCGATGTGCCATAGGGGAAAATGGAGATCTTGTGTTTCTGGCAAACAGGTGAGGGGAAAGCCAAGGGGTTGAAAAGAGGATACACCTTTTGGTTGTACACTGGCCTGTGTTACCCACTCCCGAGTCCTGCTCTCTGTGTGGTGCACACTCCTGAGCCCTGGAATCTATACATTACACACTCCTGATCCTTACGCCCAGTGCAATACATGGATGGAAGCGCTGACCCTACTCCCTCTTTGGCGCAGCACCTCACGGGGAGGGGGAAGAATTGGGGGCATCTGTTGGTGGAGAGGATGGGGGTGTGAGTACCTGCACCTATTTCTCTAAAAATAAAAGCCCTGGGTAATGCAAATGTCACCTATGTAGACTGCAAAATGAATCTGGGGTGTTGCAATGACAGAAGCTGGAACAGGAAACGGCTGTGTGAGGACAACTGTCACACAACCTAAAGCTTCATGGCAGCCAAAGACAGTTGGGAATTTTTCCGTTAACCACTTGACCACTGGGCACTTAAACCCCCTTCCTAACCAGACCAATTTTCAGCTTTCGGTGCTCCAACAATTTGAATGACAATTACTCAGTCATACAACATTGTACCCATTTGAAATTTTTGTCCTTTTTTTCACACAAATAGAGCTTTCTTTTGCTGGTATTTGATCACCTCTGGGTTTTTTATTTTTTGCGCTATAAAAGAAAAACGACTGAAAATTCTGTAAAAAAAAAAAACTTGTTTCTGTCATATTAGCAGGTTATTTCTCACACACAGCATATGCATACCACAAATTACACCCCAAAACACATTCTGCTATTCCTCCCGAGTATGGCGATACCCCATGTGTGAGACTTTTACACAGCGTGGCCACATACAGAGGCCCAACATGCAGGGAACGCCATCAGGCGTACTGGAACACCCAGACCAATTCTGACATTTCTCTCCTACATGGAAAAATCATCATTTATTTGCTAGAAAATTACATAGAACCCCAAAACATTATATATGCTTTTTTAGCAAAGACTCTAGAGAATACAATGGCGGCCGTTACAACTTCTTATCTCGCACGGTATTTTCGCAGAAATTTATTGAACGCGTGTTTTTAAAAAAAAAAAAAAACAGTTTTGTGCTTAAAACAAAACAAAACAGTAAAGTTAGCCCAATTTTTTTTCATAATGTGAAATATGAAGTTACGCCGAGTAAATAGATACCCAACATGTCACACTTCAAAATTGCGCACACTCGTGGAATGGCGCCAAACTTCGCTACTTAAAAATCCCCATAGGCGGTATTGCAGAGTATCGCGCAGGGTATTGCAGAGTATTGGGGTATTGCAAAGTATCATGCAGGGTATTGGGGTATTGACGAGTACTGGGGTATTGTTGAGTACTTGTTGAGTACTGGGGTATTGTTGAGTATTGGGGTATTGTTGAGTATTGGGGTATTGTTGAGTATTGGGGTACTGGGGGATTGCTGGATACTGGGGGATTGCTGGGTACTGGGGATTGCAGGGTACTGGGGATTGCAGGGTACTGCAGAGCTGGGATGGCTGGATCTGTGACTGCATTTGTCACAGATCCAGACACAGCTCAGCTGCTGACACCCCGCTCCCCCCCCCCCTCTCCTCGCACACTGTACCGAACGGTACAGAGAGGAGACGCAGGAGAGGGAGGAACCGGCGTCATCAAATGACGCCGGTTTGTTTTCAAGTGATCGCGCCGTCATTCGACGGCGCGATCACGTGGTAAACGGCTGCTATCAGCAGCAATTTACCGTGATCAGTGATGCGCCGGGTCCCAGGGGACGCGCAATCGCGAAAGTGCACGACGACGTCCCAGGGACGTCGTGTCACAGTAGCTCGACCGCGCTGTAGCAGTATTTTTGCTATAGCGTGGTCGGCAAGTGGTTACGTTTCCATATATTTGCATGTGTGAGCAGATGGGAATAATGTATTACATTTTTATATCCAATTTGGAATTCTGCTTAAAAATCTTAACGCTGCATTTCTCATCCTTCAGAAATTAGAGATGTGCATGATGGGAAAACGTGTTTTGTTTCTGATTAACCACTTTAGCCCTGGAAGAATTTACCCCCTTCCTGACCAGAGCACTTTTTGTGATTCGGCACTGCGCCGCTTTAACTGACAATTGCGCGGTCGTGCGACGTTGTACCCAAACAAAATGAATGTCTTTTTTTCCGACAAATAAAGCTTTCTTTTGGTGGTATTTGATCACCTCTGCGTTTTATTTTTATTTTTTTTGCGCCATAAACAAAGAGAATTTTGAAAAATAAATGCAATATTTTTAACTTTTTGCTATAATAAATATCCCCCAAAAATATATAAAAAAACTTTTTTTTTCTCAGTTTAGGCCGATACGTATTCTTCTACATATTTTTAGTAAAAAAAAAAAAAAAAAAAAAAAAGGCAATAATCGTATATTGATTGGTTTGCGCAAAAGTTATAATGTTTGCAAAATAGGGGATAGATTTATGTAATTTTTTTTATTAGTAATGGCGGTGATCTACGATTTTTATCGTGACTGTGACATTATGCGGACACATTGGACACTTTTGACACCATTGTCAATTATACAGCGATCAGTGCTATAAAAATGCACTGATTACTGAGTAAATGACACTGACAGAAAAGGGTTAAACTCTAGGGGGCAAGGAAGGGGTTAAGTGTGTCCTAGGAAGTGATTCTAACTGTGTAGGGGATGGGCTACAAGTGATCACTTCTCCCGATTACAGGGAGCAGTAGATCAGTGTCCTGTCACTAGGTAGAACAGGGAAATGCCTTGTTTACATAGACATCTCCCTGTTCTGCAGCTCCATGAAACGATCGCGGGACACTGGAGGACACGGTCCCGTGCCGCTGGAATTCAGGAAATCTGTATTTCACAAATTTGGAAATTCAAACATCCATATTTTCAGATTTTTGAATTTCCAAATTTTCGCATTGTGAATTTCGCATTTTTGACTTTGGAATTTTCTAATTTTAGATTTTCTAATTTTTGGAAATTCAAATTTTCAAAATTTTGAATTTCCTAATTTCAAAATTTTCGAATTTCCAAGTTTCTGAAATTTAAATATTACGAAATTCCGATTTCATTTTCCGAAATGTCGAATTTCCAAAATTCTGAATTTCCGAAAAATTTGTAAATTCAAAATTTCGGAATTCGAAAATCTGAAAATCCTGAAATTGAGGAATTAACGAATTTGTCAAAATACGTTAAAAAAAAATGAATTCAGAACTAAACGAATTGCACATGTCTAATCAGAAATACATGGCAATCCAACATCAGCAGGTAAACACAAAATCTGTGCACACGATGATCACTCCTCAAAATCCTTTTGTTTTTATTTATTTTTTATATGTGTAATAATTTAAAGTCTAAATAAAATAGTAACTAACCCTTATGTTTTATTACAGGCAATGGTGATATCGCGGGTGTCTCAGACAGGTAAATAATAAGTAAACTGATCTTTTTGTTCTGCGTCAGCTTTGGGTGAATGAGGGAGATTTAGGCTCCATCGACACTTGCGTGACTCCAAAGTCGCACGATTTCCAGTGCAACTTTAATCCGACTTTACACTTACATCAAAGTAGTGCAAGCGTCTTTTCTAAGTTGCACTGATCTGAACGGCTGCCATTGGAAACAATGGGCTGCGACTTGCCATGCGACTTTATAGTCCAAAGTCACACGACAAGTGGCACAAGTGTGGATGGAGCCTTACTAAAACTGGCACACACAGAATCTGATGCAACTTTGCATATTAACTAATCAGCTTCTAACTTCAGTTCGTTTAGTTAACCACTTCCCCACCGCCCACCGCAGGTATACGTCGGCACTTTGAAGATAGATATCTCGGTAACGGCAGCAGCTGCTGCCACAACCGAGATATCCATCTCTTCTGTGGGCGGTCTGGTAAACGATAATGGCGGTCTCCGCGGCGGAATCGCCGCGAGATCGCCGTTATCGGTGGCGGGCGAGTCCCCCCCCCTCCCGCTGCGCTCCCGCGCCCTCCGCCGCTTACCGGAGCCGTCGGTAGCGGCGGAGGCGATCGGGTGCGCTCGTCTGTTCAGCGGGGAAAAATTTCCCTCGTCCATCCCCGTAGCTCTGCTGGGCGGAAGTGACGTCAAACGTCAGTTCCGCCCAGCGTCTTAAAGAGACATTGGGGCAGATTCACAAAGACGTAATATTCCGCTGCGTAATCGAAATACGGTACGCTGCCGTATTTCACCAGACTCTACACCGAATTCAGGTAGTTTTTTTGCGCGTACGCTATTGTGTCGTATTTTTTTTCCGCCGCGCAATCGAAATACGTGATTAGGGGGCGTGAAGCATTTAAATTAAGCGCGTCCCCGCGACGATCGAACTGCGCATGCTCTGTTCAGGAATTTCCCGCCGTGCATTGCGCGAAATCACGTCGTGACGTCATTCGTTGTTTGAGTAGCGGCGTTTACGAACATTCCTATTCCCGGACGACTTACGTTAAAAATAATAAAAGACATCGGAAAACGTTGAAATTCGACGCGGGAACGACGGCCATACTTAACATGGGCTGTCTAATATTAGACCAGCAAAAAGCTGGTATAGTGAAACGGAAAAAAAAAGATGACTAAAGGTGCCGTAAGAGATTGCGTTTAAAGTGCGAAATTTTGTGGATTGCAGGCAAAAGCTCATTAGCATACCCTGACGGCGAAAAACAACAGGAAGTCCGCCCAGTGGCCGCAATTTTCTTGCAGCGTAGATCTGAAGGCGTACTAACACGTAATACAGTCGAAATGAAGCCCGCAGGTGTCTTTTCATGGTTTGAGGATTTCGACTAGCTTAAAAACGCCCGTAAGTCGAAATTACTCCAGTCTAACAACATTTACACAGGCGTAATCGCTTTGTGAATCTAGGCCATTTTTTTTAAATGTCATTTGAAAAATGACATTTTAAATTTTTGATATTTTTTTTGCATTTTAGCCTAAATATGAGATGTGAGGTCTTTTTGACCCCCAGATCTCATATTTAAGAGGACCTGTCATGCTTTTTTCTATTACAAGGGATGTTTACATTCCTTGTAATAGGAATAAAAGTGATAATTTTTTTACTTTTTTTTATTTTAGTGTTAAAAATTGGTAAAATAAATACAAATAAATACGAAAACAAAAAAAAAAAATTTTTTTAAATCGCCCCTTTTACGACGAGCTCGCGCGCAGAAGCGAACGCATACGCGAGTAGCGCCCGCATATGAAAACGGTGTTCGAACCACACAAGTGAGGTATCGCCGCGATCGTTAGAGCGAGAGCAATAATTCTAGCCCTAGACCTCCTCTGTATCTCAAAAAATGCAACCTGTAGAATTTTTTAAACATCGCCTATCGAGATTTTTAAGGGTAAAAGTTTGACGCCATGCCACGAGCGGGCGCAATTTTTAAGCGTGACATGTTGGGTATCATTTTACTCGGCGTAATATCTTTCACAATATGTAAAAAAATTGGGCCAAATTTATTGTTGTCTTATTTTTTAATTTAAAAAAGTGAATTTTTTCCAAAAAAAGTGCGCTTGTAAGACCGCTGCGCAAATACGGTGTAACAAAAAGTATTGCAATGACTGCCATTTTATTCTCTAGAGAGTGTTAGAAAAAAAAATATATAATGTTTGGGGGTTTTAAGTAATTTTATAGCAAAAAAAAAATGTTTTAGTCTCGTAAACACCGAATCTCAAAAACAGGCCCGGGGCTAAAGTGGTTAAGGACCGCCTTCCGCACATTTACGTCGGCAGAATGGCACGGCTGGGCACATCAACGTATATATACGTTGATTTTTGTACCCAGCCGTGGGTCGCGGGCGCGCGCTCGCGGCGCGGTCCGAAGCTCCGGGACCGCGGGACTCGCTGGAGTGCGGCGATCGGTCCCCGGAGCTAAAGAACGGGGAGAGCCGTGTGTAAACACGGCTTCCCCGTGCTTCACTGTGGCCGCAGCATCGATCGCGTCATCCCTGTTATAGGGGGACGCGATCGATGACATCACACCTACAGCCACACCCCCCTACAGTTGTAAACACACACATAGGTCACACATCCCCTACAGCGCCCCCTTGTGGTTAACTCCCAAACTGCAACTGTCATTTTCACAGTAAACAATGCAATTTAAATGCATTTTTTGCTGTGAAAATGACAATTGTCCCAAAAATGTGTCAAAATTGTCCGAAGTGTCCGCCATAATGTCGCAGTCACGAAAAAAAATCGCTGTAGTAGTAAAAAAAAAATTTTTTTTAATGAAAATGCAATAAAACTATCTCTTATTTTGTAAACGCTATAAATTTAGCAAAAACCAACCGATAAACGCTTTTTGCGATTTTTTTTTTTTTTTTTTACCAAAAATAGGTAGAAGAATACGTATCGGCCTAAACTGAGGGAAAAAATAAAATTATATATATTTTGGGGGGATATTTATTATAGCAAAAAGTAAAAAATATTGCATTTTTTTTCAAAATTGTCGCTCTATTTTTGTTTATAGCGCAAAAAATAAAAACCGCAGAGGTGATCAAATACCACCAAAAGAAAGCTCTATTTGTGGGGAAAAAAAGACGGCAATTTTGTTTGGGAGCCACGTCCCACGACCGCGCAATTGTCAGTTAAAATGACGCAGTGCCGAATCGCAAAAAGGGGCCTGGTCCTTTGGCAGCATTTTGGTCCGGGTCTTAAGTGGTTAAAGGGCAACTCCACTTCCGTGGAAAAAAAAAATAGCAAATAAAGAAATAATAATATAGCGCGTACAATTGCGATACAAGTCATATGGTAATTTAATGTTATTATAAATTACCTTTCCTTTTAAATCTGCAGCCACTGTAATTTTCTATAAATGCAAAGCAATATGGCTACATGGAGTTGTTGTGTACACAGAGCGCGTTGTGATCACCGGGTCACTGAGACTCGGGTGATAATGGATCCAAGTAAGGGACGGGTCCCGGCTCCTTACCACCGTGATGAGCTGGCAGCCAATAACAGGTCATCACGTGCTGTAAACAAAAGCTCAGTAATCGTTTTTTTTTCTCCTCACCAGGGATTTTTTTCAGATGGAACTCAGTTCCACCACCTCTGACTCACCCTGGGGGGTGGGGGGGCGCCTGCTCACCACAATCACTTGTAAACACAGAAGTCTGGTTTCTGTTTTTACAAGTGACAGCTGAACTCTGCACTCTGTATGTAGGTTGCCAGTAAAAGACAGAATTGCTTTTAAAGCGCTCTGTCTGACCCATAAATGCATCCACGGAACAGCCCCGCAATATCTTTGCGATAAAATAGAACCCCACAATCCCAATCGCGCTCTGCGATCCAGTGACCAAAATTTGGTCAAAGTACCCAAAGCCAGATTCAAGTCCAAAGGAGAAAGAAGGTTTGCTGTCCAAGGTCCCAGACTATGGAACGCTTTACCAACCAGCATTCGGTTGGAGGAAAACCACCTGACCTTCAGAAGACAGATTAAAACTCTGCTCTTTTGATGTCAAGAGAGACTGATACAACAAGCGCCCAGAGGCGATTTGGTTCGCATGTGCCGCGCTATATAAGTTTTTCATTCATTCAATCCTTGTATTTAATGCCCCTTTAAGACCCTCCTACTGTTCATGAAATTTGACTGACCGCACCCACTATTTGATGTGATTTGGAGGGTCGTGGTTTAGTTCCAGCACCTATTGTTTGAGGAAAAAAACCCTGCTCCTCACGCTGACAGCATGAGGAGAAAAAAGCCAATCACCGGCTCTTGTGCAAAGGACATCGGTCCCGAAGAGGAAGAGGCACATCCGCCTCATCTGTGCCCACCAGTACCGCCTGCCAGTGCCACCTGCCAGTCCCCACCAGTGCAAAAAAGTGCCACCTGTCAATGTCCACCAGTGGTGCCAATCAGTGCCTCGTCAGTGCCACCGAGCCCATCAGTGCTGCATTAATAAAGGAGAAAAATTACCATCACTGCCACCTATTTGTGGGGGAAAATGATAAAAATCATCAGTGCCCATTGTCACTGCCACCCAGGAAGGGGGTTTAATCAGTAAGGAAGTGGTTAAGTGCCAATAAAACCCCCATCACTGCCACCTATCAGTATTGTAATATATAGTGCCACTTAACAAGAAAACAAGGCCAGGTAAGTATGAAATATTCTGTGCCCACCATGTTTTCCCCCCTTGCTCTCTGTGCTCTCACTCTCACAAAATCAACCTATCAATTCGCAGAAAATAAGTATTTCAGTGACTTGGAAACCCATCAGTGCAGCCCTATCAGTGTACATTAATAAAGGAGAAAAATGACATGTTTGCAAAATTTTATAACAAAAAATAAAAACTGCAGAGGTGATCAAATACCACCAAAAGAAAGCTCTATTTGTGGGGAAAATGATAAAAATCATTTGGGTATTTGTTGTATGACCACACAATTGTCATTCAAAGAGTGACAGGGCTGAAAGCTAAATATTGGTCTGGGCAGGAAGGGGGTTTAAGTGCCCAGTAAGCAAGTGGTTAGGCTGTGCCAATAAAACCCAGGAGCTAGTTGGTTTTAATGCAGAGCTGCACCAGATTCTGTGTGCACTAGTTTCATTAAATCTCCCTCTATGTGTACCAGTATTGTTAAAAAAAATCATAATATATTTTTTTTTTTTTATTGTTCAGGACAAAAACAAAATACCAAGTGGGAGAATATAAGAATAACAAGATCTATCACATAAAAAAACAAGGCAAAATGTGGAAAATTTCAGGTAAGTATGAAATATTGCAAATTGGTGGTTCTGAATATGATGTATTGGGGGCCCAAAGCAACCCCCTTAAAAAAAAAAAAAATATGCAGCCCCCAGCAGATGGCAACCCTCCTTTTTTTATTAAAAAACAAACGCATGTTATTATTATTACAGAGGTCAGCAACCCCCCTTCTTCCCCAGGGCCCCATTCATGTTTATATATATTTTTTATTAAAGGGCCCAGAGGTTTGGCAACCCCCCCCCCTTTTTTTTTATAAATGTTTATTTTTAATATATATTTTTTTTTATTATTAAAGGGCAGAGGTCTGGCAACCCCCCTGTAATTTATTTTTATAAAAAAAAATAATATATATTAAAAGGACCCAGAGCTCTCACAGAGGTCTCACAAAATCAGACAGCAGCACCCCCCATTTCCAGGGAGCCCATCATTTTCCTTCCACTTCAGCGGCACAATTACAGTGTTTTAAAAGTACAGCACCCCTGCTTCCTTTTGGCACTTCTCCCTTCCTGCCCCTGGGTGCTGCTTGTATATAAAAGTGAATTAGAATGTGATTTTTTGTGTTGACTTCTTCATCTATCACTATATTGTAAATAAAATAGTCTTTATAATATTTGATGATTTAGGTCTGGTCGTTTTTGGTATTTTACACATCATGGGATGGGGTAATATGGCACCAATGCCATGCCATGTATAAAATGGAAAATCACAGACCAGAACTTCAAGTGAGGCCTCAGAGCACATGAATACTGCTTGGTGGGCTTATTTTTTTTCAATGCGTTTTGGCGGCACTGCGCAGGCACAGCAGCCCATTATGAATGGGCCGAGGCAAAGAAAAGTGCTGCCTTGTATATGCACCTTTTTTCTGAAGCCCATTCAAATCAATGGGCTGCTGTGCCTGGAGAGTCTCAGTGAACCAGCCAGGCCCAAAATAATCTGGAGGGGGGCCCAAAAAAAATGTTTGCCCAGGGCCCAAACCATATTAAAGACGGCCCTGGTTCTGGCTGGAAAGCTCAAGTGGCTTTGGAACAGCCTGAACTCATACCTGGTAGTCGGCTCTGCTCAGTTCTCTTTCGCCTGGACTAAAAAGTGAATCTCCCTTCTGTTATGGAGATGAGGAGAGGGGTGTATTGTGTGTGTCCAAACACACTTCCTGTCTTAAGCCTCTCACACACGATCGGATTTTCATCGGATAAAGTGTAGGACTTTTGTCCAAAGAGCATTGGCCATGAACTTGTATTGCATGCAAACGGCAAAGTAGTGTCAGCCAACAAACACGAAACAACGTGGTTTTTCAGCTTTTTAGCGCCACCCTTTGGGCAACTTCTGCTAATGTTGTGTTATGGTGCGCATTGCTTCCTAGCATGCGTGTTTGTATGTCGGAGTTTTGACCGACGGACTTGTGTACACCTGCTCGGAAAATCCGACGACACACAATTGTTGGCGGAAAATTATAAAGCACACTAGCCAACATTTGTTGGCAGAAAATCCGACAACAATAGTCTGATGGAGCGTACAAATGGTCAGATTTTCCGACAACAGCCTGTCATTGCACAATTTCCAACAATACTGTGCCTTTATGGATATAGTAAAGTGAATAACGTTGTCACCCTAGGACAGGAAGTGCGTTACTGGCAGGCTCAGCAAGTTAAAATAAAAGGGGGGGGGGGGACTCAGAATAAAAAAAAGAAAGAAGCCGCCACATCTAAGGACTGGTAAGCTGCAATATATTACATTTTTGTTACTTTACTTTGTCTAATTTACAGGCAGGGCCGCCATCAGGGGGGTACAAGGCAGTACACCTGTAAGGGGCCTGGATGGCAACCCCCCTTTTTTTTTTAAGGGGCCCAGAGGTCCCCAGGACCCCGGAGGGAAACCCCTCTTTATTTTATTTATATATATATATATATATATATATATATATATATATATATATATATATATATATATATATATATATATATATATATATATATTTTTTTTACTATAGGGCCCAGAGGTCCCCAGGGGCCCGGAGGTTCCCAGGGCCCCCAGATGGCAACCCCCCTTTTTAAAAAAAAATATATATAATTTTTTTATTTTATTTATATATATATATTTTTTTTTTTTAAATTAAGGGGCCCAGAGGTCCCCAGGGCCCCGGATGGCTCCCCCCCCTTTTTTTTGTCAGCACCAAAAGCTTCCCGACCTCAATTTGCGGCGGCAGCACAGCCCCCCCCCCCCCCGCTTCTCAATTCGTGGCACCCCCCTGCTCTCAATTTGAGGGTGTGTTTATAAAGCAGTGAGAATATGACTTTTACCAGTATTCACTCGTGGCAAATTAATAACCGTCATTCAAACCCCATGCACTTGAAAAATTCACCTGCAGTGAATGTTTACTGAATGTCAGATTCACTGCTGTATAAATATACCCCCCATGTGTTGTGCTCCTTTAGGCTCGGTTTACACCTAATGCAGTTTGCCTTTGAGCTTTTTTTGCTGTGCGTTTTGCATCTTTGCAAATGCGATTTTACAGCGAACTGTTGAGTCTTCTGTTGCTAAGGACACGGCGGGGTCGGCTTCCCGACATGCTCCTTAACAACAAACGATTCACTGGTTAAGGATGACAGTGGCTGCCGCTCCTGAAAACTTGTAAATACTCCTAAACAATGCAAAAATGCTGACAACAAAATAAATATTAAACTAAAGATAAACTAGGAGAATTAAAAAAAATAATAATAATAAATAAATAAAACCCTTTCAGTGGGTTATTAATTTCTACTGCCCGGAGACCCTCTACCACCTCCATGCTCACTCACCCTCTCTGATAGTTTTGTTCTTTTACATTTACAGTTTTTAATGCTTTTCATTGTGTTTTCCTGTTTCTATTGCAGAGAAAACGTCCTTCCTTTGAAGATCAAGTTTTATTACGAGGATACCAAAGATCCATCATGCGGTTTTCTCTTGTGGACTGGAGCAGAATGCCCCCGTCTTTCCAGAAGCGCACTGCAGACCAGCCGTGCGACCCGCCTCCCCTGATATCGCTGGAGTTTAGATAGAAGTGGGCTACCGGTGGGCACTAAGAAGGAATTTCACTCAGTAACAATTTTTTATTTAATGCATTGGTCCAAGAAAAAGTATAAAAAAAAAAAAAGGAATAAATGCCCTGTGCCAATATTACACAAGTGTTTTTCTGCTGGTGAGGAGCAATACAAGTTACATTCTTACAGGCAGCCAACTGCAGAATCACCAGTGCAATATGACCTTTAAGGTAACGCCTTAAAAAAAGAACCACAGTTTTAACCACTTAAGGACCCTGCACTGTATATATACGTCCTTTTTCAAAGATGGATATCTCGGTAACGGCAGCAGCTGCTGCCACAACTGAGGTATCCATCTTTAGCATGAGCGGTCCTGTAACCGATAACGGCGGTCTCCACGGCGGGAAAGGAGCCTCCCACCGCTCTCCCGCTCCCTCCGCCGCTTACCGGAGCCGTCGGAGGCGATCGGGTCCTGCTGTCTGCTGTGTGGGGATGCGAGTGAGGGCAAGATGGCCCCCATTCATCCCCATAGCACTGCAGGGCAGAAGTGACGTCAAAACGTCAGTCCCACCCATGCGTCTTAAAGAAACATTTTTTTTTTTGCATTTAAGTCTAAATTTAAGATGTGAGGTCTTTTTGACCCCGGATCTCATATTTAAGAGGACATGTCATGCTTTTTTCTATTACAAGGGATGTTTACATTCCTTGTAATAGGAATAAAAGTGATCAATTTTTTTTTTCAGTGTAAAAAATAATATAATAAAAATAAATAAAAAAACAAAAACATTTTTTTTAAAGGGTCCCGTCAAGCTCGCACGCAGAAGCGAATGCATACGTAAGTAGCGCCAGCATATGAAAACGGTGTTTAAACCACACAAGTGAGGTATCACCGGGATCGTTACAGCGAGAGCAATAATTCCAGCCCTAGACCTCATCTGTAGCTCAAAAGATGCAACCTGTAGAATTTTTTTAACATCACCTATCGAGATTTTTAAGGGTAAAAGTTTGATGCCATGCCACGAGCTGGCGCAATTTTTAAGCGTGACATGTTGGGTATCATTTTATTCAAGGTAACATTATCTTTCACATTATATAAAAAAATTGGGCCAAATTTATTGAGGTCTTATTTTTTAATTCAAAAAAGTTAATTTTTTCCAAAAAAAAGTGCGCTTGTAAGGGTCCTTTCACGGAGCGGACCGTTTTTCAATCCGCTCCGTGTGTGTCCGTCGGCTCATCGGGGATCTCCGCTCAGCTGTCGGCAGACAGGGCGGTCCCCGCACACTGTGCAGGGACCGCCCTGTCTCTCCTTCGCTCTCCCCTATGGGGAATCGGATGAATACGGACCGTATGTCCGTATTCATCTGATCCGATCCTTCAGACGGAAGAAAAATATATAATGTTTGAGGGTTTTAAGTAATTTTCTAGCAAAAAAAACTGTTTTAGTCTTGCAAACACCAAATCTGAAAAACACCCAAGGTCCTTAAGTGGTTAAAAAACTAAAATAAGTAGCCCATATTAAAAAAAAAAAAAAGAAGCTTTCACTGCAATATCTTCAGCCCTGTGTTGCTTGCCCAGCAGATGGCGCACCTCCTCCAAGTTGAGGGACAGTGTCATTTAAAGGGGTTGTAAAGCTTTGTGTTTTTTCACCTTAAGGAATCCTATGCATTAAGGCAGGGGTCTCCAAACTGCAGCCCAAGGGCCAGATGTGGCCCTTTGCTAGCCGTTATTCAGTCCTTGGGGCACTATTCCTCCCACTGACACCAACAATGGGGCAATATTTCTCACTGGTATAAATGATGGGATACTATTCCTCTTACTATTAGGGGCACAACTCACCTTCCCACTGACCATCAACCCTGAGGCCATATATATTCTCACTGATGCTGGGCCCGGGACATTTTTCCCCTGCTGGCCACAATCCGGCCCTCTTAAAGACTAAAAGGACAACAAGCTGGCCCATTGTTTAAAAAGTTTGAAGACCCCTGCATTAAGGTGAAAAAACACCTTGCACTCTCTTTTTCAGATGAATTGATTATTTTTTTGACTTATGTGGTGCCAATAGGGGCCCGCCCATGGCTTGAAGTTCAGCCAATTCAGCAGGAATCAGCCAAAATTCAAGCCTTGTGCACAGCTCCCAACTGTCCCTGATTTCGAGGGACTGTCCCTGATTTGTCCCTCATTTTGGTCTGATCTATATAGTTGTAAATAAAATACACTTTTTATCTATCAAAAAGTGTTTTCCAGCGCTAAACCTTTCATCTGATTTTTAAATTGCTACATTTGTAAAATCCAAAAGGCAGTACAAAGGATGAGTAGTGCTAAAAAAAAAGCCTTAGGGTCCTTTCACACGTGCGGACCGTTCGTCCGTTTTTAGATGTCCGTTTTTTGACCGCAATGCTTTCCTATGGGTCCTTTCACATGCATCCGTTAATGTCCGTCTCCGTTAAGCTCCGTTTTTTTGAACGGAAGAAAACCCTATTTTTCTTCCGTCAAAAAAACGTAACGGACGAAAAACGGACGTTAGCGGATGATCCGTTTACCATCCGATCCGCTAACGTCAGTTTTTCATCAAAATATGTAAAAAAAAAAAACGGATAAAAAAAACTGATGAAAAACGGACGGAAAACGGAACGGAAACGGATGTAAACGGACGGAAAACTGAAGAAAAACTGATGAAAAAACGGATCAACTGAAGGGGGAAAAAACTGATCTAAAAAACTGAACGGACGTGTGAAAGAGCCCTTAGTGGATCTAACCAATTTTTTTTTCTGTACAATTCACCTTTAACCACTTGCTTACTGGGCACTTACACCCCCCTCCTGCCCAGGTAAAATTTCAGCTTCCGGCACTGCGTCGCTTTAACTGACAATTGCGCGGTCGTGCGACGTGGCTCCCAAACAAAATTTATGTCCTTTTTTCCCCACAAGTAGAGCTTTCTTTTGGTGGTATTTGATCGCCTGTGCGATTTTTATTTTTTGCGCTATAAACAAAAAAGAGCGACAATTTTGAAGAAAAATACAATATTTTTTACTTGTTGCTATAATAAATATCCCAATTAAAAAAAAACACATTTTTTTTTCTCAGTTTAGGGCGATACGTATTCTTCTACATATTTTTGGTAAAAAAAAAAAAAATCGCAATAAGCGACTGGTTTGCGCAAAAGTTATAGCGCTTACAAAATAGGGGAGAGAATTATTATTTTTTATTATTTTTTTTTTTACTAGAAATGGCGGCGATCTGCGATTTTTATTGGTACTGCGACGTTATAGCGGACACATGGGACACTTTTGACACATTTTTGGCGCCATTCACATTTATTCTGCGATCAGTGCTATAAATATGCACTAATTACAGTATAAATGTGACTGGCATTGAAGGGGTGAGGAAGGGGTTAAATGTGTATGCTAGGTGTGCTCTAACTGTAGGGGGAGGGGGGGTGACTGGGGGGGTGACCGATCTGTGTCCCTATGTAGGAAGGAACACAGATCGGGCTCCTCCCTTCCAGAGACAGGACATTGTCTCTGTGTGAGCCGGCAATGAGAGATGATCTATGAGAGATCATCTCTCATTGGCCCACAGATCGCATCACAAACGGCCGCTCTGATTGGCCGTTTGCCGCGATCTGTGATTGGCCGTGTCCAAGGGACACGGACAACACAGGGCTTCCCCGCAGCGCGCTGTACAGCGCGCGCTGGGAAAGCCAGAATGACATGCCGTCAAATGACGGCATGTTGGATTTTCAGGCCCGCGCTGTTGCCGTCATCCGACGGTAGCGCGGGCCTCAAGTGGTTAAGGGGGCCTGGCAAGGGGTGTGTCCTATGCTTGCATACTTTTGCTGATAGGTGTCCCTTATTCCCGTCTCAAAAAGTTGGGAGGTGTGATTGTGTGACCATCATTAGACATTTCTAATAGCCAATTTAATTGAAGCCCACCTTTGCAGAGAAAGAGGAAGTTGCACAGTTTAGATTCAGGAAGCAGACCCACCCACCCTACATGTGAGGATCTGTCTGAAATCTAACCTCAGGGAATTACAGGGAACAGTAAACCAAGTGGGTGTCCTGACTTTGGCGTAGTGCAGTGTCTGCATTACTGTATTTCATTCGGTTCCATATGTTACCTGGAATTTAGTTGTTTTGTTTTTCTCTAATCATTAAATGCTGCTACTATAACTGCATGTAATCTGTCTTTATATTATCCACCCACAATGACCAAAAACAGCAGAAATCGGACTAAAGCCTGGTACACACGATCAGATTTTCCACAGACAAAGCCTATGACTTTTGTCCGAAGGGCATTGGCCAGGAATTTGTCTTGCAAACAAAACGGCACACAATTGTCAGCCAACAAACACAAAACAAAGTGTTTTTTCATCTCTTTAGCACCACCCTTTGGACACCTTCTGCTAATGTTGTGTTTGGTGAGCACTGCTTCCGAGCATGCGTGTTTGGACTTTTGTACACACGATTGGAAAATCCAACAACAGACCATTGTTCGTGGAACATTTTAAAGCATGCTATCTCACATTTGTCATCGGACAAAATTTGTCTGATGGAGCGTACAAACGGTCGGATTTTCCGCCAACAGCCCGTCATCACACAATTTCTGTCAGAAAATCCGATTGTGTGTAAGAGGCTTAGGAATTAGGCCCCTTCCACATGACTATTCTGTCGCTTTTTCAGGCAGACCAGATCGGACGACCCATTCACCCCTATGGACTGCTGGATGTAAAGAGACTTGTGTCCATTTATGCTTGTCGGTGCCTTCCTGCCCGTGTTTCGTCAGATTAAGTGACCAGTCAGATTTTGTAACGGAAGTGATGTTCTGTCACAACCATCTTGCTACACCCCGCACTAGTCCACAGTAAGGACACAGTGAGAAGGCGGCAAGCGGACATCTTGTTACACCCACCGGAGTCTTACATTTCACACTTATTTTTACCAGTAAACTCAGCTTCTATAATGAAATTCAGTATTTTTAACCGCTTGCCGACCACCGAACTTATACGTCGACAGAATGGCACGGCTGGGCAAATGGGTGTATATATACATACCCTTTAATTTGCCGCCTGCGGCACGCTTGTGACCGTGCCCGCGGACTCGATGTCCGACAGTGTCCCGCGATCAGGTCACAGAGCTGAAGAATGGAGAGATCTCAGTGTAAACACATCTCCTGTCATCGGGAACAGCGATCAGTGACGTGTCACTCATAGCCACGCCTCCTAACAGTTAGAATCACTCCCTAGGACACACTTAGTGGTTGTAAACTCCACTTTTACCTACAGGTAAGCCTATAATAAGGCTTACCTGTAGGTATAAAGAATATCTCCTAAACATGTACGGTTTAGGAGATATTTCCCTCACAATGCGCCGCTGATTGCAGCGGCGCATGTGCAGGGGGGAATCCACGGCGAAAGGACCGGCATCCGCCGGACCCTGACGATTTGAAATCTCCCGCGTGCACGCGACGTCATCGCCGCTCCAGCCAATCACAGCGCTGGAGCGCCGATACCCGGAAGACACGCCGAGTCAAGATGACATCTCGCTCGGCGTGGACCAGGTAAGTCCTGCATACTAGCTCATTATGTCTTTTGCCTTGCAGGTTCTAAAAAAAAAAAGTATATGCAGTTTACAACCGCTTTAACCCCTTCAGCGCCCCCTACAGGTTAACCCCTTTACTGCCAGTGTCATTTTTACAGCAATCAGTGCATTTTTATAGCACTGATCGCTGTAAAAATGACAGTGGTCCCAAAAATGTGGCAAAAGTGTCTGATGTGTCCGCCCTATTGTCGAAGTTATGATTAAAAAAAAAATCACAGATTGCCACCCTTACTAGTAAAAATAAATAAAATAAAATGCCAAAAAACTATCCCCTATTTTGTAGGCACTATAACTTTTGTACAAACCAATCGATAAACACTTATTGCGATTTTTATTTTTACCAAAATAATGTAGAAGACTATGTATCGGCTTAAACTGAGGAATATATATATTTTTTTTTTATATATTTTTTGTGGATAATTTATTGTAGCAAAAGGTGAAAAATGTGGCTATTCCCCCCCCATACACACTCCTGAATCTCATGGAACGTCTTCTTAGACGAATGGAGGCTGTTATAGCCACAGAGGGGGAAGGGAGAAGCAATGGCATATCAATGTCCATGGTTTTGTAATTGAATGTCCAACAAGTTCATACAATCGCGATGGTCAAGTATCCACAATCTTTTGGGCGATGTAGTCGTGTATTTATGGGGCCTGATAATTACTTTACGGGTCATTGCCTGGTTCTACTCTTTGCACCCTACATATGATTCAAACAGGCAATATGGCCACCCCCTTCGTATGCACTTTACAGAGGCCAGTCACTATTGAATTAAAAAAATTATTTGTTTTATAGACAATCAAAACATAATATACATAAAATATGTCTAGAAGGATGCTGTGCTGTGTATCTTATACCACAAATATCAGGTAACTGGGAAATAAACAGATCCTAGATTTCCTAGTCTGAGGCCGTGTCGTGTCCTGACATTTGCTTTTGTTTAGTATCACTAATTGGAGCAATTTAAACCAGATTCTCCTCGGGATACGTCTACCTGGAGGTAATGGGATCAAAATATTTGTACAGTTCCAATCTGGATTTAATATGATGAAATATGTTCATTCCCGAATGTTCATATGACTCCTCACATCCAACAGGTTTCTAAATCCATTGGCACTGTATATATATCATATCAAATAAGTAACTAGAATAACACTTGCATAAAACTTTTCCACTGCAATGAATTGGTTTTCAGTGGCAGCTGGTGCTCAAATTTTTTTTGGGGGGAGGTGCAAAGCAAAAAAAAAAAACACACAATTGCAGCCACACTGTGCCCATCAAATGCAGCCACTGTGCCATCAAATGTAGCCACTGTGCCATACCATCAAACGCAGCCTATGTGCCATCAATTGTGGCCACTGTGCCATGCCAAACGCAGCCACTGTGCCCATCAAACGCAGCCACTGTGCAATGCCATCAATTGTCGCCACTGTGCCCCTTAATTGTCGCCACTGTGCCCTTTAATTGTCGCCACTGAGAGGTAGTGGCGGTGCGTCTAATGGCGCACGGGTGCCACCCCCGCTCTCCAGCCAACCTTTCTATGACCAATGGATATACATGAATCTATCCATGCCAATTGCTGCCACCCCCTATTCTGGCACACGGCCCCTTTCCCGGGCGCCTGAATTAGATTGGGGGGGGATGGTGTTTGAAGCAAGCGCCATGCTTCGTTCATTACCTGCCACCTAATTGGCTGAAACGACAGGCGCTGTGTTTGAAGCGCCATGCTTCGTTCGTTACCCACAACCTAATTGGCTGAAACGACAGGCGCTGCGATTGAAGCGCCATGCTTCATTCTTTACCCACCACCTAATTGGCTGAAACGACAGGCGCTGCGATTGAAGCGCCATGCTTCGTTCGTTACCCACCACCTAATTGGCTGAAACGACAGGCGCTGCGATTGAAGCGCCATGCTTCGTTCGTTACCCACCACCTAATTGGCTGAAACGTCAGTCGCTGTGTTTGAAGCGCCATGCTTCGTTCGTTAACCACCACCTAATTGGCTGAAACGACAGGCGCTGCGATTGAAGCGCCATGCTTCGTTCGTTAACCACCACCTAATTGGCTGAAACGACAGGCGCTGCGATTGAAGCGCCATGCTTCGTTCGTTAACCACCACCTAATTGGCTGAAACAACAGGCGCTGCGATTGAAGCGCCATGCTTCGTTCGTTAACCACCACCTAATTGGCTGAAACGTCAGTCGCTGTGTTTGAAGCGCCATGCTTCGTTCGTTAACCACCACCTAATTGGCTGAAACGACAGGCGCTGCGATTGAAGCGCCATGCTTCGTTCGTTAACCACCACCTAATTGGCTGAAACAACAGGCGCTGCGATTGAAGCGCCATGCTTCGTTCGTTAACCACCACCTAATTGGCTGAAACGTCAGTCGCTGTGTTTGAAGCGCCATGCTTCGTTCGTTAACCACCACCTAATTGGCTGAAACGTCAGTCGCTGTGTTTGAACCGCCATGCTTCGTTCGTTAACCACCACCTAATTGGCTGAAACAACAGGCGCTGCGATTGAAGCGCCATGCTTCATTCTTTACCCACCACCTAATTGGATGAAACGTCAGGCGATGTGATTGGACAACTGACGAGAGGAGACGCATGGAAGGCACCGCTCGCCGTCATCCGCTGCCCCACTGAGACAGGGCAAGTGTCGGGCAGACGGCGGGGGGTGTTTCTTTTATCACGGTGGCGGCATTCGATGGGCACAGTTTGATGGGAATTTTTCAGTTTGTTTGCCCCCACAAAAAAAAAAAAAGGCTGTTTATATTCATATATGGCCTCTCCCAGAATACAATCTTGACAGGAAAAACTCTCTAATCCTCATGTGTGCCTTTATTATCCTCTCCACTGTACAACCTACAAGGGAAAGGCTCGTTTACAGTGCAAGGAATAAATTATTAAAATTAAAAATATAAAAAATTCCAGGCAGTGCGATGAGCAACAAGAATACCAAGAGGACTGATTAGAAGGAGCAATAAATCAAATATATCTGTGATTGCGCTGGTGAACAATAATTATCATTTCGTTTGCACAGGAATCTCTGTCCTTGTCAATGGGAACGTTGTTCTTCAGAACTTTTATAGACACTTCATCCAATAGAACACTCAAAAATATACAGAAAAGCCTCAGGAGATTCTCATAACAAATTTACTTGAATAAACCCAAGACTCCATTCACACTTGTGCGACTTGTCATGCAACTTTGGACATCAAAGTCACGCGACAATTTGTTCCCCACGTTTTCCAATGATAACCGTTCATATAGGTGCAACTTAACAGTTACAGCAACTTCAAAAAGTAGTTCATGCAATACTTTGGACCGACTTTCATGCAACTTGAGGGCCATAGACTTCAATATTACATACCGTATATACTCAAGTATAAGCCAAGTTTGTCAGCACATTTTAATGCTAAAAAATGCCCCCCTCGGCTTATACTCAAGTCACCTTTTTGCACCTGATTTCCCGGACTTTGGGGATCCAGTACCGGCCGGCCGTAGGTCTCCTGGACCCCCACTCTTCCTCTATAAGTGTGCAAAGTTTGTTGTCTGGGGAACCTACGGCCAGGGAGGACCGATTTTTCAAAGTCGGGCACACCTTCCATAGTCTCCCATGTTAAAACATCAGTCTAGGCATGGGCACCGTGAGGCATGCAGATGGACACCCTAGGCTTATACTCGAGTCAATAAGTTTTCCCATTTTTTGTGGTAAAATTAGATGCCTCGGCTTATACTCGAGTATATACAGTACTTACATCTCATTGTGTGGCCCTCGTGTCCTCTTAACCCTCAAACATTGCATGAACGAAGGTTGCCCACCCCTGAACAGGTTGCATACAGGGGAAGGATGGTGATGAGAGGGTTAATTTTCAGATGAACAGTTATTAGACATGTGCACCGACAACATTTTTTTGGTCTCGTTACATTCTTTTTTTACATTTTTCGGAAATTCAATAACTCCGATTTTCAAACTTCCGATTTTCAAACTTCCGAAATGCGAAAATTAAAAAAATCAGAAATTTTGTCAAAAATCGTTAAACTAATTTGGAGCTAAACTAATTGCACATGTCTAGGTAATATACCGGTCACAGAGACTGGTTGGAGATCCTGGGGTAGATTCATGTAGATCAGTGGATCTTTTGATCCGCGTGATCTATCTTTTTTACGATCCGCCTGCGCCAGTTTTTGAGGCAAGTGTTGTATTCAGAAAGCACTTGCCTCGTAAGTAGCCCTGGCGGATCGTAAATCCCCCGGCGGAATGCAAATTCCGCGGTTAGGGGGAGTTTACTATTTAAATCACGCGCGTCCCCGCGCCGATCGTACTGCGCATGCGCCGCCAGCTAAATTTCCCAGCGTGCATTGCTTTAAATGACGTCGCAAGGACGTCATTGTTTTTGATGTTAAGGCAATTAACGTATGGCAGTATTCCCGAACGACTTACGTAAACGACGTAAAAAATTCAAAACTCGACGTGGGAACGACGGCCATACTTAACATAGGATCCGCCGCACTTACCCCGCATATAGCAGGGGTAACGATCCGCCGGAAAAAGCCGAACGCAAACGACGTAAAAAAAAAAGCGACGGCCGGGCGTTCGGTTCTGAATCGGCGGTTCTCCTCATTTGCATAGTCGTCGCGTAGATATAGAAAATAAGCGCCACCTAGCGGACAGCGGGAGAATGCAGCCTAAGATCCGACAGTGTAACTCACTTACACCAGTCGGTGTAAGGGAGATTTATGCGGAACCTGATTCGAGGAATCAGCCGCATAGATCCGACCGTCGGATCTCACAGATACGACGGTGTATCAGTAGATACACCGTCGGATCTCTATGTGAATCTACCCCCTTATGTACAAGATAGGGAGCTGATCTAGTTGGAACATACAAAAAGTATAAGAACTTTCTCCATGCCCTATATAAAACGATGGGTGCCTAAGCATCCAAATGTTGAGCAATAGCGATATTGGGAGGAGGCGGAGTGGTCACATGCTCCCACATGTCAGGAAGTACTGGGTTCTGTTTTTAGCTGCCACCAATCGGGAAGTAAAGGATCGGGAGTCATTCTAGTGGCCAACATTACAGTGAACCGGTATGGGCATACCATTTTTGTTAGCCGACATTTTGAAGCAAAAAACAAGAACCTCTACAAATGTTAGAAATGATCACTTCTACTCCCTACTTTGCCACCCTAAGCAGATCTTTGCAACTTTCCTCCACTCTACTTAAAAGGAGTTGTAAAGGAAAACATTGTTTTGCCTAAAATGAATGTCTGCAAGGTAGACAGACAGAATAGTGTAATGATTCTGTTAAAAAAAACATGAGTAAATACCTATTAAATTCCTTCATCTATATCACCTCCGGCGTTCTAGTTTCTGTTCTCTCATTCACTTCCTGGTTTGCGGCGCTCGTTCATGCAAGAACTACATTTCCCAGTATGCATTGCGGCACACCCAGTAATTCACACCTCCTTGAAGTTTCTAACAGGTAGAGAGCGTCCTACCGCACAGATGTAGTTCCCAGGAGGAGGCGAGCACGTCACTGACCACCGCAGTAAAGCCTCCCTTCACGGTGGTGAGTAACAATCAGCCAAGCAGGAAGTGAACAGAACAGAGAAGAAATAGAGCAACTTCTGAGCAAAAACGAACAATGAGGAAGTAAAAAGAGGAATGTCTGCAGGTAAAGGATGCTTATTATGGAAAAACATTTTTTTCTTTACAACCTCTTTAAAACTTGAAGTGTTGCCCAGGAGAAGTGAAGCTCCTCCCGATACCCCCGGTGTCTAGAAAAGCCTTCCTGTAGGTCAATATTACTCTGTTACGAAGGCCTCAGCTTCCTAATTTAAGGCATGAACCTTGTCCACGTCAGGTCCCTATACTAAAGCAGTGCCTTGCTGGCCGACACATTCTCAGCAGATGGTGGTTCTGTGGGTGGGAGAAGCAGGGTCGTCTTTAATAATGATTGGACCCCGGGCAAACATTTTCTTGGGCCCTCCTGAATCTACTTAAACTATTTGTGGGCAGTGCAGGCTCAAGGGGAAGCTGCCTTAGGCCCCACAACAATGACTGGGCCCAGGACAACTGCCCCTTTTGTGCAGTGGTAAAGAGAGCCCTGTGGAGAGGTCGTGGCCACTCTGGGCAAGCAAAAGCAATCTCAGAGGGGTAGATAATAGCCAGCACCTTGTAATGACCACTCTTGGGCAACAGTTTCAGACAGGACCAAAGTTTGGCTTAAAACAGTAGTTAACTCCACAATATGTTTTTCTTTTTTTTTAGGGGCCCCCAGGTGGGTTATGTCATAATGTACTAGAATGCACAGCATATACGTACATTATGGCAGACTTGCCTATAGAATGGTGCCCTCCAGTGGGATCGATGCGGCAAGCTCCCAATGCTTCCATCTATGCCAGATCTTACTTCCAGGTTCCATGTAGGGTTGTCCCGATACCTCTTTTTTAGGACCGAGGATACTTTTTTTAAATGTGTCCCCCACATATTGCAGCCATGTCCCCCCCACACATATTGCAGCCATGTATGTCCCCCCCATACCTGTTGTAGTCGATATGATGCCGCGGCATACCGCCGCGTTAATCCCCCTGCATTACAGCGCGCATTACAAGCTTTTCGTTTGGATACTTGTAATGCCTGCCGCGCTATTGTATAGACACTCCCCTTCTCGGGATTGGACAGATCCGTCAAATCCCGAGAAGGGGAGTGTCTATACATGGCGCGGCGGGCATTACAAGTATTCAAACGAAAGCTTGTAATGCGCGCTGTAATGCAGGGGGATTATCGCGGCGGTATGTGGCAGCGGGGGGGGGGGGGGGGAAGTATTCTATTTAGGTATCGGGGGTATTTGCGGGAGTACAAGTACTCCCGCAAATACTCGGTATCGGTACCGATACTGGTATCGGTATCGGGACAACCCTAGTTCCATGCCTTTGACCGTTTGATAGCCCAAGCCACGATGACACCACTCCCGCTCATGCACACGAGAGTTAAATCCTTGTGGCATGGATCAGGGCTGTAAATGTTCGCTCAGCTGTGCATGCGCAGTGTACATGATGGCCGACAGGTAAGAGGATGCATTTATGGCAGTAGAGCCCAACAGGGTTCTCTTTGGTCATAAATACCCTGCCTGTCAGCAAATGTTCTTTGGACACAGCACATCACCGATCACAGTAAAAAGCCTATGACGTAGGCTCTTTGCCGTATGATTGGCTGTGTCCAATCACAGAGATAACCAGGAAACGCTGGTTACTGGCATTCCTCTCCTCACACTGACAGCATGTGAGGAGTGTGAGTAAGCTGCATTCCTCAGCGGGGATATCTGCGCCAACAATCGGTGGCACTCATGTGCGCCGCCCCACCAGTGGCACTCATGTGCGCCGCCCCACCAGTGGCACTCATGTGCGCCGCCCCACCAGTGGCACTCATGTGCGCCGCCCCACCAGTGGCACTCATGTGCGCCGCCCCACCAGTGGCACTCATGTGCGCCGCCCCACCAGTGGCACTCATGTGCGCCTCCCCACCAGTGGCACTCATGTGCGCCTCCCCACCAGTGGCACTCATGTGCGCCTCCCCACCAGTGGCACTCATGTGCGCCTCCCCACCAGTGGCACTCATGTGCGCCTCCCCACCAGTGCGGAAGTAAACGTACTTATTTACAAAATGTTGTGAATACCAGAAGGCTTTACTGTGCTACACTTTGGTTTGATTGGAGAGCTTTTTAAATCCTTTAGCCACACTGGACCGTAAAATGTCCGATTGCATTTGTTTTGTCGGGTCCCAAGCCTT